>JAUIMM010000128.1:6330000-7549166 GCA_031769625.1 Taudactylus pleione | reverse complement strand
TCCATTCATTTAAAGTGGGCGCTGACTTTAGAATCCAATATTTAAGAATGAGTTGTTTGGCCACTGTAACCATGACCCTCAGGGAAGGTTTCCATAGATCCACATCAAAAGAGGACTCTGCTTCCCATATTGAGAAATCCGCGAAGATGAAAGCTGCCACATCTTTAGATAATTTAAGATGTAGTGTGAAATTTAAATAATATAAAGTTTTATTCCAAAATCTATGGATTTTTCCGCAGTACCAGAGGTTATGTGAAAGAGAGGCATTAGAGCAATTACATTTTATGCAGTTTCCTTCCTCCGATGGTACAAAATGTTTCCTCTGAGCAGGGGATATGTATGTGCGATTTAAAATCCTTAAATGGATTTCTTGCAATCGTGCCGATTTGAGACAGGGTAAGACATATTCCAAATTCACGATAATTGTCTCAAGGTTACATATTTTGGGGATTTATGTATGCCATGCTTCAGCAATTGTTGACCAAGCATGTGTAGATACTTCTATCAGATATTTATCAAGGTGAGCTATTCTGAATTTGGTTGAGCGACACATAGATAAAATATGGGACATGATATCTGCGTTATCTGAGACCCACAGGGGATTATCTAGTGATTGTACAAAATGGCGCATTTGTAAAAACATAAAAAATTGTGAGCGTGGAATACCAAATTTATCTTGTAATTGCGAAAAAGAGAGTACAAGGCCACCTGGGTCGAATACGTCCCTAATGGACATGATGCCTTTTTGACTCCATGATTTAAAAAGAGGATTGTCAATAGAGGGAATGAAGCATGGGTTGCCCCATAAGGGGATAAATGGGGATGAAGAAGGATTTTTCTTTAAATGTATGTTGACTTTCAGCCATGCAACATAAGTGTCCCAAAACAGAATATTAGAACGAAATGATAAAGGAATGTTTGTTTTCGGGGAATGTAGCAAAGCTGCTGGGGCATAGGGGTAAAATAAAGCTTCCTCCAAAGCTGGGATAGTATAGTAGTCAGTGTGCAACAGCTAGTCTGTTATGTAGCGAAATAAAGCAGCTTTCGCAAAGGCAGAGATGTTTGGAATGCCCAAACCTCCTTTGTGTTTTGGTAAATAGGCTCGAGATCAGGGCATCCTAGGCTTCTGGTATTTCCATATAAATCTAAAGAAAATTTGTGTAAACTTTAATGTATCTGTTTTTGTTAATGTAATGGGTAAAGTTTGTAAAAGGTATGCTAGTTTTGGGAATACCACACTCTTCACCACTGTCACCCATCCGAGAAGAGAAAGTTTAAGGTCTTTCCAATTTAGGAGTTGGGAATTTAATTTATCTAGCAACGGTGTAAAGTTGACAGTATAGAGAGAAGCTAGTTGTGCCAATATGAATATACCTAGGTATTTAAGATAGCGTGTAGCAATTGTAAAAAGAGAGGCTATATGAGGATATGAGGTTAGAAATGTAGGTGCATTAATGGAAAGCAGTTCAGATTTGATACGGTAACCTGCGAAAGAACCAAACTTGTCAATTATGTCTAAAAGAGCGGGAATTGAGCATAGAGGGTCAGATATGAAGAGCATCATATCGTCTGAAAATAAAGATTGTTTACATTCTTGGTCTCTGATATGAATGACCTTTATCTCCAGTTTTTGTCGTATTGCTATCGCTAGCGGCTCAAGCGCAATTGCGAACAGGAGCGGAGAGAGCGGGCAGCCCTGTCTTGTCCCTCTCTGTATATAAAAAGGAGGTGATAAATATCTGTTGGTGAGGATCTGGGTAAGGGGTGAGGAATATAAGGACATTATAGTTTCAGTAAAAAAGTCGGGCACCCCAAAACGGCGTAAAGATTCGAACAGGTGATCCCAGGTCACCAGATCAAACGCTTTTTCTGCATCCAAAGACAATAGAAACCTGGGATCATCCGCCCCACCATCCCGCAAGGACTGCAAAATCGAGATAACTTTTCTGATGTTTGTAACTGAGTTTCTGCCCCATATAAACCCAGTTTGATCAGGGTGTATGATGGATGGGAGGATCAATTTGAGTCACTCTGCTAAAATTTTTGTCAATAATTTATAGTCTACATTAAGTAAAGAAATGGGTCTGTAGGAGGAGGGAAGAAGAGGATCTCTACCTGGCTTTAATAGGACTTTCACAGTGGCCGAATTAAAATATTGAGGGATCGATCTGTTGTCCATTATGGAATTGAATAAATTGGTTAAAGTTTCTATGATTTGGGGGCGTAACAGTTTGAAGAATTCTCTGCTAAGACCATCCGGGTCAGGAGCTTTGAAAGATTTGAGAGATCTAATAGCTTGGTCAACTTCTTCATGAGAAATTTTGCCAACCAGGCTCTCAGCCTGTGAGGGCGAAACCTGCGGCAGAGCATGCGACTCCCAAAAGGCATCCCTCTGCGTAAAATCTATCGGGTCTTGGGAGCAGAGATTTTGATAGTAATGAAAGAAAGTGTTTGCTATATCTTCTCCATTGAAGTGTGTGATGGAATGTTTGTCTTTAAGTGCTGCAATATTGTTATGTGATTTATTTTCCCTTAGCATATTTGAAAGGAGCCGGCTAGGTTTATTGCCATGCCGGAAAAAGTGAAACTTACCCGAATAAATATATTTGTCATCCATTTGGGTGAGGGTTTGGTCAAAGTGCAATTTGCACTCATTATAAGTAGCTCTAGTTAATGGTGAGGGCGAAGATTTTAGCGCTTGGAAAGCGGACGTTAAAGATGTTTGTGCGGATCTATATGTGGCATCCTGTTCAGCTTTATATTTTTTCATGAAGGAGATAATTTCTCCCCTTATTACCACCTTAGCAGTTTGCCAATATAAACCTGGATTATCTTTGTGTGCTTGGTTATTCATCTCATACGAGGCACAAGCTGATTCCAGCATTGATTTAAATTTAAGTGAAGAAGATAATTTCACTGGGAACCGCCACTGGGTGTGGGATCCTAAAAGAAACTTCTCCTGAACATCAATCCAAACAGGGGCATGGTCTGAGATGGCTATGGGTTCAATAGATATGTCAACAACCATTGGGGACAATTAATTAGATAAATAGAAGTAGTCAAGTCTAGAAAAAACATTGAGTGGCTGAATAATATGTGTACTCCAAATCAGTGGGATGTCTTGTTCTCCACATGTCTAATAGATTAAGTTCTGTGGCCATATAATTTAAGCCTATTTTTGGTTGTTTGGGAGGGGTACGGGATGAAAACTTCCTGTCTAAAACTGAGGAAGCTGTTGGTTGACCTTTCTACAGTGAGTGGAATGGACCCAGGTATCTCTCTTGGCCATCTTCAGCAACACCTGATATGGATCTTCCCACCAATCTACCGGACAACCTGAGCAAAATAAATTTTGGATCATAACAAATTCTCCAGGTTTGACATCCTGACAATTTGCTTCTGGCATATCAGGTGACAACAATTTCAGTTTCTGCTGCTGCTGTTTTAACTGCTTACTCATTGATATAAGATACTTTACAGTTACCTCGTTGTTACCTTTCGAATCTTCCTGTGGACTTATAATCAAATGAGGTTGTCTACCAAACAGTATTTCAAAGGGGGACAGATTTAGAGGGGGTCTGGGGGTGATCCTGGTGCTACTATTACTCATCAACTTACACATGCTTCTGGATGACCACACCTGTGAAATGAGTATCCCTATACTCTAGGGATACCGTATCATACAACCTTATGTACAATTAAACCTTGTTATTAATAGCTACTGCTCTAGGTAGTGTCTCAGCCCCTGGGTGTGGACAGTTTCCCAAGTACTTGACCTTAGCCTGCCATGGCTGCAATTTGTCCTTAGCAACCTTGTGTCCTGTGTGTGAGAGATTAAGCACAACAGTTTAGTATCATTTAAACATGGCATAAATGAAACAGGGCATAACAATAAATTGTCCACATATTGTATCAGAGCACAGATCCATTGGCAGTTTGGAAAGATTGTAAACAGTCGTATAAGGCCTGGGAGAAAATACTGGGGTTGTCTATGAACCCATGGGACACCCGTGTCCATGTGTAGTGTACACCTCCCCCTATGTGAAAGCAAAAAGATACTGACAGTCAGGGTGTTAGGACACAGGGAAGAAAGCAGAACAGAGACTGGGTATCAGTTACATCAATTACCATTACCGGTTTTTCCCTAGTACTTCCCGTGAACCTGTCTATCTGTAGACCACAGGTATGACCCGACTCCTAGCGTTGGCTCTCACTCTCCAATAAAGCATTAACGGCCACAATTGGAGCTGGTGCCTGTTGGAGGTTTCCTGTATTCTGTGTATATCCCTTATGAGGGTATACAGGTACTGTCTGGTTTGGGAGTCCTACATTTTTCACTTTGCAGTACTTACTTAGGTGTCCCAATTGGTTGCAGTTAAAACATTTTTGTGAGCGGGGTGGATGAAAGGATTGTTGTGGGGTTGAGCAGGAGGGAAAGGTGGTGGGTCTGGGTAAGGATATTGAGGGAGAGGATAGTATAGGAATTGTGGTTGTGTGTGATAAGTGGGGTAGGGCTGTGTTTGTGGTGGTGTAGGATTAGTGAGGACGTGTAACTGTTCAGGTGCAGGTGTGGATGCAGGTCTGTCTGCTGGCTGTGATGTTACCGTCATTCCTGCTAGAGCTTAAATACTGACAGCTATTAGTTTCTCGCTCTGGGTCTCTCTCTTTTTAGAGATGTTCTTATATGGTTACTTAAGAGAGGGTACAAATTACTTGTTACATAATGTACCTGCACCCCCATCCACATAAGGTGGCGGTGATGTGCGTGAACCACTGGCAATACCTTTCACAACGCTACCTTGCTGCATGTGCGTGCTATTTCGCGGCTCGCACGCATTGCAATTTAGCGCTGTGGGTGTACTTTCTGGTAATGCGTTCGCAACGCTAGTTTGCGTCGCTTGCACATTTTTAAACCATGCATCCGCTTCATGCTGCCACAATTTTAAACATTCGTAATATTTTACCTTTTTCACTGGAGAACGTAACAAACAGATGTGAGCTCAGACATTATTCAATATCTCCTTATCAAAACTACCAATTCTAGGAAACGGCCTAACACTCTTCCTCGTCATATGAAACCAAAAATCACAATACCTGGTTGCATTGGCACCGTACTTAATATGCATAATATGTCATGCTGACCCAAGTGGCGCTTCCAACAGCAGCAAATCATTTAACATCTCTACCGTTTGTTTGGCCCCCATCCTGGGAGAACCCTAAGTTTTTCAATAAAGATTTAAACTGGTGAAAGACAGTCTAGATACTCTCACTTACCTATGGAAGAAATTTCTAGATGCCTCCACTCACCTATGGAAGTTATTTCTAGATGCTCCCACTCACCTATGGGAATTATTTCTAGATGCTCCCACTCACCTATGGGAATTATTTCTAGATGCTCCCACTCACCTATTATCTTTCAGTTTACAATCACAAGTTTCCAGTGCGGCTCAATTACAATGCTCCAGTAACCCAACCTAAGTACTAAACACTGCAATCACACTGAGAGCCGGTCCCTACAACAAAGACAACATGTACACCATTCTGATGTGTATAGAATGGTAGCTACTACCGAGCAGCTAGGGTAACTCCTGCACCTAGCCCTTAAGGATCATACAATACCCTTAACATTTAGGACCCATGTTACACCCTAAACAAATACTCACAGTTACACACTCTTTTCCTGCGCAGAAAAATACACGTTAACCCAGTTATTGGCAACAATTGATAAAGTAAACTCAAAGGCTTTGTTTAAACATGTGGCAGCACAACCGGAAATACGTATACGCTATTGCGCGACTAGTCGCATACACAATAATGCGACTACTACACAACCGTATGACTTACCCTTAGCTGCATACGCAAAAGTGCGTCTCTTGCTGCGCGCACAAAAATGCAACTCAGCCGCGTACGCAATACTGCGGCACCCTTTTTAGCGTGAAATTCTATCACCAAAGGAAAACAAACTTTTTCCTTTCTTGTCCCTGGATTCTAGTCAGCGTACCTTGACTCACATGATAACGGGTAGCGACTTCTCAGCATCAAGTGGTTGCAGTAAACTGCGTGTTGCCACACTCCACCCTTTGGTGAGAAATTGATAACTGTATGTTTATCGTGTGAATAGGTAAGTGACCTCACTCTGCGAGCCCCCATCTAAGGATACTGAATTTAAATCTCTATACGCTACTACCTATACCTTCTAAAAACCTGCCTATATCTTCTAAAATTGATGCCATTTGTGTACGCAGTCATACAGTAAATAAATGCCTTCAGACTTTGAGAAAATGTGTTCCAACGTACCAAGGTTATTATTCAAGCAAAGTACAGATAGTTACACGCTGTGATCTAAATACAATTTAGCGCAAAGAAATTATGCAGACCCAAGGTACAGTTATACATACGCACGCGCTCTGGGACCAGATTCCGGCATCAACAAGAAACCTCCATCAACAGCATCAGCATGAAGACTCCAGATTGGGGTCAGAACACACATATATATATACCCTTACAGAAATAGACTATACAATAGAAAAGTTTGGCATGGTTTCATTGGTTTCCAGTGCGGGTGCATCTGTTACAGGATATTTAACAGGTTGATTCAAATGGACACAGGTCAGCCTCCAACAGCCTATTGTCTCCTCTATTCCCCCTGCATGCAAATCTAAGCTGTTAATTTTACAAAGTACATTTTAGTGTTTTAACTCTACTGTTCATAAGTTGAGAATGCAGGTTGCGATCTTCTCTTTTATTTCACAGCATTAGTAATAAATGGATAAAACTTGAATCTTATACTTTGAAGCTATGGAACCTTTTACGTGAATGTGCAGTGTGTAAGTATTAGGGGTTTGGGAAAAGATGCTAGTTAACTTGGGGCAGATGCGTACGCACGAAGCTAATAAACAGCGTTCGCATGCGGGGTATCATGCATTCACTAATGTGCGACATAACAGCGCAACTGTGCATAATGTGCGGTGTTTATGTATGTGATTCTATTCTATTTATGATGGATTTAATATATATATATATATATATATACATACACACATATATATATCATTCCTTACTAACATTTTTAAACTGCAATGCAATGTGTTATGGGCAGTGAACTTCACTCTCAAACACGTTGGAGACCCCCCGCCGATTGCTGGTGCCATCCTGTCTGACAGTGATTTTAAAAGCTTTCTTCTGCCTAATTAGGATACCTGTGTCAGTTATTTTCAAGCAGATTTCTTACCATTGTTCATTCAGTCAAATTCAAGTGTCTGGGCCATATTACAATTGCCACAGCTACACCTGTCCACATGTGGGGTCTCTCCATTTACATGCAAAAACACCCACAGTTCCTGGTGTATTGTCTTTTCTAATTACTTTTCTCAGGAGGCTGTTTTTCTAGTTGTTTTGGTATTTTTCTATGTAAGGTTGTCCCCAGAATGGGCTTGTCATTGCTTCTAAAAGGATTACCAAAAACTTTGCCATCTGTACTTAGCTCGTGTGTTGTAACTTAAAATGGCGCTGGACGCCCATTCGCAAAATGGCGTTGTGCAGATTCTTATTTTTAAGATGGAATCTGGTTTCCATTCGCAAGATGGCGTCGCTCCAAGCTAAGTTTACACGGATTCTGTCTCAGCCACTAAACCAGCTTCGACAAGATGTTCAAATGTTTCCAGATAACAACCTCTTTTGTGTTTTGGAAAGAAGGTAGATTTTTTCTTAAAAACTTTAATATTTGGAGTACTATTTTCTTTATCATCCTCCTTCTTTTCTGAAAAGAATCTTTTTAGTGCTAACTTTCTTATAAAACGTTGGAGATCTACATATACCTCAAAATCATTTATCCAATTAGAGGGGGCAAATTTCAACCCTTTCTCCAAGAGATTTTCTTCATCTTTATTTAGCTTATATTTACTTAGATTATAAATCTTGGTATTACCAATCTCTCCAGCCTCAGATCTACTGTCAAAACCACCTTGATTAGTCACTTTTTCCTTTATCATACTGATTTTTTTCTTCTTTTTTAATGAATGTTTATGTGTGCCAGCCCTACATCCCCTTTTTCTCTTACTATTATCTGGGGATATATTAGTTATTCTTGATATTGGTTGTTGGTTCTTTCCCCTTAAAAACTTTGCTGTTTGAGACTCCTCCCATTGCTCCGTTCATTATATGTTTTATATCCCCTATTATTTTTCCTTGTTCTTCCTATTTTTCCAAAATGTTCTTCTCTCTTCAAATCTGGACTACGAGAGAGGTTTCTATTTCTATTTCTTCTATCCTGGTAGTTAATAAACCTATTTGGATAGCCTTCCTCCCCCCTCCTATTTCTTTCCCATCTTAAACCCCTATTAAGATCTGGGGTATGAGAGCAAAATATATCTCTCCTTCCTCTTCTTTCCTGATAAGAGTTCATTCTATCCTGATAAAATCTTCCTTCTTCCCTATTTCTCCCTAATTCAGAGATCTTCTGCTTCTATTTATAGTGACACTGTCCTCAGTAATATTTCTAATGATTTTTCTCTTTTTTCTATCATTTTCCATTCTTTCTGTAAATTTGTCTTTAGCAAATGGGGAATTGTCTTCATCTATCTCTGTGTAATTATCCGTTCTGTTGAAATCAGACGGTACTGCAAACCCTCTTTATAATCCTTTTTGTCTCTTAAATATTTATTTTGTTTCTTCATCATTAATTCCCTTTCTTTTCTCTCACTTCTAAGTAGAATCCTACTTTCATACTCCATATAGTCCTATGATTTTTTAAAAGGGTTATTTAGAGTTTTCATAATGTCTATATCTTGTTCTAAATCCTTTAATAGTCTAGTTTTTTCCCAGATAATATGCTCAATTAAAGCTAGTGAGCAATTATCTAGGATCCTATACAATTCATTTTTAAAGGTCTCTGATTCCATATTGAATGAGGGAACTTTATTCAGTCTTAGGCCTCTTGGGATAATATTTTTCTTTTAAATAGCATTCTAATGCTATGATCTCCCACCATATTTTAATCTCTTTCACTAAGAGTTTCTCGGTTTACCTCATAGCACTTTCTAAATCATCATCTCCTAAACAAGTGCAGTCTTCCTCATTTTCAAATAAATTACGTAGAAGATCTTTTCTTGATTTTGTGGAGTTGCATCTTATTTTACATTAGAAAAAAACAAAAACAAAATCAAATTATGTACTTATGTTCCTGGCCCTATAACTTTGTCAGACTATACTTGGGAGAACAGTGCCATGAGTTGGTAAAAGTAACTATAGTTTTCCTTATACGCTACTTTGGAGAGGTTGTCAAGGGCAGATGTATATGCTCCAGGTCTTTAGCTTCTGCATGGCAGCCTTGATAGCCAGTCCACCGGTCAGAGACTGAGAAATTGTGTGTCAGTTTCTCTAAAGTCTCTCTTGCTGCCTGGAAATTGATAAGAAGCTTGTAGAGAGACACTGTGATTACTGAATGTAAATGCTAAGACTTCTGTTTTGTGAGAGGGTAAGATGGACGTTAGGTTCTTCCACTCTGTGAGAGGGAATCATTTTTCAATTAGAGTCGAAGTGGCCAAGATTTACTTTTATGTTTTGTTAATTTTTTGTGCTGCTGATAAAATTAGCTGTGGTTACTGGTACCAAGGCTCTGGACTAGTGTACTACTAATTGGCTACTGCATGAAAAGTGCAACCGTTTACCCCAAGATATGGAACCCTTACCCTGATCTGCACACACATGGTGGAGAATGCAAGCACTGCAGCCATAAAAAATGTATGTGTAAAATTTTAAGTGACAGAAATACATATTTTAATTTTATTTATGTTAAAAAGAATGCTATACTTTGAATGTCTTGGTGGTGTCATGATCAGATGCTTAGTGAAGCCGGATTCTGCTTCTCACCTGCCATAATAGATAACATGGAGGACATAGTTAATACTTTGCTACAGACTACATTGGTGCAGCATGAAGCCATTAGGGCTCAGCAGAAAGCCACCAGGGTGCAGCAATTGCCCATTAAGGAGGCCGGAGGCAACAGCAATTGGATGTTGAGAAGATCTGGGAGTGACAGGACCAAGTCCGCAAGATCTTAAAAGAGGCGGTAAGGCATCTAGCAGCCCTTTCTGGAAATACTTACATGGATGTCACAAATAGCTCAAGCTGCATACAGTCTAGTCATATTCTGCAAAAGATGACAAAGAGTGATGATGTTGAAGCCTATTTAACAACTTTCGAAAAAGAACAGTTGAGAGGGAAAGTTGAACTAAAAATAACCACCTTTTTACCTCTCTGATGCCTATCCAGGCTGGCGCAGAGGTCCGCTCGCACTGTGCATCACTCCCGGATAGCACAGAGGTCCGATGCCCCCACAGCCTTCATTATATACAAAACATCTAAATTAGCACTTATTTTATTACCATTTAACCAAACTGAATTACCAAATAAGCTGCTTATACAGTACCTGAGCGCAGTTATATCATTATTTTCTATCATGTTGTACAAACATGTTGTTGTCTATCTTGACAATATTCTCATATTCACCAATTATCTGGAAGAACATCACTGGCAAGTAAAGGAGGTTCTGACACATCTCCATTCCAATCATCTCTACTGCAAATTGGAGCAATGTGTCTTTGAGGTCAAGTCTATACCCTTCCAGGGATATATAATTTCAGGTTCTGGTCTCAAAATGGACCCAGAAAAACTCCAAGCAATTCTGGAATAGCCGCTTCCTAATACTCTCAGGACTGTACAGCGCTTCCTTCAAGGGTTTGCGAACTATTATCGCAAATTTATAAAAAACTTTTCCACCATCATTGCATCTATCACCACGCTTACCTGGAAAGGTGCCAATCAATCCTGATGGTCAGAGGAAGCAAAGGAAGCCTTCCAAAAACTCAAACAGAAGTTAATTTCAGCTCCTGTTCTTCGTCAACCTGATGTCTCACAGCCATTCATCTTGGAAGTTGACATTTCTTCTGTAGGAGTCGTAGCTGTGCGCTCTCAATGCACTCCCGATGGTCTTCTCCACCCCTGTGGATTTTTCTCCAGAAAATTCACTCCGGCTGAGTGCAACTAATCTATTGGGTAGCAAGAACTTCTTGCTGTTAAGTTAGCCTTAGAGGAGTGGTGCAATCTTTTGGAAGCAGCTGTGCATCTCATTTCCATTCTCACAGACCATAAAAACCTCTTCTATCTTAAGATAGCCCATTGTCTGAATTCAAGGCAAGCCAGATGGGCTCTCTTCTTCTCACGATTTAACTTAAAATTGTCTTTTCGTTCAAGGGTCCAGAACTGAAAGGCTGATGCCCTCTCTCGCTCCATGGAGCAAAAGAAAATGAGACTACATCCACTGAGAAGCATCTCATCATTGATCCAGTGGCCTTCTCTGCAGTTGGAGTAGAATCACCACCTGTTGGGAAAACTCTTTTCAAGCCACCATTATGCAAGAAACTGCTACATTGGGCTCATGCTTCCCGCTTCGCACGTCATGCAAGCCATACAAAAGAACTTCAAGTTAATTTCCAGGTCTTACTGGTGGCCCTCTCTAGCAAAGGACGTCCAAGACTTCATTGCCTCTTGTAACAAGTGCGCCCAGCATAAAGTGCCCCGACAGTCTTCAGCTGGGCAGTTACTTCTCTAACTGTTCCACATCAGCCGTGGACACATCTGTTATTGGACTTCATTACCGATCTTCCGGTTTCAAACAAGTTCAACACCATCTGTGTGGTAGTTAGATGGCTCAAGTATTCATACAGAAAACTTCAGATTCCATGACCTACCTCAGGAAATCATCTCTGATCGAGGAGTGCAGTTTATCGCCAAGTTTTAGCATTCCTTGTGTTCCTCACTTCAAGTCAAACTCAATTTCTCCACTGCCTATCACCCCCAGTCCAATGTTCAGACAGAAACAGTCAACCAAGACCTGGAGTCATATCTTTGTTTATTTGTATCCTTCTTTCAGGACAATTGGGGTGAACTGCTTCCTGGGGTGGTTTTCTTACAACAATCAATACCATTCCTTATCTGGTTCCACGCCCCTTTATGCCACCTATGGTCTTCACCCTTGAGTTCCTGAGTTTCAGCCTCTTCCTGTCTCACAGGTTCCAGCTGCTGACCGCACCTTGCAGCACTTCTCCAAGATTTGGAAAGAGATCTGCTCCTCCCTTGTGAAGGCTTCTGAGCGGTACAAGAAGTTTGCTTGCAGGAATAGGAGAGCAGTTTCCAGTCTCAAGGAAGGTGATTGAATTTGGCTCTCTACATGAAATCTGCGGTTAAGAGGACTCCTGGGGCCACCCATCAAGGGGGGGTGCTGTCATGCTCCAGACACTAAAACCACCTTTTTACCTCTCTGGTTCCTGTCCAGGCCCGGATAGCACACTGGTCCGCTCACACTGCACATCGCTCCCGGCTGGTGCTGAGGTCTATTCCTGTACCGTCTGCTCAGTGTCCTGTCACTGAGCATGGAGATGGCTCAAAGCAGTTACTTGCTCATAGCGTGTCTCCCCAGCATAATGGTATACAAACTGCTCACCACGGTTCCCTCCAGAATAACAGTATGGGCACGGCCATGTTAGACTCTGTCATCTGCCACTCTTCCTTGACTCAGAGCGCTGCATCCAGACCAGCTGATCACAGCCTTCAATCCCTGGGGATCCACCCCTATAAATTCCAATCCCTGACTGGCCATCATTGCCAGTACAACGTTGCTTCTTGCTGAAGTTACAGCTCGGTACTGAGCTTCCAGGAACTCTGTTTCTGAATGGATCCAGTCCATTATATTCAGTTCCTAGATATGGGAAAAAAGTCTCCTATACCTTCTTGCACACCAGTCTGGTTTTAACACTGAGACTTGTTCTTACAGCAACCATCGGTTCCAGCCGATACCTCCAACCATTGGTCTCATCCGATGCTTCCAACATCGGACTCTTTTCAATTAAGTTCTTCAATTCATCAATATCGGTCTCAACCGATCAAGTTAATCAATTCACTAATATCGGACTCATATCAATTCAATTCTTCAGCATCGATCTCAAACCGATCAAGATCAGCAATTCTTCAACATCGGATTCAATTCCATCAAGTTCTTCAAATCATCATCGTCAGTCTCAAACCAAACCAGCTCTCAATCCAGCATCATCGGTCCCAATCCGATTCTACTCATTCATTCAGTATTATATATTCAGTTCTATTCCAACCTGCTGTTCAATAAAGACTTTCTATTCCTGTTATAGCCTTCGGGCCCATCATCCACTACTGTATTTCTACCTCCTCACATCTATTAATGAGGAGATCATGGCTCAAACCACCTAAGTTCATCCACGCCTCTCAAATCTCCTCTTCAGTCTCCCACGCCTGTTCCAACCCAAAACCAACCCTCAGGCGTGACAATTAACTTAGCAATGCAATTACTCAGGATAACCTCACCCTCCCCCCACTTCAACTTTCAAGGGGTATAAGATTTTGATGTTCCACAGTCCAAGGAGACCGGTTCACTGCCTGAATTAAACTGCTCATTAAGCCTTACCACGTTATTCCTACATGGTTGTGGTGGACGTTAGAAGCATCAGAATTTTATTTGGCTTATTAAAAAGGCTCTTACAACAAGGACGGCGAGCCGTGCAATGCTCTGCTGCATTAGAAGATATCTTTATTCTCATATAAGGTGACTAGGTGCTACCACAAACTGATTACTATTATTTCCGCCTTGCCAAGATTTTTGGTGTGTATAATGATGGTATTTTCAAGTATTTTTACTGCTACATTGTATATCACTGTTACTGAGTTTTGCATACAATAACAATTCACTCTTTCAACAGCAATCAATATTTGTTTTGGGTTCCCACCTGTTCACATATTGGGCCTGATTCAGAGGTGGACGGTAATGCATACGCAACTGCTTACTCTAAACAGATCGCAGTAGCTAAAATATGCTAATGCATCAGCCAGCAGAATTTGTATTGAGACGTCCACCGGAGCCCTCATAGTTGTCCACAACTGCGTACACAAACGCAGCATTGTACGCAGATCTTCAAAACACAGACAGCTCCAGTAAGTCTATGGTCACTCAGAATTGCTGTAGTAATTGAGACGCTGGAGGTTCATTCTGTGCATGCGTGATCGTAGATGCTGGCTAGTACACGCCCGGGAAACTGCCCACGACACGCCAGTTTTTTGGCCGGAGCTCCCTGTAACCATCCACAAAACGGTCTCTTCCTGTCAATCAATTGCGAATACATAGTCACAGTGTGCGTGATCGCAATTCATTTTCATCGCGTGCGCAATGTGGCTGGGATGCATGCGCAGACCACCGATAATCGGTCAGCTGAGTGAACATCAGAATAGCGCTCAGCTCTGAATCAGGCCCATTGTTCTTAATTTTTGCTTTTTATTTCATGTAATTTATTCTATTTTAACTTGTTTTTTAGCATATTCACTATATATTTAAAAATGTATGACATATCTGGCAGTGCTCTCAGGGCCTGATTCAGAGCCGCTCGTAAGCGGCCGCTCGTTCGTTCCGAGCGATGTTTGCCCAACTGCGCATGCGTACGGATCGTAATACGCATGCGCGAACCAGTCAGTGTGGCCGAAAATCAAACTATTTTGAGTGACATGAGGAGGCGTATGTGGGTGGTAACATGGGAAGGTGCTTGAAAACCGGGAGTGGAGATCCGAATGCAGGCGTGCTTAAAGGTCAAAACGGGCGTTTTATGGGTGTGCATAATTAATACAGCAGCGTCATTGACCACGTCACTGGGTTATTTTATAGTCAGAACTGCTCACAAAATTGCGGTAGGAAAAACCAACCACAAGAATAGCGAGCAGTTCATACGCTGGTCGATGTACTCGATTAATCTAATAAATAGCGGACATGACGTAGGATGCGAGCGGCCAGGGGGCGTAGTTATCCAAAAAACGACAGCAAGTTTTGTTCACTTGTTCAGACCTAGAGGCATGAACAGACCACAAAGAGCGAACGGTTCATTTGAATAGCCACCCCTTTTTTCTGAACGAACGACCGCAAATAGCGTCCGGCTCTGAATGAGGTCCTCAGTTTCTCTTTTTTTGCAGTTGACTGTATGCCTGATCTTGTGAGAAAATATACTTCAGCCTCGGAACAGTTAAATGACCCTTCTCTGGTAAAGGCTAGAGACAATATAAAAGTGGTTGATGGAAACCCAGTAGAGCCTGATAAAAGGTTGTCATACCCTCAAATGGGTACGTCAAGATTTGTTGTATCAAATGTTCAGAATAGGAGAAGATATTGTGGATCAATTGGTAGTTTCTAAGGCATATAGAAGAACGGTGTTAGATCTGGATCATAGTCACAAAACTGCAGGACATCAAGGGATATAAAAAACCTTTAAGAGAATTTTGCAACAGTTTTTCTGGCCAGTGCTCCATAAAAATGTATCTGACTACTGTTCATCCTGTCCTGAGTGTCAGTACCATGCTCCCAGACTACATTATAGAAGTCTGCGTGTCCCATTATTGAGATTCAATATTAGAGAATGGCTATGGATTTGGTTGGACCTCTAATAGAGACTGCCTAGTGTCATACTTGCCTACTTTTGAAAACTAGTTTCAGGGAGACTACAACAGGTAGTACATAGCACTGCACAGCGAACCGTTGAGGGTGTGTGTCATGCTCCACCTAAACGGCATGTCTAGATCCACCTATGGGTGTGTCCTACAGCAGAAGGTGAAAACTAAGTACTAAGTAATTTATGTGTATGAGTCAGAATCAGCCACAGGGCAGTGCCAGCGACAATTCTAGCCTATACACACATTGCCAGCTAATAGAGCTGCTGCTGCTGATAGAACCACAGAGACTCACCCTGAGACCAGGCACTCCTTCCCCGGCAACCAATAGTCTCCGCACCAGGCCAGCAGCTCCAGCTGTCTGGACAGCTGCTGTCTGACGTGCGACTCTACCTGCTTTGTATGGAGCACAGATATGTCTGTGTCCCTCCCCCCAGCCACCTCCCTCTCACACACACATTATCCCCAGCCCTGCCGCATTCCCCTACTGTACCTCTCACACATGTATGCTCCTCCCTCAACCACCTCCCTCTCACATATATACCCCAGCCCTGCTCCTTTCACCTAACTCTAACACATATATGCTCCTGCCCCAGCCACCTCACTCTTACATACTGTATATACCCCAGCCCTGCTCCATTCACCTACTGTACTGCTCACACATAAATGCTCCTCCCTCTCACATAAATACCCCAGCCCTGTCTTCTAACACATATATGATCCTGCCCCAGCCACCTCACTCTTACATGTATACCCCAGCCCTGCCTCAGCCACCTCCCTGTAACACATATATGCTTTTGCCCCAGTCCTATACCATTCACCTATCCCTCACGCATATAGTATATGCTTCTGCCCCAGTCCTGTATCATTTACTTACCTCTCATACATATACCCCACCCCAGCGACCTCACTCTCACAAACGTACAACAGCCCTGCCACAGTCACCTCTCTCTCTCCCTGCCCTGGTAACGCTGCAAGAGGGAATGCACTGTCTTTAGCAGCCGGTTCTGTGTTGAAGGCGTCGGATGCACATGTCTGCCCGGGGACGGGGCTGCCGCCCAGTAAGATAGGAGAGTACCAGCAGTCTCAGCAGGTGCACCCGGATCTGAACGAATCCTGAAACACTACTACACAGAAAGCTGGCCCCGCTCTGGCACCCGGGGGAGGAGCAGTCACTGGCGGGGACACTCCCCCTTCCTATCCTAACTGCACACTTTATCCCTTCCTCTCCCTGCTGGCTGTTATTCCGCTCCAGCTCCCGCCCCCGTCCCATCTGGACTCGCACATGCGCAGTCCAGATTATTGATGGGACAGTGGGAATTGGAGAATCCGGGGGATTTATTTAACTTTGCGGGGCAGCGGGAGACTCCACAGCGAACCGCAGAAATCGGGAGGGGAGGCAACTATGCCTAGTGTCATCAGTATATTTTGGTGATAATGGATTATGCTACCAGATACCCGGCAGCAGAACCATTGCGCGATATGACAACAAAGATAATTCTTAGAGAAATAGTATATGCCTTTAGCTGAACAGGAATATCTAAGGAAATCCTAACGGAGCAGGAAACCCCATTTGTGTCAAAAAAATTTGTGACAGAGCTGCAACAGGGGGGGGGGGGGGAGAGAGAAAGGTGGACAGCAGATAGAGGGGGCAGGGGTTATTCGTGTGTGTGTGTATATATATATATATATATATATATATATATATCTATCTGCTTCACACCCTGACGATAATGCAACAGTAAGAGCATTGAAATGTTGGTTATACACAGCACTGTCTGTCACCTTTTCCTGAGTGCCACCGTTTTTGAACCTGTATGTGTATATATATATATATATATGTATATACATACAGTATATACTGTAGAATTCCAAGGTGCGTTACTCAGTGGTCGAGTTAAATAAATGAAGATGGCAAAGCAGGTGCTTAGCAACGTTTCGGGCTTTTGATTGCCCGTCGTCAGCACCTGCTGTGCCATCTTCATTTATTTAACTCGACCGCTGAGTGCCGCTCCTTGGAATTATATATCTGTGAATACAGCGGGCACCACGGCATATTGCACACACGGAAGGAGTGTGCTGGGTCATTGGCAGACTATATTTATATATATATATATGAATATATATATATATATATATACACACTACCGTTCAAAAGTTTGGGGTCACTTAGAAATGTCCTTTTTTTAAAGAAAAGCACTGTTTTTGTCAATGAAGATAACATTAAATTAATCAGAAAAACACTCTATACATTGTTAATGTGGTAAATGACTATACTAGCTGCAAACGTCTGGTTTTTAAAGAATATCTGCATAGGTGTATAGAGGCCCATTTCCAGCAACCAGCACTCCAGTGTTCTAATGGTACATTGTGTTTGCGAAGTGCGTTAGGAGACTAATGGATGATTAGAAAACCCTTGTGCAATTATGTTAGCACAGCTGAAAATGGGTTTGCTCGTTAGAGAAGCTATAAAACTGGCCTTCCTTTGAGCTAGTTGAGTATCTGGGGCATCACATTTGTGGGTTCGATTATACTCTCCAAATGGCCAGAAAGAGAAAACTTTCATGTGAAACTCGACAGTCTATTCTTGTTCTTAGAAATGAAGGATATTCCATGCAAGTGTCACAACCCTGGCTAGTTTTTTACCTTTTGCCATGAGACTTACCTCTGCCAGCTGCTTTGTGGATTTGTGTGTGCAATTCGCCTGGGAGATCTGCTATAAATCATACTGGCTGTAACACTTCTATGTGTGCATTTGGACTGTACTCTCCTCTCCGCATTGATTATTCACCTGGATCCTTTCCTGTCTATGAACACTGCTAGTCTTGATTGGAATTGCAGGTGTAGTTATGACTCTCAGTGCTGCAGATAAGTTTGCTCTCTCTGCATGTTGTGCCCTCCACCACTCAGAATGGTACTGCCAGACAACCTGACTGTATCCACCAATTCCTTCAAGACCCAGGGTATAAACATCCTCCTCTGATAGCATTCTGGGCCTGAACATTGTGTTATTTTCCATGGTGTACAGAGTGTGCTATTTCTGTCTCTCTGTGTACAAGTGTATCCCAGGCTCCTGCTGGCGGTAACCCCTGGTGCATCTGGAAAACTTGCTGGTTTTCAGACCAGTCATCCTGCTAACAGCAATACCTAGCATACCCAGAAATCCTGCCGGTCCAAGTTTGGTTCCTCCAAGTTATCCACTAGTTCTCAGTCCAATTCTGCAAGCCTACCTACTGGTACCCCGTCCAGCTCAGCAAGCCTTCCTGCCGGCCCCGATCCAATTCCTCCAAGTTTTCTACTGATTCCACTCCAACGTTACAAGTTTCCTGTTCCTGTCATTTATCATCAAAGGCAGTTCTCACTGCCATACAATTCTTATACAAACAGAGCTATCTACATCATCCATGGTTCCAGTCAAGCCGGTCTCCGCTGAATCCAGTTCAACACCTGAGTCAGGTAACTCTCAAGCACCAACCGTCCCAGTATGTTCAGGCCTACCGATGGTGGTGGATCAAGCACATAATACTGGATCAAATGCTTTCCGTTACCTGGTTGCTCGTTTGGATTCACAGGAGGTGGTACAGCATAAAGTGCTACAGCTTTTGCAAATTCTGACTAGTCAATGAAATGACATTCAAATCACACCTGAACCTCTAATTACTTTCCATCAATTGCTGGAACAGTTAAAAGCTCATCAAACTTTTTCAGATCATTCCCAAGTTTTTTAGTGCTACTCCTCACTCAACTAAAACCTCTGCCTTGGAATCCCTAAGATCCAAAGATTCTTCCAAGTAAAGTGAGACATTGAAGTTACCCGCGTCCCAAGCTTAATGTGGCTGAATGGCAGTGGCGCAAAGATTTACAGCTCTGTCTCTATTGTGGGGGTTCTTACCACTTCATTAAAGACTGTTCCCTTTGCAGCTCCAACAGAAATTCCAAGTGTCAACGTCTCAGTGCCCTTTCTGGTTCCAGCCCAGATTCTGTCTATTCCGGTCACATCCCGGATTCTGCCTGTTCTGGTCCCATCCCGAATTCTGCCTGTTCTGGTCTCGTCTCGGATTCTGCCTGTTCCGGTCCCAGCCCGGATTCTGCCTTTTCCGGTCCTAACCCGGATTCTGCTTGTCCCAGCAGGGGACTCCAGTCAGCAACTCCAGGAGGGATGTCTAAATCACCGATCCCAGGAGGGGCCTCCAGAGCCTCAGCCCCAGGAGGGGTCTAAAGTCTCGCGCCCAAGAAAGGGGTTTCAAGTCTCACACCCCAGGAAGGGGTTTCAAGTCTTGCACCCCAGGAAGGGGGTTTCAAGTCTCGCACCCCAGGAAGGGGTTTCAAATCTCGCACCCCAGGAAAGGGTTTCAAATCTTGCACCCCAGGAAGGGGTTTCAAATCTCGCACCCCAGGAAGGGGTCTCAAGTCTCGCACCCCAAGAGGGGGTCTCAAGTTTTGCACCCCAGGAGGGGGTCTCATGTTTCTCACCCCAGGAGGTGGTTACAAGCTTTGCATCCCAGGAGAGGGATTTGAATTCCACACCCCAGGAGGGGGTTTCAAGTCTCGTACCACAGGAGCAGGTTTCAGGTTCCAGGTCCCAGGGAGGAGTGTCTTGTACTAATTATAATCATGGTTCGTGTTCAGCATGTCCTGTAAATATCGTTCCAGTGGACGACAATCTCTGTAGTCTGTTCCCAGCTTTGATTGTTGATGCTACTGTCTCTAGCTCCTCTGGACCCCTTCCAGTTCCATCAATTGGTCCATATACCAAACATCTGTCAGCTTCAGTTTTTTTGGAATGGGTATGATATACCGCCGGCCGCATGGCCGGCGGTTCGATTCCCGTCAGCGGCAGCCCGACAGGAGCAGAGTTAGAAGCAGCGGAAGCCCGACAGCATTGGAAATCCCGATCGTGGCTAGGTAAGTATACACTAACCTAACCTAACCCCCCTAACCCTCCTTAGGGGTGCCTAACCCTAACTTCCCTCCCAAGTGCCTAACCCTAATCCCCCCTCTAAGTGCCTAACCCTAACCACCCCCTTCCCCGCTGCCTAAACCTGTCCCCCGAGGGGGTGCCTAACCCTAAGTCCCCCCCCCCGGGGTGTATAACCCTTACCCTCCCTCCCCCTAGCCTAACCCTAACCCTCCCGGGGGGGTGCCTAACCCTAAGCCCCCCCCCGGGAGCCCTAAGCCTAACCCTCCCCCCCACGGCTGCCCGCTCGCGGCGCCCGGCGTCGGGGAAATGCCGGGATAAGACAGTCGGGAAGCCGGCTGCCGGTATTTAGGCAGTCGGCTTCCCGATTGCTTCCCGTTTTTTCGACCCCTCATCAATCGGAGCATCCTCAAGTTTCTTCCAGCCCTGCACCTGAATGTGCTCCACAATTCTCAGACACACGGGATTCATCGACTACTCCAGCATGCATTTATTTTGATGAGGACTTATCACAATACTATGCATTAATGAAGCAATACTCTGCCATCAGAAACAGATCAAACTTGTGGTATCACTCCCACCAACATCGCTAAGATCCTTCTCCTTTCCTTCAGAGGTAAGGCATTGGACTGGGCTAATCCTATCATCGAGTCTAATGATCCAATGCTTCTAAATATAAAGACCTTCAGTGAAGCTGTTAATAAAGAATTTGGTCCTAAACCTGTAAAACAAAATTCTAGCGAAGTTCTCAGTTCCAAAATTTTGTCAAAGCAGTCTGTTGGTTCTACCAAGAAATCATCCTTGGCTGAGTCCTCCACTTCCCTGAAGTCCGAACAAGGTCAAGTTTTCAAGGACCATCATGCTGAATTCCAGGCATCCAAGGAAAGTAGCACTATAGAATCTGCATCCCTGAACATGAGATATGCACACACCTCCTTGTCACCTTCATACAACTGTACCTCCCAAAATACAGACTGACAAAGTTTCTAGTGAGAGGTGGTCACCCTCTGATGCTAGGCTCCAATATGCAGCTTGTATGGTACAGAATCAATCGCTCCGGGAGAAGAAGTCTTAAGATACTGACTTGGAATCTGAGTTCGATCATGCACACGGTAATACTCCATTCCAGCTCAGCAAGCTTTCCTGCCGGTCCCGTTACGATTCCTCCAAGTTTTCTACTGATTCCACTCCAACGTTACAAGTTTCCTGCTCCTGTCATTTATCATCAAAGGCAGTTCTCACTGCCATACAATTCTTATACAAACAGAGCTATCTATATCATCCATGGTTCCAGTCAAGCCGGTCTCCGCTGAATCCAGTTCAACACCTGAGTCAGGTAACTCTCAAGCACCAACCGTGACAGCAAGAAATTGCCAAGAAACTGAACATTTCCTACAACGGTGTGTACTACTCCCTTCAGAGAACAACACAAACAGGCTCTAACCAGAGTAGAAAGAGAAGTGGCACCGATGCACAACTGTGCAAGAAGACAAGTACATTAGAGTCTCTAGTTTGAGAAGTAGACGCTTCACAAGTCCTCAACTGGCAGCTTCATTAAATGGTACCCGCAAAACGCCAGTGAACGTCTACAGTGAAGAGGCGACTCCAGGATGCTGGCCTTCTAGGCAGAGTGGCAAAGAAAAAGCCATATCTGAGACTGGCCAATAAAAGGAAAAAAATTAATATGGGCAAAAGAACACAGATATTGGACAGAGGAATAGTGGAAAAAAGTGTTATGGACAGACGAATCGAAGTTTGAGGTGTTTGGATCACACAGAAAAACATTTGTGAGATGCAGAACAAGTGAAAAGATGCTGGAAGAGTGCCTGACGCCATCTGTCAAGCATGGTGGATGTAATGTGATGGTCTGGGGCTGCTTTGGTGCTGATAAAGTGGGAGATTTGTACAAGGTAAAAGGGATTTTGAATAAGGAAGGCTATCACTCCATTTTGAAACGCCATGCCATACCCTGTGAACAGCGCTTGATTAGAGCCAATTTAAACCTCCAACAGGACAATTACCCAAAGCACACCTCCAAAATATGCAAGAACTATTTAGGGAAGAAGCAGGCAGCTGGTATTCTGTCTGTAATGGAGTGGCCAGCGCAGTCACCAGATCTCAACCCCATTGAGCTGTTCTGGGAGCAGCTTGACCGAACGGTACGCAAGAATTGCCCGAACGGTACGCAAGAATTGCCCATCAAGCCAATTCAACTTGTGGGAGGTGCTTCAGGAAGTGTGGGGTGACATTTCTTCAGATTACCTCAACAAATTAACACTAGAATGCCAAAGGTCTGCAATGCTGTAATTGCTGCAAAAGGAGCATTCTTTGACGAAAGCAAAGTTTGAAGGACAAAATTATTATTTCCAATACAAATCATTATTTCTAACCTTGCCAATGTCTTGACTATATGTTCTATTCATTTTGCAACTCAATTGATAAATAAAAGTCAGTTTTCATGTAAAACACGACATTGTCTGGGTGACCCCAAACTTTTGAACGGTAGTGTATATATATATATATATATATATATATATATATACAAATAACCAAGGTGCGGCACCCGCGGCATAACTTCAATAAACGATGCATGACGTTTAGTGTTCAACGTTTCAGTTCTTTACTGAACTTTTATCAAGATAACAAATATGCATAACAAACATACCTTTATACATGAACGTAGGGACTTAAATGAATACAAAAGCGCTCGATTAAATCATCAATTTGAACAATAGCCACATTTGGGTCACTGTTAATTCGTCTGACCCTGATCATTTGACTATCAGGGGTATTCAATATGAAACGTTAACTTCACTGTCGAAGTTAACGTTTCATATCGGAGTTTTTACCTGCGTTAAAGTATCGGGCGCACTCCCGCTTATACCCGTATTCAATATAAAATTAACGAAAACGGGAAACTCCGAAGTTGGATTTGCATAAAGTTACGAATTTTTCCTTAAAAAAATTGTAAGATCCCCCTAAAGTAGTAAAAACATGGGGGAACACTATGGGTGCCCCCGTTTTAGCCTTTAATTGAAAGTCGGGGATTTAAATAGCCGCAGCAGGTGTTTTTTGCCCGACATTGAAGAAGTGATGCAGAAGAGCACTTAGGGTTTTTTTTTCGTTTTTTTAAGTGGTCCCATCAAATTTGGGGTACATGAAAATGGGTACTAGCATATTTTTATGTCCCTAAAGTAAGTTTTTAAAAATTCTGCATTTGTGCACCTGCCGCTATAAATCTATTCTAGAAAACACCTGCCGCATACTTGCAGAATAGCCCTGAACCTATTTCCCTATTCTTAAACAATATTTTCCCTTTTTTTTTTTTTCACCCCAATTTTTAAATAATTTTTTTGGGGTGTCCCTATTTTTTTTTTTTTTTTACTTTTTTTGACACAGTTCTTTTTTAAATGTCATTCCCAGGGGTGCAGGCTATTTTTTTTAAGCCTGCACCCCTAAACCCCAATTCTGCACTTTTTTTCGACACCTATTCAATGGTGAAAAGTTATCCCCGTTTTTTATCAAAGACTTCTCAAAACTGCGATAAGTCTTTGAAATTGAATACGGTGTAAATGTAAAACCTGCGATAATGACGTCATACCTGCGATATTAACGCAAAAACGATGTTTTCGCTCCCATATTGAATACCCCTGTATATGGTAAACCCTATATAAGTTTCCTCGAATGGCAACTCTGGACCTGTAATAACAGGTTTCTATCCGTGGGTTTAGAATAGAGTGTCGTCTCAATTGCATTGTTCCTACTTGAAATCTTTACATCCAAAAAATTCTGAACTGAACCTCTATAAGACACAATTTGCTAATACCTGATAATTATTAGTATGATTGATCCCATCTGTGTTACCTGTAAGTTGCTCTAAATCTGTGCCAATTGATTTTAAACTTTGTCTTTGTTTACATGGTAGTTATAGTGATGGTGACACGATTGAGGGAGGCCAAGCCTGGACGCTTGTGCGTCATGACATCATCTTTTGGTGCCGCTAGACGGGTGAGTGGTCCCGGCTCCCGGTTTTACACGTGGTGCTGTTCATGTATAAAGGTATGTTTGTTATGCATATTTGTTATCTTGATAAAAGTTCAGTAAAGAACTGAAACGTTGAACACTAAACGTCACGCATCTTTTATTTATTGAAGTTATGCCGCGAGTGCCGCACCTTGGTTATTTGTATCCTAGGAATCTGTGAGGGCACCGGCAGCAGATACTCTTCGTGTGTTATTGGGAGTGCCAAGCCATTTGTGATTGTGTATATATATATATATATATATATATATATATATATATGTGTGTGTGTGTCATTCCATGTGAGTCACGTTACTCTTCATGCTAATTTTTAGAAGTTTAAATGCACCACAATTAAATGAAGCTGAAATTCAACATTTTAAAAATATGACAATATGTATGGGGTAGGTAGTCATGACTCATAATTAATGCTTAGAAGCTGAAAAAAATGTACACTCTTAGTAGTTAAATTAAATGTTATTGTTAATAAGCGTAACTCGTGTTACAACTAGGGGTGTGCACCGGCCACTTTTCGTGTTTTGTGTTTTGGTTTTGGATCTGGATCTTTCTTCGTGTTTTGGATCTGGATTGGTTTTGCCAAAACCACCCTTCCGTGTTTTGGGTTCTGGGTTTTGTGTTTTGGATCTGTATTTTTTTGAAAAAAAGCATAAAAACAGCTAAAATCACAGAATTTGTAGGTTTTTCTGCTCCTATGCTATTATTAACCTCAATAACCTTAATTTCCACTCATTTCCAGTCTATTCTGAATACCTCACACCTCACAATAGTGTTTTTATGTCCAAAAGGTTGCACCGAGGTAGCTGGATGACTATGCTAAGCGACACGAGTGGGCGGCACAAACACGTGACCCATCTAGGCGTGAAACTGCAGTGGCAGACAGGATGGCAGTTTGAAAAACTAGGCCCCAAACTGTACATAATGCAAAGAAAAAAAAGAGGTGCAAGATGGAATTGTCCTTGGGCCCTCCCACCCACCCTTATGTTGTATAAACAGGACATGCACACTTTAACAAACCAATCATTTCAGCGCCAGGGTCTGCCACACAACTGTGGCTGAAATGATTGGTTCGTTTGGGCCCCCACAAAACAAGCTGGCAATTAATGTGTCCCTGCACAAACTGGCTCTATGGAGGCAAGATGTCATCCTCATCCTCCTCATCCACCGATTCCTCACCCTCTTCAGTGTGTACATCCTCATCCTCACAAAGTATTAACTCGTCCCCACTTGAATCCACCACCACAGGTCCCTCTGTACCTTCTGGAGGCTGGTCTCCCTGGAAGAGCTGATAATTCATTTTGATGAACATCATCTTCTCCACATTCTGTGGAAGCAACCTCCTACGCCTTTCGCTGACAAGGTTCCCGGCTGCACTAAACACTCTTTCGGAGTACACACTGGAGGGGGGGCAACTCAGGTAAAATAGAGCCAGTTTGTACAGGGGCCTCCAAATTGCCTCTTTTTCCTGCCAGTACAGGTATGGACTGTCTGCCATGCCTACTTGGATGCTGTCACCGATGTAATCCTCCACCATTCTGTCAATGGTGACAGTATCATATGCAGTGACAGTAGACATGTCAGAAATTGTTGCCAGGTCCTTCAGTCCGGACCAGATGTCCAAACTTGGTCCTGCCTGCCCTGCATCACCGCCAGCGGGTTGCTTAGGATACCTAAGTTTTTTCCTGGCAGCCCCAGTTGCAGGAGAAAATGAAGAAGGAGCCGTTGACGTGTCACGTTCCGCTTCAGCTGACAGTGTGTTCACCAGCAGGTCTTTGCACCTCTGCAGGCTTGTGTCGGCCGGAAAGAGAGACACCACATAGGCTTTAAACCTAGGATCGAGCACGGTGGCCAAAACGTAGTGGTCTGATTTCAACAGATTGACCACCCTGGAATCCTGGCAAAGCGAATGAAGGGCTTCATCCACAAGTCCCACATGCCGAGCGGAATCGCTCCGTCTTAGCTCCTCCTTCACTTTCTCCAGCTGCTTCTGCAAAAGCCTGATGAGGGGAATGACCTGACTCAAGCTGGCAGTGTCTGAACTGACTTCACGTGTGGCAAGTTCGAAGGGCTGGAGAACCTTGCACAACACGGAAATCATTCTCCACTGCGCTTGAGTCAGGTGCATACCCCCTCCTTTGCCTATGTCATAGGTGGATGTATAGGCTTGTATGGCCTTTTGCTGCTCCTCCATCCTCTGAAGCATATAGAGGGTTGAGTTCCACCGCGTCACAACCTCTTGCTTCAGGTGATGGCGGGGCAGGTTCAAGAGTGTTTGCTGGCGCTCCAGTCTTCGGCACGCAGTCGCTGAATGGCGAAAGTGGCCAGAAATTTTTCGGGCCACCCAAAGCGTCTCCTGCACGCCCCTGTCGCTTTTCAGAAAATTCTGCACCACCAAGTTTATTGTGTGAGCAAAACATGGGACGTGCTGGAATTTGCCCAGATGTAATGCCCGCACAATATTGGTGGCGTTGTCAGATATCACAAATCCCCAGGAGAGTCTAAGTGGGGTAAGCCACTGGGCGATGATTTCCCTCAGTTTCTCTAAGAGGTTGTCGGCGGTGTGCCTCTTACTGAAACCGGTGATACACAGCGTAGCCTGCCTTGTAACGAGCTGGCATTTCTGAGATGCTGCTACTGGTGACGCTGCTGCTGTTGCTGCGTAAGGTGATACATCTACCCAGTGGGCTGTCACAGTCATATAGTCCTTAGTCTGCCCTGTTCCACTTGTCCACATGTCCGTGGTTAAGTGGACATTGTGTACAACGGCATTTTTCAGGACAGTGAGGACACTTTTTCTGACGTTTCTGTACAGTCTCGGTATCGCCTGCCTAGTGAAGTGGAATCTAGACGGGATTTGGAACCGGGGACACACTACCTCCATCAATTGTCTAAATCCCACTGCACTAATGGCGGATACCGGACGCACGTCTAACACCAACATAGCAGTCAAGGCCTCAGTTATACGTTTTGCTTCAGGATGACTGTTGTCGTACTTCATCCTCCTCGCTAAGGACTGTTGGAGGGTCAATTGTTTAGTAAAAGTAGTGGTGTTCCTACTTCCTCTCTGGGATGATGAACGACTCCCAGCAGCAGCAACAGCAGCAGCGGCAGCAGTAGGCGTAGCAATGCAGGATCCTCCGGAGGAATCCCGGATAGGAGAGTCAGTCATGCCAGTGACATGGCCTGCAGGACTACTTCCGATCCTAACTAAGGAGGAAATTGACGAGGAGGGAGTTGACGGTGTGGTTTGCAGGCGCTTGGATACAACAGGACAACGGGATTTAGGTGTCCCTGGACTGCTTACGGTCTTAGCCAAAGTTTCTGAACTTGACAGTAACTTTTTATGAACGCGCTGCAGGTGCCGTATAAGGGAGGATGTTCCTAGGTGGTTGACGTCCCTACCCCTACTTATTTCACCTTTACATATGGTACATATGGCAAGACAGTTGTTGTCCGGATTTGGATAGAAATATTGCCAGACCAAAGAGGTGGAATGTTTGGTCTTCTGCCCAGGCATGACCGTGATGGGCTTTTTCATCCCACGGACAACAACTGTCTCCCCCGGAGCCTGATTTAAACAAACCACATCACCATCAGAATCCTCCTCGCCAACTTCCTCCTCAGCGCCAGCTACACCAGTATCCTCATCCTGTTGTACTTCAACAGTGACATCTTCAATTTGCATATCAGCAAGTGGACTGTGGGTGCTCCTTTCAGCACTTGCAGGGGGCGTGCAAATGGTGGAAAGAGCCACCTCTTCCCGTCCAGTGCTGGGAAGGTCAGGCATCGCAACCACCACCACACTTGGACTCTCCTTGGGGATTTGTGATATCTTCTTAGAAAGCACAGTTCTTCGCTGTGCTTTTGCCAGCTTAACTCTTTTGATTTTTTTAGTGGGAGGAGGGCTTCCATCGTCATGTGAAGCTGAACCACTAGTCATGAACATACTAGGGATCGACCTTAGCCGTTCCTTGCCACTCCGTGTCGTAAATGGCATATTGGCAAGTTTACGTTTCTCTTCAGCTGATTTAAATGTCTTTTTCAAGGTCATTTTCCTGAACTTTGCCATTTGGGATTGTATGTGCCCTCTACTATGACATTGGGCATCGGCCTTGGCAGACGACGTTGATGGCATGTTATCGTCTATGTCATGACTAGTGGCAGCAGCTTCAGCACTAGGAGGAAGTGGTTCTTGATCTTTCTCTATTTTATTTTTATCGGAGAAAGTTTGGTCCTCCATTTATGTTATATCGATTTGATATATACGTGCGGCTAAACACAGAAAATATTTTTTTTTGGGGTTTGGACTGGAGTGTACTTTGTGGGTTACAGCACCCTTTAACGGTCAAGCCAGCCGGCCCTTTACTTATGACACAGGCGCACGCTTGGCACTACTTTGTTGATGCACGTGCGGCTACTGCGCACACAATTCACAAACACAGAAAATATTTTTTTTTTGGTTTGGACTGGAGTGTACTTTCGGGGGTTACAGCACCCTTTAACGGTCAAGCCAGCCGGCCCTTTACTTATGACACAGGCGCACGCTTGGCACTACTTTGTTGATGCACGTGCGGCTACTGCGCACACAATTCACAAACACAGAAAATAATTTTTTTTTTGGTTTGGACTGGAGTGTACTTTCGGGGGTTACAGCACCCTTAACGGTCAAGCCAGCCGGCCCTTTACTTATGACACAGGCGCACGCTTGGCACTACTTTGTTGATGCACGTGCGGCTACTGCGCACACAATTCACAAACACAGAAAATAATTTTTTTTTGGTTTGGACTGGAGTGTACTTTCGGGGGTTACAGCACCCTTTAACGGTCAAGCCAGCCGGCCCTTTACTTATGACACAGGCGCACGCTTGGCACTACTTTGTTGATGCACGTGCGGCTACTGCGCACACAATTCACAAACACAGAAAATAATTTTTTTTTTGGTTTGGACTGGAGTGTACTTTGGGGGTTACAGCACCCTTTAACGGTCAAGCCAGCCGGCCCTTTACTTATGACACAGGCGCACGCTTGGCACTACTTTGTTGATGCACGTGCGGCTACTGCGCACACAATTCACAAACACAGAAAATAATTTTTTTTTTGGTTTGGACTGGAGTGTACTTTGGGGGTTACAGCACCCTTAACGGTCAAGCCAGCCGGCCCTTTACTTATGACACAGGCGCACGCTTGGCACTACTTTGTTGATGCACGTGCGGCTACTGCGCACACAATTCACAAACACAGAAAATAATTTTTTTTTGGTTTGGACTGGAGTGTACTTTCGGGGGTTACAGCACCCTTTAACGGTCAAGCCAGCCGGCCCTTTACTTATGACACAGGCGCACGCTTGGCACTACTTTGTTGATGCACGTGCGGCTACTGCGCACACAATTCACAAACACAGAAAATAATTTTTTTTTTGATTTGGACTGGAGTGTACTTTCGGGGGTTACAGCACCCTTAACGGTCAAGCCAGCCGGCCCTTTACTTATGACACAGGCGCACGCTTGGCACTACTTTGTTGATGCACGTGCGGCTACTGCGCACACAATTCACAAACACAGAAAATAATTTTTTTTTGGTTTGGACTGGAGTGTACTTTCGGGGGTTACAGCACCCTTTAACGGTCAAGCCAGCCGGCCCTTTACTTATGACACAGGCGCACGCTTGGCACTACTTTGTTGATGCACGTGCGGCTACTGCGCACACAATTCACAAACACAGAAAATAATTTTTTTTTTGATTTGGACTGGAGTGTACTTTCGGGGGTTACAGCACCCTTAACGGTCAAGCCAGCCGGCCCTTTACTTATGACACAGGCGCACGCTTGGCACTACTTTGTTGATGCACGTGCGGCTACTGCGCACACAATTCACAAACACAGAAAATAATTTTTTTTTGGTTTGGACTGGAGTGTACTTTCGGGGGTTACAGCACCCTTTAACGGTCAAGCCAGCCGGCCCTTTACTTATGACACAGGCGCACGCTTGGCACTACTTTGTTGATGCACGTGCGGCTACTGCGCACACAATTCACAAACACAGAAAATAATTTTTTTTTTGGTTTGGACTGGAGTGTACTTTCGGGGGTTACAGCACCCTTAACGGTCAAGCCAGCCGGCCCTTTACTTATGACACAGGCGCACGCTTGGCACTACTTTGTTGATGCACGTGCGGCTACTGCGCACACAATTCACAAACACAGAAAATAATTTTTTTTTGGTTTGGACTGGAGTGTACTTTCGGGGGTTACAGCACCCTTTAACGGTCAAGCCAGCCGGCCCTTTACTTATGACACAGGCGCACGCTTGGCACTACTTTGTTGATGCACGTGCGGCTACTGCGCACACAATTCACAAACACAGAAAATAATTTTTTTTTTGGTTTGGACTGGAGTGTACTTTGGGGGTTACAGCACCCTTTAACGGTCAAGCCAGCCGGCCCTTTACTTATGACACAGGCGCACGCTTGGCACTACTTTGTTGATGCACGTGCGGCTACTGCGCACACAATTCACAAACACAGAAAATAATTTTTTTTTTGGTTTGGACTGGAGTGTACTTTGGGGGTTACAGCACCCTTAACGGTCAAGCCAGCCGGCCCTTTACTTATGACACAGGCGCACGCTTGGCACTACTTTGTTGATGCACGTGCGGCTACTGCGCACACAATTCACAAACACAGAAAATAATTTTTTTTTGGTTTGGACTGGAGTGTACTTTCGGGGGTTACAGCACCCTTTAACGGTCAAGCCAGCCGGCCCTTTACTTATGACACAGGCGCACGCTTGGCACTACTTTGTTGATGCACGTGCGGCTACTGCGCACACAATTCACAAACACAGAAAATAATTTTTTTTTTGATTTGGACTGGAGTGTACTTTTGGGGGTTACAGCACCCTTAACGGTCAAGCCAGCCGGCCCTTTACTTATGACACAGGCGCACGCTTGGCACTACTTTGTTGATGCACGTGCGGCTACTGCGCACACAATTCACAAACACAGAAAATTATTTTTTTTTTGGTTTGGACTGGAGTGTACTTTGGGGGTTACAGCACCCTTTAACGGTCAAGCCAGCCGGCCCTTTACTTATGACACAGGCGCACGCTTGGCACTACTTTGTTGATGCACGTGCGGCTACTGCGCACACAATTCACAAACACAGAAAATAATTTTTTTTTTGGTTTGGACTGGAGTGTACTTTCGGGGGTTACAGCACCCTTAACGGTCAAGCCAGCCGGCCCTTTACTTATGACACAGGTGCACGCTTGGCACTACTTTGTTGATGCACGTGCGGCTACTGCGCACACAATTCACAAACACAGAAAATAATTTTTTTCTTGGTTTGGACTGGAGTGTACTTTCGGGGGTTACAGCACCCTTAACGGTCAAGCCAGCCGGCCCTTTACTTATGACACAGGCGCACGCTTGGCACTACTTTGTTGATGCACGTGCGGCTACTGCGCACACAATTCACAAACACAGAAAATATATTATTTTTTTAGCACTTGGGGGGAGCACCCCTGATGGACAGAGCACCCCCTGGACAACACTACAGCACTCCTTTAGGACTGGGACACTGCACAGGACTTTGGAGTGGACACAGCCCCTATGGAGAACTGACTGCACAACACAGTCCAGCCAGCCCCTATGGACTTTGAAGTAGTGGACACAGCCCCTATTAACAACAGCAGCACAGCACAACACAGCCAGCCCCTATGGACTTTGAAGTAGTGGACAACAGCAGCACTACACTACACTACACTACACTACACAGCCCTAACTCCCACCCTCCCTCTTCACTGTCCACAGCCGAGTGAGAAAATGGCGCCGACGCGGGTACCTTATATAGGATCCAAAACCCGTGAGACTCGGAAGGCGGGATGATGACGTTTTGCCTCGATTTCAGATCCGAGTCAGGCGGGAAAAGTCGAGCCTGACTCGGATCGGACTCGGATCGGGGGGGCTCGGATTTCAGAAATCCGAACCCGCTCACCCCTAGTTACAACAGACTTATATACAAGAAACTTATATATTTATTAGAGATGAGCGATTCGGATTCTGTGGAATCCGAACTGCTCCGAACATAGGGGATCCGAGCCCACCCGAACCCTGTTCGGGTGTTCCCCGCCTGACTCGGATTCCGGTTCGGGGCAGAACGGCGGCCACCTGATGTCGGATTCTCGCTAGAGAATCCGACATCAGGGCTCGAGTGTAGGGCAGACCGCTGTGATAGCGGTCTGCCCTACGCAGAACACACAGCCGCCAGCGGCAGCTGTGTGTTTGTTACAGCAGCCAATGAGAGTCACACAGACTCTCATTGGCTGCTGCACGGAGGGAGCCGGCTGTAGCTCATTCATGAGCTCCGTCTTCCGGCTCCCTCCTCGTCGCGTGGCAGCAGAGCGGACGGCGGCTGGAGCGGGGATACAGGTAAAAAAAAATGTATGTGTGTATGGGGGCCTGCTATTGGAGGGGCCTACTACTGGGGGGGCATACTACAGGGGGGGCCTGCTAATGGGGGGCATACTACTGGGGGCCTGCTTATGGGGGCATACTACTGGGGGCCAGCTAATGGGGGGTATACTACTGGGGGCCGGCTTATGGGGGCATACTACTGGGGGCCTGCTTGTGGGGGCATACTACTGGGGGCTAGCTAATGGGGGGCATACTACTGGGGGCCTGCTTATGGGGGCATACTACTGGGGGGGCAGCTAATGGGGGGCATACTACTGGGGGCCTGCTTATGGGGGCATACTACTGGGGGCCTGCTTATGGGGGCATACTACTGGGGGGGGAATACTACTGGGGGCCTGCTTATGGGGGCCTGCTAATGGTGGGCATACTACTGGGGGCCTGCTAATGGGGGGCATACTACTACTGGGAGCACTGCATAGGGGGCCCTACTACTAAGGGGACTGCATAGGGGGCACCACTACTGGGGGCATTGTGTAAGGGACACCACTGCTGGGGGCATTGTGTAAGGGACACTATTGCTGTGGGCATTGTATAAGTGGCATTACTACTGTGGGCATTGTATAAGAGGCATTACTACTGTGGGCTTTGTGTATAAGGTTCACTACTGTGGGCATTGTGTAAAAGGGTCACTACTGTGGACATTGTATAAAAGGGTCACTACTGTGGGCATTGTGTAAAAGGGGCACTACTGTGTGTCGTAACATAAATAAGAGACACTACTTTATGGTGTAATGTGAATCAGGGGCACTATGTGCGGTGTAATGTGAATAAGATTGTGCACTGTGACTCCTAGGGCCGTAGCCCACTTTGTAAACAAGTACTGTGATTCTGCTGGTCGTACCCCACTGGGTGGGTGCACTACTTTTCATTTCTGCCACTGCTGTGTGGCAATGTGTCATAAATGTGCTTTAAATTGTGGTGCTGCTCTGTGAGGTGTTCTAAATTGACTGGAAATTAATGTTATTGAGGTTAATAATACTCTAGGAAGAAAAAAAAAAAGACCAATTTATGTGATTTTAGCTTTTTTTGTCAATTTTTGTAAAAAAATCCAAATCCAAATCCAGTCACCGCAGTTTGGCAAATCCAAATCCAAACGACGAATTAGAACCAAATCCAAATCTGGCAAAAATGTTCCGGCGCACATCCCTAATATTTATTTAAACCTGCTCTCCTAATTATTTTCACAATATGATTGTTATACTATACACTTTTAAGACTCTAAACTTATGATTGACACACAAACAAAAAACTAAATGTTAACCAAACTATACTTAAATTCAATTTTGACATGTGACTCATGTTATATACGAATGTGACTCACATTACATTTCTGTCCCCAGTCAAAGGGCTCTGATATAAATTACTCAAACCTATAGAATCCACATGAATTACTCAATGAAGGCCTGTTTATCTACCTGATTAACTGTGAAGATGTATAAGATATGCTGTATAATATATATACACATAGGTGTGCCAGGTGAGTATTCTATGTCCCACAGGGAGGGTGGGACAGGACAGTCCATGACCCAGCAGAGGGGGTGGTGCCGGCTTTTGCGCACACCTATGTGTGTGTATACACACACACACACACACACCAGGATATGAAGTATTAAAATGTTAAACAATTATTCCCAGTAAAATCAAAACACCTGGTAGATATTTGGGGCTCAATCCTATTGTCTGCGATGATATTGCAGGTGCAAGTCATTGGGGTAGATGTATTATAGCGGCACTTAACGTGCCGCTATAACGCTTCCCGCTTCGCCTCTTTACCGAGGCGAAGCAGGAAGCACTACCGATGAGATGTATAAACATCTCATCGGCCGGAGAGGGGGAGCGTTAACTCCCCCCTCCGGCGCTACCCGTTAGAGACAGCAGCGCATCAGCCTAGTGCTGACGCGCTGTGTCTCTTCCCGGCTGGCTCCACTGAGCATGCGCGGGATCTCACAAGTATCGCAAGATCCCCGCGTGGAGCCCTGGAGCCGGTAGCCGCCGCAGCAGGGACAGCGCTGTCCCTGCTGTGGGGATAGGCTAGCGCCAGGCTGTAGCTGTCAATAACGTCAGCTACAGCCGGCCGAATGGTCAGACGATCTGTCCGTTCGTACATAGCCCAGGCTATCAGCGCTATTATCTTGTAGATAGCATCGCCGATAATGACAGGGGCACATAGCGCCCCTGTCATTTACCGCCCAGACCCCGATAATACATCGGGGAGAAGCGGTATCAGCGCACATAACGTGCGCTGATACCGCTTCTGGGCTTCGTACATCTACCCCATTGTGACAACAGCCGCACTTCACGGCAGCCCAAATTTGCACAAAAGTGCTTGCAGCGCCATAGCATACCTCTCAACGTGACCCTCTCCAGGAGGGACACAATGCTCTGGTCCTGGACTTCCCTGGTAATTTATGATTGGTGGCGGCTCCAGGGGTGGGGCTGCAGCACAGTCCAAAATTCAAATAGAGGAGTCACACCAACTGCCAGGGAGTCCCAGCCAGTGATGTTTGGCAGCGTGTGAAATTACAGTTGGTGTGACTCCCCTATTTGAATTTTGAACTGCGCTGCAGCCCCACCTCTTACCAGGGAAGTCCAGGACCAGAACATTGTGTCCCTCCTGGAGATGGGCATGTTGGGAGGTATGACATAAAGCTATGAGCAAATTAGGGCTCGGGGTGCGAGATGAGGTGCCGTTGCTGCCATTTTAACGCCGTGGCAATGGCAACTCGCACCCTTCCCGGCTAAATGAATTGACCCCTAAATTTAGCCTGTCCCTGGTCAATATCCCTGTTCACAAAAAGGTTAATCACATTAATGAGCCCATTTATCAATGTATATTTGAGGTATAATCCTCAAACACTTTTTGGGGGGTTAACTTCAAATATTACGTTTCCCCCGGATACCTGCTGTGATCCCTCCATTCCCGCATCCCCCATAGGTTTCTATCGGGAATGCGATGCTGCCAGATTTACTAATATCCTAAATGCGGTACATTCCCAATATTGCCCCCCACAGCTAACGTCATCTGAAGATGGCGTTAGCCACTGTAGCCGATGGCTACACACCGCATAATTAGCTGGCGGAGGGTTCCCTGGGAACCTCCCCCGGCAAAGGCCGCAGCACATATGCAGTTACCGGTACTGCGCATGCGCAGCAGCCTAGGCATTGGCCGGCAGCTCTCCGATTACATCGCAGGGAGGCAGGTTTCGAAGCCCATGTCCCTGTATATGCTGGATGATGTATCCGGACGATATGATCGTATATTGCAATGCGATCATAGGTGGTACTGACATGCCCAGAACGCATTGCAAGTGCGATCATTAATAAATGGGGGCCTAATAAATAAAAACCACCTTTTTGTATTTAGATTTATTTCTATTTTTCGTGGCGCACTGAAATGTGGGGTTGAATTGCTATCGGCTGTATATTCTCTCATAGATCAGTCCAAAATTGTGTTTTTTTTTAGGTTCTGGTTATACTACAGACTTTTTGTTTTATTATAAACTGTTGTATAGGCTGAAACCCCTTTTTTGCGCTCATCTCAACTTCTGAGGTAAAAGGAAGAGAGCAGCCTGCCATGGTCCAGGTAGTGAGATAACAGCCTAATATATAGAATAATATAAGTGTGCTTCTCCTGGCTATGGGTGAGACGTGGTGGGAGGTGAAGGCAGCTCAGGTAGGGGACAGGGCAGGGAGTGAGAGGAGCCCCAGGAGACACAGGAGCAGCAGCGTGTGCTGAAGAGGCTGAGGCTTCGTAGGAGCACTCACAGGCAGCGGAAGCACCGAGTCTCCCTGTCTGGAGCGCCTCCTCCTCGGGCTGTGACTTCATCCTCAGCCCGGAGCTCCCCACCCGTCCCAGCACGGCCCCACCCTCTCCCCCGCTGGAAGATGATTGTTTACCTAACGGGCTGCATTCGCGGTAAGTTAGCCGGGGAAGAAGCGATGGGATGACTGAGTGGGGAAACGTTTGGCTCCCCCTCTCTCCATGCACAGCCGGATCACACAGAGACAGCAGGCCTGTACTTGCGTGGAGAGAGAGGGGGTTCTCGTGGGTTTTTTCTTCCTGTGTGGATGATGTGCGCCCCCATTGACCCTACCCCCTACCACCTGAATCAGCCACCCCGGACAGTCAATGCAACCCCACAATGTATACATCGATAGCCCCTAAAGTTGCAGTGGTTGATGTTCTCAGTCACCCTCCCCCACGCATGACAAGAAGCCCCTTTTGCATTGCATTCATTTATACCAGAGGTTTCCTTATTCCTGTGTGTACACAGCAGGTCTGATGCTCTCATCATCACTGGGTGCTTTGTATGCCCCTGGCAGCTGCTGCTGCTGGAAAATGTGATGGGGATCCTATTTGTATTATGTTATGCATCGTAATCTTTTTAGAACTTGAATCTAGATATATATATTTTTCCAGTGGACACTTTTTAAGTCAGTGTTTATAGCATATAAAAAATGCATATATCCTCTCTTTCCAGTGAGCAGTGCAATGTACTCTGTAAACAGCTTTTTGGGTGTCATATAACTACAGTACTGTTATTTTTTTTTCTGGTTAACTCTTTGCTTTTATTATGTATATGATTCTCCCTGTGCACTGAAGAGACAGTATGATCTCCCTTATATTATGTTTATACTTCTATGTGCACTGAAGAGACAGTATGATGTCCCTTATATTCCATATATACTTCTCACTGCGCACTGTACAGACAGTATGATGTGTCTTATATTCTGTATGTACTCCTCTCTGCACTGAAGAGACTGTATGTATGATGTCCCTTATAATCTGTATATACTACTTTTTGTGCACTTTAGACAGAGTATGATGTTCCTTATATTTGGAAGTACAGGATGATGGGTCACATCAGGAAGAGTTGCTAATAACAGTCAGTACTTGGGTCATCATAAGTACATTGAGGACGACAGTTTATGTTAGGTAAATGACTCAGGATGTTGCAGATGCCGTCCTGAAACTCTGACACTGGGACAGTTAGTGGTAAGGTAACATAGTCATTTCCTTTGTGTCTGCTGTCATAGTTTTTATTAAAGTGTACTGAAAGAGAGGGACTGCAAAGAAGGAGCAAGGTAATTAATGTGGATTATATAGCGGTACCCAGAGCAAGATAATTATAGCAAGGGCAGAGAGAGATATCAGATGCCAGAAATCACCCTTCTAGATGAGAAGTATTGATTGGGCTTTTTAAAATGTGCAGACAATTTGAGATACTGCCAGTTCCAGCATCGTTAAAGAACCTTCATTGACAGTGCGATAAATACTTTCCCAGATAAGGGCATATATTATATGTGTATGTATAATGTCTGCTACACATATCACATGTATAGTGCATGTGGTTTTTATAGAATACGATCATATATGAAACAAATATTTCGGTCAACACAATGGCCTAATCCCTTGTATAGCTATTGTACTGTGCTGTGCTGCTGGCTGTATCTGTTTTCAGGGCTGATTCGATGTTATTTAAAGCTAAGTACACACCTATACAATTTTGGTCCAATCTTTTGATTCCCGACCTGTTATTCAAATGTTTTTAAGAATGTCTATGCTCCTACATGTTTTATCGCAAGAAAACAGTTCACGTCTGAAGATCTGTTCTTATGTTCTTCCTAAAATTCATCAGACGTTATGGTTCTATGTTGGACGAATCAGAAAGTGTGTACACAATACCAACCATTCTGTCCGATGCTTTGGCAGCAGCGTAGCCTCACATATCTGTAGTGTGTGTACAGAGTCAGTCTTTTCAGTAGATGGTTTTGCGAGATCAGGATTGTGGATCGCAAGGTAGATTGTAAAGGTGTGTACGCCTGAATCTGCATGCTCATCGGGACTTGCAACTGCAAGTGGAATAGTAAGTGCCATCGCATCTGAAGTATATGATTGTATAAGTGTGTATCTGTCACACAAGCTATTTATATTCTCAGTGTTTTAATAACCAGAGATAATAGAGCATATTACATAGAGAAAAATGGCTTTATGTGTCTGTTGGTCATACTAGCGATTTTGTAGTTGATTTAGCTCTGAGCAACTTTTTCTCATAATGAGAATATCGCTGGAAGAAAATGCTCCCTATTTTGTCAATTACAATCAGTGGCAGCATCACTCATTAAGCAATTAAAATCATAAATTTTATAATGTTAAGAAAATAGATCTTCTTTTAAAGCTTTGATTATTTTTCAGCTAAGCTGAAAGCACTAATGCTGGGTACACACTAGACGATATGTCGTCCGATCCGGTGGATTGGAGCGTCCTATCAGGCACATCGTCTAGTGTGTACACGCTATGTCGCTGACGATGTGCGGTTTCGCATGTTGTCAGCGACATTGCTCATTGGACCTACATGCAGGTCCGACGGGTGATATCATTAGCGGGGACCAAGCTGCCGAATGCAGCATGGCCTCCGCCGTCGTTAACGAGGTTGGCCTTTAGGGATCAATCCAAATAGCTGCAAAGGGGGCGAAACTGCATGTAAACGCCGGCAAATCGCGGCCAGATCTCACCTCGGACTCCCAGATTTTTGTACTTGGCCCTATAGCATATAGCCGCACTCACTTGCTCTGCGAGGAAACTCAGGGCTAATTGTATTGTCCCCTAAGTGTAGTTTTCTACTGTATATTTTCCAGGACAGTTTAAAATCATTTGATTTTATTTGCAAAGTGATTTACCCCAAATACCCCCCCCAACATATTGACTTCCCATTCGGGCATTCTATAGTAGGCTGAATACAGGAGCTTGTGCGTGTAGGGGGGGTTTGTACAATTGCGAATAGATACAGACAAAGACCTAGAGATGCATATATATATATATATATCATACAAAGGTGTATAATTTGCGCATACCATATGATATTGATGATATTGGTCGCCAGCACTAGCAAACGGCTTATGATTGGCTGACTACAAATGCGCTGCTGAACCTCCTAGCATACTTTATGCTTTTATATGCGCATGTTAGCTTGAAAAAATGTTGGGATACAACAGAGTTGTTTCTGCTGTATTGGGAAAGTTTTTGAATTTTGTTCTGAAACGGAATAGTGAATGCATATTTTTCAAACAAAACAAATGATTAAAAGATGGGCGTAATAGTACATGTGCCACATGTCTGGTGTAAACTGGACACTACTGGTGCCGACCTGCGCACATCTCTAGATGCCTACGCATATCAACCTTAATAGCTATTTTTTACTAGATGCTTTTTTTTTCCCATTTAAATGACACCCAAAATATGACCATTTCTGCATCAGGCAGGACCTGAGTGTTTTTCAGGGGATTTTAGGGCTCAATGTGAGAGAAAAAAAAAATGGCTTCAATGATACTATTTAAATAAAGCTACATTTTCAAGTAGTGTTAAATTGCCCATAGTAATAATTAACAGTTGATCACTAAAGAAAAATAATTCTGCAATTACTTAGGGCCTCTTACTGCAAACGTGCAAAGAAAATGGGTACAAATGGGAGAGGCACCTTTGTGCTGGTAGCACATGTTCATGCATGAGAAGCAAAGCTGTGCGGAGTTCTAACATTTGCGAACACTATGGTGGGAATGAGCCTCTAAGAAACAACTCATCATATTTTGAATGTGCTTTTTAGGTGTTCATAGGCCAATGTGAACAAATCCGTAATGGGCACCTATGGGAACGTATCTTCTGTAGGTTATTTTTTTCATGAACCTAATTACAGTGGAAAAATTGGCCGTGTGCCACTGACCTTGGGGTGTTACATCTACTTCCAGGCAGTTACTTCTAAAGTCCAAACAAACAGCCTAGCGCTGATGCAATCCACTAAAAATTTTACGTTTATTGTTTACTAATAAGAGAGAAGTAATACAATAAAAATATACAGACCCCCACATAGCTATGTTATCACTTGATGCCAACCAATCTACAGTTGCTCTTCTTTATTTATTTTTAAGCTAAAGCTGCATTAGCGCCTAATCATGAAATGATTCTCACTTGTCATTTAACCTCCCTGCTGCCTGTAGGCTGTGCCATGCAACCATCTTTACCATGGCTATGAGGTGCGTCTTACAGCACTGCCTGAAAACTGGGCCTCTGTGACACAAAAGAGTATATGATTTTTCTCGATCGATATTTTTTTTGTGCGTGCTTGGTTACTGCAGCGCATGCACAATTAAAAAAATAAATAAAATGAAAACCTGACACATGTGCAGTGCAGCTGGGACGCCGTGGGACAGGTATGTTTATCACTGTTGCAGCATTGTGGTCAATTCTGTCTATACATCGTGCCCTGAGTACCGATCCAAAATCACTATGCATGGGAGATGAACATCGATCTTTAGGAAATATCAGATATCGATGCCCTTCTCGACCTCTGCAGCCATTTTAATGTGGTGAACTTGGCTGTTTTGCATTTCTACAGTACAAAAATGGAGAAGACCTGGAAAAAATGGCTGCATGGAGTGGCAGAAGCATGTAGTAATTTTTACTATTCGATTAGTTTTTCACAAACTCTAGGTCTGATACAGAAATGTACGGATTTACAAGGCTGCACACAAGCGACTGTGCAAATCTGTCCATCTCAGATGCGGATGCAGAAGAAGGTGTCAGACACTTCCTTGCTGCATTTGCGATCCCAGGACTGTGACCAATTGTCGCAGGCTGGATCACCATCGTGATGATTGCTCTTTCGGTCAGGCTGCCGGAGCTGAAGCTTTCCACAGCCTGTCTGGTGCCTGGTCACGCAAGACGCCAAGAATCTGCGTCCGCTGACGCACACCTTGGCCTCGTCCCTCCCAGAAAACTGAGGCCACACGCCTCCGTATCCAGAAACGGGGACCAGGCACTCCCTCGCCCCGCCCCCCAAATGCCGCAGCCAATCATGCTGCGGCTTGGGAGGTCTGCGAGCAAGATCGCAGGACCTGTTCTGCACATGCGCAGAATGGGTCCTGCGCAGGCACAGACCCCTAAACATTGGAGATGTGCATTCATCCTCAGATGAACGTACACCTCTGAATCAGGCCCACTGTCCTCAAGCCGCCCTGAAACTGGGTACATAGTAAGGGATTCTCAGCCCGATATGACTATCTGTCAGATAGGACCGATAATTGTATAGTGTGTAAGCAGCACCAGGGCGCGACGGTCCTATTATAGCGTGTGCTGCACACACTGTCAGATATCGTTCAGAAAATGCAGTGTGTAACGGATTTCGGTGTGATGTCTGCTAATTAAATAGCATTTATCTACGGAGATGAGACTATTTGGATTTGCGATTTTTCATACTGCGCATACATCCGAGGGAAACGTTTTCATCTTTGTATATATTTGGAGCTATTCAGAGTAGCAAGACAGTCAGATGGATCTCGACTCATAGCTAAGTGGTTGTAACTGGGTTAACAATAGAGCGTTCGCACTTTGCTTAAGCTTGCGGTGGGTGTGTAGCAGAATTGGCTATTCCAAGGTAAGTGTGCGGAATTTCAGATGGATCTTTTGCACTTATGATAGAACTGGTTCAAATATGTGCAGATAACGATGAGCACTGCTCTCTTAAGCAGATGTATATGGACCTGTATTAGGTAGTAAAGCAGCTTGAAGAGCTTCAGCTGTTTAAGAGCAGTGTCATTTGTTGTTGTGTTTTTTTTTTTTTTAATGATTTGCAAACAATATTACCCAAAACTCCAATCCTCAATTACTTTCAACAGTTCATGTTTTCTGGATTTCTGCAATCATGCACAGGTGAGTTAATCTATTTTGCTGGGTCAGTAATTTATCCCATCTGCTTCCACAAACAAAAATCCTGAAAACATGACATATTGGAGGTATTTGAGGATTGGATTGGAAACCCACTGTTGTAAAGCAGTGATTCTCACCTTTTTGTTTTTTTATATTGCGGGTGACCTATCTGCTAACACAAATTACACATATATTATTTTTTGTGACACACTAATGATTAACTGTTGTAACAAAATCTGAATCCTGATTATACTTATATTATGAGATTGTAAGCTCTCAGCATATGGTCCCTCTTTCCTACTGTCTTCTTGCCTGTTACCATATTGTTAAGATGTATGTCCTTGTGTTTGTTTCCTCTAAGTTTTTGTGAATTATGCTTTGTTTGTCCAATGTGATGAATTCGACCTGTCCAATCGCATGTTGAATTAAGCATATATCAACGCTGCCATTTAAATTTAGCAGCTTCACTCTTAACATAGCTTACAAATGGTCAACTATCCCATAGTTTAAGGCTACAAATAGCAAGTGGCTTAATAAAAGTCTACTTCTGTCTGTTCTTCCTAAATTAGCTAACAAAAAAAAAAAGTCCTTGTTTCAACACAGAAAGGAAGGTTTCCCCCTCCCCCTAAAAATAATGGTATACTGGAGAAACAATCCTAAAATCAACCTATTCTAATTTTTCTTTTGTGACTGACTACTGATACATCATGTTGAATGCCAAAGCTGGATAAATCTGAAAAGCCAAATGCAACTGCTGGCAACTCATGTTTTGGGAATCATACGCCCCCTACAAGATAGCAGCGCTGATAGCCTGGGCAATGTATGAACGGTCAGTTTGCCTGACCGTTGCGCTCGCTGCAGCTGTCTCTATCGACAGCTACAGCCTGGCGATGCCCAGTCCCCACAGCATGGACATCGCTGTCCCTGCTGTGAGGGCTGCCGGCTTCAGGGCTGCACGCGGGATCTCGCGATACTTGCGAGATACCGTGCATGCTCAGTGGAGCCAGCCGGGACTGAGACACAGCACATCAGCAGTAGGTTGATGCGCTGTGTACTCAGGCAGGGATCGCCGGAGGGGGAAGTTAACACTCCCCTGCTCCGGCTGTTGAGATGTTCATACATCTCATCGGTAATGCTTCCTGCTTCTCCTCGGTAAAGACGTGCCGCTATAATACATCTCCCCCCCATGTCTGTTGAATGGATGCACATCTTCCCCGTTGCTGGAAACGTTAGGCTGCCAGCAGCCCAGCTGAAAACTTCGCCGAGGACGAGGAATTCGCTGGACTTCGCAGGACCTCGCCGGGGGGGTAAGTATTAATAAATACTTGTGGCATTTTCGTTTGTATCACAGTGAACTAAACGTTTATTGCTGCTTGTAATTTGCGATTGTTTATAAATGGGGCCCTAGGTCGGCTACACACTTGTACGACTGGCAGTTGTGCCGATGAAGGGGGCAATTTTCTTTTGCTCCATTCCAAAGGAGACTGTCGGTACACACTTAAAAGTTTTAATGAATGACAGAACGATCACAGGGCCTGATTCAGAGCCGCTCGATGTTCGCACATCTGCGCATGCGTATGGGTCGTAATGCGCATGCGCCAACCAGTCAGTGCGGTCGGAAATCGAGCGCTCGCAAAATAGCGAGTGCCTGCTAATTTGAGTGACAGGATGAGGCGTTTGTGGGTGGTAACAGGGGAAGGTGCTTGAAAACGGGGAGTGGAGATCTGAACGCAGGCGTGCCAAACGGGCGTTTTAAGGGTGTGCATAATTAACAAAGCAGCGTCATCGGCCACGTCACTTGGTTGTCTCTTAGCCTGAACTGTTCGCATGATTGCGGTAGGAAAATCCAACCACAAGCACTGCGAGCAGTTCAGACGCCTTTCGATGTACTCGATTAATCTAATAAATAGCGGAGATGACGTAGGATGCGAGCGGCCAGGGGGCGTCTTTACAAAATAGCGAGCGCATGTTTTGTTCGCTCGCTCACACATAGAGGCGTCAACAGACCGCAAAGAGCGAGCGCTCAATTTAAATAGCCGGCCCCTTTTTCTGAACGAGCGAGCGCAAATAGCGTCCGGCTCTGAATCAGGCCCTCTGTTTCATCCTTTATTAATATGTACTGCCTCGCATGAGATATTGTATGGTTGGCAGTGCAGCACGAGCAATCACACTATATGCGACCCGCGAGAGCATGTAGTCTGGCATACACACTGCACGGTATTCCCAATTTGTCGTTCCGATTTGCCCAAATGGGCCAATCGGGACGATATCGTGCAAGTGTGTACCCACTCTTAAGCTACAGGTTAATAGTTCTATGTTTTCTTTATGGTAAATGTAAATAGTTGTAAGAGATTCACAATACAAGATAATCTCTGGCGCTGACTTTCGTGTATATAAATGTGACTTTGCGTAAACACCTTAAATGTGGATAAATAGTACCCTGTATGACCAGAACTTTGTCTATCTAATGGACAACTTCCTGAGGAAGCGATTGAGCCGTGACACATGTCCAAAATTAGTGAGACTGTTTATATTATTTTATGTTTTATTTTTCTTTTAATTGATTTACATTTTCAACTGTTTGTATTTATTATCTGACGGTTTAGTAACAGCCTAGTTTAATGTATTTTATTTTGTTTTATTAAACTGGTCATTGTTTGTTTTAGGACCTGACAAGTTCCAATACACATTTTTATCTTATATACTGTGTAATTTAAATTTTTTTTAATTTTTTTTCCACACCTCAAATACTTTTAGTGGACAATTCTCATTTTCTTGAGTGCACAGTTCACGTAAAGGAGGAAGTTGTTAATTGGACAGACAAAAGTTCTGGTCATACAGACTACTATTTATTCCCATTTAAGATGTTTTTCCAAGGTCACATTTATATACGCTAGATATTAGTCAGCGCCAGAGATTATATTGTATGGTATATTCATCTTTGGAAGCTATTCGGGAAGGTGCTGTCTATCTCCTCGGCCGTGGTTGCTAGATGCTGTGGCGACAGCCAATTCTGCTTTCACCCTATAGCTGTAAGCAATAAAGCTTTAACAAAAGGGGGTGTCATGTAGTTATTGTTGTTGAGCTTAGGTGTGTCTACTAAAGAGTAAAGGTACACAAACACGGTGCAATTTGTTTTTTGTTTTTTTTTACACGATTTGGCCGTTTTCGATCATTTGTAATGACCAATCATGTAAAAAGTGGTGTATTCCAGTACGATGACGATGCGCGTCCCCGGCGTCGTGTATCGGCATCGCAGATCAGCTGAACATGCAGTAAGATTTCAACCTGTCGTGTAGGATTTGACACACTTTGTGCGGTGTTTTGCTTGATGTACGATTTACGATGTCCCTGGCCACTCCCCTCCTCCATGTGACAGATGATGGAGTGAAGAGAAGCAGCATCGTATCTTGCGGAGGTTTGCATATAAAAAGTGAGTAATCGCCTGTATTCTACTATGTGCACCCTGAACCACCAATGTACACCTGCATATAATCCCTGCACCCCCACTGCGTATTAACCCCTGCCCCCCCATTGCATATTAACCCCTCTCCCACCTATGCGTATTAACCCCTATACCCCCAATGTACCCTATGCCACCAACGTAGTAGCCCATCAATGGTTAATATTCACCGCACCCATAATGTACCCACTGCCCTCGCCAATGTTATGACAGTGTAGCACAATGCATTGTGTCCCCCAATTGTTTAAAAAAAAAAAGAAATGTACTATGAGAATAAACTGACACAGGTTTAAAAATGTATTTAGAACACATTAAAAACATATCAACTAATTAAAATAATTAAACTATTAAAACATTAAAACTTTCACATTTTAAAAGTATTTTTTTTCTGTTTTCCCACAGAAATGACCAGTGCAAGAGAACCCCAATTTGTCACCGGTTTTCTCGAGCGCTATCGCGCCCACAAATGTCTGTGGCGCATAAGGGGGCCCGACTCCAGCAATAAATACAAGAAAGCTGCTGCAATTGAAGAGTTTGTATCTTTCAGCAAGCCATTCCACAGCTAGGCTTCCCCGAAGTGGGTGAAAGCTAAAATACATAATTTACATACTGTGTACGTCAAAGAAAATAATAAACAGCAGGAGTCGCGGGCATCTTGAGCAGGGGCAGATGAGGTATACACCAGTACCTTGTGGTACTTGGACCTCCTCAAGTTCCTGCAGGAGCCGCAGAGAGCTACACAAGCGCTCATGGTCGAGAGTGTCCCTAAGGAGCAGCAAGAGGACCCTGCTGAAACAGAACAAAAGTCCTCTTTGGCTGTGGTATGTACAGACATAGTGCATACACACCATGCCAAATGTTTTTGAAAAGTTCACTAGTCCACAATTGTCCATATCACACTAGCGGGTACTGTCCTCCTGCCATAGTACTGCCCCCACTCCATGCCAGGTGTTGCTCCTTGACATCTTTAGCCCGCGCACAACTGCAGTTGGGGCCATTTGCAGTGTCTCCTGTGGATGGTCCGGGTCGTCTGCCATAGCTGTGTCTACTGTCCTCTGTTGTATAGACAAAAATTTGCCAAGGAAATTGTGATGGACACAGCAGGCCAAGAGGACTGAATCTATTTTGTCCACACGGAGATTTTTAGCCATATGGAAAATTCTGAATCGGTTGCAGAGAATGCCAAAAGGTGTTTTCCACTTTCCTCCGTGCCCTGGATAGACGGTAATTGAAGATGTGCTTTTTTTTCGTCAGGCCCCTTTGCGTATATGGCTTCAGCAAGTGTTCATGAAGAGCAAACGCCTCATCAGCCACAAAAACGTAGTTTAGACCGTGCGTCGTTGTCGCTGTAGTTGGTTTGTTTAAATGGCCCTCCATCGAAGCACAGCCATTTTTGCCCACATAAACAAAAATAAACTCGCAATTGGCGTTCACCACCGCCATGAGCACTATACTACAAAAAACCCTTATAATTGTAATAAAAGGATCCGCTGTGGGCAGGTGGGTTAATACGGATATGTTTGCCATCAATGGCTCCACCGCAGTTAAGGAAATTCCACCTACATTCAAATTCCTCAGCAATGGTCTGCCACTGCTCTACTGTTTTTGGGAACTAGAATAAAGAAAGAGAAAAAAATATTACAAAACATGTTATTAACATTTATTTTTTTTCTCTCTCTCACCAACAGTCTACAACACCAGACCTCGACCACACCACTAGTCCGCAAATGGCCCCCCGAAGCGACAGCAAGGCTGAATTCACTCAGCCCGCTTCAAGACGGCGTAGGTATCGGCGCAAGTCCCAGGCACAGCCAGATCCGCTTATATAAATAAGTTGAACAGGCCCTACAAAATCCCTCGGACATGTTCGACCACCTGGGCCCTCTTATAGCTAATAGTCCCCCGGGAAATGGATGAATGCCAACAAATCCATGTCCAGAGGATCATTTACGAGACAGTGATCCCGGGGAGATTTAAGCAACTGGGCACCACAACAAGGCAGACCGATGAGCCTCTGCCCCTGACAACGGTGCAGCCACGCTATGGGTCATCCTCATCCCATTCCTACCCGCCACCAAGCTACCAGGCCACACAAATGGGGCGAACCCCATCCCACCCTACACCCCATCCAACTTACCTTACTCCCAAACCCACCAACCCCTCCACATCCTTCTCAGAGCCATGTTGGTAGAGGATGAGGAACCGCCCCATTTTTTTTAAGTTTTAAAATTATTATTTGAAATATCAACAAGTTTTATCTCTCCCAATAGCTACTGCATGGTATACGGTGCAGATGACGCGGATTGGACAGGGTCACTAAACGCATGGCGCAAGAACAGATTGGGGAATGCCGGGGCCTCAATGTGCTTCTTGGCCTATTCAATCCCCGTGTCTGACACACCGTATACCATAAATCTGCCTAGCTATTGGGAGAGATAAAACTTGTTGATATAGCAGTTTTTACACATTTAATACTGTTGGTTTTGGTAAACATTAAAAAGCAGCCATGTTGGTTTTGCTTTTAAGTAAAAATACGTTTATTGATATTTAGACCCATCTTGGTTGATCTTTTTTCCCTCTGTGTGAAAAAAATAAATTCTTTCACCAGAAAAAAAAAAAAAGTGCAGTGTTTTTACTCACCTTAAAGTAGTGGAACTTCAGGACATTGACAATGGCTTCACAGGTGTCCGGAATGAAGCGCCCCAAAGCCTGGGGGGAAATGAGGGTCCCAAACTTCATGTCTTCAAAAAACCTTCCTGTAGCCAGGTACCTCAGGGTAGCAATGAGCCTCTCCTCAGCCGGGATGGCTCTCCACATGCCGGTGTCCTGCCTCTGCATATAGGGGGTCACCAAACACAGCTACTCCTGGAAGGTAGCATCATCTATACACAGGTAGTTGCGGTAATCGTCCAGGTTGTTCTCCCTAATCTCCATCAACAGGGGCATATGGGAACGGGTCTCCCTCCTCATCAGCCACTCCTTGGTCCAGCTCGACCTCATCCTCCTCCTCTCCTCAGCTCCATCACCATTGAGCTTCAAATAGCCATAGGCTAGCAGAAACTTATAGCGATAGGAATCCATAACCACAGAACGTAGTATAGAACACACTTTGTTAAAGGCAAACCCAAAACAAAGCACAATAGCAGCGTACAGCGTTCAGGGTATAAAACCTAGCCTCACTAGTCATGGAGCAGAGTGCGCCCAGATCTAAAATGGATGCTGCCTTTTATACCCTCTAGATAAGCCCTCGCCTATTGAGATTCCAGCAGGATGCATCATGAGGTTGTTTGCTGCATACGATATATCTTAAACGCTTTACAACACATCTAATCGTATGCTCGCTTGTACAGTCGTAAAGAATTTCAAGGGAAGAATTTCAAGGGAAATCTTATTCGAGATCGCATCGTATACAAATCGCACCGTGTATGGGCACCTTAAGAAGTGTGAGATTGCAGCTGGCCATATAACTCCACATTTGTGGGCATAGTCAATAATTTGGCACAGAGTTAACTATTATGCAGGCAATATAATGCGAGGCATTATTCCATAGGGGCTGGACATTTGGTTGCTCAACCTGACAAGTAATCTGTAACCCTTATACAAAAACATTTTGTTAAAGTATTTATATAATACTGTGAAAGCGGTGATCCCTGTACACTTGAGGTCATCCTCTCCCCTTAGACTTCTATAACAAAATGTTATTGTATTAGGGCTACAGCAATCCGGCCCTCACATTTTTTATGTGAGGGCTGGCTTGCAATGCCAAATTCATGGCAACACGGTTATGCTCATTAGAATTTGGATTTGCAAAGTTGCCATTTGGCATCTCAATGAAAATTTCCAGTGGCTGTGATATTTGCATATTTTCGCAAAGCTGCTGTGTACAAATACATATACATCTCTCAATCAAGCCCTAGGTCATCTTCTCCGACCGCTCCAGGTGCCGATTACACTTACTGCTAATCTTTGATATACACCTGTCGTACTTTTTCCTAGCTGTGGGAGGGTCATTCCATGGTAATTCATGTTACAAAGTGACATAGCAAGTTATTTGCATGGCTATCAACTGCACAAGGAATTTATGTGAAATTAATGTTATTTATTATTTTCTTAAAAAAAACTGTATACAAAAATTGCTAGTTGTTTGCTATGTAATTTTGTAACGTGAGTTACCATGGAATGACCCTGGGAGCTTTTGAGGCGCACTTTGAGTCTACAAGGTGTTACTCTGGACAATTGCTACAGGCTGTGGCCTGACTCAATGGGGCCGCTGAGGGCTGGAGTGGGTGGATCCTCTGACGGACCCTGGCAGAGTCTTGTGGAGGTCTGTTGCACTACAACACTTACAGGGTTTCGGCACAACTCCTCTGGTGCCTCTCAATGGAGTCCCCTTGGCAACTGGCTGAATTAGATCACTTCATTGGGCGATTACACACGCGATTACACATGCAATCGGCCGATTGTTGCGTACTGCATGTGCATCGCAGTGCACATGCTCGAAGAATGCAATCGCAGTGACTACGCAGGCCCATCACAGAGCAATTGACAGGAAGTACCGTTTGGGGGTGGTGACTGGGGGTGTGTGGTTGTCGAGACTCAGGCGTGCCAGTACGTTTGCCGTTGCAGGGACGTGCATAAATTATCCATTGCGATGCCATACGCAGCTTGAGCTTTCACTGCGTGCGATGAGTTTAACAATTCCTGAGTAAGGTCAGACCTTGGGCAAGTGTGCGTGAGGCTACGATTGTACTTGATGTTACCAATGGTTTTGCAGTCTTACTAAGTATTACAGATGTGAGTAAGGTAAATGGGACGTCCTTATGTTAGGCTGCGTATGGCTTTTGAGATTGCAATCTTTGGCATGTCTTCGCAGTAAGACTGCGTGCGTAATCGTGATCACAGTTGTGATCTGTACTGAATCAGGCGCTCTATTCCCAAAGCTGAATCAGGCCCTTGATTCTGTAGAAATGTTTATTTTAAAATGCTACTACCTCTGTCTCTCTATTGCTAGAAATGCACCTGCCTTTTTGTGGGTTGTACTTGAGTGTTTTTTTTTCTTTTCTTTAACCTGTAAGATTGGGAGTTCTCAGTATAGAGGTTGATCCCCTGCTGCATGATTTCACCTCAGTTGCAAATCTTTGATACTTCCAGGGTACCTACACTGAGACCTCACTTTCCATATGGGGAGATACAATGGGGATGATTAAATTTTCAGCGGGTTCCGTGCCCTGTGCTCACGGGTTAACATTCCGTGCATTTCACAGGATGTTTTCAAGAAGCGCACCCCCAATTCCCTTGCAATTCAATTAGAAACAGCAAGTCATGGATGTCACACGTTAAAGTATATAATAGAGTGGGGAAATGAAACCGAATCCCCCCCAAAAAGTGGCAAATAAGAAGGACAGTGTAGAAGGCTGTTAGTGGCCATAAACAATGTATCAAAGGAGTTAAATTGTGTAAAATAATTGAACTTTGCAACTTTTATAAACGATGGAAAAATGATAACCAGCAATAAAAGTGTCTCAAAAATTTTAGGGTACACAGGGTAAAGTGTCACTTTAGTGATTTTCCATCTCACCAGATATGTAATGCATCATTTAACTAATTTTTATGCATTTTTAGAGGAAGTCACCTGAAATATAAAATTTCTTTGCCCATATTTTCCTATTAAAAACCTCTAGATACATTATTATTTATTAGGCGGGGTGTCCCAGTGGGACTGTACTGTACTGTGTCACAACATTTTTGCCTTAAAATAAGGATATTTTCCCTGCTTTTTACCTAGTCTGGAACTGCTAACAGTAATCCACGTTAACTTGCTTGGAGACCTGTGTTAATAACATGGATTTCTAATTGAATACCAAAAGACATGTCTGCAGGTTTTTAACCCGCATTAAGCAATTTTCAGTCAACTTTCAGTTAATTGAATCTGCTCCAATGTCTGTACATGCCCAGAGAATTCATGTGTGCAATGAAAATAAATACCGTAATATACTACAATTATACTTAGAAAGAAATACTTTGCAATTATCTTTTTTTGTATCATATTGGAAAATGTGGCATTTCCTTGCTTTTTTATGTATGCTATCGGCATGCAGTTGGGCATTTAGTGTTGTTGCAGTCTTCCCAAATATTTTTTTGTTTACATGTGTACAAATGGTGCGGCTGACTGTTCAAATGATCACAATGATCACACTTGTGTAAAGAAGCAGCTCACAAATGTTAGAGATATATGCAGAGTTAGGAGTAATCCAAAGACATGCCTACGATATGTAACAATCCAGTGGGCATTTCTGACTGGTTGCATCTGATGCGACCATGCCAGGCAAGTGGTTAAGACTGTATTTCTGTGTATATTAGCACTCTATACTTCTTTTTCTGTTTGCACGTATTTTATTTTGCACAGTGCCGGTAGGCTCCGTTGTAAGCACCACCAGCAAACAAGATTATTATTCTTTTTATGCCATGGCATCCAATCTTGGTGATTTGTAAACCACCTCATTCCTGTGATGCACGTCTAATTACACACCATGCTACCTAAATGGACACTTTAAGCAAGTCTCTCCACCAGTGTTATCAGGTGAATGAACATGCAGGACATAGGTACATTTATCAGCTGTTCTCCAAAGCACAGAGCACACTTGGGATGCAGCATGTTCTATGTTTTCGTGCTTCTCATCTTTAGAGAGTACTGAGGATGTATTTTTCATAGGGACCAATTATCTCTATTATGACAGCTGGTCCACTGTATAGTGACCACAGATTACTGATCTGGAAGGAAAACAAAAACTGTTCTACTTAGTGTGTTTGAGAGAATAATTTGTAAAGGGAACTACAGTATGTTTGCTGAAATTATGGTTTGTCTAAAATAAATCAAAAGCTTGCAACGGTCAGGCTGGCCACACTAATATGTCTTCCAATCAATGATAACGAAAGATCTAATGGTTATGGTTAATGGGTTATCTGTGTAATTTAATGGTTATATATAGTTAGATATTTATTTTTGTAAGTCTCTAATCAATAGAAAGTCTATGTGGCACCATTGCTATAACTGCCTGTTTTAAAGAAGTCAACGTTTTTGTCTCTTAAGAACTAGACCTATGCCTTAGGTATGGTATCTGGTCATATGCATAAATGGGAATAAGGAATATTTGTGTATATTATACTTACATGGTACAGGACACAATCAGCATACAATGATCCTGATTAAACCTTAACATTTGCACTCGCCCTTATACATACCTCCCAGCAACACAGGAACGCTCATCGGCATGGGGTGTGGTAACAAGGTGTATTGGACGTGTGCATATACAATTGTGTCTCCAGGTACTGTGTTTGGATGTAGAATATTCTTTTTATTGTTTTGCTTGCTGCTTTCGAGTTAGACATTTTAACCTGACAACTTACAATATCCCCCCACAAAAATAATTGTGGATGCTTCTAGTTAGTAAGCACTGTACTTGGCATTTTAGCAAGACTCCATGTCAGACACTGGGCATCAATTACGAAGTGCACTGAAAAGCTCCTTGGTGTTGTACTGGTGGTTCATCAAAATATATGCCTACTCCCCACTCTGTGGAGACTCTCCTACAAACCAGCAGGTGTAACCGTGAATATCACTTCAAAGTCCAATTTCCTGTTACAAAGTTCATGCATCAGATAACTGAACTGGTCTTGACGTGGTTTTATCCTACAGCAGTTCCTGTTCACATAGAACGCTATATGTCCCTTTTACTTGGTTGTCCCCAGGACTTAAACTGGAAGTTGTGATAAATTTACCATGTTCAAGTTCACTGGAGATAGACGAGGACTGTCTGACGTGCAAGTACCACTCTAAGGTACTACTAAAGAACAACGGGATGTTGCACCAATAGATTGAGCAGACGTTGCATGTGTGCTGGAGTGCAGGGGATGGCATATCTAACGGTATAAGTTGCACACAACAGTATGAGTTACACAAAGTTCACCATTAACACAGGTCGGCAGCTTACAGCTAAGTCACTGATTAGGCAATGGTAGAAATTGATCCCATAAAATGTATAGAATATAGTGTGAAGATCGACAGCTCAAGTAGTTTTTGTAGAGTAAAACTAGCTCTACTCCTGCCTCCCATCAAGGAGCACTGCTAAAATGTAACCCTTTACCCCTTTATTTACATTCAATAGTCCTGCACCACATAGGAAATATACTTTTACACTGCTACGTAAAGCTCCCAATACTTATGCAAGGAACACCATCACTCCACTCATCTCCTTCTCTGCCTCTGTCAACTTCTACTCCTCTACAAAAGGGTTATATTTTTTATTTTGGACCAATTAATCTGCTTATTTGATATGTTTCTTCTCATAACAAAGCTTTGTTTGTAACAATTTTTTTTATTTCACTGTTGTCTGGTATAACTTTGTTACTAGTGCATACTATTAATACAAATGCATTTATATTTATTTTATGATCATATTCCTGAGCTTTTCACCTCCTCAATTTCAGTTTCATTCTGTTTTATCATCTCCTTGGAAATACTGCCTTCTGCATCATTCATGTTATATATTTTTATATTGTTTCAGCTATTGCAATCATACCATTTCCACACTGGGATCTTCAGAGATAGGATCCTTCCATCTTCATGGATATGACTCAGGTAATTCAGTGTCATGAATTGAAATTATACAAAGGAGATTCACCTTCAGCTAATTCACCCTCCAATCATATTTCCATCTTCTGTATACAACACAATTCTGCCCAATGCACACAAAGGTATAGCATATACAAGGGCTACAAAGGCAAATTTCCCCACTTGGAAGGAACACATGAATATAAATGTATTTAAAGGAAGTTGTAGGAGTGTTTTTACAAGTCAATACAATTTAAGTTGTTTGAGGTTGAAGGGCATTTCAGAGTCATATGTACACGGCTGCACATTAAACAGTTAAATGAACATGTAACTAAACTAATGTTACATTTACTGTATTTAATGGTTATATAGTTTCTTCTATGGGGTTAATCGAATCACCTGCGATGGGTGCGAGTTGCCGTTGCCACGGCGTTAAAATTTCGGCTGCGTCACCAAATCTCGCACCACTTGCGGTCCTCTCTCAGCCTGAATTCGCTCGTTTTGAGTAAGTTCAGGCTGCTGTAAAGTGCAGCTGTTGCCACTCTTAACTCGCACCTGTGGTTCATTCGCAGGCAAATGGATTGACCCCTATATGCACCAGGCGTCTTTTTCGCCGAAAATGCGATGTGAGTAAGACGCACCAACAGACTGTGCCGATTAATTTGATATGCGACACTTGTATATCTATGTGCGACTGAGTCTCTGAATCTGTACACGGCCCCTTTTTTTTTTATTCCAAGTTCCTTTGTGGTTCATATACAGACTCCGTTTCACACTGATATACAAGTGTCATATATCGATTTAATCGGCAAAGTCTGGTGCATCCTAGTCGCATTGCAATGCAACTTAGACACATTTTCTAGAAAATGGCGTCCAACGCTAGCATAGCAGCACGGGACTTGGCGGCTGACTCACACCAGACAATATATATCTTTATGTCCTAAATTCCAAATATGTTTTCTGTAGATGGAAATAATCTTTATCGCTGGGCTGGACAACATTTGGGAACAACATAGTACGAGTACGTACTTTCCAAGGGCTCCAGGCTGTCTGCGTGCACTGTAACCAATATTGTTTAATCATTTTTTGAATGAGAATTTTTTTTATTTTGCACCAAACCCAAAAATAATGTAGAGGAGGTTGGGTACAGGTTCCCGACAGTCAGAATCCTGATGGTCAGAATGCCAACAGCATAATCCCAATGGTGAAAATGCTGGCCATTTTAGCTAAGTATTCTAAGGCTAACTCTAATACACCCCTTCCGTAGCCTAACCCTAACTCTCCCCTTCGGCATCCTAACCCTCCCCCCTAATACTTACCATTTGAAGATGTCGGTATTTTGACCCATCTGGATCCTGCAGCCGGTATAGTGAACATTGGGATTCTGACTGTAGGGATGCCGACTACATCCCTATAGAGGCAACCTTTAATGTAAATGGGCATATTCCAAAAATGAGGACATTACTGTGATCATCCAGTGAGACTGATCATCCTCCATTCTGGCTAGCCAGTCACATGAAATATCTCAGAAGCATCTGATTGTTGCTCTAGAATGTATTAAAGAGGAGAGATTGAGTGTGCCAGCAATTGTTTACTGAAATGCTATGTGGAAAACATGTCTGGTGCGGGGGCGTGTGGCTAGATTTGATGGAGCAGCCAGTAGTTTCTGTTGCATTTTCCAAGCAAACTATATAAGCAAACATCATGTTGCTCCCCAGCACGATCCTTGCTTTCAGTGCTCCTATCCCTTGTCTCCTAGTCCCTTTCAGCAATTGTGACTTTGCTGCCCTTTGTTGGGTACAATTTCATTTAGTGCTGACCCAACTACCTCTCCATTTGACTCACATCCACTTGCCTTCCAAAAAACAGTGAGTTTCCAACCCTTGCCAGTAGTTTGCATTCTACCTAGTTTGCCCCCCCCCCCCCTTTCCAACCTTTCTACCACAACCAAGTAAGTCTGTCAGTTTGTCTACATACTGGGCCTGATTCAGAGAGGGACAGATTTGCAAAACCACACTCAAGCGGCCGTGCAAATGCATCCATCTCAGATGCAAATGCAGAAGGAGATGTCACACCTCCTTGCTGCATTTGCAATCCCAGCACTGCGACTGACGTCACAGGCTGGGATCACAATCGCAACCGATGGTCGCAATGGTTTCTCCTTTGGTCAGGCTGTGGGAGCTGATCACGTAAGAGGCCAGGAATCTGCGTCCGCCGACGCAGACCCTGGCCTAATCCCTCCTGGAAAACGGGGTCAACGTGATTCCGTTTCTGGTAGCTGTGACCAGGCATGCCCACGCTCCACCCCCAAATGCCACAGCATTTCAATCATGCTGCGGCTTAGGGGATCTGCCAGCGAGATCGCAAGAGCTGTTCTGCACAAGCCTAACCATTGGAGATGTACATTCATCGTCGGCTGAACATACATCTCTGAATCAGGCCCTCTGTATGGATAATTGTTCGCTTATTTTGGCAGAATTTTAAGAGCAACAAAAGTGATGTTGCTTGGCAGTATTTTAGGTATATGCACGGTACCAGCAGTAAAAATTTATCTACAAATTAAACCTAATGCTGGGTACCCAGCGATGCGACCCGCTGCATATTGGTCAGCCCGTACACACTGGACGTTCCAGTGTTCGACCGCCCTATAGTCTGCCCCTGCCGTATACCGCTGCATGGGGTCGTCAGCCACATCGTCTGATTGGACTGCATGTAGGGACGATCAGACTATGTCATTGACCCCACGGGAGCACGCACCGCACAATATAGTGCGTACACACTGGATGATTTTAACGATTTGTCGCTCCGATGCATCGGAATTGGGCAGATCATTAAAAAGAGAGTGTAATGTGTAGAGTCCTTTTAGTATACTCCTTTATAACTGCGGGCTTTATCCTGTGGACATAGTGACAAAAGCCAGCACCAGCAGATGCAAGGATACCATACATCGGGTGGTCCGTACACACTATTATCTGGTGTATAACTGCCCGATATATCGTTCCCCTGCCACATGCAGAAACATGGTATCGGCCGCCATACCTTCAGATTGGCCTTCATTGTACGTCCACGATGTGGACGATTTGTCGTTCCGATTTGCCTCAAAATAAGAAATCCTCCAATATATCGTCTAGTGTGTACCTAGCTAAAGTTTGCACATTTTGAAACTTGTTGCCTTGTTCGGTGTGACCTAATGAAATATGACAACTTCACTGTGGTATATTGTAAGTACATAATCTTAACCTTTCCTTGTTGAAATGGTTCTAATTAGGGGAAAGCATGGGAAACCATTCCAGTAGTGAAGTCACTGGCTACAAGAACATCAGTTTGCTCAAAGAATTACATATATTCTACATAAGGCAGTGTAGGACCATGCAAGGTGTTGGAAGGAGGCAGGGGAGATGTGCTTTCATTGATATTCATAGAAATATTCATAGAAAGAATTGATAGACGTTAGGTGTAAGCAGTGATTTGTTAGTATCTCCTGACCTTAGGATATACAGCTGTCTTTATTTGACCAAATCTAATATAAAATTATCCTACTAACTTACAAGGCAATCATCAGAACTGTGATCCGTTATAGATGTGCACAAGCCTGGTGGTAAAAAATGCAAAGCCTTTGATTTCACACCAGTGAGGTCACTTCTGCTTATAGGAGACGTGTTGTTAATAGACCAGTACGCAGTGACCTAGTTTTAGCAGACCATACTTCATAGGGATGGTAACCGTTGCTCTACTTACAGAAGTATGTACTTTTAATTCCCACAATACTTCAAGATCAAAAATAACAAGTACATACAACATCTGATAGTGGCATTTTTGTGTCTTGTTCACATTCAACACCTTGTTTTGTAGATCTTTTTGAAACAAAAATCCATTTGAACTTTTAACCTCTTTCTTAAAGAAACTGAATTAAACATAATTTATGGCTTCCTACAATATACTCTAAAGGGGCTTATCCATTAGCAGATCTTTCTAAAAGACAAAAGATTTATCTTTTGAAAACTCCTGGGGCTGCTGTGACCGGGAGGCAATCGGGAAGCCGACTGCCTAAATACCGGCAGCCGGCTTCCCGACTGTCTTATCCCGGCAAGGGTGAAATGCCGGGCGTCTAGATGTAGACGCCCACATTTCCCCGACGCCGGGAGACCGGCGCCCGGCATCACGATCGTAGTGATGCCGGGCGCCGCGAGCGGACAGCCGCGCGGGGGGGAGGGTTAGATTTAGGGCTCCTGGGGGGGACTTAGGGTTAGGCTAGGGGAAGGGAGGGTTAGGGTTAGGCACCCCCGGGGGGGACTTAGGGTTAGGCACTCCCCCGGGGGACTTAGGTTTAGGCAGCGGGGAAGGGGGTGGTTAGGGTTAGGCACTTAGAGGGGGGATTAGGGTTAGGCACTTGGGGGGGAAGTTAGGGTTAGGCACCCCTAAGGAGGGTTAGGGGGGTTAGGTTAGGGGATACTTACCTATCCACGATCGGGATTTCCAGCGCTGTCGGGCTTCCGCTGCGTCGCCCTCTGCTCCTGTCGGCCTGCCGGTGATGGGAATCGAACCGCCGGCCATGCGGCTGGCGATATTTCATACCAATTCCCTGTGACCGATATCTGTCATGTACATGACAGATTTTTGCAAACTACGAACGACGAATGATTTTGCATGACATCATTCTGGGAGTGGATTTTTTTTAATGTTTCTATTAATTTTCATTAAAAAAAATCGTTCGTCGTTCTTCGTTTACCGCGACAGATATTTCTAATATCTGTCAGCGATAAACGATAATTGACCAACATGTTGGAGAGACAAAAGACCAAATTTGTCGGCCACGGGAGTGCGCATTTTTATCGTTCAGAGCCTATCCATTAGCAGATAAATTGAACGACTGAACGATAAATCGTTCAAATTTATCTGCTAATGGATAGGCCCCTTATGTGTAATATACCAGTATACCAGTCTGTCTCTTGCAACCCAGTTTTGTTCTATTAATGTTGTTTCAAATTGTAAAGCACAACGGAAAATGCTGCGCTATTTAAGAAACTGTTAATAAATAATTAATAAATAAATTTCCGAGCTCAACCTCTCTGCTCAAAATCTGCCTCTCGCATTTCGGGCTGCAACTACCTCTCTGCTCAAAATCTGCCTCTCGCATTTCGGGCTGCAACTACCTCTCTGCTCAAAATCTGCCTCTCGCATTTCGGGCTGCAACTACCTCTCTGCTCAAAATCTGCCTCTCGCATTTCGGGCTGCAACTACCTCTCTGCTCAAAATCTGCCTCTCGCATCCACGCTCATTTCGGTCTGCAACTACTCTGTGGAATTCTTTTCTTCATACAACTTCTCCTAACCTCCGATCTTCTAGTGTTTACAGAAAACTCACCTCTCCAGGTAGCCTTATCAAATTCTTCAACCACACTCATAATAACCCCTCTAGTTCATTCTACCCTATAACCTCCCCTCTACACAGTCCATTCAAACCTACATGTGTTCTCCTATTTGCAAACAACCATCTGACCCCCAAACCAACATTATTATGTTACTAGGTCATAAAGCCCCAAACAGCTCATTTCCTAGAACAGCCTAGTAACCTCATATGTCAAACTTCTTTGTCCTATACATTGTAAGCATATGAGCTGGGCCCTCTTACCTGTCTGTTTGTTAATATGCAGTATTCTTTATTACCATGTTTGCCCACTATTGTAAACCACTGTGGAATATACTGGAGCTATATAAATACATGTTAAGAAGTAAAATAGTTATAGCTTGTGATAGGGCTCTGATTGCTGCATACATTCTTCTATTTATTCACTGTGAGTTTATTTTAAACAATCTTTCAAAATAAATGCTTAAGAAGAGAAAATAATAACTTGTTTTCTGCTACCTGTTTTGGAAAGAAAGGTGTTTTTAAACCCAGCATTTTGTTTCATTTGAAGCTTGCCAGCACCCCTTTGGATTATTCATGTGTTAGGTGTCATTTATACTACTTGATCTGATGACCATCTGTAGTTCACCTAAATAGTTATTTATTTTTTATGCACTACATTAGTGTAAATGCCTCTTACTAATCTAAAAGCTGCTTCACACACATGTGAATGATTTTTTTCAGACAAATACAGTATCGGGAAAGGAGGGGGAAGTGCATGTTTTTTCAATGATTTCTTCATTTCCTTTTTTAGTTGATTTTACACGTTCTAAAAGCTATTAAACTTACATTTTGAAATCATATGTGGTATGTGAAAATAACCACATTACACACCAGCAGTCAGGACTGTGCTGCATAAAATTCTCAACACCTTACTCAAGACGTCATTGTTACTTTCAAGTTAGTTTGGAGTGTTGTTCTGTCTGTCTATCTCACCTAACGATAGTGGTTCTCTTTTTTGTGTGCATTTACACAGAGGGCTAAAATTACTTAATATTAAAAACAAAAACAGAAAATGGTAAATCTCAAATATTGTAAACGTGACTATGTCATAAAACCACAATTACTTCCTAAAGACCCCCACGCACGGAGCGATATAGCGGCCGATCCGACTGTTTTGAACAATAGCGCCGCTATACCGTTCCGTGTGTGGGAATGATATCCGCTGCGCGCTCCCGTGGTGTCGTCCGTCGCTCCTCCAGATCTTTCTGCATGTTCAATTGATCCGGGGGATCGACGAATGATCCCATGCAGCGCTATGCGGGTGGGAGAGAGTGGTGCCGGCATATCCGGGCGGTCAGCCACCGGATCACTCCATGTGTGGGGACCGCCCGATATGTCAGCCGTTGCCTCACAAGGTGCATATTGCACCATGTATGGGGCCCATAAGATTGGATGTTTGAACAAAACTGGGCATACACGATAAATGTTCATATCAGCCGATGAAACGTTTACCGTTCAGTATATGGAACAATATTGTACTCAGTCAGTAATAGAAAAAAATGTGCTGAGATCCTTGATGCATTTTTGTATGTTTCCGATTATTAGAAGTATCTTATATACATTGAATTGTCAGATTTTTATTAGTTATAATGTAGAAATATATACCCGTTATAACATAACTAATACGTATTTTTTTAAAAAAGGGCTTAAATACACAGTTTATGTTTGATATAAAAAAAGTCTTTACCCTAATTTTTCTCCTTTTCTGACTGGGGCAATACAACGTTTTCTTTATATGTTTCCTACCTTAATGTCTGCCAAGAAGCTTCTTTCTTCTTCTTCTTTAACTTAGGAGAAAGAGTTTACTGATTCTTCATTTTTTCTGCTTGTACTCCTCACACTTCTATGTAACTACAAAAATATAATGCATTTAGTTTCCTAACATGCATTTTTCAATATTTACAGGCTGTACCGTAGTTTCTTCAGGAGGTGACCATATTCTACAATGATTTGTAATGAGACAAAAATACTTGGTAGGTAGCATGATTTTCTTCATTTATGTGTATGCTTGTGTTTTTGTATGGGTCAGGAAGCTGTGTGTACCAGGTGCAGGTTAGACATTATTGTGTTTACGGACTAGGACTGATGCCAGTGACAAATATTCAAGACTGCATAGCCTGGTTTTGCCTTAAAAAAATAAATAAATCGGTCTGTCTAGTATTTGTGAAGTGATCCTGTTTACAGACTGTGCTGTTTACGTGCAATGCTGAGCGCAGTTTCCCGATTATCGGGAATCTTTGTGTGCACAGGACCTGTTCTGCGAATGTGCAGAACGCACGCAGACCGTTCTATGCCTCTGCCTGATTGACAGGTAGAGGCATTTTCGGGGTGGGGGCAGGGATGGCCGTTGTTCCCGGAAATGTGGGCGCGCCAGCCTTGTTTCCGGGAATGGCAAGGCCAAGGGCTGCATCCATGGACACAGTTTCCTGGCCTTGCAAGCCAGCCAGCCTGAGTAAGCTGAGGCTTACTCAGCTGGCCGGCGGCCTGGCGCCGTACACCATCGCGACCTTCTAGCATGCGACCTCGATAACAGTGCTGGGATCTCAATGCAGCAGGGGTGTCATACTTTCTGCTGCATTTGCATATTAGCAAGGACGGAATTGCAAAACTGTCTGTGTGCAGCTTTGCAATTTCATCCTAAGCTGGATCACCCCCTGTGTTTGCTATAAAGATCAATCAGATCTGTTATAGTATACATTTAAACTGATGTGAAATACAGCACAGGTGTAATATGTAAAGTCAGCATAGCAGGTGGCCGAATGTATAAACCCTAAATATGGCAAAAAATCAGCTTTTATACTTAGAATATTGCATGCGTTATAACGGGAGAAATGTGTATATCTTTTTAGTTTTTACAGAAATGTATCTTCAGGGCCAAACATGTTACTGTGTATTATTTAATGTTATTTAACAATTCTGTAATATAGTGTAGAAAAAAAACTTGCTTGTTGTCTAGAGTATTGGCATTCATTGCAACAAAAGGAAAATAATCAGCCTTAGATTAAGTATTGCAAAAAAGTAGACCTGCACCATTGTTAATTAAAGATGACATAACCTAAGTGATTTATCTGTGAGATAATTTTGTTCACTTTTCAGTTGAGCTGTAAATCAAGCTGCTACTAATAATTTACATTAGGAGAGCAGTGTCATGTGATTACTGTGGCAACCATAGTCACATGACACATGTGACAGTGAATAGGGAGGCTTTGGATGGAATGTCGTTATAATCCCAACAGCTGGGGATGCTCTGCATGCTGGCACTTAGAATGCCAGCACCAGAATCCCTATACCTGTAAGAATTCCGGCGCCAGTTTCCCGACGGTAAGTACTGTGGTAAAGAGGGGGGGTTAGGGTTAGTCACTGGGGGGGGGGAAGGTTTAGGCACTAGGAGGGGAGGGTTAGGTTTAGGCAGCGTGGAGGGAGGGGTAGGGAGAAGGGGAGGGACGGAGGCATCGTGGTCTGGGTCCCCCCGCATACCTCTCCTCCGCAGTGGTCAGGTCTGTGTATGCAGCGCTGTGTCCTACCAGACTCTGTGTCTGTGTATTTGATTTATCAGAGCTGGTTAGTGCAGGAATTGAGTTTCTTTGCATTGTATGTGACTGTGCTAGCGCTGCTGCCTGTACTTTCCATTTCTGACTGTCAGCCTTATTACTGTCCCTGTTCTTTCTGCTAAAGCCCTTGTGGTGCGGTGCTGCAGGGTGGTCTCTCGCCTTTTTAAAACAATTGGTGAGAGGGGTCACATACTTTCTACCATCATGTCTGAAAGTGACTTTCCTCTCCGGCTACAGGCCCTCATTCAGAGCCACTCGCTAGCGGCAGTACGCTCGTTCCGAGCGATGTTCGCACATCTGCGCATGCGTACGGTTTTTAGTACGCATGCGCGAACCAGTCAGTGCGGCCGAAAATCATTTGTACGCAATATAGCGAGTGCCTGCTATTTTGAGTGACAGAATGAGGCGTATGTGGGTGGTAACAGGGGAAGGTGCTTGAAAACGTGGAGTGGAGATCCGTTCGCAGGCGTGCTTAAAGGTCAAAACGGGCGTTTTATGGGTGTGCATAATTAATATAGCAGCGTCAATGACCACGTCACTTGGTTTTTTTTAACTCAGAACTGCTCGCAAAATAGCGGTTGAAAAAACCAACCACAAGAATAGCGAGCAGTTCATATCCTGTTCGATGTACTCGATTAATCTAATAAATAGCGGACATGACGTATGGTGCGAGCGGCCAGGGGGCGTTTTTAAGAAATAAAAGAGCGTATGTTTTGCTCGCTCGTTCAGACTTAGAGGTGTGAACAGACTGCAATGTGCGAACGGATCATTTGCATAGCCACCCCTTGTTTTTGAACGAACGAACGCAAATAGCGAACGGCTCTGAATGAGGGCCACAGTGTACTACGTGTAAAGTACCTTTAGCGGAGGGGGAGGGTAGCGCGGAGGGCCTCTGCCAGCAGTGTTTGTCGTTGGCGCGGCCTATTACGGTTACAACACCGGTACAGGAGCCGCCCTGGGCTTGTTTCGCTCAGGCGCTTACAACCTTAGTGGGCCAGTTAGCTCCGCAGCCCGCGTTTACGCAGATGGGTTTGTCCCAGCAATCAGTGGTGTCGTCACCCATGCAGGGTTTCCCAAGACAATTGGTGGTACCCCGCAGTCTCCCTATTTCCCCTCTCCCGGTTTCTCAGGAGCCGGCGTTGGTTAACTCCCTGATGAGTTCTGTACAGCACTTGTCGGATGTGTTGCAAGGGGAGTCTGTGATGCGGCCACATAAACGGCCGGTGGCGTCTGTCGGCTCCTTATGAGGATGACGAAGGGACGTCTGATGATGGGGAGATTCTGGATCCTTACGATCAGGAACCTCTCCGTACTAAGGACGCAGACGCTAGGTCCAAGGTGTATATTCCTGGACTTATTAGGGCAGTCCGCACAGCCTTGGTAATTGAGGACGAAGTTCCCCCAGCGGCTAAATCCAAGTATGCCTTTTTTAAGGATGTGAAGGGTGACGCCACAGTCTTTCCTCTTTCGGGTCAGTTGGTGGACCATTTAGAGGAGGCGTGGAAACAGCCTGGCAAGCGATACCAGCCGCAGAGGCGTCTGGCGGTGGCTTATCCGTTCGCGGATAATTATTTTGCTAAGTGGGAATCCCCTCCACAGGTGGATTCTCATGTGACACGTCTTGTCCGTAGTGCCACATTACCAATGCCATCCATGTCCTCCCTTAAGGATGCTACGGGTAGAGATCTGCCTGAAGTCCGCTTATTCCCTTGCGGGGGGGGGCAGCGCGGCCAGCTATGGCCATTTGCTGGGTTGCCAGAGCTATGGAGCGCTGGGCGGATTCGTTGGAGGTGTCCTTTGATTCCGGCTGAGCAGGCGGAGTTGATTGGTAATCTCAGTGATTCGGCCACTTATATCAACGAGGCAGCCTTAGACATTAGTACCCTGGCGTCTCTAATTTCTTCAGCAGCGGTGGCTGCTCGTCGCACCTTGTGGTTGCGATCCTGGAAGGCGGACACTGATTCCAAAAAGGGTTTGGAGGCGTTGCCCTTTAACGGAGAAGTTCTCTTCGGTCCAGATCTGGACAAGATTGTAGCCACACTGGCGGCAGCCAAATCGGCATGTCTCCCATCGGCCGCTGTCCCTTCTGGTTCGGGACCATCGTCCTTTCGGTCTTATAGGGCCCAGGGCAGGCACAAACCACAGTCTTTTCCATGACAGGCTGGTCCCAAGAAATCGGCCAAGCCCCGGAAGCAGACCTGGAGTACCAGACGTCCGGCCCCTAAGCCAGATGACAAGCCTGCGGCCTGACAGTCCGGGCCTCCCTTTGGGGGATCCCAAAGTGGGAGGCCGCCTGCTGCAGTTCGCCCGGTGTTGGTCGGTCACCAAGACAGACACTTGGGTTCTCGAGGTGGTCTCCCACGGGTATGCCCTCTCTTTCCGGCACAGACCCCCGGCTCGATTTTTCACCACGGGTCTACCATCAGACCGGAACAAGGCCACGGAGCTGCGGAAGGTCTTGCACACTATGCTCCAGGCTGGAGTTATAGTGCCTGTTCCATTCTCCCAGAGGGGCCAGGGTTTCTATTCCAATCTCTTTTTGGTGCAGAAACCCAATGGGTCGTATCGTCGGATTCTCAACCTCAGGGCTCTCAACAAGTCTTTGCGGGTGCCGAAGTTTCGGATGGAGACCCTACGGTCCATCATTCTGGCGCTGGAACCTGGGGACTACATGGTGTCATTGGACATACAGGACGCTTACCTGCATGTCCCTATCCTTTTGCGCCATCAGAGGTTCCTCAGGTTTGCAATCCGCAGCGACCACTTTCAGTTCCGGGCGTTACCTTTTGGCCTGGCGACAGCACCACGGGTTTTCACCAAGGTGATGGCAGTCATGGCAGCTTCCCTGCGGCTGCAGGGGGTCCGCATGTTGCCGTACTTGGACGACCTTCTATTAGTGGCAGGATCTCCGGAGCTCCTTCTGCGCCACTTGGACCTGACCATTGCGCTACTGCAACGGCACGGCTGGTTAATAAACTGGCAGAAGTCCACTCTAATCCCGTCTCGGCGGATTCTGCACCTCGGAGCCTTATTGGACTCGGGACAGCAAAGGATCTTTGTGACGGAGGAAAAGATCTCTGCTTTACAGTTGAGGGTGCGCAGTTGTCTGCACAGCCGCCGGGTGTCTCTACACTCGGCGATGAGGTTACTGGGCTCCATGGTGTCGGTGTTCGACATGGTGGAATATGCCCAGTTTCACTCCAGACCTCTGCAGCACCTTATCCTGTCCAAGTGGAACGGGCTGCCTCAGTCTCTAAAATCCCAGATGATAGTGCTCACCCCGGAGGTTCGTCTGTCCCTTGCCTGGTGGTTGCAGACGATCCATCTCAACAAGGGACATCCGTTCTGGGTACCGAATTGGGTCCTGTTGACAACGGACGCCAGTCTTCGGGGCTGGGGAGCAGTTTCGGGTCCACACTTTTTCCAGGGCAGGTGGACTCTGACAGAAGCAGAGCTTCCAATAAACATCTTGGAACTCTGAGCGGTTTTCAATGCTCTCCAGCAGGCACATCGGGTTCTCCAGGGTCGCCCAGTGCAGGTCCAGTCGGACAACGCTACCGCCGTGGCCTACATAAACCGGCAAGGAGGAACCCGAAGTCGGGCGGCTCTCGTAGAGGTGTCTCGGATCCTGGTATGGGCGGAGCGCAATCTTCCGGCTATATCAGCTGTCTTCATCCCGGGAGTGCTAAATTGGGAGGCGGACTTTCTCAGTCGCCAGGACATTCATCCAGGGGAATGGTCCCTGCACCCGGACATTTTTCAACTTCTGGTGGACAAGTGGGGTCTTCCAGAGATCGACCTCATTGCGTCCCGGCACAACAACAAGTTGCCGATGTACGGGTCTCGCACAAGAGACGAAAAGGCGTCTCTGGTGGATGCTCTGTTTGTCCGGTGGAAGTTCCGGTTCGCTTACCTGTTTCTTCCGGTTTCCCTTCTTCCACGGGTAATCCAGAAATTCAAACAGGAAGGAGGGACACTCCTGTTGATAGCTCCCGCGTGGCCCAGACAGCACTGGTTCTCAGACCTTCGGGGTCTGTCCGTGGACAGTCCTCTGCGGTTGCCGCTACGACCGGACCTTCTGTCGCAGAGTCCTTGTCTTCACCCGGACCTGACTCTGCTGTCTTTGACGGCGTGGCTGTTGAGACAGCCATGTTAAGGTCCAGGGGGTTTTCCAGCTCTGTAGTGCTTACCATGTTAAGAGCTCGGAAACCGTCTTCCGCGAGGATATACCATCGCGTGTGGCATACGTTCTTCCAGTGGTGTCGACCGAGAGGTTATGCACCGCGGGAGTTTCGTCTGTCTCGGATACTCGCCTTCCTACAAGCGGGACTAGACCATGGGCTTCGACTTGCTTCTTTGAAGGTACATGTTTCTGCCCTGTCTGTCTGGTTTCACCGTAGGATTGCTACAATCCCTGATGTGCGCACCTTTATGCAGGGCGTTCTGTGAATTCAGCCGCCTTTTGTTCCACCTGTTGCGCCTTGGGACTTGTCGGTGGTCCTGAGGGCTCTCCAAGGACCACCATTTGAACTACTGGGCTCAGTGGATCTTAAATGGCTAACAGCTAAGACTGTTTTTCTTCTGGCCATAGCTTCGGCCAGACGTGTTTCTGATTTAGGGGCTCTTTCTTGTAGACCCCCTTTCTTGATTTTTCATGGGAACAGGGCAGTGTTACACACTCGTCCAGACTTTCTTCCCAAAGTTGTTTCCCAGTTTCATGTTAACGAGGAAATTGTTGTTCCAGCTTTTAACTCACCTGGCCTTTCAGTGGGTGAGGCCACTTTGGATGTTGTGCGGGCCTTGAGGACTTATGTTGACCGCACTTCTTCGTTTGGAAGTCGGACGCCTTGTTTGTCCTCTATGGCTTCCGTAAAAAGGGTTGGCCTGCTTCAAAGCAAACTTTGACAGCCTGGATCCGTATGGCTATTTCTGAAGCTTATCTTCATGAAGGCCTGCCGGTTCCTCCTTCTGTGAAGGCTCATTCCACTAGGTCTGTGGGTCCTTCGTGGGCAGCTCGACGTGGTGCCTCTGCAGTCCAGATCTGCAAGGCTGCTACGTGGTCCTCTGTCCATACCTTCGTGAGGTATTACAGGTTTGACACCTTCGCCTCTCAGGATGCTTCCTTCGGGCGGCGGATTCTCCTTTCAGCACAGGAGCATCCCCACCCTTAAAGGATACTGCTTTGGGACATCCCCGAGGTATCCTGTGGATACGCTATGGACCCTGAAGTAGAAAATATGAGATATGGTAAGAACTTACCCTTGTTATCTCTATTTCTACGAAGTCCATAGGGTTCCACAGGACTCCCGCCCTGTCGCACCTGTGCTGCAGATGGGCTTTGCTCTGGTCACCGGTTTTTCCGTCTCCCTCTGGTGAGAATGTGATTCTTGTGTGTATCCAGATCTTCTTTCTCTCTCTTCCTTCTCCTCCTCCGGCCTATGGCTTGGTACAAAACTGAGATGCCTTGGCTCGGGGGCGGGGTATAGGAGGGGGACCCTAGTGCATCCTGGGAGGCTGAAAGCTTAACTCTATGGTGCCCGATGACTGACGTCACACCTATACCCCAAGGTATCCTGTGGAACCCTATGGACTTCGTAGAAATAGAGATAACAAAGGTAAGTTCTTACCATATCTCATATTTTTCGTGTCGTAAAAACACAATTTTAAAACTGTTAAAAAAAACGCCTGCTGCGACCGCTTGCGATGTTTAAAACGCTTGACGCATCCATACCGCCATCGAAAAATCGGAGCCAATATGTTTAAAACATTTTGAACATTTTTTTTTTCTTTTACGCCCAAAATTTGCGCTGTCATTTTTCACCAAAGTATGCAACGTACAATTTTTTTCCCGGAATAAAACGGACGTTTTCTCCGCTAATTGAATACGGCCCTAAGTTGGATTAAAAAACAGTTAAAGCCACTTACTATGAATCCTGTCTATTACTGATCAAAATAGTATACCTTAAATAATGGATATTTTTATACTTCATTAAGTCTGCCAAGTATGCATTGTGTTTCTGTGGAGAATGGCCATTCTCTATCTTGCATCATTTTGGGGAAAAGTAAAACCACAGTTTGTGTAATTGACTTCTCAATGTCTTTGGCAACCTGTCAATTTCAATGCTGGTCCCACAACTTTTTAGGAATGCACCAATTTCTGTGACTAATGCTGCCCATCTACTAGAAGACAGACGAAAGGCTGCACGATTATAGACATTGTAATCATGCAGTCGTTTGTCTGTTTATTATGTGATGTGCCTACACTGAACGAGCAGTCGTTCAGTGTAGGAACATCAATCATCTGCTAACATGCTGTTGTCAGGTTGACCATCTTGTTTGCATGATGATAGATGGTCTAAAACAGCCAGCAGGCACGCGCCTCGCTGGTCGTTTTAGACATTTTAGTGAACGATCTTCAAACGATTAATGAACGATTGTACGATAACGATGTCAATTTAATCGCCTAGTGGATGGGCACCTTAAGGGGGAGATTTATCACAATTTGGACAGAGATAAAGTGGCAAGTTGCTCATAGTAACCTATCAGATTTTAACTGTCATTTTTCTAGCACAGCCCGTAAAATGACAGCTAGGAACTGATTGGTTGATAATTTATCTCTCTCCACTTTATCCCTCTCCCAAGATTTGATAAATCTCCCCCTAAATACCTAATGTAATTCAAAGGAGTCTGGTAATTCCTTTCTGTTTCTATTACATAAGGATGTTTAGTTTGGTCTATTGCAGTAGTGATTAGTAGGGAGAAGACCTGTTCTCTCTTCTGAAACTATTTTTCTAATAGTAAATAGCAATGCACTGTCCTGCTTAGATGCTAGATAATAATATTGTTGGTCTGTTATGTACAGCAAGTCTCCTATGGTACTCATCTTAAGCTAGCTAGCTTTAGAAGCAGGTTATCGGGGGGGATATGCAAAAAGTGTTATTGTTAAAGGCATTGTCCATCTTTGGACATTCCATGCTATTAAAGGACACCTGCTATCATGTACCCATTCAGTGGTGACTCTCTCTTCAGAGTCTTCTGGAATTCAGTCACACACTGACAGCAGCAAGTACTGTTCTAGGTTCATAGCTGTATTTTAGTACCAATAATAGTCTGATGGGAGGAGTACATACAAATGACTCGCAGTCCTGGAGCCAGGAGTGCTAGCACACTACTTGTACCTGTCAAATGCCTGGAGCCAGGAACTGTCACACTACCTGTACCCATCAAGTGCCTGGAGCAAGGAATATTAGCACACTACCTATACCCATCAGCTGCCAGGAGCTAGGACTAGTACACTACCTGTATCCATCAACTGCCAGGACACCAGAACTAGCACACTAGCTGTATCCATAAACTGCATGGAGCCAAGAACTAGCACACTCCCTGTACTCTTCAGCTGCCAGGACTAGTACACTACCTGTACCCATCAACTGCCAGGACACAGGAACTAGCACACTACCTGGAGCCAAGAACTAGCACACTCCCTGTACTCATCACAGTACCAGTACCCATCAACTGCCTGGAGCCAGGACTAGTATACTACCTGTATCCATCAACTGCCAGGACACCGGAACATGCACACTAGATGTACCCATCAACTGATTGGAGCCACTAACAAGCACATTACCTTTACTCATCAGCTGCCAGGACTAGTACACTATCTGTATCCATTAACTGCCTGGAGCCAGGAACTAGCACACTACCTGTACCCATCAACTGCCTGGAGTGAAGGATTAGCACTGTGGCTGCATACATGTATATGTATTCCCACCAACACTACTTTTGTAGTTTTGCAACCTTAGCTCATTTGGGTAGGGTCATTTTTACCTTCTGTTTCTTGTCATTGTATGTTATTGGCTTACATCAGTTCTCTCAATGTACAGCGCCAAGTTTTATGTTTGTGCTTTTTTGGAGTGGGAATTCAATTTTCAATGAATTGCTGTTGCAACATCCGTCTGCACACATCCCAGAGAATTATGGTAGCCCAACATGGCCAATTTTTCTATTCACCTCCATGCTGGTGGCTGTGAAATGCCATTTTGCTGACCTTCCCAATGGTACTTTGGACGTCGCTTGGAATTTAATCCCCCCTCCATGACAAAAAAGGTAGTTTACCTGCATTGCATGCTTTTACAGAGGTGGATTTTTCGTGTTATCTTGCTATTCTTCTGTGTTCATAGTAATACATATTTGTTTGAAATGCAGCTTGCCGGCTGCAATCGAATATATCCCAGGCATGGCTACAAGCCCACTGTAAGTACCGCTGCTAATTGAATCCAGCCCTATGTGTTGTATTGTTTACGTTCATGTATGACCTCCATAAATAATGCATGTGTTGTCAAGCAGAGCGTGGTTCTCTAACACCTTGCTGGCTGTCAGGTTATACTGAGATCACTTGCAACAGTCCACATTCTATTGAAAGCAAAAAAGAAAGGCTCTGAGTTCTTTTTAATGCATACATTGTGAAGCCTTTGCTGTTGAAAGTTACTTCATGTATGATTCAGCCATCTAAAGTGAAGTCTGATAACCTGCCATGAAGAGAAAAGTGGCACCAAAAGGTATTTTTCTTTTTTTTAGTATGGTGGGTGTGCTTTGGTGATGTTTTATTTTCATTTGATACTTATTTAGCTGTTTCAGTACCTGCATAAATGTTAACATTTGACCTACGATCAAAGTAAAAATACTTTGGCATTTGGCATTTGCATCCTACTTTAATATTTAGGGGGGTATCCAATAAGCAGCACTAAAGTAGCACTGCTAATTGATCCTATTAGCCTGACGCCGGCACTTATCGTGGATATTTTTCGGAACCTGATGTGTCCCGAAAAATAATCCTAGATATGTGCCGTTTTTTCACCACCAAAATGGCAAAAACACATAGGTCCGTGAGCTTATCGTGGGTCCTATGTGTTTTTGGGAGAATTATTCTATTATTTTGACCGAAATAATAGGATATGGTGAAAAAAAACATTAGCGAAAAAGGCGGATAATCCCCGTTTTTCGACAATCGCCACTATCCATTAGCGCCCTAACTACGTTCTGGGCTAATCGGATACCGCCCTTAGAGTATGTGTAGCACCTTAAAGCAGTGCTCGAAGTGAGCCGGTATAAGGCGGTATGTCATACCGCCACTTCAGTCTGTGCCCCGATTTAAAGTTTGTGCTGGGACCAGGGTCGGCGCAAACCGCTTAGCGGATCCTGCACTGGAGGGAGGCGCCAGGCTGGAGAGGCGCTCTCCCTGCAGATGCTGCAGAGTCCGCTGTTCTTGCTGCCGGCTGCTGCTGTGCCTGTCACACTGTATGACAGGCAGCAGCAGCTTGCTGCGGAGACAAGCGGCAGAACCTGAGCACTTCCAAGTCCCACCACCGGCTGTTCCGCCTCCTGCCAAGTCCTCCCCTTCCTCCCCTCCCTGCTGCGCTACAACTGACTTACTGTGCTGCCTGTCAAACTTAATGACAGACAGCGATCTGAGCCTGCCCTAAGTGGCCCTTAACCAACAGAACCGCTACACTTCTCCCCCCTGGCCGCCCCTCCTTCTTCTCTTCTCTCCTGCCGGCTCCTTAGATGTGGAGAGGAGCCTGGCCGGCCGTCATGAAGAGGAGTAGGACCCACCTAGCGACATGAAGATGCAGGCTGCAGCAGCAAAGGCTCAGGTAAGTGCTGCCTCTCCTGCAGAAAAAACGGGGGGAGGCATGTATTAACAATGGGTGAAGGGGTGCACCCAATATGGGGGGGCATATATTAATAATGGGGTGTTCACTTTCAGTTTGCTCTGTGGTGTAACACATTACAGGAGCCACTGGGGTGGATGACAGCTGAGCAGCTGCCTGTCTCCCTGCAGTGTAATCCGATCTCTCCCAGTCTGGGAGAGCTGCTGAGCACAAGGGAGTGTCAGCTAACTATTTGCCATTTTACAAGTGTATTCAAACACTATTGAATACACTTGTATATTGGCAAGTAGCTTGTAGATGCTCCCTTTATCCCAGCATGAGGGAGATCCTACAGACAGGGAGAATGCAGCCAGTGAGGTAAGTATTATGGGTGCAATGGAGGAGAGGGGGGGGTGGGTGGCTAGAACCTGACACAGGAGGAAGCAGGAGTGTTATATAAGGGGGTGGGGGGGGGGGGCTAGACTGTGACACAGGTGGGAGCAGGTGTGTTGTATGGGGCAAAACTGACAGGTGGGAGCAGGTGTGTTATATGGGGGGGCTAGAATCTGACACAGGTGGGAGCAGGTGTGTTATATGGGGGGCTGCCTACCCTCCAACATGACCCCTCCCATCAGGTACAGAATGCTCTGCTCCTGGACTTCCACCCAATGTATGATCGCAGACACCTGTGTTGAGCTAGTTAATTGATGAGAAGAGTGTTTCACCACATGTGGCTGCAATCATCAATTAAGAAAGAAGTCCAGGAGCGAAGCATTTTGTACCTAATGGGAGGGGTCATGTTGGAGGGTCTGGGGCTGTACTGTCATTGTGGAACTAAAGTGACACATGGGGGAGCTAGAGTAACATGTGCAGAGCTGAAGCCAGAGAGACACAGGGGTCTAGCTACTGAGGGGTCTAGTTACTATTGCTGGGCATACACAGCCAGATAAAATGTCTGTTGGACCGACAGACATTTTATCTGGCAGCATGCCAGCTGCAGATGTCGCCGGCATACACTGTGAGAGAAATCTCACAGTGTATAGCCTGACATCCGCGCTCCGCCCCCGGGGGAGGAGACATTTCCCTGTCAGGAAATGTCTGTCTGTCGGCCGCGCTGGGCATACACTGCCCGATGCGGCCGACAGTTTACCGGGTAAATATCGCATCGGACGGGCATGCTGGACAATCCTGCATGCCTGACCGAGCAATATTTAACCCTCGGTCGCCCGCACACACGCTACAATTATCGGGGCGATCCGCTGATATCAGGCGGATCGCCCCGATAATTGTAGCGTGTATGGCCAGCATAAGCAGTGTTAAGCTGGCCACACATCTAAAGATTATCTGTCCAACCAGCCAACTAGTTGATTGGTTGGAATGAAAATCTGGTACGGTATTAAAACAAATGACAATCAGCAATTTGCTCCCAAACGCCGGAAAATGGACAAAAACTATTGTTTGAACAAATTGTTTAGATCAAACATTTAACAAACTTGTCTGACGACCATTTTCATCTGTTTTCTGGCATTTAGGAGCAAATTGCTGATCATCATTTACTCCCATTCCTTACCAGATTTTCATTCCAACCAATCAACTAGTTGGCTGGTTGGATGTAAGTTGGTCTAGTGTGTGGCCAGCTTTAGGAGACAGAGTGAAAAGTGATAAGGTGGCAGTCAATCAGCTCCCAACTGTCATCTCACAGGCTGTGTTTGAAAAATGACAGTTGGGAGCTGATTGGCTGGCACCTTATCACTTTTAACTCTGTCTCCTAACACTGCTTACTAAATAGACCCCTCAGCCTTCAATGGAGATAGAGATAATTTGCCAAACAACCAGCTCCTAACTGTCATTTTTCAAACATATCCTGTGACATGGCAGTTAGGAGCTGATTGGCTGGTACCTTATCTCCGATCACTTTATCTCCATCCAAGGCTTAGTAAACAGTCCCCATAGGGAGGTGGATGCATGCTGTAGAAATGCAGGGGTAGTGGGGGGTGGAATGAGTTTGCTGGATAGTCACAATAGGGATGAGGCCGCTGTTGTTACACAGAAGAAGTGAGGAGGCAGCTGGAGAGAGACGAGGATGAGGCAGATGGAGAGATACTGGTGGAGGATGTGGATGGAAATACACCGGAAGCAGGAGCCTAGTGCCACAGGGGGCATGTGGCTGAAATTACACACAGGGCAGGAGGTGACACAAGAAGCACGAGGCCAGAATTAACACAGTGAGCATGAGGCTGGAGAGACACGAAGCATGAGGCTGAAGGGGATACGTTGGGTTGTATGATGACGACATTGGTTATATTCTTACATAAACAGGCGTCTTCCAGACCATGGGATTTCCTACATGAATAGTGAATACTGAAGGAAGACATCATCTGCCCAGGGAGGATCAATTTCTTCAGAGGTTCCCCATCGCAGAGAAACCACCATATAGGTAAGGTGTATTTTTATTTAGTACACACAAAAAACTGTATATATTTTTTTTAAGGGGGCTACAAAGGGACTTTCGCTCAGGACTCTACTTGGTCTAGAACCAGCCCTGTATGGAGGGCACTGATGGTAGCTGCATTATATGGTGGTCACTGCGATGCTTTTTGTATTATATAGTGATCACTGATGGTCTCTGCATTATATTGCGGGCACTGCAACACTCCCTATATTATATGGCAGTCACTACAATGCTCTCTGCTTTGTGCTCTACATTATGTGGTGGTCACTGCAATGCTCTTTGAATTATATGGAGGTCACTGCTATGCTCTCTGTATTACATTAACAGCACTGATGGTCTCTTCATTAAACAGTATGACAGTCACTGCAATGCTCTCTGTATTATCTGATGGTCACTGCATTGCTCTGTATTACAGTATATGTCAGTCATTGAGACGCTCTCTGCATTATATAGCTGGCAATGTGATGCTCCTAGTGAGACCATGTTCCTTTTTTGCAGTGCATGCCAAAGGCGCACACTGTCCCTTTATAAATAATGGGAAGGCGCAAATTAAAAAATTTACAGAGGGGCACCGAACACCCTAGCACCGGCCCTGGCTGGGACCAAATATGGGATCCCAGCAGCAAAACAGCAGTGGCAGGATTATTTGGAGATGTGTCCCACTGGGGACACATCTCTTATCAGTGCTAGCTTAACCTAGCATCAGGTCTGGTGCCAGGGGCATATTCGGCGTCAGTTTATACTTGTTGCCAGCCGCGTGGGTCAATCGCGGACTGGCGACCAATCAAAGAGAAGCATCGGCTGTGGCCATTTAAATTTGGAAGTAGCCAATCATGGCTGCTGTTTCGCAAGCCGATCGGAAGTAGCCACGTGGCTGCTTCTGATTGGCTGCCGGTCCACCCCATGATTGGTTCACGGCCGGCACAATGCTTAACATGCCACTGCATCTCCACTCATGCCCTGGCGCTGTGACCCGATACTCTGACCAAAGCTGTGCCCCTGCTTGGTGCCGGGCAGCTGAGGAGCGCCCACTGCCACCAGGAAGGAGAGGTGGAGAAGCAGCTGTCTCAGCAAACGCTGATCAAAGATGTGACCCTGATTGTGCAGTGCCACCCACAGAGAGCCCACTGTGAGCCGGGGGATTGGGAAGCATCTCTGTCAGCGCAGACAACAGACTTGGACTGAGAGGTACTGTGGGTAGTGTAGGGTGGGCACTGTGAGGAGCAGGAGGTGAGAGGGAATAAGGTAGTGCTAGGTGCAGGGGGTGAGAGAGGGAAGCAGAGGCTACTTCTCATTATCAATATCCCTAAAGCTCAGGAGGGGGGGTATTCAACAAAAATTTCCATACCCCCACTTCAAAATTTTCACTTCGAGCACTGCCTTAAAGAGTAAATAATGTGGGTTGCAAAATTAATAGTAGTAAATAACAAAATGTATTATTATTATCAATTTTTTTTTTTTTTTTCATTTAATCTGTTTTATTGAATATACAGAGGAAACAGTAAGTCAAGAAGAAACAAACTAGTTTCTTTGCTGGTCATACAATTAATATGAAACTACTTAAAATGTTGTGTTACGATTGTTAACATCATCTTTTAAACTTTTTTTTAATATAATTCCAATCAACAATATATTGATAATCATGCTTGTAAAGTTGTAAAACCATATACCATAACAGGGAGGTTGAAGTGTGCAAAACCTGGGAGGTTTAAAATAGTGTAAGGAATAGGGAGTGGTTGGGGGTAGGATTATGGTACAGATCATTACTGCTCAAATTAAACCCCTGTGTAGGCTCCTCCATACATCCCCTCCGTACATTCATTTCACTTATTGAGCACTTTCTATACATTTCAGATACCTAATCTAATTGGCTGGGCCGTGTTACGGATGATTTTCCAATCGCGTAGTGACCAATAAGTATTGGAAACTTTAATTCCAACCACCATATTTAGTGTTCACTCTAGCTCCTGCGGGTGAAGACGGCACCCGCCGGCTGTCTTAGCGGGGCACTGAGCGGTGAGGGAACGGCGCTTTTTGCCCTCCGGAAGGAAGGCGGGGTGCAGCGCCCCGCTAAAACAGCCTTTCGAGAACGCTAATATTTATTTTTATTTGTTAATAAATATTGAAGTAAAGTTTCCACTGTTTTAAGATACAATGGACATACTATTTGAGTGTATTACAAATTATCTGTTTGCTGCCAGCCTAAGCACCATAAGTGACTGGTTCAAGGGCTCAAGGACTTGCTGAAAGGGAGAAGCCATTGTGCTGCTTTGCGTGTTGAGCATGTTACGTGGAGGGGGTTGAGCCATACCTGTAAAAGTGTTGAGCTGCAGAAGCGCTGAGAATCAGTTGGCTCGACACGGACAAGACACAGGTCAGATTATTGAAAAAGAAATAGAGAAAATAACAGCGCTCAACTATAATGAGTACATTTAATCATTGAATAAGGCATACAAGATACCAATATGCATATAGTTTAAAATGTTCAAAAGATCATAAAATCAGTCCAATCCACCAGTCACATAGATCTCATTAGATGCTAGGAGGCTTAGATGATAGTCCAATAATATTGATCCAGTGGTACTGAGCATGTGCAATTTTAAAGGTCAGTCCAGACTTATAGTTACCAAATCCAGTGTCCGCTTAGATTTAGGGGTCCTAATTAGCAGTGCTTTTGGGCTTCCGCAAGAAATGGTCCCCGTGCAGAGGTTTCGGCAGTCCGTTGTATGTAGCTAGATGGCACGTTGCTTTGACCAAGTATCAGCACTCCTGTGGTGTATGGGTATTGTGAAGAAGCAGCCAATCTAGGTCAGATTAGGGTTGAGTGATGAGAGGATCCTTATCAACATCACAATTGTTACTCGTGATATGATGCAGTGCAATTACCATTGAGAAAATAACATACATTTTTCTTGTCAGTTTGATTTACGCATACGCTCTGGAGACCCTCTTTGTTCACAGATCACAGTAGAACACTTCTCTTAAGGTGTGTACACACTAGGGATGTGCAGGCTCGGATAGGTTCGAGTTTGCACGTGGAGTTCGGATTTTTCCCTCAAAAAAAACGGAACTCAGAACGAGGCAAAACGTCATCTTACATGGACGAACATCATCATTCCTGGTCTTTTGTCCAGGAATGATGATGTTCGTCCATGTAAGATGACGTTTTGCCTCGTTCTGAGTTCCGTTTTTTTGGAGGGAAAAATCCGAACTCCACGTGCAAACTCGAACCTATCCGAGCCTGCACATCCCTAGTACACACTAGACGATATTTTACATTATTCCCCCCAATTTCGATGCATTGGAACGTCAAATCGTGTCCACTCACATTCACGATGCCGGTCGTACATCGCATCTTCAGATCTTGCCAACTGCAGCCAAGATTTGCCAATCTCTTACACGATTTTGTGCAATAGATAGATTTTAAGTCAGATGGGACACTTTTTAGCACCATATCGTGTCCTGGAGTGCCGGGGAGCAGCCGGGGAGAGTTCAAGGGAAATAGCTCACGATATTGCATCGTGAGCACATCGTCTAGTGTGTATGCACCTTAACAGTGCAAGCTGCAATTATCAATCAGGCTTATACGAGTTGTGGCTATTAAATAACAAAACTGTACTTGTAAAATATAAACCATGCTGCATGAGTTAAAAGGGAGTGGGGGAACATTGACCTTGGACTATCCCAAAATGGTTTTGCAAGTTTCACCCCTCTCGCACAGATAGTTTGCTGTCACACAGTGTTCGATGAGATTGTGTTTTTCCCGTGCATCGTAAAAATGCTTAATTCAAAAGTAAAGTAAAGTGTTACCTTTTAGTTAAATTGCACGAAACTCAGACCGTATGGTAACCGAGGCTTACAAGGCAGATTGTATATCACGTGCACGTTAGTTTTAAGATTTAGTGATGGACGCGAAGATGTCGAAGATGATGACCATACCAGAAGGCCTTACACATCAAAAACAAATGAAAATGTGGACAGATTTGAGAAAATTGTTCGAATTGACCATTGACTCAGCATTTGAATGATAGCAGAAATAGTTAACATCGACAAAGAAACTGTTAGGCAAGTTTTGCATCAAGATCTTAACATGACAAAAGTTTATGCTAAGATGGTTCCAAGGCTTCTCACTGCCGAGCAGAAAGAAAATTGAAAGCAAATTTGTACAGATATTTTGGAACAAATTCAAGCGGATTCACATTTTTTAGATAAAGTTATTACCTGATGAAAAATGGATCTTCCAGTAAGATCCTGAGTCAAAACGCCAGTCCATGCACTGGAAAACACCATCATCACCAAGAATTAAGAAAGCACCTCAAAGTAAATCCAAATACAAAGCCATGTTAATTGTTTTCTTTGATATCAAGGGTGTTATTTTGGAGGACTGGGTACCAGAAGGTGCAGCAGTGAATCAACATTGCTACAAAAATGTTCTGGCAACTTTGCGGGAAAGAATCAGAAGAAAGAGGCCATAGTTGTGGAAAAATGGTTTCATCCTCCTTCGGGACAACGCATCAGCCCACACAGCTCTCTCTGTGATACAGTTTTTGGCCAAGAAGTGGATTACAGTGGTAGAACACCCTCCATACTCGCCAGACTTAGCACCGTGTGACTTCTATATTTTCCCGAAAGTCTAATCTGTACTCAAGGGAACTCGTTTTGCCTGTTACTGAGTTAAATAAGAAAACAACTGAGCTGTTGAGACGGGTTGGGTACAGGATGCCAGCTCTCGGGATCCCAGAGGTCAGAATCCCGACAGGGTTAGGATAACGACAACTGTTGGTAATTATCCTAACCCTACCCCTAACCTTCCCTCCTCCACACCCTAAACCTAGCCTCCCCCCCCTAGTGCCTGACCCTAATACTCCCTCTAGTGCCTAACCCTCCCATTGGAATTGGTATGATTCACTGCCTCTGGCCGGCAGTTCAAATCCAGACAGCGGCAGCTCGACAAGGATGAAAATTCCGATCATCCCCAGGTAAGTATTCACTAACCTATTCTACCCCCTAACCTTCCCCCCCCCCCCAGTGCCTAACCCTAATCCCCCCTTTAAGTGCCTAAACCTAACTCCCCCTTCCCCGCCGCCTAAACCTAAGTCCCCCACGGGGGTGCCTAACCCTTACCCTTCCTCCCCCTAGCCTAACCCTAACCTCCCGGGGGGTGCCTAACCCTAAGTCCCCCCTGGGAGCCCCTATCCTAACAGAGACACCAGGGAGTGGGAGTCACACTAGATTGTGTAATAAGAACCTACACCTAGATCCCCTGGACCGAGGTAGGTACAAATTTACTAGAACCAACTAAACTAATTAGATTAATACCCTATGGGCCCAATTTTTATATGTTGGTGGTGCTCCCCAGAGTCAGAAAAGGACTTACTATAAACTAATGGAGAAAAAAGAAGACTGCTTTTTTGGGGGCACTACTTTATGTAATTATTGAATATTTTAAAATATATTTTATTAGATTACCTCTAAAAAAGACGGTAGACTTTACATACAAACATACATAAAACATATATTCAACCCTTACAATTAAGGGAAAAAGTATATAGGAAACAATAACCTATATAAAATCAATTGCACTGATTGGCATCATATTATTTATAAAGTGATCTTTCTGTGCGATTTAATTGACCACAGGCATAATAGCAATAATGTGTCTGATGAATATAACACCATACAGAGAACAGCAAGAATAAAGCCAGAATTAGTGATATTCATCTGTCATGTACCAATTAATCAGCAAAGAATACGTATAAATCAAATGCATATATGTCAGGGATTGTAGTCCATCTAACCATAGGACTGTAACTATCTCAAATCAATCTTTTAAATATTGAATGAAAGGTGTTCTCCTATATCATTAATAAGAATCTCATGCCATTGATACATTAATGAGCAGAAAATACACATCAATTAACACGTGTGTTGCACATATAAGAAGTCACCCATTTAGTCATAGTACACTATATGTCTCCAATGCGTCCTTCAATCGCTGAATAGAGAAAGTACTCTCTTTGTATAACCAATTATATGATCGGTATATTATAAAAACAACACTAGTATAGTGATCTCTATTAAATCATTGGTAGTAATCTCCTGCCATTGATACATTATTGAGCAAAGAGTACATAGTAATTAACACGTGTGTTGCACATATAAGAAATCACCCATTCAATCATGGGACACTAAATGTCTCAAATATGTCCTTAAATAGCTGATTAGAGAAAATACTCTCATTAGTATATAACCCAATATATGATCGGTATATTACCTAAACAGCACTTGTATTGTGATATTTATTAATAATCTGGGCAATAAGAGTGCCAATTCATAAACAAACTGTTTTAGGTATAAATACACACCCATCACCATAATAACGTATCTAGGATATTATGCAGGAATATGGCTATTTCAAACACATATCAAGGCTGCTTCTCATCAGAGACCCAGCAGCAACAATGTGCTTCAAGCAAAGAGAAGGCATGCCGGGCGTCGGTCTCCAGGCATCGGTAAAACGACAGGCGTCTAGATTTAGACGCCTGTCATTTAACCCTCGTAGGTACAGTACAGTTAAGGGATAGATTGGAAGAAGGAAAGGAAACTAAAGAACTGAAAAGGGTGACCAAAGGGAAGGTATAAGAGTATAATAAAGAGTGGAGCTCTGGACAGACTGCAAACCATTTATAGGACTTCAGGGAAGAAACACAGGGTGGTTCCTTCTGCTTCCGTTCACCCAGGATGTGAAGCATGTTTTATGGAATATTTCTTTACATCCTGTATGGGGTATCCAAAGAGAAAGGACCTTGGGTCCTTACAGACATGATGTAGTCAAAAGGTCGACAAACAAAATTTCAGGTGAAATGTCAGAATTTCAACATTAGGGTTAGGCTGCAGGGGGAGGTTAGGGTTAGGCACTAGAGGGTTAGGATTAGGTTAGGAGGGTTAGGATTAGGGATAGGGAAGAAATACAAACCGAATGCCGGAGGATTGGAGGTCTGACCAGGACCTATAAAACATGCTGCAACTGCTAGGAGCAGGTAAGTAACCCTGAGGCCACCAGGGACAATATATCAACATTTCATCACTGTCCGCATGATTAATGTTGACATGGTAAGCTTGGTAAACATTGACATAATGACCATGTTGACATTATGTTGTCATGAATGCCGATTATTATGACTGACGACATATCATACCCAACCCTTTACAGACAGGAGATAGGAGGTATAAGTAGAGGAGGTCTCTGACTTTGTCCAAGTAGGAAAAAAAATCTTGGGTCAAGGCTACCTCTCCTGATTGTAGGCAGGAATCTGGTGGAGTGGTATTTAATGGCTAGCAGTCGTATACATTTTCTTTGGTAAGTGTAGAAATTGGGGAGGACAAAGAAGGCCACATTCTTACTCTCTATTGTGCCAACCTCCAGAACTCATGATAAATTCAGGTATGATTCCATTACAAGAAAAAAAAAATCATACATTTGGTTAGGGGCTAGAAGATGAACATATTTGAAAAGATTGCACACTTGCATATCTCTCCTGCCTTTTTTAAGTACTCTCATTGCATTTTTGCTTAGAATCAGGTTCCTGCGCTGAATCTCATCAGGTCCCTTGCTGAGCATTGGGCAAAAGCAGATACTAATTTTCTTATTCATATCCACTTAGTCAAGGGAAAACCCGCTCACGGTTTGTTCACTGCGATTGGCATAACATAGTGCAGCAGCCGTTCAACCTGTACTTACATGTGTGACGTATAACTTTATTTTTATTTCTGGCTGATACTCTGCACATGCTGGAGGAAAATAAATGGGATTTTCCCCTCTCTTAATAGGAGGATTATATGTGATGTATAATTATTGAAGGCATAGAAATAAGAATCTCTAGCTGTCTACCAACATCATTCCTTTGACTTAGAATGCATTTTTAAGTGTTTTATAATGCATGCAATTGTCAGACTCCTTATGGAGGAGAGAGGAACCTGCAAATAAGACTACTAGGATTTATCATGTCATCCATGTTGTTAAGAAAATAGACTGGGATCAATATACTGTACATTGGATGTGCTGAGAAATATGAATTACTCCTTAAGAAAAATATACCTTTTCTTGCTGATAAATGTAAATACCTGACATGCAATGATTGAAATATACTACTCTGTGATTGCTTATAAGGAATTGTGAAATTGTCTTACCGATGGGTAATGGACGGACAGCTGGGCATGCATATGAATCAGAATGACTCATATGCATGCCCGGCTGTGCCGCATGGAGGCTCTAAGCCGGACGCCCGCTGAGATGTTATTACCAGCGGGCACCCGGCTCCTTCCCTGCAGCGCCGCGTTAGCCGGAGGCTGGAGTTCTCTTCTGAACTCCAGCTTCCGCCTCTCTCCATGTGCACTATGGGAGAGACGTCATGACGTCTCTCCCATAGTTCAGAGGAGCAGCTGGTCGGACAGGACGGCGGCGGATGCAGGAGCGGGGATTAAGGTAAGTGGGTGTTTTTGTACAAGTGGCACTATATGGAGGCACTACTACAGGGGCATTATATGGGGGCACTACTACAGGGGCATAACTATGGTGGCACTACTATATGATTTCCTTCCTTTCAAATCAAGCGGGTAACATCGTCGTATCTTAATATATTTTGGGGTAAAAGGTAAAAAAGTTCCCTGACCCCTGGCATAGAGAGAAAAAATATTTTCACCTGCTCATTATTGAAGATTTATATGCTCCATGTATGAATATAGTTAAAAGTATGCTAAAAAATCTTTATCCTGGCTATAACTTATCCATATTCTTAGAGTGATTTATTGATTTATATTCACAGACTCATACAGTCTGTTTGTCTGTGTGTATGCTGCATGTTTGCTTGTTTTATATCTTTGAATTTTTTAAGGAATATGAAATTAAAAGTTATGTATTAAATTAAACCTATTACTTAAGCGTGCCCTCAAAAGAGAGTTTTCTTTTCTTGTGTTCTACTAGATATTTTGAAAGGTGTCTGGTCTGCAGTAATCTCGATTGCAGGGAAAGTCCCTATGTAATCTTCAAAATATTTTAATTAACTTCAGAGGTCATCAAGGAACACACCAGTGTCTCCCTGGCTAACAGACAATCCGCGATTCGACCTAAACCATGTGCTGTAGTAAGTGTAGGAGAGGCCCTGCAAGAAGTCTAGGTTGTCACAGAATGGAAGGATATGAGGAATGGGGATTTCATCAATAAGTGAGGTTTGCAGGTCTCTAATATCTTGCTTTGAAATTGATGGTGGGGAATAATTTTATAAGATGCAGTAATGGGCAGTCAGCGTGAAGTAATTGGGTTCTAGGTCTACATAGGCAAAGGGATGCAGATGGAGTGAAGGAGGCTTCAGTCTGACTTAGATGGACTGACCCTTAGTAAGTATTAATATCTGAATAGGCATAATGCGGAATGTTTTCTTTTTTGCATGACTGTATGTTAGAGGGATGCACTACATTATGATCATAAGATGTAAACACCCCTTCAGCTTCATTGATCATGGGATGACATTCCTGGGCTGTGAATTTCAACAGAAAACCAAACTAAGTTTAGAGCATGTAATACATTAAACTTATTTTCAAACTGCCTTTAGGAGAAGGCGGCAATGCATAAGGAACACACTGCCTTATCAGCAGCAACACCCCATCATCACGGTGCTGGTAATGGCCATGGACCTATTATAAAAGATTAGCACTGGCCACTACAGAGTAGCTACTTACGTTTGTAAGAAAACTAAAAAGGATATTATGTGCCAGGGACACTGATAAAATAACATTAAATGGTAATAACAATCATATATACATCTAGGAATGACTACGTTGTAACTGTGTTGAGGTTCCAAATACTGTTGTGTTCATCTTTTATCCTTGAAAGCTATTCTTTAAAATTCTTAAATTGGGAAACAAAATAAACACAATGGAAACACGAATTAGATAAATGCGAGATAAAGGAAGACGTTAATATGACAGCTAGAAGTGGGTTTATTTGTATTACCATAGAAATAGCACAACGGGCAATACTTACTCCTACTGTCACTGACTACACTTAATAGTCATATTCTCCCACTGAGCATGGTTATACCACCTCCAGCAATGCTACAACTGATAGATCACTGTATATATGAAAGAAAACTGTAGGCTTTGAAAGAGCCGAGCAGACACCTTTGTATATATGGAGTTGCAACATTTAAATCTAATTAAGATTTAGGTTCTAATGCAAAGTTGAATGTATGCCTGTAGGCGGAGCATAACTTGCGTTTTATTATACTGCACATGCTTAGGAACTGAGTGTATACAAGTATGGGCATTGCAGTGTTGTATGTATTTCTATTGCATCTACACTAGTTTTGACCACATTTACAACTGTATTTTGGTAACATTTATGTCTGAAGAGGCATCAATGATCCGCATGGGGGTTCCTTCGTGGCAAAGTTCAGTGTGGGTGTGTCTAAGGCATTTTGTGGTATGCAAAGTTGTGCAGGAGCGTAAATGTGCCTGTTTCCAAACCTATCGTTTACACCAACTCTAAACTGTTGCAAGTGTTCCCTAATAATAATGGGTATAAGACTAAAGGTGGGTACACATCTAAACGATATATATTTGCAGACACTGCAGAACACATGTTCTGCATACAGACTGCCCGATTCGTCATGACTGACGTCACAACTGGGCGGGCAGTTACGTGCACCCGTCCAGTTGAGCTGTCAATCACCGCTGGCCCATGCAGCAAGTGTACGTACACATAGCCTGATGCACCAATTTATCTGTAGATTTATTTGACCATCGGCTGTGCAGCACTACCGTTGCAATATGACTGTGAGCAACATAGTTCAGACATATCTCAGATACACAGTGGCCGACGCACACACAATATATTGACCGTTCAATTGAATGGCCGATATGTCGGCCAGTGTTTAAGCAGCATTAGTGTACATATAGTATTGGGGCAATCCGCCCACAAACAAGTGTAAAACTTTACAAACGGGCAAATATGTGCATTTAGTTCTATGCTTGCAATGTGGGAATAATTACATCTGACTTGGGTGCAACTCATCAGGTTCTTAATCTATTTTTTTGTGTGTGTGCCTGTCTTTCTGCTTTGATAATGGAGTGTGCTAACTGTAAGCTGGGCACCTGGCCCGTTCTGTTTGCCATGTGTTTCAAATTGTGTGTGGGGGTTACAAAAATAGTTAAATATTTAATAATAAAATACACTATATTCTTTAAAGTTTTTCACAACAACAAACAGGAAAGCAAATTCACAAAGCATTAAAGAGGAACATATAACATCTTGCGTACACTTGTGTGAAATAAGAAACAAATGTAATATAAGAAAAAAATAAAACACATGAAATATGCATTGCTATATGGGGTCGGTGATTGGAAAGGGGGCGTAGGAGAGAGGGATAAAGGAAGGGAATTGGAGTCTCTGAGTGGCTTGCACAGTCATGTCTCATTTCAGATAATGCCTATTTTCAAATTACATCTTTTTTTTCTTCTTTTTTATACAATGACAATGCTGATATGTTATGTTTCATTCATATTTTTTTTTTATTTCAATAAAAAAAAAAAATACAAAAAAATAAATAAAAATGTCATCTGGCTATAGTGAAATCATTAAGGCTGTTTCAGGCTGTGTAAATCCACATTATGTACATTACATTGGGTCCACACTGTGAAAGCAGCTTAGGAGACTGCAAGGCACAGAATCTTGTTTGGTGCATTCCAACAGTGTCGACAGGAAACCAGCATGTGGTCTAGGCCATGCACAGTCTCATTGCCGGTGATTTCTGTAGGTGACAGCTTATTTAGAATCTTTTTCTTTTACAGAGGAGGAACGTCGAGTGAAGGCCAATGACCGTGATTACAATGAAAAGTTTAATTATGCAGTGAGTATTATTTATGGTCTTCAAATCTGCCTGATACAGACAGATCATTTCATATTCGCATAATATTAAGTAACTACATGACTTTTCTGTACATATATGTTCAGTCTTCTTTACAAAACATTATTTGTTTGAAAGCTAATAATACATTTGATGTTCTTGTGAATAATTAAATCCATCAAATAAAAGCGTTGTTTCAGATAAGCTTCTCATCCTGACCCCCTTTCACGTCTTATGCTGGGTACACACGGGACGATCTGTTCAGCGAACGATATCGCTGAACGTTCTCCCATATAGAAAATTAACAATATCGTCCAGATTGGCCTGCATGCATGCCCGATGGACGATATCGTTATCGTTCAGTGGGAGTGCGCATCGTTGGTTGTTATCGTTCATATCGTAACGATATATTGTTCCCTGTGTATGCACCTTAAAGATGTTTTTATGTTTGTTTTTTTTACAATCACTCCTCTGTCATGTGTACATCATTTAATCTATGCGTACACATTTGTCCAAGTATGGGTCTCTGCAGGCTAAAGAATAGGTACATTTTAAAGAAAAAAAAATGCATGGGGTCCCCCCCAAATCAGTAACCAGCCCTGGACCTCTGAACCCTATCTGGTTTTGGATAATAGAGGGAAAAAAAAACTGTGTGGGGTTTCCTATATTTTAATTTTACAATAACCAGCTGGGGGTATCATACCATAGCAGGAGGACACACAGCGTGAAGTCCCCGTGCCATCACAATAACCAACCCCAAACTAATGGGGTCAGGGTTCTCCAAGATCTAGGCCCACCTCCATGCCAGCAGTACCTGTCGTATCGGTGGACGGTGCCGGGATTCCTCTGGATCCGGCTCCATCGCCACGCCCGACTGCAGCAGCTGGCGGGTGAATAGCGCACAACTCTAAATCAGGCCCAGCGTTCCATTTCCTTTTTCACTGTGAGATCCTCATTAAATTCGATAGAATCTCTAGAACCTGGTGGCGTGGTTTAATTTCCCCTAAAATGAAAGCTAATCACCAGTGAATGGGGTTTGCTGTCACCAAATGGAGTCTGCTTTGACCACTAGCTCCCAATGAATGGGGTTGCCTTTGACCACTAGCCACTTGTAAATGTACATTGTGCAGTAGTCACCTTAATAGTACTGTATTGTTAAGGGATCATTTTAACAGGACTCTGCATTTTAGTAAAGCAAAAATTGGAGTTATGGTATGACATACCTTTGTTAACTCCTTTTCTTCGAGGTCCATGGGGTCCACAGCCATCACATTGGGGTTTATGGATTCATCCAGGCACCAAACAGTTAATCCAAGCTCTCAGCTCCCAGGATGCACTAGGTCCTCCCCCATATACCCCGCCCCTGGTCACAGGGTGTCAGTTTGTCACAAAGCCAACCAAGAGAAGGCAAAAAGAGGTAAGAAGGAAGGACATATGTTCTCTAGACATTCTCTCCACGAGGGAAACACTGAAGAGATACAACAAAACTACCCATTAACACTAGAGACACAGGAGCGTTCCCGCCCTTAAGGGTACTGCTTGGGTATATCCCCAATGCGATGGCTGTGGACCCCATGGACACCGAAGAAGAAAATAGGAGTTATGGTATGACATGCCTTTGTTAACTCCTTTTCTTCGAGGTCCATGGGGTCTACAGGACACCCACCCTAACCCTGACTGGAAAAAAGCGAGTACTCGGGAGATCCTAAACACACTAGGATCATATTTTCTCAGTTTACACCACTGAAAAAAAGCACGCCAAACCCTATAGTAAACCTGGGCCGAAGAAGGCTTTCGTGGCCTCATCATGGTCTTTATTACTGGCTCTGACAACCCTTTGGCTCTTAACACGGAGGCCTCAAGAGCCATGCCGTCAAAGCTAACCGAGGGAGATCCGGATACCAGCAGGGACCCTGTAGCAGCAGATCTCGCCTGAGAGGAAGTGGTCAAGGCGTGTCCACTGAGAGGTTTTGTAGATCGGTAAACCAATGGCGCCTGGGCCAAGCAGGGGCTATCAATATCACCATGGTGTCTTCTTGTTTGAGTTTTCTGACCACCCTGGGAAGAAGAGCTAGAGGCAGAAAAAGATACGCCAGCCCGAACTTCCACCTTACTGACAACGCATCCGTGAAGTCTGCCCGTGGGTCCCTGGTCCTGGACCCGTACCTGGGGACCTTGTGGTTGCGATTTGAGGCCATAAGTTCTATCTCTGGAAGACCCCATCTGTCCACCAAGACCTGGAATACCTGCGGGTGGAGAGCCCACTCCCCCGCGTCTATGTCCTGCTGACTTAGAAAGTCTGCCTCCACATTTTGTACCCCTGGTACAAAAACTGCCGTTATCGCAGGTAGATGACGTTCTGCCCATACTAGGATCCTTGACACTTCTGCCATAGCACCCCGACTTCGGGTGCCTCCCTACCGATTTAGGTAAGCCACTGTGGTAACATTGTCGGACTGTACTTGCACCGGCTTGCCGTGCACAAGATCCTGGGCTTGTACCAAGGCCCTGAAAACTGCCCTCAGTTCCAGTACATTTATGGGTAGACAACTTTCTGCCCTTGTCCATCTTCCCTGGAAGACATGTGGGCCTAACACTGTTCCCCAACCCCGAAGACTGGCATCGGTGGAGAGGAGAGTCCAATCCGATATCCAAAACAGCCGACCTTGGTTGAGGTGGTCCTTCCGTAGCCACCAGGACAGGGACAACCTGACCTCTGGGGAGAGGTAGATCTTCTGAGATTTTATCGACTGATAATCCCTGTTCCAGCGTGAGAGAACCCACCGTTGCAACGGCCGGGAGTGGAATTGTGCATACTGCACCATGCTGAAGGTGGATACCATTGACCCCAGCACTCGCATGGCCGCATGCACTGATACTTGCCTGTAGTGTAAAAGATTGCGTATGCGCCCCTGTAGGACCGCAATCTTCTCTTCCGGTAAATACAATCTCTGCTTTACCATCTCTGCTTTACCGAGTCCAGTCGTGCTCCTAAGTGCACCAACTGTTGTGCTGGTTGAAGGAAGGATTTCTTCCAGTTCACAATCCAACCGTGCCTCTGCAAACAAGAGATTGTCATCTCGAGATGCCTCATCAACTTATGCCCTAGCAGAAGGAGATTGTCTAAGTAAGGCAAAACTCTGATGCCCTGGCGCCTGAGGGCTACCATTATCACCGCCATGACTTTGGTAAAAACTCGGGGGGCTGTGGACAGACCGAACGGTAATGCCTGAAACTGAAAATGGTCCTGCCCTACTGCAAACCGTAGAAACCTTTGATGGGATACCACAATGGGCACAAGTAAATAAGCGTCTTGAATATCGAGGGATACCATGAAGTCCCCTGGTTCCAAGGCTAATACTATTGACTTCAGTGTCTCCATATGAAACCTGGGTACCCGTATGAACGTATTGAGGTCCCTTAAATTTAGAATTGGTCGGAAAGACCCATTTGGCTTCCGAACCAGAGACAGGTTGGAATAAAACCCCTTTTGAACCTGTTCCTGTGGCACTCGGACAATCACCCCTGTCTTCAACAGGGAGTGAACATCTTGCTGTATAGCCAACGCTTTCACCGACCCCACACTGGGGTACGGAAAAAAACCTTTGGGGCGGACTTCCCCAAAACGTTAGGGCATAACCCTGGGAAACTATTTCCCGAACCCAGGCGTCTGTTGTTGTGAGACGCCAGACGTTCGAAAACCGAAGAAGTCGGCCTCCTACCCTGGGATCCCCCAGGGGGAGGCCTGTCCCATCAGGCCACAGGTTTATCCTGCGGCTTGGAACCCGGGCGTTTGGTTTGCCAGGGCTTTTTAGGTGATGGCTTTCTACCAACACCTGCTCTACCAAAAGGCTGCCCTCTGACCTTCCCCTGAGGCCGAAAGGTACGAAAGGAAGAAGACCTTTGTCTAGACCCTGATGCTTAGGGTAACCCTGCAGCCTTGGAGGCTGCCACCGAGGCTACAATTTTGTCCAATTCCGAACCGAAAAGGACTAGAGACTCTAAGGCCCTCTTGGACCCTGAATCAGCCTTCCAATCTTTTAACCATAATGCTCTACGAGCGACTACAGAGGCTGCTGAAGCTCTGGCGGACAATATTCCTGCATCTAGAGCTGCCTCTCCAAGGTAAGAAGAAGCCTCCTTCACATAGGAAACTATATCCTGCTGTTCTTTGGACAACTCAGGCAAGGACTCGGCCAAAGCCTTCATCCATTCTTCTATGGCTCTAGCCACCCAGGCTATAGCCATTGCCGGCCGGGTAGCTGCCCCTGAGATTGAAAAAATCGTCTTAAGGCAACCCTCCAGCCTCTTATCAGTAGGATGTTTAAGGGAACAGGCTGAAGGTACTGGTAAAGTGGAAGACTTCATTAAATGTACCACATGCGTATCCACTGATGGTGGAACCTCCCATTTAGAACACTGCTGAGAAGAAAACTGATATAAAGCCGAAATCTTTTTAGCCACATGGAACCTCTTGTCCGGAGCCTTCCAAGCTTCGCCCAAAAGTTCCGATAAATGCTCCGACCCGGGAAACTCCGCTTTGACCACCCTCTGGCGCTTAAACACCGGAGCCTTCTTATGTATAGGCTCTGCCTCCTCGATATTCAAAACCGCTTTGACTGCCCTAATTAAAAATGGGACATCAGCCACTGGGAAAAGATCCCCCTCTTCTGTGGAGAGAGATCCCTGAGAGGATACTTCATCCTCCTCAGAAGACAAATCAGAATCTGTGTCCTGATTTGCCTGTGTAGCCAAACGCCTTCTAGCTTTTAGCCGTACAGGTTTATCTATCTGAGGCGGCTGCTGAAAAGTCAAAGACCACGAAGGGCCTGCTTGCCCATGCGCATACATATCCATCCAAGATGGCAACATAGGAGGCATAAATACAGCTGGCTGCAATTGCTGCTGAACTTTCATCCCCGGAGCAGCTGGAACTGCCAATCTTTCGGCCACCTGGGCCATGATCTGGCCCAAGGGGGCTCCTGACCCGATGGCGGCAAATTTGATTGCTGTGGAGACTCTCTAAAACAGCGAACACATAAGCCATTTTGCACAAAGTCCTGAGAGGACAAACTTGCCTTACAGGCTACACATGATATCAAAAGACGGGCCTCAGCCACCTGCCTTTCAGAATCTTTTGACATATTTTAAAGTCTAAATTCTATATATATATATATATATATATATATATATATATATATATGTGACCCCACCCCACACACCGGCTGCAGGGAGAGAAACAGTAATGAAATGTAAGCAATACATACACACAGTTTCACAGGTCACAAACAATGCATATATACTTAGCAGAGTCTATGCAATTTGTTTAGGCTCCCATGCACTATAAGCAAAGCCTAGTAGCATATATGGAGCTTCTGTATAAATGATCCCAAAGGAGAAGTATACAGGGAGACTGACCCAATGCTTCCTGAGCAACAGCCATAGAGAGCACTGAGGGCCTGATTCAGAGCCGGACGCTATTTGCGAACGGTCGTTCAGAAAAAGGGGCCGGCTATTTAAATTGAGCGCTCGCTCTTTGCGGTCTGTTGACGCCTCTATGTCTGAGCGAGTGAACGAAACATGCGCTCGCTATTTTGTAAAGACGCCCCTGGCTGTTCCCATCATACGTCATCTCCGCTATTTATTAGAATAATCGAGTACATCGAAAGGCGTCTGAACTGCTCGCAGTTCTTGTGGTAGGTTTTACTTCCCGCAATCACTGCGAGCAGTTCAGGCTAAAAGACAACCAAGTGACGTGGTCGATGACGCTGCTTTATTAATTATGCACACCCATTAAACGCCCGTTTTGACCGTTTGGCACGCCTGCGTTCGGATCTCCACTTCCCGTTTTCAAGCACCTTCCCCTGTTACCACCCACAAACGCCTCATTCTGTCACTCAAATTAGCAGGCCCTCGCTGTTTTGCGAGCGCACGATTTCCAACCGCAATGACTGGTTTGCGCATGCGCATTACGACCCATACGCATGCGCAGATGTGCGAACATCGCTCGGAGCGAACGAGCTGCCGCTTACGAGCTGCTCTGAATCAGGCCCTGACTGTGGTCTGTAGCTGACTCAAATAGGAAGCTGGGTGGAGCAACCCAAAAGCGGGACCTCAGGAGGGCCGTAGTTCGGGTTGGGGGAGGGGCCGCCGGGGCAGCGTGCCCCCCCCTATGTTGTATGCTGGCAACTGACATAGCCGCCGCCACCCCCCCCCCCCCCCTGGCTGTCAGACATATCCCGGTGGTCTGTGAAAGCAGACCCAGTGACTGGCTGCCCACACAGCATTCCTCCGGCCCGTCTCTAAGCCGGAGGACGGACCGGTTATGACCGCGGCGTCGGCAGCCGCCCACGGTCCCACTTACCTGCACCCCGCTCGTTCGCGGTCCAGAGCCCTCTTGTCCGGTGAGCCCCTGCCGAAATTACTAACCGCGACTAGCGTTGCGGCGCTGGCGGGGTTTGATGAAGCAGGACCCGTGCTTCTGCTAGACGCGTGGTCCTATGGTCCTATATGGGAACACGTGCCCCTGCCTTCCTGTAGCTTGAACTTCAGGACTGCCCTGCAGTCCCACTGCTAGTACGGTGCCTTCTCGCATCATACAGTACACTGACGCCCTGTGACCAGGGGCGGGGTATATGGGGGAGGACCTAGTGCATCCTGGGAGCTGAGAGCTTGGATTAAGTGTTTGGTGCCTGGATGAATCCATAAACCCCAATTGTTTTGATAATGTCTGCAAATTGATTTGTAGGAAGACCTAGTTAAGCTGGGTGCACACTGTGCGACTGGATCCGCCAACACAGTGGGGAATCCGATAAGCTATACAGACTTATTGATCAGCCACTCGATGTGTGTTCCCTGACATCACAACTGGACGGCCATTTGTATTTGCCCGCCCAGTTGAGCTGTCAGTCACCGGCTGTACCTGCAGCAAGTGTAGGGACTGGTCGGCTGACCGCCCGTACACAGCCAGATGCGTAATATATCGTCCATCTGCTGTGGTGCAGAGCAGATGCGATATGTCACAGACATATCGGGGGTACACACCTCGTGATATATATCGCCCATTGTGTACTTAGAGCTGTAGAGTGGCTGAACAACCATCATCTGCCTCTGCAGTAAGGGTATGGGCGGTCACCTGACTGCCTGTACACACTGCACGATGTGCAGATATACTGTGCATCTGGAAAATATGCTTCACTTTTTCCATTTTGTTATGTTACAGCCTTATTCCAAAATGGAATAAATACATTTTTGTCCTCAAAATTCTACACACATTACCCCATAATGACAACGTGTAAAAGCTGTGTGTACGGGCGGTTACTGCAGAGGCCACGGGGATGGGTGCACGACGTGACCCGCTGCCAGATGACAGATGATGGTTGTTCAGGGTGTATGAACAACCATCATCTGCAAATCGCTCAATCCGCAGATATCTTTTAGGTCATTTACCCAGCTTTACTCTACTGAATGTCATTTCTCAGCAGCCGCAGTCATTGATAAACAGGCCATCTGATTCATATATTGTGTGTGGTGAGATAAGGTCTAGATAATGGAGTGCTTTTATCACTACAATTATTTCCACAGATCTGGAAGCTGGCCACATGCAAGTAAATCTTTTTTTTCTTTTTTCGAATGAACTAATTTATAAACTGCTGCTTTTCTGTACAATTACATTGATATACATTTGAGGTGTTACAAACCTGATTGATTTGTTGAAAATAGGAAACTACATCAACATTCTATATGTACTTGATAAAGCTGGAATATTTTTCAGTACATGTACAATATAATGCTGGGTACACACTGGTCGACATATCGGCCGTTCAATTGAATGGCCGATATATTGTGTGCACGTCGGCCAATGTGTACAGACGATATGTCTGTGAACGACAGTGCAGTCGATTTGCAGATGTCTTTCCATTGTGTACCCACCTTAAGAGACTCTGGGTTTATTAGAACTTAATTTTACAATGACATTATACACAATTCAATCCACTTTAATCCGATGACTTTTGGATGAAGATTTTTCTCGAAAGATGGTTGGCTTGTGAGCCTATTGCCTACCTACACGTCATTGTGCAGTATTGATTTTTAGCAAATTCTGCTGTGTGTATGTGTGTGTTTATCTTTTTATAAAGCAGTAATAACTTGTTTCTCTGTTTTTGTTTTGTTTTTGCCTGGGTAAGGGTTTATCACTGCTTCATCCTATTTAAGAAGAGGCATATCATAGCAAAATCGCTGATTTCTCTTGCAGTGCCTCTATGTTCGCAGGTTAGATAGTCCCCATAGCCTAATATGGGACTTCAGTGTCTGCGTAATTTAATAAGCCTTTCGCTGCTAGGTAACGCAGTCTTGAAGTGGCATTAACCAGTACCTTTCAGTGGGTCAGCTATTAAGCCAGAAAGGTCTTGCTGAACTCCCTCTGGGTCGCATCCGACAGTGCATCAGCGACTGCTGCACCAGAAAGCTCCTCTCTGCGCACCAGGTCCCGTGAGACTCTGATAGCACAGGGCTCCTCTAGGACACACCAGCAGACTGTGCTGATTCATTTGATATGTGACACTTGTATATCTGTGTGCGACTGAGTCACTGAATCTGTATACGAAATGCTGCAACTTTTTTCATTCCAAGTTCCATTGTTGTTCATATACAAACTCAGGTGCACACACATATACAAGTGTCGCATATCAAATTAATCAGCACAGTCTACTGATGCAGCCTAGTTACAGTTTAGATGCATTATCGACAAAAACAGACGCCCGACACTAGCAGAGTAGCACGGGACCTGACAACTCACAAACGCCAGGCAAGTCATGCTGCATGGCGTATTGAGGCTAGATCAGGGGTCAGGGAACTTTTTTACCTTTTACCCCAAAATATATTTAGATACGCCGACGTTACCCCCTTGATTTCAAAGGAAGGAAATCATATAGCAGTGCCCCCATAGTTATGCCCCTGTAGTAGAGCCCCCATATAATGCCCCTGTAGTAGAACCCCCATATAGTGCCCCTGTAGTAGAGCCCCCATATAATGCCCCTGTAGCAGTGCCCCCATATAATGCCCTTGTAGTAGTGCCCACATATAATGCCCCTGTAGCAGTGCCCCCATATAATGCCCCTGTAGCAGTGCCCCCATATAATGCCCTTGTAGTGCCCACATATAGTGCCCCTGTAGCAGTGCCCCCATATAATGCCCCTGTAGCAGTGCCCCCATATAATGCCCCTTTAGTAGTGCCCCTTTAGTAGTGCCCCCATATAATGCCCCTTTAGTAGTGCCCCCATATAGTGGCGCTTGTACAAAGAAAAAAAAAACACTTACCTTAATCCCCGCTCCTGCATCCGCCGCCATCCTGTCCGCCCGGCTGCTCCTCGGACCTATGGGAGAGACGTCATGACATCAGTTCAGAAGAGAACTCCGGCCTTCGGCTAATGCGGCGCTGCATGGAAGGAGACGGGTGCCCGCTGGTAATAACATCTCAGCGGGCGTCCGGCTTAGAGCCTTCCTGCGGCGCCGGGCTGGAGGTCACTGGCGCCGCACCCTGCGTCAGTGACCTCTATTCCTGGGGGTAATGGACGGACAGCCAGGCATGCAATGATTAATATGCATACCCGGCTGTACATCCATTACTCCCAGGAATTTCATTTTTACCCCATTTGGGGTAATTTACCCCGTTCCCCGACCAGTGGGCTAGATGAAGGACACATCTCTAGGATTGTTTTCTCGTCAGGGCTAATTTGCTAACAACAACATTCCATATTTCCATAGTATGCAGCAATATGAAATGTTACTTTGCTTAGGGATAGCGTGAAAATGAATAAATAGAGCCGTCAGTGTTATTGGAAAAATAAGATGAATATGTGAAAAAGTCCTAAAGAACCAAACACAAAATGTCTGTTTGATTCTTCTGTGTGACTACAGTATTAAGCATCTCAGGATGTATGTCAGGGTAAATACCTATGTTGTGTTTGTTTTTTACATTATTAACCCTTTTGTAGCACCAACACAACGTGCACAGAATGTTTAATCATTCCTCACCCGATTGACCTTATAGTCTTAAGTCTTTAAACTGGAATAGAAGCCACATTAAACTATTGCACCAATATGTTTCACTGCAATACCCGGTGTCCTTCTGTAAACAGATAAGGTTGTGATGCAACATTGGTGCAGTATTATTCTGCAACCTGTCCTGTGCTGACTAAGCTTCCCAGCACTACAGAGGTTAGGATGTGGGTTTCCCCTTTTTATTTCTCTTACCTAATCATTTTCACTCCATCAGATATGACAGTAATTGGAGGCAGCAGAAATCCCTGGCTGCTCAACATCCCTAAGGGTAGATATTTGATACCTGGCAACCTCCTCTTTGTGTATGTGCAGCATACAGAATGCCTTGATAAAGAAAACAAACTTGGAGTGTCTTCATGGAAACCTTACTGTGACAATACAATATCAGGGTCGGTCATGTAGATTTTATCAGCAAGAAGATGGATAATAAGAACTTTACTGTATTCTTACAAAGACGAGAGGCATTAATAATTAACGCTCCGATCAGGTTCCATTTAATTTCAGTGCTTTTATGTAGATGGTAGGCATTACTGTGATACAGTTCTTGTTTTAGCCAGTATAAAGGGTAGGTAACTAGACTTGGAAAGAAACTATAACCTAGGCTTCATTGAAGATGGTTGTGTACCTTAATTCTCAGTGAAGCTCACGGATTTAATATTACAATCATGTATACATTAATGTAGAATTGGGCTTTAGTGTGTTTGTCGGCACAAATCATTATTATTTTGTGCTGTGTATGTGCATAAAAAGCTCTTATGCATCATTTATTTGTAGATTTAGATACATTTTGTGCTTTCGCCTCCTTATGCTTACAAATATTCATCGGACAGTGGAGGGGATGTGCAAGTGTTTGATGACAACAGAAGGACATAATCACACAAATGCAGACCAGAAAGACACATAGGCACCTGTCAGGATGTGGTATATGAAAAGGGGGGGAAGGGATGCGCTAATCCACTATTATTTGATTAGGGTTATTGCAGCTTGGCGTAAGTGAGGGCACTACAAAACCTCACTCATATGTGAACATACCTGTCAGGATGTGTTTCACTTGCTGTTGCTCAACCCATACTGCAACATATGCACTGGAGCAGGGGCATTTTAAAAGAGGTGGAGGCCCGTGTGCAGACTCCGTGCGGGCCGCCTCCTCTCTCTTGCAGTGCCGCGGTGGGTGCCAGAATCTACTGCGCATGCGCAGGTCTCCCCAAGGACAGCAGTACTGCACGAGTCAACGAGAAAATTGGCGCTAGCTGGTATATTTTCTGTCTCCTGCTTCCTGCAGGCTACAAAAATGCAGCCTGTCCTTGGTTGTGCATTAGTGCTGTAAAGGAATAGTGCTTCTAGTGAATAAGTTACAAGCAAAAGTTGTGCCATGCTTGCTTAACATTGCAAGTCAGCATGAAACAGTATCTTACAATGTGATTGCCTCTACAGGTAGCCTTGTATGCTACTATCTGTCATGATCACCTGTACACACTTGCACCTACGCTATATTGGAAAGGTACACCTTATAACAGATGTATTTTCTCTTACGTCCAACTCTGCATAGCTCACGGCTGCGTCAACACACACTCACTGAACTGTGCCTGCAGGATGTCCATTACAACCTGGTTACTCATTTTCAGACATAAGTGAAGCTGCGATCAAGATTAGTAGGACTTTCAACTACCTTTGTGAACCCATTTTCTGAACATGCACAGTGCAGATTCATACAAGATGCACGTGTACTTTCAACTCTGAATCAGACTCTAGTAACCTATGTAGCCAAAGTTTCTAAAGATCAAGGCAGTGATCTTTAAAGCATTGATTAATTTTACATCAAAATCCAAAAAGTTGTTTTTATACTGCCACTTTTTGAATCTAACCTCAAGTGTTCCATTGTCAAGAGGGGCGTCCCTCTCTCTCAGCACAATGCAAGTTTTTTTACTGGAAAAACTTGCATAGATCTGTAGAGTGACTTTTTCTTTTTCTACTATAAGATTATAATGTGATTTATTTAACCAATAAACTGTCTTCCAGCACAAATTCAAAGCGTTCATCCTTCAGTTATCTCTTTGTAGGCTATTAGTTCTGCTGTTTGAAATAATGGCAGCAATTCTAAAAACATAAGTAAACACTGCTTTATTTTCTGCAAGCTAGAACATCAGGACTATATTAGCTCTATCCTCTCTCATGTGTATAAGCTTCTCTACTCAACTTGATTTTTCTACTGCTTCAGTCTACCTTTTCCAGGCTGGCAGTCACAGTTAACAGCTTCAATGTCATTATCTGTTCAAGATCAGGGATGGCTCTGTAGAATAATCCTTACCCTGGGGACATCTAAATACTCACCGAGAAGCTATTATGTCTGTTGGGTTTCAGGTCATATCACAATTAGTATTCTTATAATGTTCTATTAATTGTAACATGATAATGATAATTATAATTCCCTTTTTTTTTTTATATATAATCCATATCTACTCTTTTCCAGGCAGTATTCCCAATCCAAGCTTTGGGAATCTATACTAATAGTATAAGAACATTGTGTCTGTCTGTTTTAAGTTGGCGCAATAACTACTGAACCAATTTTCATGCATCATTTTGTAGTGGAAACTCCTAGAAATTATCTGCACTTTATTTCATCTTGATCTGTCAGGTTAAAGCTGAGCAATAACAAACACAAAATTTATTGACATCATCAATTCAAGAGATAGGTGCGGCACCATACCCGCAGCCGGTAAGGGATGGAGGGAGAGGTGTTTTGAGGCCTACGTTCACTTGAATAGGAGAGGCTACATAGCAGTCCGTGCACAGGGCACACAGTGACATTGATGTGAGTGGTGGGTGAAGGCGCTGCTGCTGGTCACGTGGGCCACTCCTGCAACAGGGTCCAAATGTATACAACTATAACACCTCAAATAAGAAAATTTTGGCAGGAGCCAGCAACAGCTAGTTTACGTATGATTTCTTATCAATATTTCAAAATGATTTCTAAAGGTGCATATACACGTAACGATTTTTTAAACGATTTGTTAACAACGTCATTATCCTTCAATCGTTCAAAAAATCATTCAGTTTCTGAGTTATAACGATGAACGATAATCGTTCAAGCTCGCTGTAGTTTGTAGTTATCGTTCATCGTCCATTTCAGACTGTCCATCATAACGATTTTCATTAAGGGAAGGAACATTTTTCATTCATCGTTGTAAAAATCGTTCATTACACTTCAAAAAATCGTTCACTTTTTCAAGGCAAAATCTGACAGAAAATAGTTGGTTACAAAATTGTTACGTGTGTATGCACCTTAAGAGCACTTTACTCTTGAACTGGTGGTGCCCCTGAACTTGTCTAGGTCAGATTTGATGCACTCCAGTCAACATTATGGGGCTGATGTAGAGATGTAGGACGTGTAAAATGTGCCTGAAAAATAAGCATTTTGAACACCTTGTAGAGATGGATGCCCAGTTTTGCAAGGATACATTTGCCCTAGATTTATGCCAGGAGAAAATAGCAATACATGGGCCAGGTTAGTCATGGGAACAGTCAGTAGTATATGTGCCTTGCCTGGTTTACTAAAGGAGACTTGGCTTGGGTAATTTCCTGAAGTGTAGTTTACAATCTGTCTATGTCTGGACAATATTATTAAAAAATAATAAAATCTTATTTACCATGTAAAATTCAATTAAATACTGACTTGAATACTATTAAGTTCAATTGAAACATCTATTGTATTCTGATTTTAAAAAACTAAATGTTAATTGGCTTTTGTGCCATTATCCAATTGCAAATATACATATATAACATACAAATAATATGAATAGACTTCACTAACAATAGTGATAGTATCACTATGAGGTATCCGCATCATCAATGCGTATATTGTACTAGCGTCTCACATGTGTATATATGCGTCATTGTGGTCGGTATGAGCTGCATTGGCGTGAACTAACCCTTACTGTACTCGGCTGATGGTAGCACGCCTCTACCTACCTCATTCAGCCTCTCTTGTGTAAGGAGTTGTAATTGCAAAATGCAACCACATTTACACAGGAAATGAAATGTCCAACTCTACATCATATATATATATATATATATATATATATATATATATATATATAATGTTCACAGAATGTGAGGATATATTTTATACCGTGCTATTGGTCCTTAATAAATATTTACTTGAGTATAAAGCATAAAGTTCAGTGGTTCCCAAACTGTGTGCTGCAGCTGCCTGGGGGGCCTTGGCGATGTCACCGGGGTGCCGCTGTGGCCGGTGGCTTAAAGAGGCCGACCACTGTATTGTTTTTCCTTGTGTAAAATTTTTTTTTTTTTTAGCACGGGTGGTAGAGGGGTTGGTGGTGTGGAGGGGAGGGGGGAGGTTACGATGAGTGGGAAGAGAGCTGTTACTGGAAACCAACAGGCAGTGAATCTAGGGGCTGTCTGCTCCTGAATGGGATCCTATGACGCAGTGCTTTGTGGAAGATCAGACAGGAAGTGTCTGATCTGAGGAGCGATGCTGCAGAACAGAGCTGGCCATCACAACTAAAGGTAAGTAAGGGGGGAGCATGGAGAGGGGCAAATGGAGAGTCTTCCAGGGGGCAAACGGAGAGACTTCCAGGGGGCAAATGGAGAGGCTTGGAGGGGGCAAATGGAGAGGCTTGGAGGGGGCAAAGGGAGAGACAGGGTGGGTGTAAAGTGAGAGATGGAGAGGGCTATAGGAGAGAGATGGAGGGGGCAATAGGAGGGAGATGGAATGGGAGATGGAGGGGGCAATGGGTAAGAATAGGACTTTTTTTCTCTCTTTTTGAAATAGTTATAACATTATTTTGACCCAACTGTTTAAAAAAACGGGACTGCTGAGTAATTATTTTTGCCTTGAAAAAATTATGGAGACGCTAAGGGTGCCTCGAACTGAGAAAGTTTGGGAACCACTGATAAATGGTTATTCACAGACGGCCTCCCTCTCCTGGTGTCAGCAAAGTCTCTCTTCCTCTCAGACCATAAGAAGCAATAAGTAACGGTGACAAATCAGGAGTCAGGGACTATTTATCTTGTCTAGGTCTTGCCAGTGGCTACTGCAAACTGCCTCAGAGGTGATATCACATCCAGTATCGAGTGTAATCATTTTTTTTTTAAGGGAAATGTATACGCCGAAGTAGATTGATCTTTCATTCTATCTTTAGTGAAACATGTCCTAAAGGTATATATGTATATAGCATATATCTATTATTTAAATGCACATTTACATTTAGAAATTAGGTAAATCACAGCAGACAAGTTACAATGTAAGATTGTTCAGCGGTGTAAATATGTAATACTTGCAGCATCTGTAAGACATGGAAATTAATCATTTTAGTTGGTTTTGCTTATGCCGGTTACTAATAAGTGCAGTACTGGTGATGGAATGCTTGGCATTCTTCTAGAGGCTGTAAACCGTTTAGATGTTTCCTAATCCAGTCAGCAGCGCTCAGTGTTATCCCGGCCTCATAATTAATCACTGGATATATAGAGTGATTATTTAATAAAGTAAATAGTGCGTGTTATAAAATCATAAATAATTTATATTTGTAAATCAACTTTTCTAACACAGACATTCATTCACTTTTGGATTATTATTATTATTATTTTTTTTTTACTTTGCAAAGTATACACATGATTTCTGTACTTCATAGGGCTCACCATTAAGTCATAGGAACTGTAACTGCTTGCAACATATTGGTTTTGAATATTACATTAGATTAGTGTTGCAGGGTTTCACCCCACACTAGCAGTGTATTTAACCATCTATGGCAGTGTTGGCCAAAACGTGATTGCGATCTATTGGTAGATTGTGGCCAACTGTCCGCTGCAGTAGACGATGTGACAGCAGAGGCTTGCAGCTGCCGGTGGTTTACGTTACCGTGCATAGTAGACGCGGCTGTTACGTGTCGGCTGGTTCTTATTGGCTGAGGAAGTCGCATGTAACAGCTTCTACTGAGGCGGCACCAGCGTGACTGCTCGTCATTACCTACTAACATTGGTAGAGAGCACAGATAAATCTCCAGTAATGTTTTGGTGCCCATTTGGGGATATATATTCATTACCATTAGCTTGTGGTTCTGCGGGCATATTTGTGCAGCTATATTCTGGTTCTGTGGTGCGGGTGTATATTGCAGAAATGTATTGGTCATAGCACTGTGTGCATCAATATTTGGAGCATCTGGGGATATATAATGCCTTCTTATTCTGCTACATAACACCGTGTAGTATACATTTTATTTCTACAAACCAGAAAAAATGTATTGGAGCATCTGAGGGTGTATTGTACCTTTTCCTGTTACATCGCACTTGGTACTATGGTAGATTGCGAAAGATTTTCAGCTTTTAGAGTAGATCACCAAGTCCAAAACTCTGGCTATACCTAATCTATGGTGTGTAGGTAAAATAAGGGGGATAACCAACCAAATATCAGCCTGGTGCTAATAAAGCTAAAAATGAATAATATAACACAGCTGCAAACACCTATGGGTCTGTGTAAACCCAATAAAAGATCACCCATTGATGATCGCAAACAAATACTACACTGGTGGTGTTGTGCTAATTGATGTAGAAATTGATCACAAATAATTTACTTAACATGGCAGAAACAAATTCAAGACACCAAATATATCTGACATAAATTTTATATATACACAATAAGCATGTCAATAAAAGTGTTCAAATAACATATAACAATAGCCTATGTAATTAAGAAGTCTGTACAGAGTAATCTGCATATATTGCTGTAGAACCTACTGATAAGTGGCGCTTGTGGCTCTCCGTGGAAACAAGAAAGTGTCCAAAATCAGCAGAGCAAATGTATCGCTTGGTAATAGTCCTCTAATGCCTTTCGCTTCCACTACATGAAGCTTTATCAAAGAGTATGAATCCTCTTTGATAAAGCTTCATGTAGTAGAAGCGAAAGGGGTTAGAGGACTATTACCAAGCGATACAGTTCTCTGCTGACTTTGGACACTTTCTTGTTTCCACGGAGAGCCACAAGCGCCACTTAAACATTGCGGTGACGGTGCCCGCAGGCTGGATTAAGGACGGAGAGAGGTAACCTGGCGGTCACGTGTTGAGTATATTATAGCCTCAGGATTTCCCCGTCTGAGGATAACCTTGTCCATCGGCCTGTCGGTTGGGGATACCATCAATCGCTATACCTGTTGGCTAATATAGGTTTATTACAAGCGTGCTCCAACAGTGCGGAGACTGTCTTTCCGAGATATATATATATATATATATATATATATATATATTTTTTTTTTATTACATCTTTGGAGAGCATTCTAGCGCTATCCCCTGATAAGATCTGGAGGTCGGAATTAAGGGGGTACAAGGACTCCCACATGTGGACTTTGGTCGGGCGAGAACTGTCAGTTTTAGATTGATCATAGCACATATAATCTTTTTCTTTCTTTTTCTTCTTTTAGTGAATCTGCCAGTTTGCAGGTTTTTTTAAGGAATCAGTAGGTTCTACAGCAATATATGCTGATTAGTCTGTACAGAGGGCCTGATTCAGACCCGGTCGCAAGCGCTGAGCGCTCGCAACCGGGTCTATGGTGGCCCAGAGCGCATGCGCACAACAAATCTGGCTCCGTCATGCGCATGCGCGAGACCTGGATAGCGACGGGCAATCCGTCGCTCCGAGTCTCGTACCAAAGGGGGCGTGCTGTCAATGTTGAGTGACAGCACGCCCCCTTTGGTGGGCGGGCCGGGGGGGTGGCTGCCCAAACGGAGACGTTCCTATGTGAACACCTCCATTTGGGGGCGGCCCCACTGACATCGCGAGTGATGTCAGTGGGAGAGATTTCGGCTCTCTTAGACATGAAATCTCTCTGGGGCTTGCGGCAACGAGACCCTACCACAAGGGTCTCGTCGCAAGCCCGATGGTCACGATGGTCTTGACCATCGCGACCATCTTCCTGGCCGCTCGCTATAGCTGTGGGTGGTCACCCACAGCTATGCGAGCGGCCAGGAGGCCGTTCTAAAAAAAAATAGCCCTGTCCTGATTCAGAGCGAGCGCTCTGTCAGAGCGACCGGCTCTGAATCAGGGCCTCACTTCTTAATTAAATAGGCTATTGTTATATGTTATTTGTACACTTTTATTGACATGCTTATTGTGTATATATAAAATTTATGTCAGATATATTTGGTGTCTTGAATTTGTTTCTGCCACGTTAAGTAAATTATTTGTGATCAGTTTCTACATCAATTAACGCAACACCACCAGTGTAGTAAACTAAGGGGGATGTATAAAACTGTTTTAGGTGCTCTATGCATTATTAATATTAACCCTTCATATGGACTGAAAATCCTTTGACACTGTTCTAATGTGTTTATACAGAGCCAATATGTTGAAAGCTGTCAAACCTCTGTGAGCTCTAGGGTCTGCAGCTAGCATGGTGGTGATGAGGACTGCCAATCTGTCTCTTTAATAAGCAACACATGAATTACATCGGTTCTGTGGATGGCTAACTTCTAGGGGTATAAGTCAGCCATCCACAGAACCTGTGTAATTCATGTGTTGCTTGTTAAAGGGACATATTTGGCAACCTTCACTCAAAAATAGTGAGCCCATCTGTACAATAGGGAGTGAGTGTCCTATTCCGCTCCATTCCATTTATTTAACGCATGGTGACCGGTTACTCTTTTTAAAAAACTAGATACAGAGGGAAGGGAACAATATATACATGATTTTTCAGAGAATTGTGTGCTGTGAAATTACAATTTTACTCCGGCTGTGCTATTAATATTTTCATGCTGTGCTATTAATATTCTCAGCTGTACAATTAATATTAAATATTTCTTAAATGCACAGTTGACGCCCTTAAAAACTCATTTCCTTATAATAGAGACCTATTATAGAGTCTTACAAAACAGGACATGGGGAAAAAATGAGAGAGCTTAAAAAACTTCTTAGCGATCCAAAGACCGTAACGGGTAAAAAAAATTACGTTAGATACTGCGATATACACAACTTGCTATGAAATGCCTCGTGTCTTGTGACTGGGAGCATTCTCTATCTTCAGCTCTTGTCCTGTGCAAGGGAGGTGGAGTTTTATTCACACGATCAACAGATTGTTTTTCAGCTGACAGATCCCTCCTGGGCTCATAGAGTACTCTGCAAATCTTCTCCAAAGCATCTTATTTTCCATAGCTCTGTAATGTACATTGACATGTGTTTGGTCTCTAGGTAGCTGCGTGACACTATCATAAACAGCCAGCTCTCTATATGACAATACAAAAACAATAAGTTGCTACTGATGTGTGTAACCACTGTCTCATAATTAGCTAAACTTAAAATATATGTTCACACAACCCCAAATAGACTTCTTGTAAATATTTGTTTTATTCTATAGAAATATTTAATCAGTCGCTATGAAGACACTAGCTTCTAGAATTGACTGTTCCTTATCCACACAACCTGCATAGCCATTATTGTAGACTTTGTTTTAGATGTTATTTTTTTTATGTATATTGAAAGATTCTGAGTTACATGTCACATGTTACATGTATTCTGCTTTTGCGATCTGTGTTATGGTACAACAGGTCCATATCAGTAACATGTACTGATATGTCCACATACATCTATCCTCCGTGCGCTATAAGTCGCGTTACACATAATGTGTGAGTGCTGTGTGACTCGGTAGCACCGAGCGTTTTTTAGTGCAACTTTTTACCTTCAAATGCGTCTTATTCACACAGGGATGCATCTGCATGCAAAATGCTACGTTACAGGGTCAGCGGCTAAGATACTGTAACGTAGCGTTTCACATGCAGATACACCCACAGTTACACATAGAATATAGGCATGCCGCATATAATTTTAATCAGCAGAAGCTGCTTCTGCGTCCTCTTCGCATCACTGTGCAAATAAGACGCATTTGAAGGTCAAAAGTCACATGCTCAGAGCTACCAAAGCACGGCATGGCACGACTGGATTAGATGTTTAACGCGCAAGGAGGCTAGATGCATCAGGAAACATCTATATGCGTATTGTATAGATCAGGGGTTCCCAACCACGGTCCTCAAGGCACACTAACAGTCCAGGTTTTAAGGATAGCCATGGATGAGGACAGGGGACTTAATTAGCACCTTAGGTATTTTGATTTAACCATCTGTGCTTAAGCATGGATATCACTAAAACCAGGACTGTTAGTGTGCCTTGAGGACCGAGGTTGGGAATCACTGGTATAGATGAATATTTGATCAATTATAATGTTTTTTTTACCTTCATGATTGTAGCAATACACAATCTTCTGTTTTATTTTATATATTTTTATTAAATCTTTATTTTCATATATGTTTGGTGTCAAATTCTAGATAGTTCTTTCTTTGGTTTGTTTTAATTTATATGCTATTGAGGAAGGCAACCTCTATTAGGTCAGCAGGAGTCATCATTATTGTGAAAGTGTTTAGTGCCATTAGTGGAATTTTTTCATTGTTTTAAGATGTAGCCTACTAAATAATTCAACGGTTCATAGTTATTACTAAATTTCATAGTGAGCTTAAAAATACTTTTAACACTGCCCAATCATTTTGTATCTTTAGGGTCTGATTCAGAGTTTGGTGCAAAGCACAAAAAAAAAACTGAAACTTTGCCAAAACCATGTTGCACTGCAGGTGGAGTATATTTAAAATTTGCAGAGATTTACATCAGAGGGGCATATCCTAGCTGAACTCTAAATTGCTGTGTAAAAATAAAGCTGTCCAGCATTTGTGGGCTACATGCAAAGGCAGCCAGTATTTACCCTGCATGCAAAAAAAATAAATGTTCTTGAATCCTTTGCATTGCAACGTGACTTGTCCAGGTGGAAAGTTCCCCCTTTTTTTTTTTTGCTTTGTCTCAACTCTGAATCAGTCGCTCTAAAGGTGTACATACACTGTGTGATAAAGTAGCCGATCCGAGGGATTGGTACGATATCGCTGCTACATCGTACCGTGTGTGGCCATGATATCGGACAGTGCGCTCCCCAATGGAGTCGTACATCGCACCTCCAGATCTTGCTGCATGTTCAGTTAATTTGGGGATGCGATGTACGATCCCATGCAGCGCTATTCGGGGGGGGGGGGGGGGAGTTTGGTGCCGGCATATCGGGTGGTCGGGAGGTGGATCGCTCAGTGTGTGTGGACCACCCGATATGTCGGCCGTTGGATCGCAAGTCGCAGCGCAAGGTGCCTATCGCACAGTGTATGGGCAGCTTAAGACATTAGATTGCGTCATATACTTCATATTGCTATGTGCACGTGTACTTAATCTGCTATGCTCTGTGTTCTTCATGAAAAGATGTGCTTTCTGCCTGAATTTAGTGTGATCCTCTAATGCCCCCTACAGGACTCTTATGGTAATGATTGGAAACAAGACCATACCTGACACTGTATTCTTTAGAATGGTATACATTTTCTTTGCACAATGTTGTATAATGGACTAACCCAGCATGTTGTTCTGCTTCTAGAATAATGGTATCAAGACATCGAAGTACAATATCATCACGTTCCTGCCTATTAATTTATTTGAACAGTTCCAGCGAGTTGCCAATGCATATTTTCTTTTCCTCCTGATATTACAGGTACGTACAATTTATATTGAAGCTTCTTTTACTGTTCTTCACACAATCACAGGAAGATTTACTCCTGATGAAATTCTTACATTCTACTGTTTGAATAACATCAGTAGCTGTTTTTGGGTCACATTTATATGTTAGGGAATTGCAGACCGTTACAATGTTTGTTTTTTTACGAGCAATTTGTATTTGTGACTCCAAATCTGCTGCCCAATAGCAGATAAGGTTGGGCATTTGCAGAGAGCTGAATCTTTCCAGAACCAACATAATGGTGGTGTAACAAGTACCTTTTAAGACCCCCATACATCAGCAATCGATTGTGGCAATTCTGCAATGTATGGGCTTCACAGATCGCAGATTGCAACCTAAAAGTGATTGGAATTGTTAGATCAGATTGTCCAACATGTTGGATTTCACGGATGGATTGGGGCTGTAGAATGCTAGTGTATGGAGATGATCAGCAGATTTGCAGACCGTTAAGGCCCCCATACATCAGAGATTGATTGCAGCAATCGTGCAATTTGCAATCGATTGTGTATAAGAATCTTTCCCTTTTTCAATCGATTGCAGAATTGCCACAATCGATTGAAAAAGGAAAAGATTTTTATACAGAATCGATTGCAAATTGCACGATTGCTGCAATCAATCTCTGATGTATGGGGGCCTTTACTTGTAACATGATGGAGCCTTTCAAGATTGGCAGATCTGTGGGCCTGATTCAGAGCCGGGCGCTATTTGCGCTCGCTCGTTCATTAAAAAGGGGTGGCTATTCAAATGAACCGTTCGCACTTTGCGGTCTGTTGACGCCTCTATGTCTGAACGAGCGAACAAAACTTGCGGTCGTAATTTTGAAAAAGACGCCCCCTGGCCGCTCGCACCATACGTCATGTCAGCTATTTAATAGATTAATCGAGTACATCGAACAGCGTATGAACTGCTCACTATTCTTGTGGTTGGTTTTTCCTACCACACTCTTGCGAGCAGTTCTGACTATAAATCAACCAAGTGACATGGTCAATGAAGCTCCTGTATTAATTCTGCACACCCATAAAACGCCCGTTTTGACCTTTAAGCACGCCAGCGTTCTGATTTCCACTCCCCGTTTTCAAGCACCTTCCCCTGTTACCACCCACATACGCCTCCTCCTGTCACTCAAAATAGCAGGCATTCGCTATTTAGCGAACAACCGATTCTCGGCCGCACTGACTGGTTCGCGCATGCGTATTAAAATTAGGGGTGTGCACCAGCCACTTTTCGTGTTTTGGTTTTGGATCTGGATCTTTCTTCGTGTTTTGGATCTGGATTGGTTTTGCCAAAACCACCCTTCCGTGTTTTGGGTTCTGGGTTTTGTGTTTTGGATCTGTATTTTTTTTTAAAAAAGCATAAAAACAGCTAAAATCACAGAATGTGTTGGTTTTTCTGCTCCTATGCTATTATTAACCTCAATAACCTTAATTTCCACTAATTTCCAGTCTATTCTGAACACCTCACACCTCACAATAGTGTTTTTATGTCCAAAAGTTTGCACCGAGGTAGCTGGATGACTATGCTAAGCGACACGAGTGGGCGGCACAAACACGTGACCCATCTAGGAGTGATACTGCAGTGGCAGACAGGATGGCAGTTTGAAAAACTAGGCCCCAAACTGTACATAATGCAAAGAAAAAAAAGAGGTGCAAGATGGAATTGTCCTTGGGCCCTCCCACCCACCCTTATGTTGTATAAACAGGACATGCACACTTTAACAAAGCAATCATTTCAGCGCCAGGGTCTGCCACACAACTGTGGCTGAAATGATTGGTTCGTTTGGGCCCCCACAAAACAAGCTGGCAATTCATCTGTCCCTGCACAAACTGGCTCTACGGAGGCAAGATGTCGTCCTCATCCTCCTCATCCACCGATTCCTCACCCTCTTCAGTGTTGTGTACATCCTCATCCTCACAGAGTATTAACTCGTCCCCACTAGAATCCACCACCACAGGTCCCTCTGTACGTTCTGGAGGCTGGTCTCCCTGGAAGAGTTGATAATTCATTTTTATGAACATCATCTTCTCCACATTTTGTGGAAGCAACCTCCTACGCCTTTCGCTGACAAGGTTCCAGGCTGCACTAAACACTCTTTCGGAGTACACACTGGAGGGGGGGCAACTCAGGTAAAATAGAGCCAGTTTGTACAGGGCCCTCCAAATTGCCTCTTTTTCCTGCCAGTACAGGTATGGATTGTCTGACATGCCTACTTGGATGCTGTCACCGATGTAATCCTCCACCATTCTGTCAATGGTGACAGTATCATATGTAGTGACAGTAGACATGTCAGAAATTGTTGGCAGGTCCTTCAGTCCGGACCAGATGTCCAAACTTGGTCCTGCCTGCCCTGCATCACCGCCAGCGGGTTGCTTAGGATACCTAAGTTTTTTCCTGGCAGCCCCAGTTGCGGGAGAAAATGAAGAAGGAGCTGTTGACGTGTCACGTTCCGCTTCAGCTGACAGTGTGTTCACCAGCAGGTCTTTGCACCTCTGCAGGCTTGTGTCGGCCGGAAAGAGAGACACCACATAGGCTTTAAACCTAGGATCGAGCACGGTGGCCAAAACGTAGTGGTCTGATTTCAACAGATTGACCACCCTGGAATCCTGGCAAAGCGAATGAAGGGCTTCATCCACAAGTCCCACATGCTGAGCGGAATCGCTCCGTCTTAGCTCCTCCTTCACTTTCTCCAGCTGCTTCTGCAAAAGCCTGATGAGGGGAATGACCTGACTCAAGCTGGCAGTGTCTGAACTGACTTCACGTGTGGCAAGTTCGAAGGGCTGGAGAACCTTGCACAGCACGGAAATCATTCTCCACTGCGCTTGAGTCAGGTGCATACCCCCTCCTTTGCCTATGTCATAGGTGGATGTATAGGCTTGAATGGCCTTTTGCTGCTCCTCCATCCTCTGAAGCATATAGAGGGTTGAGTTCCACCGCGTCACAACCTCTTGCTTCAGGTGATGGCGGGGCAGGTTCAAGAGTGTTTGCTGGCGCTCCAGTCTTCGGCACGCAGTCGCTGAATGGCGAAAGTGGCCAGAAATTTTTCGGGCCACCCAAAGCGTCTCCTGCACGCCCCTGTCGCTTTTCAGAAAATTCTGCACCACCAAGTTTATTGTGTGAGCAAAACATGGGACGTGCTGGAATTTGCCCAGATGTAATGCCCGCACAATATTGGTGGCGTTGTCAGATATCACAAATCCCCAGGAGAGTCTAAGTGGGGTAAGCCACTGGGCGATGATTTCCCTCAGTTTCTCTAAGAGGTTGTCGGCGGTGTGCCTCTTACTGAAACCGGTGATACACTGCGTAGCCTGCCTTGGAACGAGCTGGCGTTTCTGAGATGCTGCTACTGGTGACGCTGCTGCTGTTGCTGCGTAAGGTGATACATCTACCCAGTGGGCTGTCACAGTCATATAGTCCTTAGTCTGCCCTGTTCCACTTGTCCACATGTCCGTGGTTAAGTGGACATTGGGTACAACGGCATTTTTCAGGACACTGAGGACACTTTTTCTGACGTTTCTGTACAGTCTCGGTATCGCCTGCCTAGTGAAGTGGAATCTAGACGGGATTTGGAACCGGGGACACACTACCTCCATCAATTGTCTAAATCCCACTGCACTAATGGCGGATAACAGATGCTCGTCTAACACCAACATAGCAGTCAAGGCCTCAGTTATACGTTTTGCTTCAGGATGACTGCTGTCGTACTTCATCCTCCTCGCTAAGGACTGTTGGAGGGTCAATTGTTTAGTAAAAGTAGTGCTGTTCCTACTTCCTCTCTGGGATGATGAACGACTCCCAGCAGCAGCAACAGCAGCAGCGGCAGCAGGAGGCGTAGCAATGCAGGATCCTCCAGAGGAATCCCGGATAGGAGAGTCAGTCATGCCAGTGACATGGCCTGCAGGACTACTTCCGATCCTGACTAAGGAGGAAATTGACGAGGAGGGAGTTGACGGTGTGGTTTGCAGGCGCTTGGATACAACAGGACAACGGGATTTAGGTGTCCCTGGACTGCTTATGGTCTTAGCCAAAGTTTCTGAACTTGACAGTAACTTTTTATGAACGCGCTGCAGGTGCCGTATAAGGGAGGATGTTCCTAGGTGGTTGACGTCCCTACCCCTACTTATTTCACCTTTACATATGGTACATATGGCAAGACAGTTGTTGTCCGGATTTGGATAGAAATATTGCCAGACCAAAGAGGTGGAATGTTTGGTCTTCTGCCCAGGCATGACCGTGATGGGCTTTTTCATCCCACGGACAACAACTGTCTCCCCAGGAGCCTGATTTAAACAAACCACATCACCATCAGAATCCTCCTCGCCAACTTCCTCCTCAGCGCCAGCTACACCAGTATCCTCATCCTGTTGTACTTCAACAGTGACATCTTCAATTTGCATATCAGCAAGTGGACTGTGGGTGCTCTTTTCAGCACTTGCAGGGGGCGTGCAAATGGTGGAAAGAGCCACCTCTTCCCGTCCAGTGCTGGGAAGGTCAGGCATCGCAACCACCACCACACTTGGACTTGGGATTTGTGATATCTTCTTAGAACGCACAGTTCTTCGCTGTGCTTTTGCCAGCTTAACTCGTTTGATTTTTTTAGTGGGAGGAGGGCTTCCATCGTCATGTGAAGCTGAACCACTAGTCATGAACATAGGGAAAGACCTTAGCCATTCCTTGCCACTCCGTGTCGTAAATGGCATATTGGCAAGTTTACGTTTCTCTTCAGATGATTTAAATGTTTTTTTCAAGGTCATTTTCCTGAACTTTGTCATTTGGGATTGTATGTGCCCTCTACTATGACATTGGGCATCAGCCTTGGCAGACGACGTTGATGGCATGTTATCGTCTATGTCATGACTAGTGGCAGCAGCTTCAGCACTAGGAGGAAGTGGTTCTTGATCTTTCCCTATTTTATTTTTATCGGAGAAAGTTTGGTCCTCCATTTATGTTATATTGATATATACGTGCGGCTAAGGCGCACACAAACACAGAAAATAATTTTTTATTTTTGTTGGAGACTAGTGCACTTTGTGGGTTACACCACCCTTTAAGCTATGAGCCAGCCGGCCCTTTACTTATGGGACACAGGCGCACGCTTGGCGCTGCTCCTTCGTTGATGCACGTGCATCCACAGTGCACACAATTCACAAACACAGAAAAATATATTTTTTTATTTTGTTTGGAGTGTCCTTTGGGGGTTACAGCACCCTTTAGCGGTCAATCCAGCCGGCCCTTTATTTATGGGACACAGGCGCACGCTTGGCACTACTTTGTTGATGCACGTGCGGCTACTGCGCACACAATTCACAAACACAGAAAATATTTTTTATTTTGTTTGGAGTGTACTTTGGGGGTTACAGCTCCCTTTAGCGGACAAGCCAGCCGACCCTTTACTTATGACACAGGCGCACGCTTGGCACTACGTTGTTGATGCACGTGCGGCTACTGCGCACACAATTCACAAACAAAGAAAATATTTTTTATTTTGTTTGGAGTGTACTTTGGGGGTTACAGCACCCTTTAACGGACAAGCCAGCCGACCCTTTACTTATGACACAGGCGCACGCTTGGCACTCCTTTGTTGATGCACGTGCGGGTACTACGCACACAATTCACAAACACAAAAAAATATATTTTTTTATTTTGTTTGGAGTGCCCTTTGGGGGTTACAGCACCCTTTAACGGACAAGCCAGCCGGCCTTTTACTTATGGGACACAGGCGCACGCTTGGCGCTGCTCCTTTGTTGATGCACGTGCAGCCACAGTGCACACAATTCACAAACACAGAAAAAATATTTATTTTTTTAGCACTTGGGGGGAGCACCCCCTGGACAACACTACAGCACCCCTTTAGGACTGGGACACTGCACAGGACTTTGGAGTGGACACAGCCCCTATGGACAACTGACTGCACAACACAGTCCAGCCAGCCCCTATGGACTTTGAAGTAGTGGACACAGCCCCTATGGACAACAGCAGCACAGGACAGCACAACACTGCACTGCACTACACTACACTACACTACAACACTACACTACACTACACAGCCCAGCCAGCCCTAACTCCCACCCTCCCTCTTCACTGTCCACAGCCGAGTGAGAAAATGGCGCCGACGCGGGTACCTTATATAGGATCCAAAACCCGCGAGACCCGGAAGGCGGGATGATGACGTTTTGCCTCGATTTCAGATCCGAGTCAGGCGGGAAAAGTCGAGCCAAGTGACGTGGTCGATGACGCTGCTTTGTTAATTATGCACACCCATTAAACGCCCGTTTTGACCGTTTGGCACGCCTGCGTTCGGATCTCCACTCCCCGTTTTCAAGCACCTTCCCCTGTTACCACCCACAAACGCCTCATTCTGTCACTCAAATTAGCAGGCCCTCGCTGTTTTGCGAGCGCACGATTTCCAACCGCAATGACTGGTTGGCGCATGCGCATTACGACCCATACGCATGCGCAGTTGTGCGAACATCGGTCGGAACGAACGAGCGGCCGCTTACGAGCGGCTCTGAATCAGGCCCTGTGTTTGCTGCAGTCGATCTGCAAATCACTGAAAAAGATCTGTAATGTATGCACAGATTGCTGGATTGGGAAATCCTAAAATCGGGCAACAAATCTTCAAATTATTCAATTGTGGTTTTCAGATTGCTGATGTATGGGGGCCTTAGGGAATAACAATAAACGTGGACTCTTTTAATAAGCAATTGAGTAGCAGCATGTATACATGTCTGACTGATGCAGCTGCACGGCCTGACTATCGTGGGTGAATGCATGTTAGATTCATGTGTATTGTCATATCTATCAGGATACCATTGGTCTGGTGTGACGATAACCAGATTCACCGTCCATCCTGAACAATATCCTTGTCACATATTCTTGGGATCATCTTTTTTTTCATATGTGCTGCAAATTGCAGCCATACGTCTTAAACTTCTTAAGTGTAATTTAAAATTGCAGAAGGGATCTGGACTGAAGTGTGTAAAGACCCCCATACATCTGCGATGGATCGCCGCAATCCTGCGTTCGTGCAATGCCGGGTCGGAGGATTGGTGAAATCCAAAATGTTGGATTTCACAGATTTGCCTTTCACGATCAAAACATGATCGTGATCAGCAAATCTGTGAAATTTAACATGTATAATTCACTGATCCTCCGGCAGATCGATGTTTTCAATCCGATTGCATGACCTGTCGTTAGATGTATGGGGGGCCTTATGTCGATTGTGTGATACTTGAGGGGTTCTTGAAGAACCTGTTGTTGTTCTTTTAAGCGTGGTTTAGTTCTGCTAACTGACTGACTTTGTGCTCCTTATTGCAGTTAATCCCTGAAATATCTTCCTTGTCATGGTTTACTACCATTGTGCCTTTAGTTCTTGTATTGACCATCACTGCTGTAAAAGATGCCACAGATGACTATGTAAGTGATATATTTAGATTTTTTTTTTGCATATTATGTTGTTCATAATTATTGACATAAATGCCACAAATCATCTTTTAGCAAATAGAGATACCATATAGATATAATCATTTCACTGTGTGTGTATGTGTAATGGTACCAGTGGTGCTAATACTACCAAAGCATGCCTGCCCGCAGTTTTTAGGACCCATGATGTAATTAACATAAGATGGTGCTTGCTTAAATCCGAAGTATTAACCCTACATCAAATCTTGCCAAATGTAGTGTGCATTATTTACAACACTTAAAGAGGTTACTCACCATAACACTGGCTTGTACACAGAGGAGCAGCGTGGAACCATAGCGCCTGGAGAAAGTACATGTCATAGCGCCAAACCCCCCCCCCTTCTCCTCCATGTACTGAACTGTGCCAGTGAGGTATGGCCAGCCTACTGGGGGGAATACTGAAGTGAAGAGAAAAACAGCAAACAGTGGCAGTATCACGTTGGGCATTGAGGTCCCATTGGGGGAATAGAATGCTTTGGTGTTGCACTATCTGACACTTAACGGGTAACTCCTTTGTCACTGCTTTATTTATGTGTTGCAGCTAGGGTCTGCCTTTTATCTCCTTTGAATCATTGTTATTAGTTAATAGAGGAGATTGCATTATATATTCTGATCATTTAACTTAAACTGACAGAGTACATGTGCTAGAGTGAAACTCCACAGGGTGCTCAGCTTATTACTGCAATTACTGCCCCAAGCAGCTATCACTGGAGTGGGAACACCTATGGGAAGCTCCATTCTCAGCTATGCTCCTACTTCACAAATATGCATTGCACCTATATTAATGTGAGTACTACTAACCATGTCATGTCTGCCACCATTATTATTATTTCAGGTCTCCTAATATTTTTTAAAAGACCTTTCAAATAACACTGTGTGGTCATGTCGGGGAACACCTCATTACTTTTAATAGCAAAGCAGTGACTTTTTTTAAACTCATACCTTATACTTGAAGTTTAGGATTTTACCTCAGATGTGTCACTTTTAAGTCCATTGAAACACAATGAATGCATGAGGAGAGGAGAAGGGAGGGGATCAAAGAGGGGAAGGGGCAGAGGAAAATGACGATCAGAGAGGGGAGGTGACAGAAGCCAATAAGAAAGGAGAGGAGAGGGACGGTGACAGAAGCCAATAAGAAAGGAGAGGGGAGGGGCAAAGAGTCGATCAGAGAGGAGTGGTGACTGAAGCCAATAAGAAAGGAGTGGACAGGGGCAAAGAGACGATCACAGGGTAGAGGGGAGGGAATTAAAAAGGTGAGAAGTGAATGTAATCAATCTGACAGGAAAGGGGAGGTGACAGAAGATGATCACAGAGGAGGGAGGGCTGGAGAGGAGGCAATCTGCGCATCTTGAGGAAGCATAAAATGTAGCAATGGATCTCAGATCTGTAACTTATTTAGGATATAGAGAAAACAAACCGAGATAAAAATAACAGGCGGCCGTCATACTGTGCAGCGCCCCATGAATTCGGGAACCCTGAATGGCGCCCTCTGTCCATTTTGGTGCCCGGAGCTCATGCCCCCCTGTAACTCTTAGTAAATCCATTTTTCTGCTTTCTAGTCTCTATACTTCATCCTTTTATTTGTGTCATCATTGGGAATTATCCTGGGATATGGCACAGGTGATTACCAGACAATAGCAACTAATGGCCCACATAATTTAAAGGTGCTTTCATATATGGGTGACCACTTAGTTACAGCTGTCATTATGGGGTATTAGGGCACATAGTCCCATCCCCTATATAAGGAAAATGTAAGTTTTTTTGAAGCATGGGGCAGTGGCGTAACTAGGGTCTTTAGCGCCCAAGGCGAGCTGAAAATTGGCATCTCCCCCCCCAACTGTGTGCATGGTCACATGGCACAATCGGCGTGGCCACTGAAAAATGGTGGCGTCACCGTTTCTCGTCACTCTGGGAACATTACTTTCCATTCCATATGCACCGTAATGCCCCCCGTAGTCGTACCCCTTATACAATGCCCCCAGTAGCAGTGCCCCTTATACAGTGCCCACAGTAATAGTGCCCCTTATACAGTGCCCCCAGTAGTAGTTCCCTTATACAGTGCTCCACAGTAGTAGTTTCCTTATACAGTGCTCCCCAGTAGTAGTGCCCCTTATACATAAAGACACAGACACACAATACTATACTTACCTGAAGCCCCGCTCCTGCGCCCGTCGCTGTCTGACTGCTCTGTCCTCAGTCCATGCGCTGAGCAATATGGTAGAGACGTCATGACGTCTCTCCCTTCACCCACTGCAGGAGCCGGAAGATGGAGCTCAGAAGTGAGCTCCAGCTTCCAGCTGCCGCTGCAGGGAAGGAGCTGCCCAGTGCTCGCTGGTAACAAAATCTCAGTGGGCGCCCGGCAAATGGAGTAGGCAGCGGCGGCGCCTCTCCAGCCCGGTACCGACCCTTGGTACAGCAGCCAATAAGAATCTGCTTGACTTTTATTGGCTGCTCCTGGCCGGCGGTGCACCCCTGCCCGCCGCCAGGTCCGACACCGCGCCCAGGGCATGTCCCATACTCGACCCCCCCACTCTAGTTACGCCACTGGCATGGGGTAACATACTAAGGGGCATGAAAACAGGAGAATATCTCCGGCGCTGTGAAGGGTACTTTATAGATCAAAACTGCATTGTGACACATTTCTTCTGTGCAAAACTAGTCCTTTACTCTCCATAAATGAGAGCCGAGCAATATATTACTGTTAGTGGTTGTGTCAGTATTTAAGATATAAGTGGTCAAACACCCTTCTACCCATACATGAAATATGGGCTGCAATTAGCAAATTAGGGATTACCCAACCAAAAATTGCTAATCAATAATCAAATGATTAATTTTGATTAATGGCATCATAATACAACTCACTATTGTCATGGATAAACATTTTTTTATTAATTTTCTTTTTTTATTCAAAAGTGACATTGTCTTTCAGTCTGAAGCTGGGTACATACTACACAATATGTTTTGCAATTGTAGTACCTGCGACCACTCTGCACGACCATCGTGTAATGTGAGTACACAATTCATCATTTGATGAATTGTATGGTGACATCATCCAAGCTGATGTGCTGCACATAAGTTTGGATGATGCAACGTACAACGCGGTGTGGTTACATTAGCCATGTAATGATATATTGCACCATCTCACAATGGATTATGCAGTGCGGGCGCGATACATCGTATAGACCCGGCGCTGGATTGTCGCATCATTGTGGTATATACCCAGCTTAACTGTATACACGGAGGATGATCCCCAGTCGTCCTCTTCAGCGAAGGGTTTAGAAAAGAACAGTTTGGCGTCCAGAGGGGTGGGGATTGGTCATTGTACTTGTGTCAGCAGTGAAATGGAGTAAATGTATATGGTGAAGGTTTTCACTGGGTCACTTCGGTCTCTTGTGGAAGCACTGGGAGTGTGAGACGATATGTCAGTCTATACAAAAGTTTGGGAAAGAAGCAAGCTAGTGCAAAGCAACAATACACAGTGAAGTGAGAGAAACACCATTTCTGATAGCAGAATATTTATTCTGATCAAAAATAAAGATATAGTTGATTAGCAAACAGAATTTCATTCCAGGTTGGCGGCACTTACTGGGGTGCCAAAACTTTACATAGTCTGATAGTTGGGTTGAGCAGATCAGAGAGTTCCTTACAAAGTGTGGATGAGGAGTACAAGTGTGCCATGTTTTACATTTAAGTTAAAAAACTCGATTTTATTTGACCTGATATGATGCAGAAGGTGGATTTAGAGAGGCATTCCAGTTTTACAATTATTTTTGTATTTTTTTCCTCCTGCCGAAGGACTTGTATTCTCTGCACCGTCAGAGATAACTGAAAACACAACCGCTTTTCTTTACCTTTAATGTCACGTATTTTGCATTTACTTCTGTGGTAAAGCGCATTGCTAAACGCATGTTGAACAATGTACTAAAGCCCTTAACGCACATATAAGTACACATTGTAATAATGAAAGTACTGATGTTTTATTGTTTCCACTTTTCATGTTTTACCAAGTATACACAAATGCAGGCACAGATTGATTTTCTGGGGTGTTTCCAATCTCTGAGAAATCATTGTGCACCCTGAAATGTGATCAGCAGACTATGAGGTCCGTGCAGGCCTTTTTTCGCTGTCCGTAAATAAGCTGTAATGTCTCGTCTCAGAGGCGAGTTGCCCTTTTACCGAGTGCTGGCTGTCACTTGCTGTGTTTGTCATCAAGGTTTTTAGTCTTTTTTTTTGTTATTTTTTAATTTAGAATTCGAATCGCTTTTACTCTTCAATGTATGGAAACTGTTCAAATTTCTTACAGCTCACTTAGCTGATTTTAAACAGCTAATCCTACTAAAATGCAGTTCTTCTGATTTTTCTTTTATTGAACATATGGTTAATAGGTCACCCTTCTATAATAATAATAATAATAATAATAATAAAAAATAAAATTAAATAAAATAACAGAACCACATTGAAACACCGGTACGTTGTTGCTCACTGGGAAACAAACTTGCCAAAATTTGCCCATCCATCAAGTTCAAACTTTATTTACCATTACCATTAACCCATTGAACCCAATGGTGCTTTCAAACATTGAACCCAACAGTGACCCCACATTATAACATGAAGTGCACTTCCCTTGTAGTCTTCTCATACTGTCACACTGATCCTGGGGTTCTATTATTAGCCTGTTCTTTTATTAGCTTGCCGGAGTTCTGTTTTTTTTTCTCCCCCAAGAAGCTTCGGTAGCCAGTCTGTGTTCAGCAGGGTTAAGTACGCTCAGCGCTATGAACCAGTAACAGAATAGGCTGATAGCGTTCAGTTTCTCTTATGTACTTAACTGCACAGATGGTTATGCCATTAGTCAGTTTGGCAATGGACTGTTGAATCTCTAGTGATAATTAGTATACTGCTTCCCAACTTCTAGGAGACGTTGAAAGCTACACCCCAAAGTTTCACATTATGCTTGTTATGCCCCAGCATCTATCTCCTGTTTCGTATGCCCTCAGTTTCTACTTTCATATGCCATCCATGCCCCCAACACCCTGCACATTTTAGCAGATATCACCAAAGGTCCTATAGTTTGTCAGCCAGCCAGTCCCACAGCACACTATGCCATCCATGTTGACATTATGCTGCCATGCTGCAGTGTCTACAATGTTATCTAGCCTAATGTATCTGCTTTATTATTATTATTGCCCTAATCTAGTCATTCCCTAGGTTTCTACTTCATCATGCCAGCCATGCTTTCAGAGCCATTTATTTTTGTTAGTGTTCTTCATATTGTAACACCCATTCCTTCAATGTTCCTAATATTTTACCACCCATTCTTCCATATAATGAGAGGCATGCCTCCACAGTCCTTAATGTTATGCCAGCCTTGCCCCCAGTGATCAGCGCATTTGGTCAACCAACCTTGCACCCACAGCTTCATTCCTTTAGCTAGATTCATCCTGCATGCAATGTTTAGCCTTCCCTGTTACTTTGAAAGGAGTACATATACACACCTATATCCAGGTATGGTATGGAATGCTTGGGACATGGTTTTCCAGGTAAGGGGTCTAAAAGTTCACACTGTAGTACTACCTACAGTACTGTGCAGTGGTTCCCAAACTGTGTTGCGCTGTCACCGGGGTGCCGTGGCTATAGGGAATCATCTAATGCAGGCCTGGCCAAAACATCGTTCACGATCTACCGGTAGCTCGTGGAGCTCCCGCCTGTAGATTGCGATCAACTTTCCTACAGAAACTGGAAAGCTGACCTGTGAAGCTATCATAGGTTAAAAAAGCCTCTGATCGCTTCAGCGTTCCCAGTGATGCAGTGCGTGGGGGCGCGAGTGACGTTTGGGAACCACCGCTGTAGTGAGAAACTATTTTCTTCCCAGTTTCTATCATGTCGGTCTTGTCTGCATGCTGCCACTGGAGGGCACTGTATACATTTGGTTTTTACTAGTAGTCTAGTAATAATAAAGGATAAAGAGAGTTGGACAGTGAACAAAATGAAATTCCCAGCAAGTGTTCCAGGGCACATTTGTGTGTCGCTGCACCAGGATGGATGTTCATTTGTGAAAATGAGGGAAAACCTCTTAAAATAAATTATGCTGTGGGGATTATATGTAAACTTGCTTTCAGTAGTAAATTATTTTTGTTTTTCAAATATATGTCATTTGAGACTTTTTTGTGTACGAGAAAAAAATATAATAATGTTACAGGAAATGCATTAGGACTCCAGAATAGATGGAACCCACTGAGAATAAAAATGGTTAGGAGATTTATGCCATTATCGTCTTTATAGCTTCAGATTTTACGGACTTTATTTTAAGTTTGCAGAGATGGGACAACCTCCCGCTTTCCTATACCGGCCGAGCCAACATGATTAAAATGATTTATTTCCCTTTCTTATTATAGCCTTTACAATCCCTTCCAATTATTTTAATTAGAGCAGTTGTACAACGGATCAATGCTCTTTTCCGCAAATTTATTTGGAAAAGTGGTAGATCCCGCTTTCCTCTGTGCAAGCTCACTCAGCCTAAATATTACGGAGGCATACATTTTCCGAACGTGGCGACATGTAATCACGCAGCATTGGTGCGACATTTATGGAGACTGGCTGCATAATGAAACAACATACACCAATTAATTTTTAGAGCAGGGCTTTCTGGGAGACACTGCTCTGGTTTGCCGTCTCCACCAACATGACCAGGAGATATCAGAATCTATTAAAGCTTACCCACATTCTGTGGACAACACGAAACTTTGGCATCTTCTGCATCATAAGGTGTGACTAAACGCCTTTCACTCTCTACATGTACCCTTCATTCACAATCCCAGTTTCCTGGATTGCTTGGCTGCTCACCTCTTCACTATTTGGCGGGTGGCCGAGATAAACGCACTCTTTGGTAAAGGTGTAAAACAAGCGCCCTATGACGTATTCAAAAGTTTTTCATGTGTGAGAGGCAATTAGACCATACCCTCTAGCGTTCCTCCAGTCCCAATTTTATGTGAGCAATGTCATTAGACACTTCTCAGATGGAGATTGGGATAGCCCACTCGATAAATTGCTATGTCCTCCCTCCAGACACAAAGCTATATATTAATCCACTACACTGTCCTTCGGGATATTTTGGATTATTCTGAGATGTCTGGGGGTAATGGCTAAATGGATGACATATTTTCCTCTTTAGCTATCCCAACAATGGAACGTGTCTTTATAGTTTCAAGAAAGACATTTCAGCTAGTACGTATACGGTACTTTTTAAGACAAATGTGTACCTCAGACTGTTCCAAACATATATTGTAGAGATTTCAATTACCCATTGTTTATTTGTTACTACCATTGCATCATTGTATTGCTGGAATTGTCAAATACCTTACTTAATTGCTTTGTATTTATTTTATGTGTACTGTATTGCCTCAAATAAAAGTTTAAAAAAGAAATAAAATATATGAAAACTGTTCTGTGTCTCGGGAAAGTGGAGCTTTTTGTATTTGATTCTGGAATCTTCAATTTTAGGGGAATCTTTTTTTTATGCTTTCCAAACGTTACATTATTTTTGTATTTATCTTATACAAATCATTTTGTATTCTAACATTTACAGTTTCGACATAAGACTGACAATCAAGTGAACAACCGTCAGTCACAGGTGCTTCTCGGTGGCAGGTATGTAATCACTGTTCCCTCTTTTATCATTTTTCTTAAGATCACTCTTGAAGGTATATGTTACAGGCCATTAATATCCCATAACAATTGTGCATTGTTTTAAGGACAGTCAGAATGCCGGAAACCTCATGGAAACCAACATTGCCAATCTTCCCTTGCACCCCATAGACATTTGCAGGAAAATGTGTAATATTGGGTAACCATAGTTCTCAGGAATGTGTGCAGCCAAACATTGTTGCCATATATATCACAAAGAATTGGGTTCATCCATATGTGTTGGGTCATAGATGGCTGGGCAAGCTATTGTAAGCTAGGATCTAACACAAGTACTCAGCCTTTTAAAAGGTCTGGAGAACACATGGACAGGTGGGGTAGTGATGGCGAGTATCTGGCAGATGGCAAGGGTTCCTAGCAATACATTCACTATAGTTATTCTAGTAGACTAGAAGGGGGGCTGGTATTTCCCATTAAACTGTCTGTTGGCGCAGACAGTGGCGCAGTCCCTTTATAACACCATTGTATATTTGAGGATATAAGCTCCATATTGACCACAAACTTATATGATGTGTTTATGTTAAATAAAAAAATAACACAACACACGTTACCATGATTCCATACCTGTTTGGGAAGCAGGATGCAGTTTTAAACTTTTAATTTGTTGACAAGTTCAAGCCTCGTCACTTTTTTTAAATGTCTTAATTATTAATTCCACCCAACAATTGCTAAACCTTACTTACAGTTTGTTACTGCCAATTTCTGCGATCACATTCAGGCCGTGTTAGTAACGAAAAGTATACTATGTGATATTTCTTTTCCTCTCATGTCCCATGAGTTTGTTTCTCACATGGTCAACACTGAATTAATTTAAAATATGTATCACAAACACTTCTTAGAATAACCTTCGCCAGAAGAACGAACTGTCTCTCCTATAATTATACACCTCTTCTAATACATGTAATTGTTCATGAATGTGCTCTGTTTTTTATGTTGAGGTTATTTTGTTGTGTTCCACTAAATAAATGTATCCATTGTAATAAGAGGTTATATGTAATTAACAGGAATAATTACTGGCATTGAGCTGTATGTTAGCAGTAATAGTAATAATGGAATTCTGTACTTATCAGGCCCTGGAAGTTCAGCTTTTACTTGCCCCATTTTATTTAACTCCAGGTAAACATAGCCAACAGATTTAAAGGTGATTCAATTGTTTTCAGAAATTTAAAAATGAAAATATTTCTTCCTGAGCCCTAATTTAGCCAATCTGACTTTTGCACAATGTTATTCCATGCATAGGCTAAGGTCTCATCGTTTTTTAATTTAATAAAAGAGTCAAGGTATGTCTTTAAATTATTGACCCAACGATCAAAATCTGACCAGAACGAGTGTAAAATCAGGTTGGTCAGTAACCCTGTTGCCTGTCGTTGTCGAATCTGTGATTTCATTGGCCAACCTTGAAACGTCCCACTATGGAACCTTTCTGAAAGGACAAGATGTTGGAGTGTTTGTTGTTAACAGTTCTTATTTTTGCTTTGGTAAGCTTATTTATCAAGTACCGCTTCAATGCAGAATGCAAATTATTTCATGTTTATAATAAAACTTCTTATAGACTTTTTTTAATTTACTATTCGTAAAACTGCAGACCATCTACAGAGACTGGGTGTCGTTAACACACATCACTCCAGACTAGTGTCATAGATATATATCTAATGTCCTGACTAACTGGCTGACTCATCAACGACCAGCCCAATCCCCTGGACCTAGAAACATGAAAATCGGGGAGTATATTCCTTCCAAGACATAGGTACCTCTGGAGTCACTACTGCTAAGGATTAAACACTAGGTTTTTTCCATTTGGAATGTCACTTACTTTGTATTTGGATTTAATTTTTCTTGTCGGCCATGCACTAGGGCAGACGGACAGTGTGGGAGCGCGCATATCATGGGTACACACGATGTACCCGATATGACGCTCCGATCCGCGGAATTGGACAACATATCGTCTAGTGCAGTGGTTCTCAAACTCGGTCCTCCGGACCCCACACGGTTCACGTTTTCCAGGTCACCTAGCAGGTGCACAGCTGTAGTCACTGACACATTTTAAAAGATCCACAGGTGGAGCTAATTATTGCACTTGTAATTCTGTGAGGAGACCTGGAAAACATGCACTGTTTGGGTCTAGTGTGTACCCAGCTTAACGGAAATCATGCAGGATTCTTCTAACGTGTCACTGCAGTATTTCTGTATGAGTTTTTAAGAAGGACTACTTCTGGTTCTCCCAGCATGATTCTGTGGTAAATCCATGCTCGATGGTGGAAGCTAGTAAAGTTCTGAATAAATTTATTTTACTTTTATTTTGTTGTCCTTTTAAAAGGTAATCTGTATCATAAATCCATTTATTTTTTTTTTATTTTTTTTTTTAATAACCTTGTCCATACTTTGTTTGCCATTACCACCTCTCTGATGCCATTGGCATTAAAAGCAGAAGTTGTACTAAACCCATAATCTACTAGTGCAAAAAGAAATAAAATTACTACTGCTTTGTAATACTTTAATGACATGTATATGGCTTCCCTTTGGTATAACAGGTTCTTATTAATCTAACTTGCTGACATTCAGGGTGTTCAGTTGTAATTGAAAAAGTCATCAGTATAAGTTAATGTGCATACAGGTTATATGTTGCTTATATTTCAGTTTTCTAAGGCTTACCTATATTTACTTACTAGCTGAAGTACCCAGCGTTACCTGGGTTTAAATATTAAAGTTTTAAGTTTTATTATGTGTTGTTGTCCAAGTTCATTCAGTGGAAGGCCCAGAACAGGCTCCCCGGGTCAAAGTTCTGCCCAGCATACGCCAACGGGAGGTTTTACACAGACCTCAACCCCCTAGTATGTCTTCTGGGATCCAATGTTACCACACTGTGAAGTTTTCGTCCAAATTATGTGATGGTGTCCAAATCCATCCAGTGGAAGGCCCAAAACAGGTTCCATGGGTCAAAGTTCTGCCCGGCGCACTCCGCCATGAGGTCCGACCAGGACCCCAACCACTCCATTAGGCATCCCAGACCAATTGCCACCCCTCTGTGAAGTTTTAATCCAAATCCATCTGGTGGAAGGCCTAGAGCAGGCTCCCTGGGTCAAAGTCGCCCAGCGTACACCAACTGGAGGACCGACCGGGACCTCAACCACCCTAAACCTGGCCATGATCCAACTGGACCACCTGGAGTTGGTTTCATCCTAATCGGTGCAGGGCTGTCCGAATGCATTACTGGTCAAACAAACAAACAAAAAGACCAATTAGTTTTATTTTTAAGATGAACAAGGCGTTCTTACGTTTGAAAAACCTGTATTTTAACAATTGTGTTCCTTTTAGTATCAAAATCACACTTGTAAATCACTCCTAGAGAACTGTTGCCAGATTGTACTTACTCTTTCTGCTATGTTCCTCTGTAACACAACCTTTTCTTTCATGTTAGAAAAGGTTGTTTCTGTGTGTACTCTCTAAATTATACTTTTAGATAAAACATTCATATGAACCTCATTTACAAACAGAACATGTCATCTATGTCCTGACCTTTAAGTGCACTGTAGGTATACTTCTGAAAATGGCAAATGGCCACTTTCAGCTGTTTGCATGATTTGTGGAAGGTACTGTGCTTCCCAAATGAACTATTCACAAACCTATGACCTATTTAGTGTTGGCATACAATGGTGTAAATCGTTTTGAGAAACACATTTACAGTAATTACTGTATATCAGAAGCTGGTACGTTAAGCAGATAATATTTGGTTTTCATTTGTATTTTGTTGTGATTGCCATTTTATGTTGTTAAGTTATAAACAGTTGATATATTTATGACTTTTGTTCTTAGGGAACCATTCTCCATTGTTGACATGTTTAATGGCAGTTAGAATAGATTTATATACATACTATAAAAGGAGAAGCTAGGCATCTACTCTTCCTTTAGGTCAGTAATGGCCAGCAAGAGACTATGAGGGAGTTGTACTAAGCCACGGAGAGAGAGAAAGTACAACCCAATCAGTTCCTAACTGTCACTCTGTTTAATAATGACATTTAGGAGCTGATTGGTTGGTACTTTATCTCTCCAAGGCTTAGTACATCTACCCCTATTAACCAAAACATTTCTACACATACTTCAAACTGCCAAGTTCACCTGTTATGTGTCTGTGCCTGTTCACTGTAACTTTCTGGGGTATTTTCTCCAGTAGTATGTTCTGTGGTGTACAGTATTTGGGTGCACAATACAGGTCTCCAACCAGAATATTATTGTAAATGATGCTTTACTGTCACCTTAAATTAGCAGAAAAGAATAAACAGCCTCACCAGTATTCAGAGCACTACCTCAGCCCTCTCTATCAAGGGACAGCTAGTCAGCAAACAACTTCTCACAAATGGGCTTATTTATCAAATAATATTTGCAGGATACCCCCAAAAACACAATTTTTCAGGGGGGTGTTGTACCCGCAAAAATGAAGGAATCCCCGAATGTAGCATGGAGGGGACCGCAGCAGATATCTCTAATAATGTATCTGCAGCATGCTCCTCCATTTCCAATGGCAGATTTACCAAGCCCCCCAAAGTGAAGCATTCTGAAGCTTGGTCCTGGCAGCTAACGTTATCTGAAAATGGCGTAAGGCTCAATGAGCTATGGATCACATTAATGGAAGAAGGTTTCCTAGGAGCTCCCTCTGCCATTTGCCACTGCAAACCTTTGCTAAAGCTAAGGCGTTAAGTACATATACTCTGGGAAACTTCCTCACATGCTCTTACATGCCCATCAGACTAATGGTTTTAAAACCAACAGCAAAACGACAGCAAACCCGTCCAAACAATAGACTTGCCTGTGGCAGGCAAGTTTGGGAGATGCAGTGCACAGATCACTATGATCTGTGCAGGCACCCAAATCCATAACCTGCCCTGAACCTCTCAGCTGATACTGGACATTTTTCCTATAACCAGCACTAGGCTGAACCAGCCAGGGGGTAATGCCATGTCAAGGGGGGGACACAGCATAGGGTCCTCCTTCCATCAGGGCCGCAACTAGGGGGGGGCTAAAGGTGCACGTGCACCGGGTGCCAGAATGCAGGGGGTGAAAAAAGTCTGACTTAACACCTGCACACCCCGCGCAGTCTTGTAGCGCACGGTGACTTGGGGGCTGCAAATTCCATGCGGACGACTCCATCCGCATGGGCTCTGCTGAAATCGGCCATCCAAAAATGGCCACCGCCGAGGAGAAGACAGATGCTAGAGGTCCTACTGGACCTCTAGTGTCTGTTAGGCTAGCGCAATGCACATAGCATTCCCGGAAGTGCCGGGAACGCTGGCGCTACCAGGAGAAGATGCAGAAAGCTGCATCTTCTCCTGTGAAACCCCCTGGCAATGAGCGTGAAATCCCCTGGCTATGAGCGTGAAACCCCCTGGCAAAGAGCATGAAACCCCCTGGCAATGAGCATGAAACCACCTGGCAACGAGCATAAAGCCCCTGACAACGAGCAGGTAATTTTAAAGTAATTAGAAGCCTTACTGTGGGGCATAAAATGGTGTCGGGCAAATATGCAAGTGGTACTTTGGTAATAGGTATTACAGTGTGTGGCATAATGTGTAATGGGCATTATGATGTGTGGAATAATGTTAATCACTACACCAGGGACGTCTGACTAGTGCACTGCCTTATGGAGGAGCAAGGACAAAATCCAGGTACAGGAAGGAAGGGGTCGCAAAATTACTGCTTGGCATCGGGTGACAGATATCCTAGTTTCGGCCCTGCTTCCATTACATTAATTAGCCCCAAACAGGTCATGCCAGTATTCGAATTCCACAGAAAGTTGGGACCCCAAAAATAAAATGAGGTCCCCCACCAAAGGAACTACAAACCTTGGGCTTTCAGTCCAGGACTATTCCCCGCACCCCTGGTGGCGGTGGCTGCGGGATTAATGGTGTAAAAATAGAAAGTAATATTGTTCTTTACAGGTGGACTACAGATACCAGCAAGTCTGCACCGGCATGGAAAAATGAGTGCCAGCATGCCCAGACATTACGGGCCCGCTGGCACCTATCCACCTGTGAAGCAAATATTAAAATCAGCACAGGATAGACACACTGATGGGGGTAGTATTTTATTTAAAATCAAAAGTAGTCATACTAAGCAAATCCATGGATGGGTTCCTCTTTCATCAAAGTAGAAGTCCACTTCTTTTTGGAAAACCATAAACCAAGTGTTAGACCCCGCGGACCCCGCCATACAGTGCTTCATGTAATGACTGGTTACTGCTGGACACTCGCATAGGAGTGAATAAGGACGCGCTGATTGGCTGAGAGCGCTGCTCCCACCTTTTCTCAGCAAATCAGCGCTTCCCTATTCAGTCCTATGTGAGTTACAAGCAGAACCCTGATGTAATTACACAAATGACTGTACAGTGGGGGCTTGCTTGATTTATTGTTGTCCGTCGATTTTGGTTGGTTTTGGTTTAGAACCAAAACCGACATTTAGTAAATTTACCCCTGGGTCTCCTCAAGCGTGGAGTGAGGTGGTGGTGGGTATGATTTTTGCTGGCAGGTAGAAGCTGTGGGATGTGGCTGTCGTTGGACACACTGTCCATTCCCGGTGAGTGGAGCTAAAATATTGTGAATAGGGGGTCCGCTGGGGATTACCCATATGTAGAAAGAATGCTCAAAATGTGAATAATGATGTACAGTATGCAAACAAACTGACAGAAATAATTGCTATAAAACCGAGGTCAGTCTGCTGGATATGTGTCCACAGCACAATTCATTGGTACGGACTGTGTGCTGGTTTTTTAGTTGGGATAGGTTGAAATTGGTTACTTTAAAATGATCTATCATTAGTATAGACACCGTAACCGTGTTTCTTTCTCTCTTCGGGAATTTCTTCAGACAGGTGTCTTGCCACTGGAAGGTGTCCAATCAAATGAATTAATTGGGTTCCTTAAATGGACCACACCTGTGTTCAAAAGAGTCCATACTACTCATGGGATTAGGGGAAGGGTTAGGGTTAGGCACTAAATGGAGATGGTTAGCTTTAGGGTGCAGGGAGGGTGAGGTTAGGTTTAGGCACTAGTGGGGGAGGTTAGGTTCAGGCATCAGGGAGGGTTAGGGTAGGGATAGGAGAAGGGTTAGAATACCGACCAACAGCAGGCACATCTATGGAATCACAATTGATACTCAGGCAGTGGAGAAATGCACTGAGCAGGCTTTTTATAGTGGTTGGTTGATAGGTGATTGCGTGCATCAATGCTGGAGGTTATTGGTAACAAAATTCAGGGAAAACTGGAATAATGGGTCCTTGCACAAGTCCAACACTGTTAGTATTATACCAATTAGATTTGGTCCCATAGTGTTCAGCACAAATTCTTGTGTATATTAAAGGGGGTGCAGCCTTTTGACAACCGTAAGACCTAAAGCACCAAAGAAGAAAAAAAGCGTTGTCCTGTTTGGCGCACTAATTAATAAAATGTAAGCTTTATTCAGTACAATTAAAACATGCAAGCTAAATCAGTGAAATGTCAAAACCAACGGTAAGTGTATAAAAAGGTGAAAAAGCGATTAAAAAACAGATTGACACATTGTGTGTTTGTTTTGTTGTTGTGCATTAGCAGCATCTGTGTTTATATTGGGTGTTGATTCAATGCTGATAATCCAGTTCAATAATATGTTAATATATTACACCCAATAAAGATTATTATTCATATGAGGGCTGACTATTACCGCTTTTACACCGAAATTCCGGGTCTGACCTGGAGTTGGAACAGAGATCCAACCTGGATCGGACCTGGAATTTCCCCGGCGCTGACCCAGGACATTCCTGAGTTGGTGCCGTTCACACCAGAGCCGTCTGCATTGACCCGGCTTTTCCGGCGTTGAAGTGGACGCATGGATATGACGTCATCACTAAGCACCACTGAAGCCGGACCAATCGGCCGGCAGCAGCGCACTCCAGGTAATCGTGACCCGGAGCGCACCGTTCACACTGCAGGGTTTCACGGGTTATTCCCGTGTTAAACTCTGCAATTTACTTAGGTTGGATTGCCGGGTCACTCAACCCGGCAATCCAACCCTTTACCCTTTTACACCAAGGAGCTACCTGGGTTAACCCTGCAGTAACCCGGGTTTTAGCTCTGGTGTAAAACGGTATTAATTACACATTATATACTATTGTGGCAGAGTCTCCTCCAATAATATTCTCAATATAGTGTCATATGTGTAAAAACCTTATGCATATTAAGCTGGTTATCTGAGCACAGAAGAACAATCTGATATTATAAATCAATATACTGTGTTTAAAAAGTATCTGTAATCTACTAAATTCCTTCTGTTAAATCAGCATTTAATCACTGCCACAGAGACAGGTGAGCAATCACACTTGTTTGTTAATCTTATTCAGAGACATTGTATATATCTCTCTATTGCTGGGTACACACTGGCCGATACATTGGCCGATCAATTGATGGGCCAATATACTGTATCTGCTGCCCGTCGGCCAGTGTGTACCCGCGATATGTCTGTGAACTTCGGCGTTCACCAACATATCGCATTGGCTGTGCTGCACAGCTGATGGACAGATATGTCTGCAGACATATCTGTCCATCGGCAGGTGTGTACAGGCAGTCTGCAGACCGCCCATACACACACAGCGGCAGCTGCGGAGACACACTCGCCTGCCGGGACACCCCCCCGACATTCCTCCTGGTCACGGGAACCCGCACGCAGACACAGATGATGGTCGTTCAGTGTGTATGAACGACCATCATCTGCAGATATATCTGTCAGGTGTGTACCCACCTTATGTAGTCTGCACCTGCTTTTAAATACAGCTAGTTACAAAACATTACCAGTGTATTTGCATTCACTGCTGTTTGTGTGAGTAGTCTGTGATCTGTTCTTATGGCAAATACACATTAACAAATGCAGTCTCTTGGTCCCTGTCACAGTATATTAGCCACCCTCATTAGTATGATACAATCTAGATGAATTGACACATAGTAATGAATACACAGCAGCAGGGCCGGCTTCAGGGGTTGGAGCACTCTGTGCTGGCCCCCTCCAGCGCGCCCTATCTTCGCGCGCGGCCTAATGGGGGCATGGCCTAATTACCATAGGCAACGCCCCCTACGTGACGTTATTAGGAGGCGTGTCCACCTCCAAATAACGTCAGGCTGGGGGAGCCTCATTAGCTGGGCTTCCCCCAGCCCTCTCCCGTCACTGAAAGGATGCCGCGCGCATGCACGCAGCATCCATTCAGAGTCTCCGGGGTCAGGCACCGCCGCACAGCTGCGGCAGTGGGGGTCCCCAACCTCCCGATTTAACCACCCGCGGGCCACGGGTAGCGGGACAGTAATGTCCCGCTGAAATCGGGATGTTGGGAAGGGGTGCGCCCTCTATGGGTGGCGCCCCTGTGCGACCGCTCGAAAACCCTTAGAGCCGGCCCTGCACAGCAGGACTACATTGCCATCACATATTTCATAACATTAGCTTCCATCAGGGAGAGGGGAACCCCTTTATTGGGGTTATATAGTTGTAAAACCACAGATCCCTCTTTCATGTTTCTTAATTAGAATTCATTGTAATGTTATTGTTGTTGTAAAGCAATCACCAAGAGATTTAGCATTCTCAAAGACTACTGTGGATTTCACAACTGTTCGTTTTTAAATACCTTTGATTAGTGATAGTCAACCTCCTTTATTAGTTTTGTATAAATATTGTGACACAGTTAGGTTAGGGGGTCCCTCTCCTGGGTAGAGGACTCCTTCCTTACACACACACAGCAGCAGGGAAGCAGCACACCAGTCTGGATGCAAGTACAAGCTTGTTGGCGCCAGTCTTTATTGTACAATGTCAGAAATAACACAAAGAAAACATAAACGTAAATCCTAGCCCTGTCGGGGCACTAACTTCACAGGTAGTTCCCTCACTACCAGAACCTGGCAGGGCCTAATGCCCTCGCCAGCAACAAAGCACAGCACAGTACTCACAAATAGGTTTTCCAAGTGTCTCTGAGCAAACTCCCTGTCTGCTCTCCCATGTGAGACAATCAGCCCTAAACACACTAGGCTTATATTGGCCACTCTCAGGTGGAAAACTAACAAGCCTGTTACCAGGCTGCGAGAGCCAAAACCTGGAGTGGCCGTGGGTGGAGCCCTCCCTCTCCTCTCACCCACAACCCCCAGGTCCCAAACCGGCTTTTCAAAAAGCCGAAACTCAAGCCTGCTACACTGCAGACTTTCTCCTGGGGGTTTAAAACACAAAAGACAGGAATCTGGGACAAATGTACCTGCCACAGACCACTTTACCAGTGATCCTATCACAATATGTACAAATATATTGACCAGTGTGAAGGTGCCTATCCACTAGAAGACAGGCAAAAGACTGCACAATTACGTGATGTGCCTACACTGAACGAGCAGTCGTTCAGTGTAGGCACAATCAATCATCTGGAAACATGCTGAACCTGACGCTATCGTCAGGTTGACTAGCATGTTTGCACGATGTAGATGTCTAAAAGACCAATTTTTTAAACAATCTGCAAACGATTTTCAAGCGATTATCGAACGTTATCGTTCAATCGCTCATTTTAATAGTTTAGTGCATAGGCACCTTGAGGCTTGTCATGAGCCTGCACTGAACGAGCAGTCATTCTGTGCAGGCTCATCAATCATCTGCAAACATGCTCAACCTGACGTTATCGTCAGGATGACCAGCTTGTTTGCACGATGATAGATGTCTTTTAACGACCAGTGGGCACGCACATCACTGGTCAATTTAGTCATTTTAGTGAACGGTCTTCAAACGGTTAATGAACGATAACGACGTCTTTATCGTTCAATCGCTCAATTTAATCGCCTAGTGGATGGGGCAGCATTACTCTCAACGTAACCTCTTGAAGAACCTCAGCATGTTTGGTTTTGATAACCTTTTCTGAACCAGATGTCTTATACTCCGATTATTATATTCTGCTTACTTATTATCTGACCCCTTCTGTATCTTGGATATGCATTAATGATGTACAATTAGACAAATATGCAAACTAGCTCCAGGATGCCCACCAGTGACTTATTGTTATGCATCAGAATCTTTATGCAATACTCACATCTGGCATTCCTTGTTTATCAAACCCTTCTTGGCTCATTCACTGTACTAACATTTCTTGCAGATGGATTTCTCCCTCTCCCCTCCCCTCCCTCTTCTTTTCAAATCACACTTATACCAAGAGAGAGATTCATAGCTTTATAACACCTGACATTTTTTTTATTTTTGCCGCTTTCCAGAAATGGTAAGCTTCAAATAAAATTGTATTTGAAACATACCCTATCCAGTTAAAATTCATCCGGCGAGTTTTGTAACACATTGCAAAATAAACCTTTTGAGATGCGGAAAATCATTGAAGCTGTTTGGCGTAAAAAGCTTGGGAAAATGTACTTTTTGTTTTTCTTCTATTTCAGTTAGGTTTCCCTCACTCTCCACATTTTCAGTCACCAGTATTTGATTAAGAAAAAAAGAAGTAAGTTTCAAAATAAAATCAAAATAAACCTTTTTAAAGCAGAATGTGCAGACTTGGGAATCTTTTAGAGATCCAACTTAAGGGGGCAAATTTGCACCTGTCTGCATATTTTACATTAGTCCTACCTTCAGCTCCACATGGTTTTCCAGGCTTCAGAATTGTATCTCCTAACTGGATTTACTCCTAATTCTAAATGAGGCCCCATTATGTGGAAACCACTTGAATCATTGATTTATATGTCAAATATCTTTAAATAAAAATCTATGTATAGTTATAAAAGAAGACATGGATGACCCTGCTATAAGCAATGCAACAGGTGGACTCTTTCTTCTTGCTAGTGTAGGTCTGAATGTAATTAGTCTGAATGTAATTAGTCTGGTACAGCCAACTAATTATTTAACTGATCTAGAAAACGAACATCCAGGTTCCTGAGTGCGGCAAAGTAAATATCTGGACACCATATGGGCTTAAAACCTTTTCAAAATTTAAAAACAACATTTCTTGCCAAAATGAAAAAGAAAAGTCCATTTACTACATACATGATGTGAAGTGCCAATTGTGTGTGTACACTTGATGAATGTTATGTTTTTTTTAAATTGCTTAAAAATAAGTCCCCACCTAAAATCCTCATTTTTGTCTTTACAAAGTTAATTTTAAAAATATCTGATTTTGCTAATATATGCTCAAATCTGCTTGTTTGTAGCTTAGTTTAGAAAGTGATGTCTAGTTACAGTAAGTGTTTGTTACTTTCTTTCACTGTGGTTGTACAAACCAACATTCCTTCTCTTAACTGGAAAACCAGTATACATATAACTGGAACTCTACCCTCTATGTTTCCTACTTTTATATGGTTTGTATATTGGATCTGGATCATGCTGGAAATACAAAATGAGTGTTAGTATTAGCAGTTATTTATATAGCGTACACATATTCCACAGTGTTTTACAGAGAATATTTGGCCAGTCACATCAGTCCCTTCCCCAGTGGAGCTTACAATCTATATTCCTTACCACATGTACATAGACATACACACTAGGGTTCATTTTTGTTGGGAGCCAATAAAACCTATCAGTATATATTTGGAGTGTGGGAGGAAACCAGAGAACCCAGAGGAAACCCACGCAAGCACAGGGAGAATATACAAACTCCACACAGAGCCATAGTGGGAATCGAACCCACGACCTCAGTGAGGCAGTAATGCTAACCATTACACCATCTGTGCTGCCCAAGTATATATTCGTTTTTATTTCAATTGCTTATCATATAAATGTTATTGTGCAAAATTTTAGTGTAATAACATTTGGGTAAAGACTGAACTCTTCTGAATGTACAAGTTTGATTCATAAAATACAGTGTAAAATATATACTAGCTTGTTGTTCTGAATGGTGACCAACAGCGGCGGCTCCTACCTGTCATTCCCAAGGGGTCTGCTCTGCCAGTCTGAAATGTGTGGCTAGAAGCCAGATAGGGCTGTCGTTATAGTTATTTTACCCCAGTAAAATCTGACACCCCAATGACAGGCTGCCTGGCAAAGGCTTCCCACTGGAAGTGCTCTCCCTGGGACTTCCTGTCCGGCTGTGATTAGCAGAGAGCGCTTCCAATGGGAAGCCTTTACCAGACAGCCTGTCACTGGGGTAAAGAGGGGGGAGTCCTACACCCCCTAGATAAAATCTTGTAACGTGACCAATATTATATAGGTCTCTTTTTCAAATAGTGAATAATACCTATTGCACAAAAGGTCACCTGGTCTTTGCAGTTTGTATGTTATGTTAAATACTTATTGTATTTCTTTATTGCTAATGATTAAAGGAAACCTACAAAAAAAAAGGGGTTACCTCTAATGGCTCATGTTATAACCTCTTTGTTTGATTTAAAATACAGCAGTTTTTTTTATAATTTTTCTTTGTTATAAATATATGATCGTGTTTACAGTCGCTCTTGTGATTTTACTCTGCTCTACTTTTTATTCACATCTAGCTAATAGTTAATACATATTCTACTAAGTAAGAGGTTAATTTGTAAATAGACAGGTCCGTGTTTCACATCATCATCCTGCATTGCTGCAGGACAGGTCAAGCTGACATTTGCTGCTTATAGCAGTAGATTAGAAGCAAGTATGAAAAATAGTTTGTTTTTTTCCATGGATTTTACGTAAGAGAAAATTATACTGTAACACTTGAAAGAACTGAATTGTGTTGATGAGCTCTGCTGAATCTGAAATGTTTGTGGTTCAAAAGCTCAAATCCTTAATCCAGGCAGAAAGCAATCCTGCTATAGTAGCAGGGGCTTATTGAATTGAAATTACATTTGTTTATAAAGCAGAATATTGAATTGTAAATATACTGACTCACATGGTCTCAAACTGACAGATGAATAACTGGACCACACAGCTACTTATATGCACTGAAATTGCAATTGTTTACAGTCTGACTACAGGGTTCACAAAAGGACGATACAATGAACATCTCTCATTAAAATGAACTGAGAAAGAGGAGTACAGGTTTACTTAGTCCGAATGGGAGCAACGCCAGTTTGCTTACCCAGAGTGTAGTTCACAAGCATCTGACACTTGTGCCTCCTTAATGTTGGAGGAAGTGGGCTTACAAGCATAGGCCAAGTAAGGTAAAGGTGTGTTCACTCCAGAGGGGCTGAGCCTGACTTGGACACAGCCACATATATGCCTGTCAGAAGCCTTATCTGTAGCAGCTACTGTAGAGCCAATGCACGGAACTTGTTGCATTGATTCCCTAGGGAAGTATGTACAATGTTGACCACGCTAGGGTTGAATGACATAGACAGCGAGACCCCACGCTATGAGTTTCACCAGCATGATTGCACACTAAATAGTGTATAATCATCCTTTACACAATTACACACACTAACGTTCATATACTGGTTCACACATATCGTAAGATGCATGCAACTCCACATATGTGTAATTGTGCATGTATGCATTTTTACATGGAAATCCATCCAACTCCCTCTCAGCTCCCGAGCAAAAAAAACAAAACACTTTGTGGCGCTGGGGAGGGGGGCGCTGTGAGCCCCTCATGCCAGCGCAAAGACAGGGGGGGCCCTATCAGTGTGATCGCTCACCCCCACAAGCTCTCCCAGGCTGCTGTGAGGGAAAGAGGGTGGGGGCAGCACCAGACCCGTGCCCCCGCTGGGCCCCTCAGGAAGCCCGGGCCCAGGTAAATAGTAACCGCTTCCTCCCCCTCTTGGCACCCCTGTTGCAAGCCGAGCCCTTATAAATGCAAATGATAATGCACTGTTACTCCGCCCTCCCCCGGGGCACTGTGCCTGCTCTGTGTTCTGGTAGTTTTCTTGACATTTTCAGGTTAGCTATACCAAAGCATTTCTTATGGTTTTTGTTGATTTATTTATTTTTTTCCATCAAATTTTATACAGTTTGAATCCAAGTTCTGTGATGTATTGCTGATCGAAATCTGTCGCAATAGAATCATATTAATATACTAATTACTCTTTGAGATATTAAAATTCAAAGAGCGTTCTGGACAAAGGGACTAAGCAAATTCTATATATAAGATTACATGAAATTTGGAGTACTACCTTTAAATATGTTGAACAGTTATAGAGCTTCAATCAGTAGTCCAGGGGTCCGGTCCAGTCCAGGACTGTGAGGTGTAGTTGTAGGGAGAAAAGATGGGAAGTGGAGGAGGGGGCGGGGCTGAACCTTAGACAGTCAGTGACAGTGCGTTAACAGCAGCACAGCTTAGGGCCAGCCATGCTATGTAAATAACCGCTGACTGCATAGAGATCTAGCACGCAGCCCCTGCAGATGACTTTCTGTTGGACCATCCTCCCAAGGCACTCCTACATAAGAGGTACCGTGGCGCACACTTTGGGAACCTCTGAATTAGTAAAATCATCCAAAATTGCCTTTTTAAAAAAAATTAGATTTTTACTACATTGAAGAGTTTGGGGAAATACCATTTTTGTTATTTTAGTGTTGGGAAATGTTCAGCTTCTGAACAAGATTGTGTTTTTTATTAAATTTCCTTCATCATGCTCTACAACACTGTACAAAGGTTTCTGTGGTGTGACATTACTGCTAATAGCCAGAAAGTCTTTTGACTTTCATCTTTGGTTGATCTGCATATGTCATGTCTATTATATGTCGGATGGGACTTTTTTTGTGGTGTAAGCTGGCGGTTCATCCATAACCATAAATAAATAGAACAAATGTCAAGAGCAAAGAACTAATTTACTTAAAACATAGGCTTACCAATTTTGGGCTTTAATAAAACATCTATCGTTATCTAAAACATAATAGCATAGCAGTAGATAAAATCTGGAAGCTGGTAGTGCATAAAATAATTTTATTTATTTGTGGGCTATCCTCAACACAATGGTGATGCTCATTATTAGTTTGATCAAAGGTGACGTTTATTGACATTTATGTGTGTAGTCCTCTTCCAACTGCATTAATAAACATCACAGAAACCAGAAGTTATTGAGTCGAGAACCTGTGTTTCATCCCTTTCAGCTATCTACATGCATGGCCAAAGTGACTGTGAACGCAATGCTAATACCAGGATTTGCTTACAGGCATTCAACATGTAACCTAAACAAGTGATTACCTCTGACAATATCAGTTATATTATTAAGTCAGATCATGACATTAATGACAAATATATGAAATATGTTTGTCCTGTTTAATGGAAAAATTTGCTCATGAACATGGTCATGTTCATGGGAGATTCAAACCAAACAAACCATGCTCCATCTCCAACTTCACTTCCCCAGCACTCCATCTTTACCCCCAACATTCCCATTCCTGCACTGTGCCTTTGAGTTGGAAGGTTGGAATGTAGTTAATAGACCGGCGGACGTAATGCCGCCGGTCTAAATCCCCTCACTATCTGCCCGACACGGTACTTAAGATAGATGTCGAAATACCGGCGCCTATCTTAATTCCGACGCCGGAAGACTGACCCCCGCCATCCCGAACGTTGTGTGCCGGATAACTATAACACTTAGCCCAGGGATGCGGGGGTTAGGTTTAGGGACCCCCAGGGGGACTTAAGGTTAGATACGACCCCCAGGGAAGGTTAGGGTTAGGCTAGGGGAAGGGGAGTTTAGACTTAGGTGCCACTCGGGGGAGGTTAGGGTTAGGCACCCCCCGGGAGGGTTAGGTTTAGGCACCCCTGGGGGAGATTACAGTTAGGCACTAGAGGGGAGGTTACAGTTAGGAACCCCTAAGGGAGGGTTAGGGGGGGCAGAGGGGAGGGTTACTTACCACCGGGCGTCGGGATCTCCTACTGTCGGTCTTTCACTGTCGGAATTTGAACCAGCGGCTGTAATCCCATTTCGGAAGGTCATCTAGCACCAATGCTTTCCCTGCTCTTACAACTTAACCTTGGTTGCTGTTCTAACAACTCCTAGTAAGTAGAGGCAAAGGGGTAATGCATCTGTTTTAGCCTATTATAAATGGATAACATTTGGCACCATGTATGGTTCAAGCCTTGGCAGCAAATGTAGCTTTGCGTATTAGTCTTGGAAACTAATGGCTAGGCATAGTAGACCTGACAAAGCCAAATATTACTTGGCTTTGTTATCTGGGCAGTAAAGACTCATCTTTGTATATTTGGCCCCATCTATAACTCGGCATATTATGCTAACAACAGGATTTGATTCAGGCGTTGTAGCTCATCATATTAAGCCTTACACACAACATGGGTTAGTATATGATGGTGGCTAGTAACTTTAGGAGCCGGCTCATAGGTTTTGTATATATTTTTGAGATGTACTGTAAGTGTATCTGGAGCCATTCCTTGCCTGTTTATTGAATTTACAAGATAATACAAAGGAACATAGACATCTGCACACAATAATATTATGGATAACCCTCCAATGATTTGATAGATGAGGGGTGCTGCCAAGAGACAAATACACATATATATTTAAAAAAAAACAAGAAGGGGGAAAGAAAAAGTTGTCTACAGTATGGCGCACAGAAATGTATATAAAGAATAAAAATCAATCTTTATTGTATATACATTAAAATGCCCCAACATGGGACATAGCCAGCGAAATAGAGGTTAAAAGTAGAAAAAATAATAATATAAAGAATGTGAAGATAACTGAAAAATAAAAATTAAATAAATCCCTTGCTGTGTGACTGTATTATTATTCCTGAGTCATTATATGGGTGAAACTCAGAGTCAAGATGTCACATATACATGCAGGTGTTGATTGTAAATAATTTTAATTGGATATTAGGTAAGTGAAAAAAATCTTTATGTCTTTGTCCTGATGTACAGGCAAATTGAGAAATCTCAATTATTATATTATGGAAGATTTTATTATTCACTTACTATCTCAACATAATATTTTATCCAATTAATGCATATTATTTAACATGTGTGCTTATTGCCACTATATAGTTATTCACTATGAATCGCTCCACTATTGATGTAATTATATATTGTGTCTATTAATTGGTTATAGACCTCATGAGAGCAATATTAATTGGAATAAGTAGATAATTTAATGAAATTAATTCACAATATTCTTGCAGAATAGTGACATCAAATTAACCACAATGTGGGTGAAAATCCCACTGTAAGCTAAGCTCATCTCAAACATAGGTATATTCATAAGGTCTCTTACGCATTGTTAGTACCCTTCAGATCTAATACTAATATATGGTGAGCTAGCATACAAATCATACTGTTATTGTATCGTACTGTGATTTAATAAATTGCTGATATGGTAGCTGTGCTACAAATGTTTCTTCACATGGATACAATCTTGACAGGTGTGGGTTTCAATTGGCAACAGAGTTTCTACATAACCGCGTGACTCATATTAACATAGGATAACATGGTGTAAACTAATTATATCATCATACATTGGTATTATAACTTCTTTAGTTCACAACACATGTAGTACACACAGCGGGCGTGCCCGCTCATCATATTAAGCCTTACATACAACATGGGTTAGTATATGATGGTGGCTAGTAACTTTAGGAGCCGGCTCATAGGTTTTGTATATATTTTTGAGATGTACTGTAAGTGTATCTGGAGCCATTCCTTGCCTGTTTATTGAATTTACAACAAGGAAGCTGCATTGAGTGCCAATAGTAAAATAAAAGCAATGAGGTCTATTCAGTTGGTGGTTTCAGCAGTAGGATTTGTATATAGCTTCTGTCAATGTGATATTTTAATGTCATGGTGACAGCAGAATACAGTGCAATTCTGTAATGTATAGCATATTTTATAAGAGCTACATGTGTTTGAGGAAACACATCAACCCGTGGCCTAGAAATTTCAAGCTCAATAAGCATTACACCTTGTGGCTAAAGTAATTTGAATAAACTTTTTTTTTCCCAATGAAATAGGGGAAACCCTTAAAGGCAAAGGAAAGATGTGACTGATGGCATTCCCAGCACACTAACATGTCAGACAAGTTTGCAATATAAACAAATTTAATTGGAAGCGGCAGCGGTTAATGCTGAATTGTGGTGTTAAATCGTAAATAAACCTTTAGTACATTCCTGCCTATAAACCTCTAAGCTTCACCTGCCTAGAACCTCTAAGACAAAACCTGCCTATACCTTCTAAAACCACAAGATGTCGCTAATTAGCGCTGTTTAATTATACCATTAATAAAACTCTAAGACAGTTGAATAGCGGTCCAACGCTCTAAAGATTATTATTCAGGTAAAAGTACAGATGTTGCCACGCTATGATCTAACAATGAGCGCAAAATAAATTGTACAACCATTAGGTCATAAGGTACAGTCAATACATACGCATTCGCTCTGGGACCAGATACCGGCATCAATAATGAGACCTCCGTCGAACAGCATAACAGGAACACCGCAGACTGGCATCTTGTTTCAGGGCACTCACATATATACCCGTACTGGGATAAGCAATACAATAGAATACGTTGGCAGGTTCTCATTGGTTCCTCTTCTTGCTTCTTCCGTGACGGTACAATTCATAGGTCAGTGCAAAGACACAACCCAGCCTCTAACAGCCTGATTGTGTTCACCTTCCCGCTGCATAATAAATCTAATCTAACTATGGCATACAACATTTCAAGAAGTTATTCTCTCTAACATTCATATTTCATAGCCGCATGTTCTGATCTTCTCACCGATGCCACCGGAACGCTGTGGGAACAGAGTAGATCAGTACAGCACCAAACACGTTCCAATTGTCATTTACTAAGCCATAGTTACAGAAAACATTCATTTCTTTATATGCTGACATTGCGATTAAACCAAGTAATAATCATTCCTTTTGCGCTGCGGGACCATTGCTTTTAAATGTGTATGCGGGGAGAAATGACACTAAATTGTGTTGTGCGTTTGAGGGTCTGTGGGGCACTTAGCGACCAGCACTAAGTTGGAAAAGCTTCTGTGTATGTGTGTGAGCATGCCAGTATGGGTTTGGGAAAGGTCACTAAAAAGCTGGCTGTGCGTCTAAATCGCTATTTTGCGTTGTCCTATGTTTAACATGAAGTGCAGGGAAAACACCACTAATTTGCTACTTTTTGCTACATCGCGTATGTGTTAATGTGAATGCAGGGAAAACACCACTACTGTGCTACTGCTCAAATATAAGTCTGTGGTGATTTTAATGTGTTGGAAAGTTATTTTATGTCTGCTAAACACCGTCGGTAGGTGCTAGGGGAAGATTGTTAAAAAGCTGTTCGTGCTACTTTTTAGCAACTTTGCGTTGTGAGTAGCAAAATTGTTACTTTTATCAATTTTGCACTGTGGATTGTGTACTATGTATTTTTGACAAAATGGCGCTTGTGTAAGCTTTCTTTTCTAAAATGGAGTCTTGCTGCCATTCACAAGATGGCGTCATGCAGATTTTCCTGATTGCCAAACAGATTCTGTCTTAGCCAATTATTCGGTTTCGACAGTCCACCCTTTGATAGCCAATCAAGCGCTATCACAACCTATTCTGAATCTGTTTAGCCATGCATGAAAATATACCGTTCAATGTTATTATGGTATGACACAGTGTGGTCATTTGAACCATTCAGATAATGCATCTCCGGGAGGGACATAAAACTGCCCTTATACGCACACCGCGGATCCTTAAGGGATCATGGGAAAGATGTGGGGATGCACCTATCCTATAAGGAGAGCCTTGGAAGGGGTTGGGACTGCATTACCTAAGATGACTTAAAACAACATAAACGTTATATCCATGCACGACCACTCAAACTCAGGCTACATTGTTATACACTACATCATAACTCAGGATTGTAATACAGTTCTTCCTTATTATTGTTACTCATATTTTCACAATTTACTGTACTGAAATTGGACCGGCACTCCCCTGGTTTGGTATAGCACTCCTCCTCTCGATTTCACTCCATTACACCAGCATCAGCTCCGGCCTCCTCCATCTATCCTCCGTCACAAGAACCAGGAATCTCCAGATAAACCAATCATGATGGAAATTCTGAAAGAAGAGTACACACATGAACACAGCAGAACAGTTCTTTTGCTATGACACTGATCTACTATTGTCTTTTAGCTCAGGTTTCTCACTGTCACCTTTTAATTTTCCCGGAACAGGTTCGCAATTGCCAGATCCTCATTATCTGCTTCAACTCTGCCCTGCTTCTCCACCGGTTGATTAACCTTTCTGCAGTGAGTGGCAGGGACCCAGGTATCTCTCTCGGCCCCTTTAAGGATGTGGCACTCATCAACAGCACCTGGTACGGCCCCTCCCATCGATCTATTAGGCAACCTGAGTGTAAAAAATTTCGGATCATAACATATTCTCCAGGTTTGACATCATGACAGTTTATCTCTGGCATATCGGGTGACAACAATTTCAATTTCTGCTGTTGTTGCTGCAACTGTTTGCTCATTGTTATAAGATACTTAACAGTGACCTCGCTGTTACTCTTCAGGTCTTCCTGTGGGCTTATAATTAAATGAGGTTGTCTACCAAACAGTATTTCAAATGGGGACAGATTAAGTGGAGGCCTAGGAGTGGTCCTTATGCTATGTAGGACCAAAGGTAGTGCTTCTGGCCATGTTAGTCCAGTCTCAGCCATGATCTTACTTAATTTGTTTTTAATAGTGCCGTTCACTCTCTCCACCTTGGCACTGGCTTGGGGTCAATATGGGGTGTGGAGTTTGCTATCAATACCCATCAATTTACACATTATCTGGAAGACATCCCCGGTGAAATGGGTACCCCTATCACTTTCAATCATTCTAGGGATACCATACCTGCATACAAATTCCTGTACAATCTTTTTAGCAGTGAATACAGCAGTATTAGTGGCCGCTGGGTATGCCTCTACCCAATTAGAAAATACATCGGTACAAACTAACACATACTTGAGATTCCTGCAGGGTGGTAAGTGGATGAAATCAATTTGTATTACCTGGAAAGGACCGTCAGTCGGGGGAATGTGGGATGGTTCGGTAGGGATTGTTTTCCCTATGTAGTTCCTCAAACAGGTCAGACAGGACATTGCTCTCTTTTCCGCTTGTGAAGAAAAACCCGGTGCGCACCAATATGCCTTCACTAACTTACACATACCTGGTTTTCCCAAGTGAGTCAGTCCGTGCCCTGCCTCTGCCAGGCTTGGGTAATACACCTTAGGTGCCACCGGTTTACCTTGTCAGTCCCTCCAGAGTCCAGAGGGCTCTTGCCCACATCCCTTAGACTTCCATGTTGCTTTCTCTTGGGTAGAACACAAATTTTGCATCTCTATTAATTTCTGCATGTCAACTGTTTGGAAAACCATTACTTGTTCTATGGGTACATTTGTTTTTAAACCTGCTGCCCACTTGGCAGCTTCATCCGCCCTGTTGTTGCCCAATGATACCAGATCTTCCTCACATGTGTGGGCTTTACACTTTATTACTGCTCCCATTTTGGGCAACTGAATTGCTTTTAATAATCCTTTTATGTGTCTGGAATGTGCGACTGGTGTGCCTGCTGCTGTCATAAAATTTCTCAGACGCCATAGAGCTCCGAAATCGTGAACAACCCCGAACGCATACCTAGAGTCAGTGTAAATTTTGGCATATTTGCCTGCTGCCAATTCACACGCTCTTCTCAGCGCTATTAACTCCGCCACTTGGGCTGAGTGAGGAGGACCAAGAGGTTCAGCTTCTATGATGTCTGTGTCATCTACAACAGCATAACCTGTACATAACTCACCTGTGTCCATTTGTCTATGGCAACTAGCATCCGTGTAAAATGTCACATCTGCATTCTCTAAAGGTATGTCACGTATGTCAGGTCTAGCAGTAAAGGTCTGGTTAAGATAATCCATACAATCATGCATATCAATACCTTTGCAAAACTCACTTTCTACCAGAGACTCATCCTCCACCCTTTGTGCATTCTTATGCACATACGGTAAGTACGTTGCTGGATTTAACGTATTACACCGCTTTATAGTGATGTTTGAGGGTGCTATTAGAGCTAGTTCCCATTTGGTGAATCTAGCTGAGGATACGTGTCTGGTTTGGGCAGAGTTCAACAGGGCAGACCCAGCATGTAGGGTATAGACAATCATATCATGGCCCAATACCACATCCTCACTTTTGCTGACCAATAGAGCCGTTGCTGCTACACTTCTCAAACAGGTTGGGAGTGATCTCGCCACAGTGTCCAATTGTGCACTGTAATATGCTACGGGCCTACTGGCATCCCCATGTTTTTGTGTAAGGACACCTGCAGCACAACCATCAGCTTCCATACAATACAAATCCAAAAGGTTTTTCATAACAGGGTATTCCCAAAGCATGAGCTTTTGTCAGACTATCCTTAAGATTAAGGAAAACCTGCTCTGCTTCCTCAGTGTGTATGACACGATCGGGCTTTGAGGAAGAGACTAATTCCTGTAAAGGTAAGGCCAAAATAGAAAAACCTGGGATCTACAATATCCACACATTCCCAAGAAGGTACGGATTTGCTGTTGGTTATGTGGCAGTGTCATGTTTTGTATAGCCTGGATTCTATCTGTAGTGAGATGTCACAGCCCCTGGGTTAGGCAGTGTCCCAAGTATTTAACTCTGGATTGGCACGGCTGTAGTTTGTCCTTAGCAACCTTGTGTCCTGTTTGTGAGAGATGAAGCAACAAAAGTTTATTATCATTCAAACATGACATAAACGAGTCAGAACATAGCAATGAATCGTCTACATATTGAATTAGAACAGATCCATTGGCGGGTTGAAAAGACCGTAAACAATCGTGTAATGCCTGGGAAAAGATACTGGGGCTGTCTATGAAACCCTGGGGTAATCGTGTCCATGTGTATTGTACACCCCTGTATGTGAATGCAAATAGGTACTGACAGTCAGGATGAAGAGGTACAGAGAAGAAAGCAGAACAAAGATCAATGACAGTGAAATGGGTTGCATTTGGTGGAATTTGCATAAGGATGACAGCTGGATTCGGCACTATGGGAAATTGGCTCTCTACCACCTTATTAACCCCTCTAAGGTCTTGTACCAGCCTATAACCCCTCCCACCAGCCTTCTTCACTGGAAAAATGGGACTGTTGGCTACACTTGCTGTACGGACTAAAATTCCCTGCTGCAATAACCGCTCAATTATGGGATACACCCCTAACTCTACCTCCTGTTTTAGTGGGTATTGGGGAATTTTTGGGACTTGCCTACAACTTTTTAGATTTATCATTACAGGAGCTACATTTGCCATCAATCCAGTGTCCTGTCCATCCTTAGTCCAAAGTGAGTCTGGTATTTGGGTTAGCATTTGATCTACCTGAGATGGATTTTTACCTGTATCAGTAGAGTGAAACCTTTGGGGAGTGTCTAGTACATCCCTTACTTCCAATACAAATCTTTCAGGGACATCTATAAACACACCATCAGGGGTACAATAAATGATACAGCCCATTTTGCACAATAAATCTCTTCCCAGTAGGTTAGTAGGTGCCGCTGCAGCCAGGAGAAAAGAATGCCTGGTATGCAATGGGCCGATAGTAACCTCTGCAGGTTTTGTTAACGGTTAATGTTGCACTTTACCCGTTACACCCATGGTTGCTACTGTCTGGTTACCCGTAAATTAGCTGGAGATTTTAACACTGATCTGGTCGCCCCTGTGTCTACAAGAAAAGGATGTTTAGTACCAGCTACATCAATCATCATTACCGGTTCTTCCCTAGTACTTTCTGTTAACCTGACTATCTGTAGACTACAGGTATGACCGCACCCCTAGCATTGGCTTTCGTTCTCCAATATAGCATTTAAAGCTACAATTGGAGCTGGCTATGATTGGGGATTTGTTGGCCTCTGTGTGTATCCTTTATGAGGATATACAGGTACTACCTGGTTTGGGGGTCCTAATCTATTTGCTGTGCAGTACCTACTTATATGTCCTACTTGGTTGCAGTTAAAACACTTCTGTGGTGAGCGTGGATTTTGTCGTGTGGGGAAAGGTTGAAGATTTGGCGGGAAATATGATGGCTGAATATATTGTGGTGGTAGATAGTATGGGTTTTGTAGTGCCATGGGATAGGTGGGATGGGGTTGTATGGGTGGCTGAGTGGGGTTTGTGAGGGCATATATCTGTGTAGGTGTTTGTGTGTCTGGTGGCTGTGGTGTTACATTCATGGCTTCTAGAGTTTGAATACTAACATCCATTAGCTTCTCACTCTGGGTCTCTCTCTTCTTTAGGATGTTCTTATCATGTTCTATAGCAGTTTCTCTGATGGAGTCTACTGTAGCTCCCCTCCAGCCTGGTAATGATGTCTGTAATCGGGCTTTTAGATTGTCTTTAAGACCATCCACAAGCACCGTGATGACCATTTCCCGGTAATGAATGCTATCTTTAATATTTTCTATCCCAGTGTACTGGGTGATAGCTTGCAGGGCTCGGGTACAGTAATCCTCTGCTGACTCATTTTCTTTTTGTTTTATTGTGAAAATTTTGCTCCAGTTAACTACTACTGGCAAATATATCCCCAATTGAGTATTTATGCAGGCAATGTTGCCTTGGTTTTCCTCATCTGTTAAGGGACCATCTCCGTCCAACACGCAATCCGTGATAAACTTTGTCACGTCGGTATTAGGAGGAAGACAAGCCCTTAACACCACTCGCCAATCTTTATTAGTTGGCTCGTGGGAGTAACACAAATTTTTCAAAAATTGTTGGCATTTCGCTAATTCCTTTTTAGGGTCAGGGAAATCATTCATGATGGAGTTTAGCTCAGCTCTTGTCCATGGACAATGCATTGCAACCGTCCTTGTGGGCACTACACCATTCGCATCCGCATTCCCATTGGGAACAGTTACTGTGCGGGTGGGATGGAGGCCGGCCACATGATTACTTTTGACCTTACCACCCGGCTGGGGATTCAATCTACTACTGCTACGTATAACTACTTCCTCAACAGGTGCAGGGGAAGCTAACACTTCCTGTACTACAACTGATGAGGACGGGACTACCGGTTGTGCCTGTTGTGATTGTGCATTTAACATATGTACAGCATGTGAAATAGCAGACATAGTAACAGGTTCATCATCATCATCCACATTATAAACATTTTCCTTGTGAATACTTAAGAGAGGGTATAAGTTGTTAGTTACATTTTTATGGGTTTTTTACATTGACTGCTCCTACACCCCCATCCGCATAGGGAGGTGGTGGTGCGCGTGAACCATCTGTACTACCTTCTGCGACGCTACCTTGCAGTGCATGCGCGCTATCAAGCGATGCGTCCGTGGCGCTATTTAGCAACACCGGCGCATTGCCCGAGACTGTGCCCGCGACGCCTGTTTGCGTCGCGGGCACATTCTTCAGCCACATTTCCCCCTCGTGCTGCCACAGTTTAAAACAATCACTATACTTTACTTTCCTCGCTCGAGACCGCACCAAACATATGTGAGCTCGGACATTGTCTAGTATCTGCTTATCGAAACTACCAACTCTAGGGAACGGATTAACACTCTTCCTCGTCATATTATGCCACAAATCACAATATTTGGTTGCTATGGCACCGTACTTTGTATGCATAATATGTCGTGCCGACCCGATCGGCGCATCCTACAGCAGCAAATTGTCTACCATCTCTACCGTTTGCTTTTCTCCCATCTTGGGAGAAATCCTAAGCTTTTCAATAGAGATTTAGACTTGTGAACTGTTTTCTAGTAGGCTACGTTCACGCACCTGGATAAGATTTAAGAAGGCAACTTACCAACACCTATGGAAATTTTATATCGGCTATTCCACGCACCGGGATAAGATTTAGAGGGCTACTTACCAACACCTATGGAAATTTTATATCGGCTATTCCACGCACCGGGATAAGATTTAGAAGGCTACTTACCAACACCTATGAGAGTTTATATGTCGGCTACTCTCACGCACCTCTCTACAACAAAGACAACATGTACACCTGCTGATGTGTTAGAATGGTAAGCTGCTTACCGAGCGACTAGCACTTAGCCTTTAAAGGTCATACGGTACCTTTAACTTTAAAGCAACAAACGCTCGCTGTTTCACTCACTTTTCCTGCGCAGAAAAATAAACATTCCCCCAGAGTATGGCAACACCAATAGAGACACTTACAATGTTAACTATCAATACACAATGCAATTTCAACGGCTTTGTTCAAAACACGTGGCAGCCCTACCGGAAATACGTGTACGCAATTGTGCGACTAGTCGCATACACAGTGATGCGACCAGGCCCACGTGTTATTACCTTAACGCTATTATGCGACTCCCTCTAAACTTTTATCAACGAGAGAAAACGACTTTTCTTTCCTTGTCCCTGGATTCTGATCAGTGCTTCCTCTACACAATAACCGTCAGTACGCTCTCAGCAACACTGTGGTAATGAAAGACTAATGCGTCTCTCAAAAGGCGCCTCCACCCTTGCTGAGAGAGAACTGACTGAGTGTTACTGTGTATCAGATAACGTGATAAACCTACGAGCCCCCATCTGTTAAATCGTAAATAAACCTTTAGTACATTCCTGCCTATAAACCTCTAAGATTCACCTGCCTAGAACCTCTAAGACAAAACCTGCCTATACCTTCTAAAACCACAAGATGTCGCTAATTAGCGCTGTGTTTAATTATACCATTAATAAAACTCTAAGACAGTTGAATAGCGGTCCAACGCGCTAAAGATTATTATTCAGGTAAACATACAGATGTTACCACGCTATGATTTAACAATGAGCGCAAAATAAATTGTACAAACATTAGGTCATAAGGTACAGTCAATACATACGCGTGCGCTCTGGGACCAGATACCGGCATCAATAATGAGACCTCCGTCGAACAGCATAACAGGAACACCGCAGACTGGCATCTTGTTTCAGAGCACTCACATATATACACGTACTGGGATAAGCAATACAATAGAATACGTTGGCAGGTTCTCATTGGTTCCTCTTCTTGCTTCTTCCGTGACGGTACAATTCATAGGTCAGTGCAAAGACACAACCCAGCCTCTTACAGCCTGATTGTGTTCACCTTCCTGCTGCATAATAAATCTAATCTAACTATGGCATACAACATTTCAAGAAGTTATTCTCTCTAACATTCATATTTCATAGCCGCATGTTCTGATCTTCTCACCGATGCCACCGGAACGCTGTGGGAACAGAGTAGATCAGTACGGCACCAAACACGTTCCAATTGTCATTTACTAAGCCATAGTTACAGAAAACATTCATTTCTTTATATGCTGACATTGAGATTAAACCAAGTAATAATTATTTCTTTTGCGCTGCGGGACCATTGCTTTTAAATGTGTATGCGGGGAGAAATTACACTAAATTGCGTTGTGCGTTTGAGGGTCTGTGGGGCACTTAGCGACCAGCGCTAAGTAGGAAAAGCTTCTGTGTATGTGTGTGAGCATGCCAGTATGGGTTTGGGAAAGGTCACTAAAAAGCTGGCTGTGCGTCTAAATCGCTATTTTGCGTTGTCCTATGTTTAACATGAAGTGCAGGGAAAACACCACTAATTTGCTACTTTTTGCTACATCGCGTATGTGTTAATGTGAATGCAGGGAATACACCACTACTTTGCTACTGCTCAAATATAAGTCTGTGGTGATTTTAATGTGTTGGAAAGTTATTTTATGTTTGCTAAACACCGTCGGTAGGTGTTAGGGGAAGATTGTTAAAAAGCTGTTCGTGCTACTTTTTAGCAACTTTGCGTTGTGAGTAGCAAAATTGTTACTTTTATCAATTTTGCACTGCGGATTGTGTACTATGTATCTTTGACAAAATTACGCTTGTGTAAGCTTTCTTTTCTAAAATGGAGTCTTGCTGCCATTCACAAGATGGCGTAGTGCAGGTTTTCCTGATTGCCAAACAGATTCTGTCTTACCCAATTATTCGGTTTCTACAGTGGTTATAGAGTAAATATGGCTGGTAGCAAAAATAACGATTAGGCACCCTGAATGGGAGTGGGGAAATTGTTCCTAGGTGGAGAAAAACTAGAATTAATTTGACACCCTGCTGGATTGGATAATTTTTCTGTTTTTTTTATTGTACTTTTGTTCTACTGAAGAGAACTACCGGTAGTTTATAAACTCATATGGCGATCGTTTAAGTGGAATTGTAATTGCCTGAGGCATAATGAATTTCAGCAAAATAAAAAATGTATACTAACACATAAAATAAGTATAGAATATACTTCAATTATTTATTCACATTATTAGTGCCCACATAGTAAACAAATGTTTAGCAGAAGTCTGCTGGAAAATATATAAACGCTCCAATAAATGTCTAGAATAGAATTATCTTGAAATATGAATACACTTCATATACTTAATCTAAAATGATTACACTGATCTTTAACCCACCATGAAATTTGTTTTGTCCCATTTTGTGAAGCCCCTCGCCTTAAATAGTCATTTAGGAGAGCTATATCGCATTGTGTGCATTATTTAATCTACCCGGCATTAAACTGTAAAGTCTGGCTTTCTATTTTAGTGTCTGTTTACAGCCTGCATTGTAAGCCTGTGATAATTATAGTCTGTCGCAGGGGCTCTACACCTTGTCTGTTTCCATGTAGATTTTAATTCTCAAATTGTTTATTGTGAAACTTTGTAAGCCAAAGAAATCATTTGAATTGATTGAAAAAGTTACTCACCTTCTTCTTCCCTAATTAAAGGTTACTCGTAAAATTTCCCATTTTCATATAATTTACATATCACAGAAACTGTAGTATGGCATGATCACTTCCATTTAATGGCTGGAAAATAATACATTTTTATTTTTTGGTTTCGTTTTAGTATCAATAAACGTATTGTGTGTGTGTATGTATGTATGTATGAGAGGTGTCCCAAAACCCCCTAATGTATATGTGAAGCCTCCAGGTTGTTATAGTTGTCACATTTGCACCACTTGTCTTCCTCTGGTTACAGAAAAGTTTTTAAACATCCTCATTTAGATAGAAGGTACTCTATTCGTCATGTACTGACTTGTACCTCTACATTTGTGGTACAGTATATATTATCTGGTGCCCGTGTGGTCTATATTATGCGAGTCAGACCACACGAAAATTTTGTGAAAGAATGGCATTGCATAGGTCGGCGATTAACCTGGCCATTTTAGGTAGAGATATAGATCAGCCAGTGGCTAAACACTTTAAGACCTATGGGCATCCTCTTTCGGCACTTAAGTATATGATCATTGATCATATTCCTGCCTCCCCTAGACAGGGTAACCGTGCTAAAGCCCTTCTTTTACTTGAAGCACGTTGGATTTTTAGGTTAGATTGTGTTTCTCCTAAAGGTTTGAACGAAAAAATGTATTAGAATAGTTTATATTAATATCTCTTCTTCCTAGTTTTATGATTCTTTACTTTTATATGTCCATTTTTTGGGGTATTATTGTGATTGTATATGTATGCTCATGTAATTTTATGTTCACTTTTGATATTTTTCATTGTATATATCAGTTTGTTTTTTATGTGATTTGATTATTCCTGCCGGCTGTTTTGTCTGCAGCTAGACACGACATACCCTTCCTTGTAGGACCGCAATTAGAGTGGTTGCCTAGTTACACATGCAACCGGGACCCAGAACTGTGACTCTCTTGATAGTCCGCTACAAACAGCTGAATGGGCTAACTGCCGGTACATGTTTTCCGGCTGTCTTGCCGATCAGCTGCCTTTGTAGCCGAACGTGGGAGCACCTTTCTTGTTCAACCGCAAGCTTTCTGTGGTTGCTAGGGAACTCTTGCAGGTGAGACCCGGAAGTGTGTGTCTCGTGGAGCAGGGCTGCACACGGCTGGACGTGGTTAGCTGCGGGTTTGTGTCCATCACGCATTTAGTGTGGGTAAGTGTTTATTTCATGTTGTATGTAGTTAAGTGTGTCCTGACAAAGGGGCTGATGCCCTGAAACGTTGACGTTATTAATACACTGTTTTTGCATCTTATATCGTGCCTCTGAGTGCCTGTCTTCTTCATTGGAGTTGTATGTATGTATGTGTGTGTGTGTATGTGTGTGTATGTGTATGTATATATACCCAGTCGAGAAACATTTTTGTGACAACCAGCTAATAGCCAGAGTAACCGCCTTATGCAGCACAGACAGGAGCTAGACAGGCTGGGAGTGACTCAATAAGATGCTGGTAGCAGACTCGTTACTAGACATTTTGGTGCCCTGTGCCAAAAAGAGCATTGGCGCCACCCATGCCCATTTTCCAAATAGGGACATAATATAGTGCACCTGAAAAAAGAGTCATGGCCTCATGGGGAAGGGCCAGGGAGGAGATGGGGGAGGACATGAGATGCTGGGGATAAAAGAAGAGGAAGTTACAAGTGAGAATGATAAACAGGAAAATTGTCAGGCCCAAACAGCGCCCCTGCCCTGCGGTGCCTTGTGCCATTGCACAGGTTGCACCACCTTAGTTACAGCCCTGGCTGGTAGGCTGGCACAAGTATCTGGAGCCATGGTGACTTCAATGCATCCCACAGCTGCTTGAGGGTGCGTGGTGATGCTCAATTGAGTTCAAGTCCGGGGAATCAGGGGACCAGGGAAGTACTTGGAAGTATTGGCCGTGCTTGTCCAACCACTGTCGGACATTTCTAGCCATGTGACATGTCGCATTTCTTGCTGGAAAATCCAACCCACCTCAGGGAAGACAATCAGCATGTATGGGTGTATGTACTCTGCAAGGATGGATTCATAATCAAATCTGTTGAGGGTGCCTTCCACATGGATGAGTGGGCCCAGAGAGTGCCATGAAAACATTCCCCAGACCATAATGCTGCCACCACCAGCTTGTGTTCTTCCAGCAATGGTTGCAGGGAGTTTGTTTTCTGATGTTTCTCGCCTGACATGCCAACATCCATCCGTTCAATGAAGCACATGACGTACTTCATGGGCTATGCGCTGCCAACGTCAAATGTAAGAGGTGGTCATAATAATGTGACTCGACTGTGTGTGTTTGTGTGTGTATATATATATATATATATATATTTATATTAGGGGTGAGCAGGCTCGGATTTCTGAAATCCAAACCCGGCCGATCCGAGTCAGGCTCGTCTTTTCCCGCCTGACTCGGATCTGAAAGCGAGGCAAAACGTCATCATCCCGCCTTCCGGGTCTCGCGGGTTTTGGATCCTATATAAGATACCCACATCGGCGCCATTTTCTCACTTGGCTGTGGACAGTGAAGAGGGAGGGTGGGAGTTACGGCTGGCTGGGCTGTGTAGTGTAGTGTTGTAGTGCAGTGTAGTGTTGTGCTGTGCTGTGCTGCGCTGTGCTGCTGTTGTCCATAGGGGCTGTGTCCACTACTTCAAAGTCCATAGGGGCTGGCTGGACTGTGTTGTGCAGTCAGTTGTCCATAGGGGCTGTGTCCACTCCAAAGTCCTGTGCAGTGTCCCAGTCCTAAAGGGGTGCTGTAGTGTTGTCCAGGGGGTGCTCTGTCCGTCAGGGGTGCTCCCCCCAAGTGTTTGTGAATTGTGTGCACTGTGGCTGCACGTGCATCAACAAAGGAGCAGCGCCAAGAGTGCGCCTGTGTCCCATAAGTAAAAGGCCGGCTGGCTTGTCCGTTAAAGGGTGCTGTAACCCCCAAAGGGCACTCCAAACAAAACAAAAAAATATATTTTTTTGTTTGTGTGTTGTGTGCGCAGTAGCCGCACGTGCATCAACAAAGTAGTGCCAAGCGTGCGCCTGTGTCCCATAAATAAAGGGCCGGCTGGATTGACCGCTAAATGGTGCTGTAACCCCCCAAAGTACACTCCAAACAAAATAAAAAAATATTTTCTGTGTTTGTGAATTGTGTGCGCAGTAGCCGCACGTGCATCAACAAAGTAGTGCCAAGCGTGCGCCTGTGTCCCATAAATAAAGGGCCGGCTGGATTGACCGCTAAAGGGTGCTGTAACCCCCAAAGGGCACTGCAAACAAAATAAAAAAATATATTTTTCTATGTTTGTGAATTGTGTGCACTGTGGCTGCACGTGCATCAACGAAGGAGCAGCGCCAAGCGTGCGCCTGTGTCCCATAAGTAAAGGGCCGGCTGGCTCATTTCTTAAAGGGTGGTGTAACCCACAAAGTGCACTACTCTCCAACAAGAATAAAAAATAATTTTCTGTGTTTGTGTGCGCCTTAGCCGCACGTATATATCAATATAACATAAATGGAGGACCAAACTTTCTCCGATAAAAATAAAATAGGGAAAGATCAAGAACTACTTCCTCCTAGTGCTGAAGCTGATGCCACTAGTCATGACATAGACGATAACATGCCATCAACGTCGTCTGCCAAGGCCGATGCCCAATGTCATAGTAGAGGGCACATACAATCCCAAATGACAAAGTTCAGGAAAATGACCTTGAAAAAAACATTTAAATCATCTGAAGAGAAATGTAAACTTGCCAATATGCCATTTACAACACGGAGTGGCAAGGATTGGCTAAGGTCTTTCCCTATGTTCATGGCTAGTGGTTCAGCTTCACATGACGATGGAAGCCCTCCTCCCAAAAAATCAAACGAGTTAAGCTGGCAAAAGCACAGCGAAGAACTGTGCGTTCTAAGAAGATATCACAAATCCCCAAGGAGAGTACAAGTGTGGTGGTGGTTGCGATGCCTGACCTTCCCAGCACTGGACGGGAAGAGGTGGCTCCTTCCACCATTTGCACGCCCCCTGCAAGTGCTGAAAGGAGCACCCACAGTCCACTTGCTGATATGCAAATTGAAGATGTCACTTTTGAAGTACAACAGGATGACGATACTGGTGTAGCTGGCGCTGAGGAGGAAGTTGCCGAGGAGGATTCTGATGGTGATGTGGTTTGTTTAAATCAGGCTCCGGGGGAGACAGTTGTTGTCCGTGGGATGAAAAAGCCCATCACGGTCATGCCTGGGCAGAAGACTAAACATTCCATCTCTTTGGTCTGGCAATATTTCTATCCAAATCCGGACAACAACTGTCTTGCCATATGTACCATATGTAAAGGTGGAATAAGTAGGGGTAGGGACGTTAACCACCTAGGATCATCCTCCCTTATACGGCACCTGCAGCGCATTCATAAAGAGTTACTGTCAAGTTCAGAAACTTTGGCTAAGACCATAAGCAGTCCAGGGACACCTAAATCCCGTTGTCCTGTTGTATCCAAGCGCCTGCAAACCACACTGTCAATTTCCTCCTTAGTCAGGATCGGAAGTAGTCCTGCAGGCCATGTCACTGGCATGACTGACTCTCCTATCCGGGATTCCTCCGGAGGCTCCTGCATTGCTACGCCTCCTGCTGCCGCTGCTGCTGGGAGTCGTTCATCATCCCAGAGAGGAAGTAGGAACACCACTACTTTTACTAAACAATTGACCCTCCAACAGTCCTTAGCGAGGAGGATGAAGTACGACAGCAGTCATCCTGAAGCAAAACGTATAACTGAGGCCTTGACTGCTATGTTGGTGTTAGACGTGCGTCCGGTATCCGCCATTAGTGCAGTGGGATTTATACAATTGATGGAGGTAGTGTGTCCCCGGTTCCAAATCCCGTCTAGATTCCACTTCACTAGGCAGGCGATACCGAGACTGTACAGAAACGTCAGAAAAAGTGTCCTCAGTGTCCTGAAAAATGCCGTTGTACCCAATGTCCACTTAACCACGGACATGTGGACAAGTGGAACAGGGCAGACTAAGGACTATATTACTGTGACAGCCCACTGGGTAGATGTATCACCTTACGCAGCAACAGCAGCAGCGTCACCAGTAGTAGCATCTCAGAAACGCCAGCTCATTCCAAGGCAGGCTACGCTGTGTATCACCGGTTTCAGTAAGAGGCACACCGCCGACAACCTCTTAGAGAAACTGAGGGAAATCATCGCCCAGTGGCTTACCCCACTTAGACTCTCCTGGGGATTTGTGATATCTGACAACGCCACCAATATTGTGCGGGCATTACATCTGGGCAAATTCCAGCACGTCCCATGTTTTGCTCCCACAATAAACTTGGTGGTGCAGAATTTTCTGAAAAGCGACAGGGGCGTGCAGGAGACGCTTTGGGTGGCCCGAAAAATTTCTGGCCACTTTCCCCATTCAGCGACTGCGTGCCGAAGACTGGAGCGCCAGCAAACACTCTTGAACCTGCCCCGCCATCACCTGAAGCAAGAGGTTGTGACGCGGTGGAACTCAACCCTCTATATGCTTCAGAGGATGGAGGAGCAGCAAAAGGCCATTCAAGCCTATACATCCACCTATGACATAGGCAAAGGAGGGGGTATGCACCTGACTCAAGCGCAGTGGAGAATGATTTCCGTGTTGTGCAAGGTTCTCCAGCCCTTCGAACTTGCCACACGTGAAGTCAGTTCAGACACTGCCAGCTTGAGTCAGGTCATTCCCCTCATCAGGCTTTTGCAGAAGCAGCTGGAGAAAGTGAAGGAGGAGCTAAGACGGAGCGATTCCGCTCGGCATGTGGGACTTGTGGATGAAGCCCTTCATTCGCTTTGCCAGGATTCCAGGGTGGTCAATCTGTGGAAATCAGACCACTACATTTTGGCCACCGTGCTCGATCCTAGGTTTAAAGCCTATGTGGTGTCTCTCTTTCCGGCCGACACAAGCCTGCAGAGGTGCAAAGACCTGCTGGTGAACACACTGTCAGCTGAAGCGGAACGTGACACGTCAACAGCTCCTTCTTCATTTTCTCCCGCAACTGGGGCTGCCAGGAAAAAACTTAGGTATCCTAAGCAACCCGCTGGCGGTGATGCAGGGCAGGCAGGACCAAGTTTGGACATCTGGTCCGGACTGAAGGACCTAGCAACCATTTCTGACATGTCTACTGTCACTACATATGATACTGTCACCATTGACAGAATGGTGGAGGATTACATCGGTGACAGCATCCAAGTAGGCATGTCAGACAGTCCATACCTGTACTGGCAGGAAAAAGAGGCAATTTGGAGGCCCCTGTACAAACTGGCTCTATTTTACCTGAGTTGCCCCCCCTCCAGTGTGTACTCCGAAAGAGTGTTTAGTGCAGCCGGGAACCTTGTCAGCGAAAGGCGTAGGAGGTTGCTTCCACAAAATGTGGAGAAGATGATGTTCATAAAAATGAATTATCAACTCTTCCAGGGAGACCAGCCTCCAGAACGTACAGAGGGACTTGTGGTGGTGGATTCCAGTGGGGACGAGTTAATACTCTGTGAGGATGAGGATGTACACAACACTGAAGAGGGTGAGGAATTGGTGGATGAGGAGGATGAGGACGACATCTTGCCTCCGTAGAGCCAGTTTGTGCAGGGACAGATTAATTGCCAGCTTGTTTTGTGAGGGCCCAAACCAACCAATCATTTCAGCCACAGTTGTGTGGCAGACCCTGGCGCTGAAATGATTGCTTTGTTAAAGTGTGCATGTCCTGTTTATACTACATCAGGGTGGGAGGGAGGGCCCAAGGACAATTCCATCTTGCAGCTCTTTTTTTTCTTTGCATTATGTACAGTTTGGGGCCTAGTTTTTCAAACTGCCTTCCTGTCTGCCACTGCAGTATCACTCCTAGATGGGTCACGTGTTTGTGCCGCCCACTCGTGTCGCTTAGCATAGTCATCCAGCTACCTCGGTGCAACCTTTTGGACATAAAAACACTATTGTGAGGTGTGAGGTGTTCAGAATAGACTGGAAATTAGTGGAAATTAAGGTTATTGAGGTTAATAATAGCATAGGAGCAGAAAAACCAACACATTCTGTGATTTTAGCTGTTTTTATGCTTTTTAAAAAAAAAATACAGATCCAAAACACAAAACCCAGAACCCAAAACACGGAAGGGTGGTTTTGGCAAAACCAATCCAGATCCAAAACACGAAGAAAGATCCAGATCCAAAACCAAAACACGGAAAGTGGCCGGTGCACACCCCTAAAATAAATATATATATATATATATATATATAGACTCACAAATGTATAATAGAGGGGATGTAGTCAGCAGAATACAGGCACTGGAATCCCGACAGCAGTCAGATTCCCGTCTTCAGAACCCCAACAAAAAGTGTTAGGGATTAGGTTAGCCACTAGGGGGAGGGTTGGGCTGTGGAGTGGGGGAGGGGGGGGGTAGGGAGAGACTGCGGTCGGTGAAGGTTAGGCTGCGGGAAGGTGGGTTAAGGTGTTAGGGTTTAAGACACCTACTTGTGTTGAGATTCTGACTGTCTATATGTTACTGTCTGTATTCTAACCGCCATTATCTCAGCTGCCGGGATCCCGTACCCAACCCAAAGAAAGAGAGAGATATCGAAATTAAAAATGAATGAAAGGATGAATATAAGAGAGTGGTAAGGGCTCCTACTGGTGTAGTAGTTCAGGTTATATAGAGAATATCAACCCATACGGCATAAATGGCCTGATTCAGAGATGCACATGGCATCTGAGATGCACCGTGTACGCGTCTCGCTTTTGATTGTACAGAGTCGCAGATCAAATTTAGACGCATAGTGTCAGAATTGTAACAGAGTCCTTGGGTGGTGATTGGGAGGTAGCGGAGTTGGTGAAACTGCACCTGCCATAGGGCTGGCATAAATGCCAAGATGCACCAAATGGTATTTCAGCTTCTGTGGATGCTGACAGCAGGCATCTCTGTCCTTGCACATTCTGACGCATGCTTGCACACCAGGGAAGGAATTTGTAGCAACATCAGCATATAAAGATTCAGGCACAACTGCAGCAAAATCTGCGTCTGACTTACAATTAGTCCCGATATGTGTACCAAAAATAAAAATTATAGTTTATCAGGCGAGTTATGATGTACATTACAGAAGCTGGTAGGTAAAGCTGCTTCAAACATCACACAACAAGAAATGGTCTCTGCCTGTGAGTATCCACTAGGCGATAGTAATCGTACAGTCATTCCTCATCCTGTAGGTGCCTACACTGAACGATATGTCGTTCAGTGCAGGCATCCTCCTTCATCCCTGAACATGCTCAATCTGTCGTTATCGGCATATTGACCGGAATGTGATTGATGTTGAAAACGACCAGCGGGAGCTCGCATCGCTGGTCGTTTTCGATATTACACTGCACGATTTGTGAACGATTGATGAGCGATTGAACGATGTCATTATCGTTCAATCGCTCATTTTAATCGCCTAGTGGATACGCAGTTTGAGTAATTTGGAGAGATACAGTTATGATAGAAACAGTGCATAATGCTAAAGATTTAAAATTACTGATCACATTTCAAGATACAAACTTTGCCATCAAGACTTTACAGATGCTCTAATGATCTGGAAGTTAGGTTTTCATATTAGAAGTATGCAGTTTCTTTTATATACAGTATATACTTTTATTTAAAGACATACATGTGAAATACATTTGCAGATTTATCAAATATCATATATAGACAAATATTTGACCACAGGACATCCACATTTTCAATATGATATTATTATAAACCAATCAAATGTATTCATTTGTAATCTAATAAATAACCATGTCATTCTCGAAATTGTAAATTGTCATTGCTTACACGGCTGTGTGGAATCTCTGGATTAGGAACAATTTGTGTCATTAGCATTTTCAGGATGCAGCTTCGGAGTGATGCATGTAAAGAATGTCTCCGGATAACATCCAAAAACACTATCGCTGATCAAGAAAAATAAACCTCTGGGCATTACTTGACATCAAAAGTTGCACAAAAGGCTCATAGCAATAATTCTCCAGGAATGTATGAAAAGATCGTAGCGTGACATTTTTTGGGATATTATTAATTTAAAGAGTAATGGAAACAATATCTTTATTTTACCATGATGCTACTGGCCTAAATAATTGTCTCAAATTTATTTCTAAGGTGCAGCCCTTCACAAAACCCATTTGAATTCCATTGAGCGTTATTTCTGAACATTTTGGGTGAATTATGTGGTTTTTATAACTGCCATATGAGCTGAGGTACTAACCTGGCCTTAGATAAAACAAACTCCGATTAAATCCTTGGCTCCAGCAATCACATCTTCCTGATGCAGAGGTCACTTCTAGAAGTGCTCACACCAGGGGTTCTGTGCATGAAATGATTATAGCTTGGACTGTGCTGAAGGCACTTATGGTGTTTTCTCCCTCTTATTTTTCTTTTTTTAATGTTTTCTCAAATCAATTTCTGATTAAATACGGTTCGTGCAGTTTTCAGTATAGACGACCTCAGACACACTACAGTCATTTCCCATCGTCTTTGCCACAACTCTGCGGAGTGTTGTGCGTGGTTCTTTCTTCCCAAAAAATCGTAACCAGACACCTCCCATGTTGTGTTGCCAGGGTTATAATTAGTTATGTATTTCCTTTCTGAGAGCCATAAAAGTTCTGTGGGGAATTTATAGGCTTGGGTACTTAATTTAAAATGTTTATACTAAAACATTATTTTGTTGAGCTCTTTTTGCAGAGCAAAACATAGATACTATCATGCCTATGAGAGCAAAAGCTATTGATTGTATAATTTTGTTACGATGATTTGGTCACTGTTTCGTCAGAGACCGTGTCTGGTGACATTGTTTTTCTCAATATGGCAGCCTCTGTTAGGTGGTAAAAGTTTGAATTAAAAAGAGCCACTGTATGTTTAGATTATTTTTCCAGTGGTTATGATAATGCATTATTGATATAGCTCCAACATTCCACAGTGCTGTTGTCTAAAATGTGTCGATTTTTTTTTTTTGTGGACCTGTAGCCAGCCAAACATCAAGCACATGACTAATGCTGGCTACACACTTTATAACGGTACGACCCAGTGATTAGCTGAGTGATGTAACAAGACATTGTGCGCGCCGTACACACTGCACGGTTCGTCGTACGACTGAGCGATGTATCGTTACATGCTGCATGCAACTACACTGCGTCGTTCATTGAATGGTCCCATCTGACGTGCAGTACAGCAGATGGGACAATTCAGTAAATGACGGATCGGACGTATCCACTATACAATGTGTACGATAAATCGTTCTGATCCGTGTCTGGATGATATATCAGACAATATATTGTATGCTGTGTACCCAGAAAGAAGGCGGCACGTTTAAAAAAAAAAAAAAAAAAAAAACTGCCCTGAGCTAGCGCTGGAATCTGGAAACATCTGATTTTTAGATAATCATGTACATCACCCCAAATTGATGGAGACTAGACAACTTTATATAAACTGAATCTTCTTTGATGCATGTTACTACTGTAAGCAGAGGAATGTAACATTTTAGATACAAACCTCATGCCATATTTTATTTAGTTACTTTTAATTATTTGTTTGAAAATATATTGTGAAATTGTTATTACTTTTATTTATTGGCAGTGACTGGCACAGTTTTAATATAATAGGGAAAGGGGAAAGTCATTCCTTAGACTATTGTATTGTATGTGCGGCACAGCGTGACTGTATAAATTACTCTCCATAAAAGGTATCGAAAAGGTTTATTCCCAAACTGTATCAAAATACCCTTATTTTGTCTACTGAAAGCCATTAATTCATAAACAGATGGAGGGCTGCCTAGTGTAGAACTGAAGCACATTGTTATATTGTCTTCTGTGCCAAAGACCACACACAGGCTCCTCTTCTATTGCATAAAGGTGTATTCCTAATTCCAAGGAAGAATAATTAATTCCTAAGTATTCTACTATCTCAGTATGTACAGGGTGCTGCTTAAAAGCTCTGCCAAGTGGCTATTATGCAGTTATTTTAGATAAAGAACGTGTAGGCCCTCTATGTTGTATTCAACATCCTAACTATAACCATTTTTGTGATTAAAATATAGTTTTGGTAAACTATAAACGCTGATAGAGAAGTGTACCTGACAAACCGAACAAAACATAAATCTGAATACAAAACTGATAGCATATGTTTATTGGAAATAGTAGACTTTGGCAGGTCTGACATGACATAGTCTTTTTAGCCTAAGGGGGGTATCCAATTTGCCGCAGCTAATTGCCTCGCCCGGGGCTATCCAATTAGCCCTGAAGTCGGCCTGACGCCAGGACTTATCGGGGGGTTTTTTCGGGACCTGATGTGTCCCGAAAAAGAATCCATGATAATTGCAGTTTTTTCATCTGAAAAAATGGTGTAAACAAATAGGTGTGCGAGCTTATTGCAGCACCTAAGTGTTTTCGGGAGAACTAGCCTATTATTTTCGACCAAAATAATAGGATAGGATGGGGAAAAAAATCGGGGATACTCTGTGAAAAATCCCTGTTTTTCGCCGATCGCATGGGTCAATTAGCACCCGAACAATGTTCAGGGCTACTTGGATACTGCTCTAATTATTTTTTTAAAGTTTGATTAAAAAAAAAAAAAAAAGTGGCATATTACTTTAATTATATACTATACTTTATTGGGGGCTGGGCAGGAGTGAAACTACATATTCTAAATAGACCATATCTTCCATATATTAGGATTACCAACTGTCATTGTAATGTATTGGAACTCAGTACATCATTAACAGTTTTCGCATATTAGTAAGAAAATAAATTGAAGCCAGCAAAAAAACTCCTCCTGATATTGTAGCACTACACAAACCAGTGTCTGAATGGGCAGGGGCATAGCCAGAACTTTTGAAGCCCCATAGCAACATTTTGAAGGAGCCCCTGTCCCAATGCTTCTAGAGAGCACCCATTATAGCTGCCCCCTTGGGCAGTTCCTGGCTCAGGTGCCACTTGAAGGACAGCTGTCTTGCCACCTTTCCCATCCTTAACCTATGTCCCCATTTTCCACAATAATGATGTGAAGGCAGAAGTAAAAATGCAAATCAAGGGAATGAGTTAATTATGTGATGTGAACCAGAGATATCAGACTCATTTTATAGTAGTAAAAGGTGATAAAACTGCCAATACCCCAATATGAAGATGGTGTGCAGCACCGCAGAATTTAGCATTCACAATAAAATACTGCTGTTGAATGTTTTCCAGGACAACATGTACTTGGATTGATATAAAAGGCCCAGCTTTCCATTCCCAGGCCAAATGATCTAGTAAAGCAACATGTTGATTGTGCAGGGTATATTTCCCTGTGGAATAAATATTTAGAATTGATCCTAGCATGTTAGACATGTGCAGTGTAAATATATATAGATAGGTGTTTTGTGTGTGAATGCACATAGATATGTTTGTGTATTGACTCAAGCTTTGTAGTGGATATGGAGGGTTTTGAGATAAACAAAAAGAGCTGAAGAAAAAAAAAATAATTTTGGCTGAAGAGATACAGCATAAGAATCATACAAGTGTCAACAAAAGAACTAAAACAAATAGGTCGCAAACATAACTCAGTGGAACAGGGACAGATCTAACCTTTTCTTATATGGGGGCAGCGGGCCAGGGGGCAAGCAGTACTTTTTTACAGACAGGGCCACAGTTTAATAGAGGTAAAATAAGTTTCTCAGTGTAAACGTGGTAATTTACTAAATGTTAATGTGGAAAGTATTGTCGTCATTATACATAGCTGAGGCTCCTTCCACATATAGTATGTAGGACAGTGGCCCATACTCTACTTTGCCTGTATTGCTCATTTTATTTGTCTATTCCTTTTTAGTGTTTGTTCATAGAACCTTAGGAGCTTGAAATGCATCTTCGCACTTTTGCTGGAAAAGTACCTTAGTATTGGTTAGTACAGTATAGACAATTGTTTTTGCAAACATTACAAATACTATGCACTACAAAAAGTAGCATGCCCTATTTACTGCCTTCGGTGCACTTTTATATTTCTAGAGAGGTTTATGCAAACACCTTACGAACAAACGCATGTCAACACTTTGGCCTCAAGGAATTTTATGTGCCTTTTATAGGTTCCTTAGGCTACATCTCAGACAAGAAAATTCAAATGTACCCTGTTCCCTAACCTGTAATAAATACTATTTCAGCACTAGAGAATTCTATGTCTAAAAGAATCTTTAAACGGCAATCTGAGATCCAGCACTTTTCTGAGTGTAATCTAAATACAGGTAGTAGAACATCTTTCCCACAAGATGTGAGAAATATTTTTTGATTTTAAATATTTTCTGTTTGCCAAAGTACAATGCAATATTTAATGATCAATTACCTAAACAGTTTGGAAGAGATATGTATTATAATGTGTATTTCTTTAAAATACTTGTACATTGTATATTTAATATTTAGAAGGACAACATACCAAACGGTAACATTTTTTTTGTATATTCTGTTTTTATTAAGACATGCAAATAAACATAAGCAATGCAAATATTTTACACTTGTAGTAAAAGCATAACAGAGTTTGCTAAAAAAAACGATCCAACATTCTCAATAGAACAAACAATATATTGGATATCAAATAGAGAATATTAATAAGAAAACAACAAAACTGAAAACCAAAAGGTAAAGTTAACATCTGCACTATTACATTCCATGCAGTAAATGAACAGTAAGATTGCATCTCTGTCATTAAGTGTCAGCACCTTGATAAATTTGGTGATCAATGTATATAATGTACATATCTACCTGCTCCTTAATGTTTCATTTCACATATGTCAAGATGATAGATATTTGATGTGCTCTCTCTTGGGATATCTGATATGTGGCGTTTCTGGAGCATAATTCTTAGTTATTACAGTGCTTGATCCCTGGTTTGTGCTAAACACTGCAATATTGAGATCATAATGTCACATGCAGCCAGTAGAATTCGAAACAGCCCTTAATGTGATAAATTGGCATAAAGTAACTGAAGCCCAATATGGATGATTACTGGTTAAAATATAGGGCTTGGACGCTTCCTCTATTTCTCTGCTGTTTTTAATAAGGAACAAAAAAAAAAGTTAGATTTTTACTTTTCATTTCTCCAAAAATGTTCATTTTGTTTTCATGTGCAAAAAATATTTGGAAATACTCCTAAATAAATTGTTTGTATGGCTGTATGGGAAGGAAATTCATCCTCATTTGCACTTTGCTCACCAATTTGATTTCCATGGTATCATATTAGCGAGCCGGCTCGGAATGTCATGGTTTTTACATCTTGACTGCTTGTGTTCTTTTGTTACAGAATTACTGAGGTTTCAGGCTGATTGAAAATGGCAGAAGGAATTTTGTGAGACACAATCAATTATGCCCTTGTTGTTTTTGTCTTTTACAGACTGCAGAATGAGAAATGGATGAATGTAAGAGCAGGCGATATCATCAGACTGGAGAATAATCAGTTTGTGGTTGTACGTAATATTCTGTTTATGTCAAATTTTTTTTCAAGATTTTATGAATGCAGGGAGGATATGGTAAAACTGTGCACTCAATAATGCCAATATTCTTGTCTAGGTCCATGTTCTAAGTGGACCTAAAATGGAGTTACATTTAATAAACTGATGGGCAAGTGTCTAATGCACTTAGAATGTCCAGCATTAATCCTAAAGTGTATCCATCACTCACAGCAGTGAGAATTGATTATGAACAAGTGCCGTAACTGTGATTCACAACTCAGTGATGCCACCAGTGAGTTTATAGATGATTCATCCTACAATGGGACTAGTTTCACAATTTATGCCCAGAGTCTACAAAAAAAAAATTACTTTTTTTTTTTTATTATTTGTTCAGAAAATGCTACTTTTAAGTGCAGTCATGTCATAGAAACATAGATCTTGGTGGCAGAAAATAAACTAGAGATCCAGCTACCCTGAGTTCCTATATTTGTATAAATCATTACAATTTTCATATGCTTGTTCTATTTATTCTTAAATTCTTTTACTTTGAATGACCGGCACAACTGCTGGGAGACTGTTTCACCATTCTATCATGCTCTTTGTAAAAATAAATAAATCTTCCTTGTTACCTTTCAGTCTCCCTCTCACCAGTTTATAAGCATGTCCCCTTCTTCAAGTAGTAATTTTATTATTTTTTTTAATCCTACCTTTATGAACTTTATTAATAACTTGGACATATTTGAATGTCTCTATCATATCACCTGTGTTCCTCCCCCTCTTATCTGTACATGTTCAGCTCTTGGAGTCTTTCCTGATAAATGATGCTGTGGTGCCCAAGCACCATTTTATTATATTTATCTTTATTTGATTTTATCTATTTACCCAGATAGGGCAACCATAACTTTACACAGTACTTGAACTGGGGTCTTGCCAATGATCTTGAAAGTGTCAATATATCCTCTCTTCCTGCTACTAATACATCCAGGAATTCTACTGCTTTTCCCAATGCTAGATTACACTGTTTACATTCATATAATCTGTAACTATAAATCTAAGGTCCCTTTCCTCTGCTGTTGTTGACATTACCTGCACTTATTAAGTATTCTGCTTTTGGAGTTTTTGTCTCCCACATACATTATTTTCCATTTTAATTCATTACATGTAAGATTGCAAGCTGTAGTCCATTTATCTATTTAATCTGAAACACTCCGCCGTTTTTTTCATTTCTGGAGTATCAGCAATGATACAAATTAAAAAAAATCCTTTATTTTTTGATTCCATATTTCAGTAGAAGATTATTTTCCGAAAGGATTGAGTCTAAGTGGCATTCTGCATACAGTAACACTGCTTGCAGTACTGAGCTACTGCCAAAAGATGGCAGAATTGTTATGCTGCAAGTGTCTTTAATTCTTTTCCCTTTTTAGACATTTTTTCAGCTTGATGGCTCCAGAGAGCACAGAAACACTGTTAACATGACTGTTTGATCATTTTATATGTCTGTTTTGTTAGCAAGAGCAGAAAATACAGACATTTCAAGTAAATTTTATTTTTTTAAAGTCAATGTCACAGGCAACTATCATAATGGCATGCACAATACATATCCTGTATCTAACAGCAGTGAACAGCCCACAAGATTGAGAAGCAGACTGTTCCATAGAAGCTATATACATTAATGGATTGCTTTGTTTCTAGGCTATTTTGATATTCTGAGGGTAAACACTTGCTGCCAGAAGACATGAATCTGCAATGTTAGAATTCTATAATTGCATGGTTGTATTTAATCATTGTATTGGATTTACAGTGAGGTGGGAACTTGAGAGAAAGAAAGACTCAGGGCTGGGATACTGGGTTAGGTCCTAAAGCCATCTGTAGGGCATTTGTCTATATAACCCCTGGTTAAGTGTGATCATAATACACGTTAAATAAAATAAATCCTTTGATATTTTCATTCTATAATTGGATCATTCTCATCATTATATTGAGGGTGCGGTCACTGTAGACTCATAAAATGGAAACTTGGTAAACAATGAAACTAATTGGGCACTGTACACAAAGTGATTCATGTGCTACCCTCGGCAGCTCTGGAAGAGAGAGCAATTTTCTGCCAGCCAGTGTTCCACAGAAAAAGATGTAGCTGGTTTATTAACATCATATTATTAAAAATTTGCCTAAGGAAATATATATGCCCAATCAATAAACATTATTTTTTTTAACAGGCTGACTTGCTCCTCCTGTCCAGTAGCGAACCACATGGCCTCTGTTACGTGGAAACTGCCGAGCTTGATGGGTGAGGCTTTTTTTTTTGTTGTTGTTGGTTGTTTCTATTACTACTATTTAGCATAGTTTATTGCTTTGCCATTTGCAGCATTTTTAAAGATTTATTTTGTCTACCCTTCACTCCCTAACATGCAGTCTGGCAGCTGTTTAAATTCTGTATGGACCTAGCATTCACTGGGTTCTTTACCCTCATTATTAATATGGACAGAGGCTATCCCTCCATTTTCCCTATTGGGACGTTTTGTCAAGATCAAGTTATTTTTATAGACTGGACCTTTCAGCGCCAGATGTCTGGGAAAGCATTCTTGATGGCAAAGCTAAACCCTTTGAAAGGTTTTGTGTTTTGTCAATGCAACAAAAATATTATTTTACAGTAAATTGTGTGAATGTGCTGCAGATACTTATATATCTAGATCTTTATTATTCTTTTAATTATATGGTGCCACAAAGGTTCCTTAGCGCCATACATAGGGGATAGAATATGCAACAAAATTACATAAGTACATTAAGCATTTATACTCAAGTTTACAAATTTTCATATATACATGCCTATATACAGTAGTTGCGTAAATGACATAATTATGAGAGAGATTACATTTTAGTGGGCGGACGCAAAGAGGGAGAGGGATTGCTGAGGCTACATAGTAAGGAGGAATATTGGTAGTCTAATTGGGCGAGGAAGGGTATTCCAGAGGTAGGGCGCAGCACAGAAAAAATCCTAAAGAGAAAAGGGGCAACAAGGGACTAAGGAGAGTGGTTGAGGGCTTTGTATGTGAGAGATAATAGTTTGAACTTGATTCTGGATAGGCAAGGAGCCAGCAAAGTTATTGGCAGAGTAGGCTGGAGAGGTGGAGCTGCAAGTAAAGAGAATTAAGCTGGAAGTAGTGTTGAGGATAGACATAGGGCTGGATCCATTAGACGCGGTAATTAACCACGGGCTAATTCGGTGGCCGGGGCTATTCAATTGTAGCCCGCGGCAGCACAAAAACTGCTCTTAACGCGGATTTCTGTTAGAGTCTGAAGGAGGCTCAGACAGAAATCCGCAGTAAGTACCCTTATTGCGGGTGTTATGAACACGTTAACCCATATCTCCAGGTACATCCTGAAATCTATGGGTTTATGCACATTAGCTGCATATTTACCTCGTGAGGAAAATGGCTTCTAATTGAATAGCCTCAGGTGTAAAACTCTGCGGCTGCCAGCTCTTTTCCTCGCATGGTTAACTACTGCGGCTAATTGAATCGGGCCCTAAAGAGGAGAGATTAGAAAGTTTCAGTGAGAGAGCCTGAATTGGAAAGTGTACAATGGCACCGAGAGGGAGGGGGTACTGTTCACCTGGGCTTGTTGGAGGGACCCGGTGGGGCCCCAGGTCAGTAGTTGGGAAGGACTCCCCCTCCCCCCTCGGCACCATCCAGCCTGAGCGTCCCCCAATCAGTTATGTTGCAGCCGCACAGCTCGTCGGGGATATTGTGACCCAATCCGAGCAACAGCTGCTCTGTGTTTCTGGTGAGGACTCCGGGCAGGAAGCAGGCTGAGTACCAGGCAGCAGCAGGAGGGCAACAGACGGGAACAGCAGGGCACCAGGAAGCAAAGCAATGGGTATTGGGAGAGAGACTCCGAGGTCCTCCGCACCCAGTCGGTAGGATGTGTATGAAGCTCTTCACTGCACTAGATCCCCAGGCACCCCCTCTATCCGCTCCCTGCAGAGCAGAGGCCCTCGTACGACAGTCACAGCATGAGGCATTTCTTTAGAAGCCTGCAGAAGACATGTGCGTGTCTTTGTTAAAGATCAGGGTTGTGCTAAGCACTATGGTGGTGATAACCAACTAGATGTCGCAGACACTGCCCTCCCTGGTGGGGCTCAACACCACACGGCTAAAGATGGTTAGTGTGGGCACCGTGGACAGGAGTACAGGTATGAGTCACTTGGCGGGGTCACTGTCCTGGGGTTTCTGTCACTGACCTGGGCTAAAACTAGCTTTCTCCCAATAAATAACTGAGGTATTGCTGGTCCGGTCTTTATCTTGTTCAAGCTGCGACTTGTGCTCCAAAGAAATTGGCTGATGACAGGTGTGCAGTCACGCTCTTTGACTGCCTTACTTTGGCTGCGGTTGGTAATCTCCAGGCAGGGATAGTTTTAGAAACACTGGGCCTGATTCAGACCTGCTCGCGAGCTGGTCGTTGTTGGCCAAGTGCGCATGCGCACGAGGGAGCCGGCTCCGTTGTGCGCATGCGCGAGACTCGCATAGCGACAGGCAAGCCGTCGCTATGGGTCTCGCTCCAAAGGGGGCGTGCTGTCGATGTTGAGTGACAGCACGCCCCCTTTGGTGGGCGTGCCGGGGGCGTTGCTGCCCAGACGGAGGCGTTCCCATGGGAACGCCTACCGTCTGGGGCCGGCCCCACTGACATCACAAATGATGTCAGTGGGAGTGCTTTTGGCTCTGATGGAGCCAAAAGCACTCCAGGGCTTGCAGCAAAGAGACCCTACCACAAGGGTCTCGTCGCAAGCCCGATGGTCGCGATGGTCTTGACCATTGCGACCATCTTTTTGGCCACTCGCTATAGCTGTGGGTGGTCACCCACAGCTATGCGAGCGGCCAGGAGGTCGCTCTAAAAAAAGAGAGGGAGGGCACTGATTCGGAGCGAGCGCTCTGAAAGAGCGTCCGGCTCTGAATCAGGCCCACTGTCTCCTCCGGTAAATAAGCAGCACAGCTCCTACTCACTTGGAAGGTGTAAAAAGGGTTGAAAAGATCTCAGTATTGTATGTCCAGTGGATGGTATAGCAGCAGTGGTATCAATCCTTTATGCGTTTCTCCTCCTAGATAAAGTGATGGTTTCTTCAGAAGGTAAGTAACCGAGACAGTGTTTCTAAAATTATCACTGCCCGGAGATTACCAATCGCAGCCTACATAAGGCAGTCAAAGAGCGTGACTGTACACCTGTCATCAGCCAATTTGTTTGGAGCGCAAGTCGCAGCTTGAACAAGGTAAAGACTGGACCAGCAATACCTCAGTTATTTATTGGGAGAAAGCTGGGGATATATACCAGGACATCAATAATCCTATACTGCTGCTGACTAGCTGACCTAACGGGACTGTGATCCTCTCTAATTACAAGCTCTTATGTGTTCCACTTGGACATGGGTGAATACATATTGATCTTTACATATGATTGACATTGTCTGCCAATTTTGACATTTGTTGCTATTATGAAGTGATTCCAATTTTTTCACATCTTTACAGTGAATTAATGGTATACATGCTTTGTAATGCTCTTGAGTATTTTATGAATTGGTAAAGTGCTAGTTTGTTTTTTATGGTTATAAGTTTGAAATAAAACCTTTTGAATATATGTGTGCTCATGCAATTATTTGTAAGCGCCCCCTATGATATGTTATTTAGACATATCTAATTCATATTAATTTAAAACTGTAATTTCAGATACATCTATTGGGAGGCTGTTTTATTTCTAGCAAATAGTCATAATTGCACTTGATTGCGCCTAGTTTAATTTGTTGTAATTGCCTAAATTAGATGTGCCTTCCTCACAAAGCCAACTTCCCATTAAAAGTACATTTCTGACACCATATGTTTATTTATTAACAGTTATTTACATATTGAACACATACTAAGCAGCACTTTATAGAGAATATTTAGTCAATCACATTAGTCTCTACCACATGGAGACACACCCACAAAATTATAAATTTTTGTCAGAGACCAGTTAACCTAAATGTATGTTCTTGGACTGTGGAAGGAAACCGGAGCACCTGGGAATACCCACCCAAACACGGTTAGAACACACAAACCCCACAGATGGGGCCTCGGTCTAGAATTGAGCTCATTACCTCTGTAATAAGAGCAGTGGCTGATCTGTGGGGGGCAATCCCCTGTAATCCCCTGCGGATTAGTGTGGTCCGTGCCACGGAACCCAGGAGGCAGCAGCACGAGTGATAGAGCTGTCGGCCGTAAGTCACTCTTGTACATCTTACAATGAATGGCACTTAATAATAATAATAGCTGTCTATGATTATTTAAAGTGGACTGAACAATTGAATATTCATGGAATATTGTCTATAAATGAAGCCATTTTGTGGGATGAAACAATGTTCAGCAATTTGCAGCCTGTCTGTTCCCTTTGTCTCTACAGTAACTAGTTCCTAGTGAATTAACAAAATAGCTTCCTCCACTATGCCTTGGTGACACCCCTAACACAAAAAGCTGTATCAGCTCTCTTTTGAAGTGTTGTTTATATGTGTATTATTTGATATTTTACAGAAAAATATAACTAAGAACAGAATATATTTTCCTGGCCATGATTAATGAAGTAGGATAAAAAAAACAACAACTTTTTAACATGATCAATTGATAGTCACGCACCTTTTGTGCTTTACTATAGATCTTATAATGTACCATGTAATTAAATTCAAATTGAGTTTACGAATCTTGTTTAACAGTGTCAATTTTAAGTATTTATTTGTACGCTCCATCATACACAATCAACTGCAACCAGTGTCAAGTGGATTTAGTGTACTGCTAGTGTAAACAAGAAAGTATCAATGAATGAATGATGATGCAATTAAGACATGAAAATATTCTCAAGATTTGGTTATATTACTGACAAGAGCTTATTTTTTTCCATTTGCGTAAGATTTGGACTTGTACAGTATCTACATTTTATTTTGGAGCAAAATTTGGGAAATGATTGATGGTCAACTCACTGCATTTTGGTGTCCTCACATGTAAAAGAGTCCTTGCTATTTCTTTTTTATATAATTTCACTGGAAGAAATAAATAAGTAAAAATTAAAGATGAGCAACATGGTTATTATAAAATTTTATACATGTTTTGCCTGCAGTTGTGAGCGGATTACCATTGGAATGAAACAAGATCTATACCATTAGCTTTCTACTTTTAGAGCTAAGAATCTTTTCTAAAGTGTCCATGAAAAACCAGACATCATCAGTAGTACAGCATATACCAGACACAATCAGTAATACAGAGTATACCATTATTAGTAATATTCATTAATATGAAAGCAGATACAGTAATGCCCATTAATAAACGATCACTAGTAGTAATGCTCAACATTAAATATATATGTATATATATATATGTATATATATATATATATATATATATATACACACACAGTGGTGCTTGAATGTTTGTGAACCCCTCAGAATTTTCTATATTTCTGCTGAAATTTGGCCTCAGATTTCCACACATGTCCTAAAAGTAGATAAAGAGAACCACATCAAACACATGCTAATTTTTTTTTTTTTTTAAGAAAATTGTCCAATGTCACATATCTGTGAGTATCAAAAGTATGTGTACCTTTGCTTTCAGTATCTGGTATAACCACCTTGTGTTGAGCAATAACGGCTTCTAAATGTTTCTGGCAATTGTTGATTAGTCCTGAACATCGAAATGTTGTGGAAGGACCTGCAGTGAGCAAGTTCATGGGAGGAAACCCATCAACATAACAGAGTTGAAGTGGTTTTGTATGGGGAATGGGGTAAAATTCCTCCAAGCCGATGTTCAGGACTAATCGACAATTACCAGAAACATTTAGAAGCCGTTATTGCTACACAATGGGGTCATACCAGATACTGAAAGCATAGGTTCACGTACTTTTGCCACTCACAGATGTGTGATATTGTATCATTTTCCTCAGTAAAAAAATTAGCATGTCTAATTTTTTTGTCTCATTTGTTTGATTTGGTTCTCTTTATCTACATTTGTAAAAATCAGAGGTAGTTTTAGGCTAAATTTCAGCAGAAAGCACCACAGGATAGATTATATACTGTCATTGACCGGATAGTTTTATATCTTTGTCTAGTGGTCGGTCATATTTTTAAGGATAAACAAGCACCATGTATTATTTGCATAGAGACAAAGTACCCTTTGATAATATTTTTTAAATGTTGCCAACTGAAGAAGACACTTTAAGAAGGAATACACACTAAAAAAACATTGGCAATATAATCCACTTTTTTATTTTTTAAAACTGAAGTCATTTGGAGTGGTCCCTTTTACTTGGGGTAAATTGAGTTAATGTATTCTACAATAAACTTACTGTAATAAATACAGACCGTGCTCATTGCAGGTTTGTGCACACAGAACACTAACAGATCAGCTTTTGTATATGTATGAAATGACAGCTCCAGGATATAAATCAAAGCAGGGTGCCTCTAATGGCAATGTTTATAGCAAAATAATTTCACTCTTTAGCATTGTACAGCGTTAATGTTAATGCTGGTGTGTAACTGCTGGTAATCATTGTCACTTTTCGTGGCTGTGATCCAGAATTGTGGTGTTATTAAAATGTTATGCTGTACAGGTGAATGTTACTTCTGTTAATATGACAGCTTGTGTATAATTGAATATTTTGCAGGGAGACTAATTTAAAAGTCCGACAAGCTCTGCCAGTAACTGCAGATCTTGGAGAAAATATTTCCCGGCTTGCAGAATTTGATGGTAAGTGACTAGTTTATAGTCTCTTGATGGATGTGCACTGTCATTAATATTAGCGGTGACAACCATGTAGTTGTACTATTATTTGTGTGTTTTTTTTTTAGGTGAACGGTGAATCTATGTGATATGTCTCTCTTTAGCAACTATTAAGACCACCATATTGCACCATACATATATTGTGCAAACTGCATGACTAGAGCCTTGTAAGAAATGTCATTTCTAAGTCCTGCACTTCAACATTACCCTTACATATTTTACCTGTACATTTTCTCTACACAAGGCTTTCAGGGACATCTACACCAGTTTTGGTCGGTCATCCATATACATTACAAAATGGGATGGAGTGAATATGCCGGCAGATGGGATATAACGACCCCGGAATCCCGCCGCCCGGCAAAATGGCAACGTTGCTATTTTAAATGGGATCAGGATACCGGCGTCGGCATCCCTACCGCCGGAATCCCGTACTTAGAATCCGGGTAAGTATTCTCGTTATCCCGGGGAACAGGGGGTTAGTTTTAGGGACCCCCAGGGGTAAATTAGGGTTAGGCACCCCCCGGGTTAGGGTTAGGCTGCAGGGAGTGGGGGGGGGTTAGGGTTAGGTACCACTGTGGGAAGATTAGGGTTAGGCACCCCCCGGGAGACTTAGGTTTAGGGTGCAGGAAGGGGGGGTTAGGGTTAGGCACCTCCGGGGGCAGGTTAGGGTTAGGCACCACTAACGGAGGGAGAGGGGAGGGTTAGGTTACTTACCTTCACCTGTCGGGATTCTGCAGTGTCGGACTTGCAGCGTTGGGATTTGAACCAACCCTTACAATGTAAGTTACTTACATTACAATGTTAACTGGAGTACAACGTTCCACTCAAACTGGCGAGTTCACAGATGAACTTGTCCTCAGATGCTGCAGTTGCTTCAGCAGGCAGTATGTTGATAATTGGCAATATGCTACATGTATGAAGAAAACCTGTATTGGCAGGAGTGATGATGGCATTGCTAGCAGCAGTAGACATTGCTGACCTACCAGATGGGGTAAAACTCTAAATAAAGTATAACAGTTATCACCATAAGTAGGGGAAACAACAAAGTAAGTAAATATAAGGTAGAGGTCGTCGGAGACACCCAGAGGATATAGCATTAGGGGACTAGGATTGGTCAGAAGTAGAAGTCTCAAGAGCATACGCAGATGATTGCCAGAGGGCTCAAACTCTATCGATTTTTAGAGGACACTTGCAGTTAGGATACATAAATGACAGAAGTTGATTGGTTGGTACTTTATCTCTCTCTAAGGCTTACATAGACCCTAGACACAGTGCTGCACACTGAGATGCAGTGCATATCTGCACTCTGTCTATACTCTGCAATGTTGCCGCACCCTGCCTCTGAGAGACGGGGGGGGTTCTATTACTATGCATGTCACAGTTATGTAATTGCAGAGTGACACTGAATTTAGCTGTCAGACACCTGGAGCAGGATGGTTTTGGCTGACATGTATAAAAGGAGGGTGTAGCGCCTATGAAATTAACATTGGGGAGAACACTGCCGAGTCTTTAATATCCTGAAATCCTTGACCACAATATTGAAGGTCATCAACCCAATTGACCCAACCTAGCAGTGCAAAACAAAACATTATGCATGTATATGAATGATCTGCACACATAAACATGTTCAAAAACTATAATGTGTGCCTAAACTTGGTGATCTGTTATGGCATTATTTGCACTGCCTGTAGCGTATCCAATCATTTTGTACCACTTCACAAATTATTTGGTTGGCTATATTTTCATGACTGCTGCTTCAATCCAAAAACTGGCTACTTCCACTGTGTGTTTATATTTAATAATAATCACTGAAGAAATGATGGGTTTACCAAGTAGTGAATGTAGTTTCATATTTAAAATACAAAATTTTTCCTCCTAAAGATGACGATGTAAAACTAAACATCACCATGATTACCTTCCCTCATTACATTTAAACAGTCACAGTTTATCTCTATTTATTTTTAAATCAGAATTGTCTAACACACTCTGGATCAAGCTCAGGAAAATGTGATGTTTTTCGCCTTCACGTTTGAAGAGGGATTTTCTTGAAATACTGTTTACACATGAGTTGGAATCCGTTGCAGTTGGTGCATTTTCCAACTAACAGAAAAGACGAGGAAAATGTTTTTATTCTTGTTTTTTTTTTTATCTCTAGCAAGACTAAAAATTTTAAAGAGCTGTTATGTTGATATAACGCTTTCCAAAATCAACGCATCAATTAATAATCACATATTTTCAGTAAAAGAGCTAAGCTTTTTAAAAATGCCATTGGACTAATAAAAGAAAAAGGGATGATTTCAAGTAAATAATTTAGACACTAAAATAAATTTTGCTAATTCGTTGTATAATGTTTACACCAAACCATTGCCTATTTTATTTTCCTTTTAAGTCATCTTGAAATGAGCATTTTCCAAATGTGGATAGTTTTTGGAAAGGAAATTATTTTTCTCTATATTACATTTCTTAAAATCCCAAGCACATATTATATTTAATCATAAAATAATCCTGTGCGGGTGTGTACATAGATATTATGTGAGTGTAGGGGGTATATTTACTAAAGTGCAGGTTTTTAGAAGTGGAAATGTTGTCCATAGCAACCAATCACATTCTACTTAACATTTATATAGCACCTTCTACAATCTGATTGGTTGCTATGGGCAACATCGCCACTTCTAAAAATCTGCACTTTAGTAAATATACCCCTAGATGTCTGTGCATTTGTGGAAGTTTATACAGATATATTTGTTAAGTGCAGATTATACAACAACACTATAAACTTAATCTGTGAATGTATTTATGAAACATTACTGTTCTAATTATTAATCTTTTATAAGAAAGACTACTGATTGTATCAGCAATAGCCACAAAAAGTATATCTAGAGACTATTATAAATGGTGTGCGTGCTAGTTTATATCAATATGTAATAACCAGAAGGTTAACGATTTTGACTGCCTTGATTAGAGCAGTGACGGAACACAGCAGGCCTATTGTTCATCTATTGTTCTGATTATTGTCATCGTAGCTTTGTAAGAATTACCACAGTGCACTGCTGCTCCATATTATTATTATTATTATTATTATTATTATTATTATCCTTTATATGGTGCCACAAGGGTTCCGCAGCGCCTTACAAAGTACATAAACCAACAAGAAAACAGCGACTTACAGTACAAAACACTCAAATAAGCAGCAGGGCATCAGCAAGGGATAGATCCCGACAGGTAATTATTTTCTCTATTTACTAACCTAAACCCATTCCCCCCACCCTAACCCTCCCCCTCTCTTAGGGGTGCCTAAGCCTTACCCCCCTGTAAGTGCCTAAGCCTAACCCCCCCTTCCCTGCAGCCTAAACCTGTCTCCCGGGGGAGTGCCTAACCCTAACCCTCCCCCCTGCGGCTGTCCGCGCTCGCCGCCCAGCTTACCTTTCGTTCGCTATGCCAGGTGTCGGGCTCCCGGCGTAGGTAAAGTGACAGGCGTCGGGTTTTCGAAGTCTGTCATTAAACCCCTGCCGGGATTAGACAGTGGGGAAGCCAGCAGTTGGCATTTCGACAGTCGGCTTCCTGACTGCTTCCTGTCAGCAACAAAGTGTTAGGTGCCATTGTGGGGAGTTACGAGTAGACTATCGTATGAGGGAAGGCGAAGCACATGAGGAAAGAGGGCCCTGCTCGTGAGAATTTACATTCTAAAGGGGGGAGACAGACAGGGGTGACACAGATGGAGTATACATATAGAGCTTACATTCAAATTGGGATAGTATACTGCTGAGACAGAGTGAAGTTCACAGTGGGGGTTCTGAAAGTTGTGATTGTGCGTTAGTGTGACTGGTGTACAGTAGTTTGAAATGTACAGTTGATTGAAGCAGGATAAGGCGCAGGCCAGAGTTAGATCTAAGGGTCAAGAGCTTTTTTATGATATTTGAAATGTATAAAGGGGTAGGGGTGGTGATGTTAAGGGTAAGGTTTGAATCGTATGCTAAAGGACAGGAATGGTGGTGGTTAGGGTAATGGTGGGTACTAATAAGATGATTTCTCGGACGATATGCCCGATTCCAACGGATTGGAACGACAAATTTGTAAACATTGTCAAGTGTGTAAGCACTATGCGCGCTCCTGTTGCGTCATACGTCGCATCTTCAGATCACCCCTACATGCAGATCAATCTGTCAATCTCGTTAACCATTTCACGTAAATCGTGCAGTGTGTACGCACTACTGGACGACCAGGCGATATGATAACTTTATATAGTTAACAATTTAACCGCCAAACGATGCCAGATCTATCGTTCAATCATTTGGAAGAATGTACAGTGTGTACTGTGCCCTCTGTCTTGCTGTCCCAACGCTTCTCTTAACTTATAGAAGAGACAGCTTGAGGAGTTAATATTTGTATTTGAACACGTTTATTGAGTCAGAGTTGAAACGTAGAGTAGAATATCAGAAAAAAGATATCATACTAATGATAGTTCAAAGATGTCCATCTAGACTAATACTAGGGGACGTTCGGGTGGAAGTTAGAAAGAGAAGAAAAGTTAGTATATGACAAGTAGGAGTGGGGGAGTAGACAGGAGGAGTTGTCCACATAGATGAGAACTGAACATGATGATATTTAACAATGATCACAATGTTAAATATCATCATGGATGAGCTACATTGTAGATTGAAGAGAGGTTGGTGAAACCATGAGGTCCAAGGGGCCCATACCTTGTGAAATGATGTAGCATCCTGCAGGACGCTTGTAATACACTCCATTTGTTAAATATCCTAAACATAATTCCAAACTGAGGAAATAGGGTGATGGATTTCCAAAAATTAGACAAGTTGCAGCGCACACAGTTTATCAATAAAATTTAAAGGCATGCTTGGGGAATTCTGGCATAGGTAAAGGAAACATTACGTATTTTAGGTCAAGTGGAATCCACAAGAGGATTTGTGAGGCCATGGATATGCCCTTTCTTCCAGAATGGTTGAAGTTTCTGCATGCAATTCTTCCAACAAGATACTGAGGCAGCTGGATAAATGTCATGGAGACCGGTGGGAACATGGTATAGGCATTTGTAGGCGGTTTCCTTAATAGGGACATTAAGAAAGGTTTTAGCCAAGCCCTCGAAAATTATAAACAAAATAAGAATATTCCACTGTCCTCCAAACTTAAAAAGGTATTTCAAAACCAAATGTGACTCTCACCAATCACTGTACATGTAGAAAAAACAGATTCAGGTTTAAAGCGTGCTTACAGGGTACGATGCACTTCCTTACTAGTCCAAAATCATTCCAATAGAACCACTTTGAAGTTCAAAAATACTTAAATATAAAGTCAATATACGTTAATGCAGTCACTTTTCAGCAGACTTGCTTCTCCTCATAGTCAGTAGTATAATATACAATCACGTTTTCACCTGTAACTTTTTACAGAAAATATATAATCAAATCCTGGTTCCTCCACACGTCTGTGTTTTCAACACTATTACCCCTCAGTGTCAGTAATATCACCAATTCTACATATTAAAGACAATGTAGGGGCGACACATATAGTGCAAAACCAAACAGATTTATTTGTGCAATCAAAGGTAAAATACAATGGCTGCGTACCATAAAAGACCTTTTACGAAAGATACATTGTCACACAAATAGGGGAATTAATGCTCCTCCTATTGAGCAGTATCTTCACCAGGCAAAAAGAACAGCACACCAGATCATCCACCAAAGTGTTTCAACCTGGTTAGGTCTTTATCTAGGTTTTTACAAGTTGAGTCTCCCATATCCAAATATTCAGAATTACGGAAAATTCCGAAATACAGAATTTTTTTTAGCATGACTGAAATAGTGAAATCTTTGCTTTTTGATGGTTTAATGTACACAAACTTTGTTCAAGGCACAAAGTTATTAAAATGAAGTATATAATATATTTTAGGCTTTGTGTATAAGGTGTATATGAAACATAAATTAATTTCATGTATGTACACAAATTTTGTTTGACCCACAAAATTATTGAAAATATTGTATACAATTACATGCAGGTTGTATGTATAAGGTGTATATGAAACATAAATGCATTCTGTGTTTAGATTTGGTTCCCATACCCAAAATATTTCATTATGGTATGTAATTATTCCAAAGAATTGAATATTGTGATATCCAAAATAGCCCTGGTCCCAAGCATTTTGGATATGGGAGACTCAACCTGTATTACCAAAGTAAAAAAATTAGGTGCAAAAGGGATGTTGTTCTAAGAGCTGCTGCTAAAGATGGAGTAGTCTACTCCTGATAGCTTAGATAACAATGCAAAGAAAACTGCAGCGCTGATCAGCACATGAAAACATAACAATTATTATACATAAAAGGTAAATTAGTGATATTTAGTAAATCATATAAAAGTAGCTATAAACGTAAGGATGTACAAATGCACAATCCTGTCTAAAAACAATTGATCATGTAAGTACAGCATAGAAGACCATATTGTCCAATGAGCATATTGCAAGTACCACTGTGAGTCTTAAAGCTTGTTCCTATTAACATGGAATGAACTGTGCAGGCTAAATAGTCAGTACTTGTGACTCCACATTCAGTATAAGGATTAAATCCAAAGAATGGTATTTCCCATGTGTGTCACCGTTGGAGGAAAAAGTCCCATATGCTGATGGTTGGGAGATCCACAAGAATGGGTCCTCACTAGGGACCCGATTCAGAGCTGCTCGCAAGCGGCCAGTTGGTTGCCCACTGCGCACGTGCCACATCCGGCGTGCGCGAGCCCCGCTGAGCAACTGAAGTTCAGTCGCTACGGGGCTCACAAAACAAGACGGGGCAGCTGTCGATGTTGATTGACAGCTCGCCCCATTTTGTGGGTGGGTAGGGGGGGGTGGCCGGACAAACGCAGGCATTCCCTCAGGAACGCCTGGTGTTTGTAGGAGGGCTGACTGACATCACTACTGATGTCAGTAGTGGACTTCCTGCTCTATTAGAGCAGTAAGTCCATTCGGGCTTGCGGCAGCTAGACTGTACCCCAGGGTCTCATCGCAAGCCCGATGGTCGCGATAATGGAGAGAAACAAAAAACGCCCACATTCAGACCGAGCACCCGCCAGCAGCGAGTGGATCTGAATCAGGGCCTAGGTGCACAGTGTCTTGTAAGGGAATCGCAGTATATAGGAGGTTAGTAACATCCAAGCTGAAGTCAGTCCTGGTCCAAGTGTTCTACAGTGGTCAATGATAGGTCCTTACCTTGTATATGTAAGCCCCACTAACGCGTTTCGCTGCTGTCCTGTGCAGTATGCTCATTGGACAATACGGTCTTCTATGCTGTACTTACATGATCAATTGTTTTTAGATAGGATTATGTGCATTTGTACATCCTTACATTTATAGCTATTTTATATGATTTATTAAATTTCAATAATTTACCTTTTATGTATTATAATTGTTATGTTTTTCATGTGTTGATCAGCGCTGCAATTTTATTGGTATTGTTACTTTATCAAGCTCTGTCTGTTTTGTACCCTTTATGAACAGGTTGATTTTGACATAATATTCGCCATCATCCGGAATTTTCAATCTTAATTTTATGAGCATTAATATCCTATAAGTTTCTCCTTATAGCATATATCTGTCAAATATTACAGATTACGTATATATGTTGTGTGTCAAATACTATATGTTGTATGTCAATCCTACATTTTAGAAATATAAATATTAAAAGTTAAATTTTATTTCTATTATTTTTCTATTTTTCATTTATATTTTGAGTGCCTCCAACAAAGAGTCTTCTTTTTCCTCTTTCTCCATGTTTTGTACGAGGACCAGGTATTTAAAGCAAATTTTTCCAGGTGCCTCCCCCTTCCCTAGTGGGGGTTGAGTTGTAACATACAGTGCTTCAGAGAAGCTGTTCTAGGTAAACTAGTAAAACAAGTCTATTGTAGCTTTAAACAACAAGTAATCTCTTACCTTGCCATACACATTTTTGTTCTGGAAGGTATATAGAGGCAATCGCAGGTATGTTTCCTTGCGGTGTGCGTCCACCCTGGAACTTTGAGGGCATAGTGTCATCACTGATTGCGATGCGTTCCACCCGCAGCCCTCGAAAATGTAAGCCCATTCCTCCAAGTCAAGTGGCTATCTACATACTCACCTTTTTTTGGGAATACTTACAGTATTACATAGAAAATTTGCAGTTTTGGTGTGCCCTGTACATTTATTTACTGTTTTTAATTTATACTTGTGAGAAAATGTTTGCTGTACTCTTGTTTACTTCATAAAGTATATCTATAAAATAGTACAGTATATACAGATGGGCCCAGCTAGTTTGTTGCTCATAGCGCGGTATTTAGGCTTCTGAGTCGCACCATGGAACGCTGCGCGATGGCTGTACTGTGGCGCACTGTGGCATTCTATAACGAAACAGAATCCATGTAATACACTGCTTAACCGCTGGGTGGCGAGTGCTCCACTGATGAAATTTGTACTACTGAATACCATACTGTAGAAGTGGATGACAAGCGGGCCAATCAAGTTCACGCAGTGTACAGTATTTGCATGTTCGCACAACCAACCTTTTTAATACTGTAATCTTTTTAATGCCTGGGACGCAACATTAGTGTAATTACCGTGTTGTTATGACGGTATAACCGATACTTTAACGAGATGCACGCACAGCTTTCAATGAGACGGGATGAATTCTTATTCACTAATGGTGGGGTTATGTGTTTACATGTACTAGTATGATATTTTGAATGGTAGACACATTTTTATTATTATTATGCTCCCCTCACAGCGCCCTCCTAACTGCAGCGGGTGGGTGGATTGTACAAGCATTCAGTAGATGGATGTGAAAGCCTTCTTGGCCTAGTGGTAGCGTAGTGGTTTTACATTGTCATGGTCCAAGGTTCAAATCCCACCACATCACAATGATTACTTTAGATTCATTCCTATATATTTTATTTATTTATAAAGTACAGTGATACTTACTAAGATGCACCCAAAGGTGTAGGGGTTCAGGAGACTCAAACGCAACCTCAGTTTTAAATAAGACCACATGATTTTCTGTTCAATAATGTTGCAGTGATGGATTGAAGGAACTGCATTGCTCCACAACCCCATGACACCCCCATGCAGCCATGGGGTGCAGGGGCTCCAGTGTCGGTTTCAGACACACCCACAACGTTAGGGGCTGAGGCAGGTCAGACACACCCAAAGGTGTAGTGGTTCAGGGGACTTCAACGCAACCTCAGTTTTAAATAAGACCACATGATTTCTTGTTCAATAAAGTTTCAGTGGTGGATTGAAGGCACTGCATTGCTCCACTACCCCTTGACACACCCATACAGCCATGGGGTGCAGGGGCTTTAGTGTCGGGTTTCACACACATGCTAATCGTCGGGCCCAAACAGGTCTCAGACGCATCCACAGCTTTCTTTCAATGGGTAAAGTTATTTCTAAGCCTAACCCAAACCCCAAAGAAGGTATGCCAAGTGTTTTTTTTTGTGTCGACCTTTTGACCAAACCTTATCCATAATAAATTAATATCTACATAAATAATTACGTGTCTGCCATTTTGTGTCAACCATTTTTGTCAACCTTTTGCCCAAACCCTAACTGTAAAAAATGAATAAAAAATTGTGTTGACCATTTTTGTGTCAACCATTGAAAACTGTGCGTGCGTGTGACCCCTGTCTGAGCCCCCAAGACAAAAGCATTAAAAAAATATTTTTTTAAAAGTACAAGACTCACGTACTGTACTGTAATGATTTAAAACTTTATTACACATTCTTCTACAGCCCTGATTCCATGATGAAAACACTGTACTATAGTGTACCAAATCACAGCCAATCGTCGGGCGGTGATACAGAAAATGCCTTGGATATCGGACATTTGCGCAGTGTAGTTTAGGAAAAGCGACACCTGGTGGACAAAAAGCTGTATTACACGCTATGACTTTTTTCAATGCCCACGGTATGTTAAGTTGTGATTAATACCGAAAGGCGCGACTCAAGGCGTACCGTGTGGCGCTAGATGCAGGGCACGCTATATGGCGTATGGAGCAACAAACTAGCTGGGCCCATCTGTATTTCAAACCATTTTTAAGTATACCCTACCCGGCCAGCTCACATTCACCTTGCCCTTTAGGAGGTTTAGCCCAAAGAATTAAAATGTATGTTTTAAATTAGGAAAATATGAAAGTACTTTTGGGTTGTTTAATTAGGTTTAGCCGATTGTGATTAGGTAGTTGCTGGATTTAGTATTAATCTTCCACAATTACTGGCCTAATGCGAAACACAAAGATTAAATCCTAAAAAGATCCCACTAGAGATTGAGGGAAAGCAGATTATCGAACTAAACATTAACAGACCTGATGCAAACAGCAGAGTAATAAGTCTGCTTCATATTGGGATTTTTGTTTTTGCATATTTATTTTTGAAGTCACTGTTCTTTTGTCTTGTTTGTATGCATTTTAAAGATATTATTGCTTTTAATTTTATGTGTATATATTATTATGCACAGGATACGTTATTCTTGCATAGAAAAAAAAAAGGACATTTTAGAAAACATTAAATTAATCTTGGAGTAAAAAAATCACTGATAAATCGACATTGATCAAAAGGTTACAGAGTAATATTTATTTGGTTCAAAACGAATACTATTGAATTCCACAAATGTCTACTACCTCTTTCATCAGGAAAGGAATTGTTCATTTTTGATGGGCATGGATTCAAAACTTAATGTTTTGCTAATTTGAGTTTGATTAGCTTGGAGTTTTATGTAGTTGTGAGCCAAATTGTAGCAACTTCAGATGAACGGGAGCGATAAAGTTGTGGAATGGTTTGTAATGAGGGTAGAGTTTATTGTTTTTGGATTTTAACCATGACATTTAGAATGATTACATTTAAAAAATCTGCTGTAGTGTCCCTTTGCGGAAGTCTTGTGATGTGTTATAGAAGTACATGGAGAACCACAAATCATTTTACAGGTTGTGACTAGTGTCATATATGAGCATTAACTTTTAGACTATAAAAATCATAATATTTAATATAAAGTGTGTGTGTGTGTATATATATTATAGTAGAATATAGGCTGCACTCCAAAAAAATTGCAGCGTCAAATGCAGCAACGTTTCAGTGCTGTTTATTGTAGCGCTTTCGTCAGGCACAGCAATACACTAAAGCTCTATAATAAACAGCACTGAAAGGTTACTGCATTTGACGCTTGGTTGAGTATATGTGTTATCCAGCATCCCACTTTTAATTGAGGAAGGCCCCCGGGCCAGTATATCTATCTATTGATCTATCTATCTATCTATCTATCTATCTATAATATGTTGTCATAAACGGCACTCAGGGTCCAAAAATACAAATAGTAAATATTATATTAGAGTGCCCAACGTTTCAAGGTTCCATCTGCCTTTTCGCGTGGGCAGATGGAGAATTGAATCGTTGGTCACTTTTTGTACAAAATGTTCTGTTGTATTCCTGGACCCTGAGTGCCATTTTTCTTGGACTTATTCATTAATGAGCACCAAGGACAGCTTTATTTTGAGGCCGTGAGTGGTAGCAGATTTGGATTTACTAATATATAAATATATATTTACTGTATAATATATATATATATATATATATATATATATATAAAATTGGTATACGGTGTCTTTGGCCGATATCTTACAACGTTCAGATAAGCCTTACCTTTATATACAAATATATGCTTTTACCTAAATAGAATTACACTAGGTCTGTCTGTTTTATAGAAAGGACGTGAGGTTGATGTTACCCGTGAGCGCTCCCAACAACAACAACAAAAAAATAGTCACTTCCCTCCAATAAAAATGTACAGAAGTTCCAAATAGTCTTGTATCCTTTGAAGAAACTAGCAGAGTCAATTCCTTATTTAGGGGTATTTTGTTATCCCAACTCTCCTATATCCATTAGGTGTCCAGAGAGCTCTATATCTCAAATGAAGGATTGAGAGAAAAAGCGTGCATAGTGTAATTCTATTTAATAATACAGAGATGCAACACATCAGACACTGGACATACAGTATGTACAACAAGTAAACAAAGAAAAAATTTAATCCCTAAGTAGCAATACAGTGCTTTCAGAACTTTGTTTTGCCAGACCTTTTAAAGACCCTATGTTGGGGTTGAAACGCTTTGGAGATTAGGGTGATTCCTCAGTGGCTGTGTGGTTTGTGCTGGCGGGAGTACGCTTCAGAACCAAGGAGTATCCTGGGGCTCCATGGGACTCTCACACCATGCTTTTTTGAGGAATTGGTATGAAATACCGCCGGCCGCACGGTTCGATTCCCGTCAGCGGCAGCCCGACAGGAGCAGAGTGCGACGTAAGTATCCACTAACCTAACCCCCCTAACCCTAACCCTCCTTAGGGGTGCCTAACCCTAACTTCCCCCCAAGTGCTTAACCCTAATCCCCCCTCTAAGTGCCTAACCCTAACCACCCCCTTCCCCGCTGCCTAAACCTAAGTCCCCCGGGGGGTGCCTAACCCTAAGTCCCCCCCCGGGGGTGCCTAACCCTAACCCTCCCTCCCCCTAGCCTAACCCTAAGCCTCCCGAGGGGCTGCCTAACCCTAAGTCCCCCCCGGGAGCCCTATACCTAACCCTCCCCCCCGCCGCTGTCCGCTCGCGGCGCCCGGCATCACTACGATCGTGATGCCGGGCGCCGGTCTCCCGGCATCGGGGAAATGCGGGCGTCTACATCTAGATGCCCGGCATTTCACCCTTGCCGGGATAAGACACTCGGCAAGCCGGATGCCGGTATTTAGGCAGTCGGCTTCCCGATTGCCTTCCCTTTTTTGAACTGGCCAAACACAAGAAGCTTTTCAATATATAAATTGGATCTCCCAGGGGAAAGCAATACAATCATATAAACTCCAGTCACTGTGCCTCCATGCTGGCTCAAACATTTTTTTACCTGTGGGTTAAGATAATTTAATGACCTTAAGGAGTGGAAAATGAACATTTCTGGATGGAAACTTCTTTAGCAGGTGTCTACAGAGCCTTTATAAGTATGCAAAATGGTAGGTTTTAGATTGGTACGTGTTGATAATTGAACTTTGGGCAATGGGACAGACTTTGTACTAATTTAGTCAAGTTTCAGAGTGATGTGTCCATAAAAAGGTGTAAATTTAAGATGATAAAATTAGAGTTTTGAAGCCATGAGTTATTTAAGACACAAATGAACCGTTTGGTTCTCCTCTCTAATTAAATACTTATGTAGATCTGTATTAAAGCACAAATCTACTTAAAGAGTTTCATCTATGAATTACAAACCTCCAATTTGCATGTGTTTTTAATTAACAATCGTTATTTTAATCTTGTATAGAATAATCTTAAACCTGCAGGAAAACCACTTGACGTGTGTATGTATGTATGTATATATATATATATATATATGTGTGTGTATATATATATATATATATATATATATATATAAAATGTGACGTGTGTATGTATATATATATATATATATATATGTGTGTGTGTGTATATATATATATATATATATATATATATATATATACACGCACACACACACACAAACAATACTTAGAGGGCGCAATAATAATTGAATGTTATTGCTCAAATTTTTTTTATATATAAATGAAAGTCCAATATTGTCTTTTAATCACTTCTCTTCTATAAAAACTTCAACATAATTGATAGAAGATTACATAGGCTCCGAAAAGTAACTTCCTAAAAAAGACCCACTCACCAAAAGAAAACACCCAAGAAATGGCCCAGTGGCCTACTATTAGGTATGGTAAATAATTCATTTATTACAACAATTTTCTGTCAAATTGACATAAAACATTGATACATAAAAATTGCTTACACAATTAATTTCCCATTGGTTATAACAGTGGAAGATGGCTTTTAGTTGTCCTGCTGTTATCCCTTATAGGGCGAATTTCCAAAGCAGGTTTCTTCCTTATGATCAATGAATTTTAAGAATCACTATATATATATATATATATATATATATATATATATATATATATATATATATATAGATGAATTGCACACATGACAATTTTTCTGACTTTACAGCCCAGGCACTGTGAAACTTAGAGCTTGTCACATTCCTGCACCATTTCAAATGCATCATCATTTCTCGTGTGAGTTTGGAAAATATTCAGTCCAAAGCTTAAATAAAGTAAATAAAATAAAGGTCAAAAGAAATATGCAAAAACAAGATTAAAAAAAATAAATCTTTCTTTTCAGTCATTACATTTATAGCTTTCTAAAAAGGGTTTATGTTTGTGCATCAGTTCTTTGTATGTTTTTATTAATGCAAACTAATCCTAAAATAAAACTTCTAATACTGCATGAATATATTATAATTAAGCGTGTTCAATTTCCACAGAATTATTTCACATGCATGATACATAAAATCCAGTTCTTCATAATTAAAAAAGTGTATATGGTATTTAACATATTCCCTAGTTTGATAACTGTGCTGAGCTTCTTGGGCTACCAATTGGCACACTTTCCTATACGGTTATAGCGGTTCTGCCAGCTGGGTTCACTTAACAAAGAATAAGCCCCTAACTGCTTCTTTATAAACTAAAAATGTGATGTGGCAAATGGATCACAGTGATACATCCAAAGTCAGCTGTAATAAGTGCATGGATTTGTGGATTTATTAATTTGCTAGTAATAATACTGTCTAGAGAGAACTCATATTAGGTAAATGTAATTATAGATCAGATGTGGTATGGAAATCATAAGATATGTGAAATGTCATGTTTTAAACACATTCTTTCATATTTAAGTATATGGTGCTTTCCTTTGTTGAAAATAGGTAACATGTTTGTTAATCAAAGGAGAACTCCATGTAAACTGAATGTATTATTTTGCCAGCCTAATAATCGTTTCTTCCATACACTTTTCCTTTGCCTGGTTGCATCATTCCTCCATCTCCTTGAGGTTGCAGCACCTGATGAGATTGTCTCTTTATGGACAGTCCCTTTGTAAACTTTCATCCTGCCTATAAGAAAGGGTAACAGCCCTCTGTGGAGAATGCCCTCTTTAACCTTGTCACAAAGCACAGAATAGCACCTATTTCTGCTGCTGTTACTACAAGTACATTACAGGCCATCCATAGGTCTACAATACCAGTCTATGGAAAATGTTCCATGTTAATCTGCAGTGAATTATCCATGCACTTAGGGGGAATTTAATTAGCCTCGAAAAGTTTTATGGCCCGGGGCTATTCAATTAGGCTCCCTTTATCACCTGATACCTTTGTTAATGCCCGTTAAATTGACGTGTTAACGGGTGTTTACACACAAACCCGTAAAAAGTTCATGGTTTTGTGAGTTAACAGTTGCGACACCCATTAACCACCTTCTTATTGGAGGATTTTACTGCCTTTGTAGTGGTGAAAAAAAAAATCCCTGGTGAGTGCTGCACTTCTGGGCTAATTGAATAGCCTCAGGGGATCAATTAGCCCACAGTAAAATACTGCTGCTTATTGAATTCCCCTCTTAATCCGCCAGTGTTCAGAGTTTGCAGTCTCATTCAATTGTTCATTCCCATCAGCCCCTCCCCCTTTCTTTTTTTGTATGTAGGGGGAAGGTTTCAGTATAAAGGGTTTGCACAATAATACAAAACCCCTTATGTTCCCAAAAGCCGCCTTGTCTGTGTCTTTTACTTGATTGATACTATATTAAAGTCCTAGAAGAGCAGCAAGATTCCAGCCTGTGGAGCAAGGCTGGCGGGACATCTGTTTCTTTGCAGTCAGAATTGTCTGCTGAGTCTAGTGATGAAAGCAGCTTACATTACGCATCTCTATGTATCAACAGTAAAAAAAAAAAATACAAGCCCCATGAAAAAAGGTTTAGTTACAAGGACCAAGGTAAGCAACAGGTAGAGGGTATGATTTCACTTTCATTATTTGTCTTGACTGGAATTCTCCATTAATGAAAAAAACTATTTTTGTATTCTTCACCTAAATAACTGTATTCTGAGAAGTGGGTTTTATTTTTACAGGAGAAATCCTGTGTGAGCCCCCAAACAACAAACTCGACAAGTTCAATGGGACACTAATCTGGAAAGATAGCAAGTATTCTCTGAATAATAGCAAGATGCTTTTGAGAGGATGTGTTCTAAGGAACACTGAATGGTGCTTCGGAATGGTGATCTTTGCAGGTATCCAACCATTAACATAATAAGTCACAATGTATGGTGCGGTGTTGCACTAGGTAGCAAAGTATGATCAGAACTAGAAGGATTTGTAAATGTTAATTCCGCAGTATTTGTCTGCTTCATTGCAACACTAAAGCAAGAAAGTGCATTTTAGGCATTAATAAACCTAATTAAAGTGTGTCTTTCTCTGATCAACTTTCCTCTGCCAGATAAAAGAACAATAAAGTTTTTATAGAACAACACCATGCTATTAATACTACAATGTGTCAGTTTCCCAAGGTCAGCTCTGTTTTGTTTGGTTTTTCATTACTAGAAATTTGCATCTTCGAATAAATATTTTCCTAGAATTCAGATCGATGATACCTTTAGATTAACATAATTTAAGGATCTTTACATGAGTGTTTTATTGTTTTTCGCCCATTAGAAAGGGTATACAATCGGGAAGCTGGCTGCCTTAATACCGGCAGCCGGCTTCCCGACTGTCATATCCCGGCGAGGGATGAAATTTCGGGCATCTAGATGTAGACACCTGACATTTCCCCGATGCCGGGAGACCGGCGCCCGGCATCCCGATCGAAGGGATGCCGGGCGCCGCGAGTGGACAGCCGCGGGGGGGGAGGGTTAGGTTTAGGGCACCCGGGGGGGACTTAGAGTTAGGTACCCTCCCCCCGGGAGGGTTAGGCACCCCCGGGGGGGACTTAGGATTAGGCACCCCCCCGGGGGACTTAGGTTTAGGCAGCGGGGAAGCGGGGGGTTAGGGTTAGGCACTTAGAGGGGGGATTAGGGTTAGGCACCCCTAGGGAGGGTTAGGTTAGGTTAGAGAATACTTACCTTTCCATGATCGGGATTTTCAGCGCTGTCGGGCTTCTGCTGCCGGGAACTCTGCTGTTGTCGGCCAAGCGCTGCCGGGAATCGATGCCGCCGGCGGTATTTCATACCGATTCCTTAGAAAGCAAGAGGTGGCCAATAAACACTGCAAACGTCATGCGAAGTCTAATTTTTTTCAGTTCAGATATATTGTAGTGCTACATCCATGGGAATACCATGGCTTCAGTGTAAGAATATTAACTTTTCAGAACCACCCCTTAATGACAGTCAATCTTTATATTTTCATCTGCATCAAGACTTTCTTTATGACATTTCACTTTTGTACATATGCCTCTTCATACTTGCTCTTTTTAAACTGCATTTCAAATGTTAATAAGCACATGAAAAGTGCATTCAAAATAGAACAAATTAAGTTTCTACCATTGCATTTTAAAATATTGTTGGAAATGTTTATTTTACAATGCAGCATGCCCTGTTTTCCATGTGGTAGTGCATGCTAACCAGTATAGTACATTCAATTTTTGGGGTAAAAGCACAATGTGTAAAAAGTACATGGAAACATGTTTAAAGATACACCGAGATGGAACTGCATCGTCTCCGTATTAATTAAATCAGCCACGGCATTAGCGGCTAACGCGGCTGCGGAAGAAGACACAGTCACATCTGTGTGCATCTCATATTCAGCCCCAGAGAGAGAGAGAACCGTGAGAGCAAATTGTACACTCCATGTTATATGTATGTCATTGCCATAGTTCATTAATATGATGTTTTATTCCCTAATTTCTTAGCACATGTATGAATCTAGACTAGGAGTATTCTTAATTGAAGATTAAAATGGAATGTTTTTGCATTAGCATATAACTTAATTCTTTGTGTATTTGATCTATACCCAATGATCCTCAGATGAGCCTACAGATACCCCTTGATTTTGTACTTTTTTTTTGCAGGTCCAGATACTAAGTTAATGCAAAACAGTGGTAAAACTAAATTTAAAAGAACAAGCATTGATCGGCTAATGAATACTTTAGTTTTATGGGTAAGTAGTTGCACAATGAACTAGAGAAATAGGATGTTGTCATATTTACATATGTTTTTCAAAAAACTAATCTCTACAAAACTTGTACATTTTTATTAAAAAGGGTTTCTTGAATGGAGAAGAAGTAAATGATTAGGCTATGACAGAATAACTGTGAAGTATTTTAAATCTGTAAATATGGGATATGTAACCTTAATACATATCCATAACAGTTGATTAAGAACCTCAGCACACTGGTCACCTTGGATTTGATATTACGCATCAATTACTCCCAGTGGAGACAACCATTTTGTAGTCTACACCAAAACAATAAACTAATAGGCACATACCTTAAAGACTGCCTATATTAAATCACTATTTGTTACAATTACACAGAAAGTTATTCCCCAAAGTGACAACTGCATCTCTACAAGTGAAGCTACAAACAAAACGGAAAAGTAAAAAGTGCAGGGTGAATACAAACCACAAATTCACTTGCATAAATAAACAATAAAATACCAGAGATTTAAAAAAAAAAAAAAAAAACAAGAATATGCCTGTAATATTTTAGACTGATACTTTGTAGCTGGATTTGGATATAATACTCAATATCTAATTATATATTATACATGAAGGACTTGTAGATGACAAAAAGAAGTGAATTCTGAACACAAGTGGACCTCAGCCTAACATAAGGACGCCCACTTCCTCCTACTCACATCCGTATACTTGGGCAACATAGCTAAACAATCGGTAATATCGAGTAACATCTGACCCATATGCACAGTTAAGGCAGGTCAGACCCTACTCAGGAATTGCTTACTTTAGTGGATGCTATGAGGCCTCACGTGGTATCTGGTATCGCAGTGGCTAATTTATATGATTCCGTCCCAACGCACTGGCACGCCTGCGTTCCCCCGATGACCCCGCCCCCCCCCATCACCACTCACAAACGCCACTTTCTGTCAATCACTCTGCCATGGGTCTGCGTATACTCTGCGGTCGCAGTCCCGATCACATCGGCCGGCTCGCGCACTGTGATGCTTGCGCACTGCGATGCATGTGCAGTACCCCAAAATCATCCAATTGTGTGCGTATAAGCAACTGTGATCCTTGCTGAATCAGGCCCTATGTCAACTATATTCTCAGATGAACTGTCATTACGCATTTCTCTGCATTATAAACATGCAGTTTCTACAAAGGAATAAGCATTTATGTACTTGTTGTTGGATTATATGCAGGTGATTTTGTGGCCTAAGCCAATATTCACAAGATGTGTGTAGGCAACAGATACATTTTAAATAAATTAATTCACCTATGTTTCAGCACCAGCACTACATACCATGTAGTATGCTGCCCTTGGCAGTATGACACTTAAATTTATATAAATGTATTTACCATTTGCTTCAAGAAGACAAATTATGAGTTAATTTGTCATCTGCTACATTGTGGGTTAAAAGGCATCCTGTTATTTATATTGCATCTATATTACATCTTTTGTCAGTATCAAGTGACCTTGGAAAACCAGACTCAAAGAATGTGTATTTTCTTCCATTAACATAATTTTATATTTTTAGCTTTTTATTTTTCTGTTGGTAACCATTAGTGCATACAAATTTAACTTTGTATTCAAACTATTACTGGGTTTGTTGCCTGTATTGCAGATATTTGGATTCCTGGTTTGTATGGGAATCATTCTAGCTGTTGGAAACTCCATTTGGGAGCACCATGTAGGCAGTCGTTTCAGAATCTATCTATACTGGGACGAGGTGGTGAACAGTGCTGTGTTCTCAGGATTCCTGACGTTCTGGTCATACATCATCATACTTAATACCGTAGTACCCATTTCTCTCTATGTAAGGTAAGCTAAGCTAAAGAGCTATTCCCATTAAAGTCATTATCTTAATCAATCCTTGCTCACAAGAAGCTTGGAATTCATTATATGTAAATTTGCATTTTCTGCAGCAGCTGAACAACTTTAGAACTACAGCTCCCATTCTATGTTCCCAATTTTTGTAGCTCATCTGCATATTGCTTGTCTTTCAGCTAACAAAAAGAAAATGAAAAATCAAAATTTCATGTCATAGTGTAATTACATCAATTTAAATCTTAAACCATAGTGTTGTCTTTAACTTAATTTGAACCACTGGAATCATATGAATCTTCCTCACCTGTAGTGAAATCAACATTCCATAGTAAAATGAGTCTTTTCTTGGTTTCAGTTGTTAGAAATAACCATTTTCATTGAATTATGTCAACAATTTTGTTTCCTTCTTGCTTCATTCAGCAGCCGACAGGTAAGCAGTGGGGGCAACATTGTCACTCCTGCACCTGAACACCCAGGCTTGTCATACCTCATGTAATAGTCACTGTAGAATTGCCCCTTTGTCACCCTACAGTTCACCCATTTTCTCTTAGTTCTTTTCCTCATATCCATTTGCACATTTTTCCCAAAATACCTTTTTGCAGAATGGTCCTATAGATATTTAAAACAGCTGTATGCTTTGACTCTTACCTGTGTATTATATGTTTGTGTATATATGCATTCATGTGAGCATTCACACTGCAACATGCCAGTATGTGACCAAATCTTTAACACATGCGCATTGCATCGCAAAATATTAATTTATTATCATGGTGTAGTATTACTTTCTTCTATAACATTATTATATTTCAAAACACTGAAACATATAATATATATATATTATGGCAAGATCAGGGTAAGGATGCCATCTCCTGGGGTAGACAGGTGCACAAAGCATCCGATTAGTAGCACACCAGTCCAGGACCTTGGTACAAGTATCTGCAGCTAGTTTTTTTATGCAGCATAAAGATAAATAAAAGTCTAGCCTGTCCGTCTTTACCTAAACAAATTTTAGCACAGTGCTTACAGCCATTAATCATAGTGTTTCTCAACAGGCTTGCTGCCTGTTCCCCAGGTAGTAAGAGACTGACTAGCAACTGACACGCCTTATATCAACTTTTCACAGGTGCTTTGACAATCAATGTTGCCAATTAGCTTCTATCCATCCGACAGAAGCCAGGAATCTAGGGCACACATTACTCTCAATTATATGTTTTCCTCTGCTTTTACCACAATATATATGTTGCCTCTATGAACTGATGTTGTCATTTTACATTGTTTAGCATTAATGTTTAAGCTTCTCATGTTTGTAGTATCTGCTAATCATTTTAAGGGTTTTGTTGACATAAATGATTGTTTTAGTAATTCTAGTATTTATGTGAGTGTACCGATGTGTGGATATATTTAAGATGGATCGATAAACACCTAGATATACCGTGGTATATCAAGTTAGTACTTAAGTTAATACTTATACTAGACATTTAAGTAAAGGTACAGGGGTTCCTCCCCTAACAAAAATAAAATACTTGCTGTAATGTTTCTGTGGGGTACATAACAGAAAAGGTAACGCTCACCACCCTAACAACTTGCAGTCCCATATGATGTCAGGGTCATGACATGTCTGCATTTCATGGCCTTATCCTGTGACTTAGGTACTAGAGGCAAAGCCATGTGAAAAGCCGGCACTACGTAGCTCATTATTTTATTTTGAGCAGACCAGATGTTTTTGGTGATATGGCAGCATGCATTTTTTTTTTAACCCACATAATGATGGACTAGATACATAAAATGTCTTAAGCCCCACAAATGTAACATATAAAAACTGTATAAATCACACTAGCAGTAAAAGTTAAATTTTGGATACAAAGCGTATCTACCCAGGACACATTATCATCACATTTATCCTGGACCAATGCCAAAATAATCACTACATATTTACTTATACAGTTACTAGGTAATTGCACTCATGGCAAATTAAGTAAAATTTAAATATGTCCTTACATACAGAATAAAAACAGATATTGAGTATAACATCCAGCATAAAGAACAAATTGTTCATACGTCAGTGAGCAACCATGTCCTCAGTCATGCCAAATGATCTAGTCACCTTAAGAAATAGTCTTAAATTGAGCCAATTACTTCATGCACATGTCAATGATTAAACTCTGATCAGATGTGGATCAGGTAAAATGAATTATCCATACCTTTCAACTGTCCAGATTTAAAATGTTCAGACCTGGCTTATGGGAACTGTCCCGACAGTCAGGACATGAATCTCAACTGCCTGCATGTTTGGGACAGCATTTCCCTCCTTCAGTGTCTGCGGCTTTGGTGGGGAAGGCAGAGGCATTAGGAGCTGTGCAGCACTTCTGAAGTGCTAGGCACATTCCTGGTGTATGTGGTCACGACTTCACCTTACACAGTCAGACCCCCAGTATTCTCTGACCATGCTGCCTTACCATTGGCACGTCACGGTAATGGTATCATAACTTTAACAAACAAAATTCTAGGAGGTATTCATTACCATCTAATATACAAAACAGCAAAAGTGGTACTGTGCAGTTGTTTGTATTGGTTGGTTATGGGATCCCGGCTGTCGGGGTTCCGGCTGTCAGAATACCGACAGCGCCATCTCGATAGTCACAATCCCGACACTAACAGGTAAGTTCCCTAATGCTAACCCTTACCCTGAACCTAACCTCCCTCCAGTGCCTAAACCTAACCTCCCCACACCCTAAATCTAATCCTCCCCCTTGTGCCTAACCCCTAGGGGCCGGTATTCTGGGGCCGGGATCCCGACTGCTTTTGGGATACCGGCGCCAGTATTTAGACCGTCGGCATCCCGTCTGTTGTAATGCTGACTACATCCCGTTTGAATATCCGGAGTAAAAGCGTACTGAAGATAACCTCTAACATACAAAAACAGAAATTAAAGTACACTGTTGTACTTATAGTTTAAGTATACATACTGAGAATTAAATGCAAGATATAAATAAGGAGATGTTCAAATACAGAATAAAAACCAGATATTGATACCTAAATCCAGCACAAAGTACAAGAGGTGATGCCTTGCACAGAAAAACTAGTAATCTCTTCCATGTGAAAGCAGTGTTGTTTATCATATTTGATAGATTTCCTAATTAACAAAACTATTTTTCAAAGTTATTTATCTTTTTGTATTTGCTTTTATCTCTTTCCTGATTTATGAGACAGCAACAGTGATTTCAACCAGTAAACCTTACAATAAAGCCAGAGCTGTTAATGGAAAATACTTGGTTTCTTATCTGTATACTAAGTTTAACAATCTGTGGTGTTAAAGTTGAAAACCCTGATGATTGTTAGATTAGTGGCCCGGGCTTGCTGGAGGCGGACCAAAGTATTTCGGGTGCAGCAAAAAGGCTGCCACTCGGTCACCATTAATTTGTTCTGTGACATTGTAATACTAGTGGAAAAATACTAATTGGGCTATGAAAGTTTAAATTCTACCTTACAATTCTACAGCCTTATGCATCGAGTAGACAAGTGGGTATATATATATTTAGGCTTTATTAATGTGAGACGAACATGCATATTTCTTTAACTATTTTTCTATTAGTTTTCCCGGCAAGAGCCTAATTTCCTAGCATGCACATCATTTGCAGCATCTTATAAACACAGACTTCTTTTGTGTATAAAATATATTTTTTACTACGCCAAGTCAAATACTTTCATGTCACACAATACGATGTCAAGTTCAATTTATATTGAGAAAAAATAGTTCCTTTCATTTAAATGTATTACAGCATCTCCAATGCCACTTTCCATGACTGCATATATTATTATCTGTCATGTTTCAATTTTCTTACCCAACTTTTGGAGCGGGTGAGTAAATACGTTATTGTTCGTTGTAGTGATCCTCACACACTTCCAAGTCAAACACTTTCTTGCTTTCAGCCCTATTTTTTTACCATCCGAGTGCAGCTATGTTTTGCCCAGCTTTTATAGATAATTGGGCATATTATTTTACACTAGTGGTATTTTCAAAACACGCTGGACATTTAGCAGCCTCACAGAATACTAACAAGTAGGAATATCGTTTGGAATATCTCCAAAAATGATTGCATACCTTTTAATCCATATGTATATGTGAGACACATTTTTCTACCGGAATAACATAAATGCTCAAGAAATATGATTGTCTTTAGAAATCTATATGCAGAGGCGTCACTAGGGTTGGTGTCACCCGGTGCCAGAACTCATGGTGACACCCCCCCCCCCCTTCACCTAAAAAAAATAAAAGTCTATATATCAGAAAAAAAACGCACACAAGCCTGGCTCAAATTTTCATTGGGTGCTGACGTCACATAAGGATTCAATAGACATAGATATTATACAAAAAATGTAGGTTAGAGACCAGCACACCACCATAAGTTGCAAAAATTATATATTTAAATGTCCATAATAAAGTGCATTAGCATATTTAGCAGCAAATGTATACAGAATGTATTTGTAAATAGGCGTGTTACTTATCGAGTATAACAAACAGCCATATTAGTCAAAACAGCCATTTGCTACATTCACTGATATGGCTGGGGGAGGGGCGATAGCCTGCCCAAAAGTGACTATTATCTGGCTACCAGGTCACCATCGTATCATGCCGACGGATATCGACCAAGACAGTTGACATGGCTGCTTTGTGGTAACACGCCTATTTAAAAATACGTTCTGTATAAATTTGCTGATAAATATGCTAATGCACTTTATTATGGACATTTAAATACAGTATATATTTTCTGCAACTTATGGTGGTGTGCTGGTCTGTATCTTACATTTTTTGTTTTATTTATATATATATATATATATATATATATATATATATATATAAATATATATACACATACACACATACATACATACACACACACACACACACCCACACACAGCAGCGGGGGGTGCACCATTCCATAGTCTTACAGAAAACACAACTCTGGCATTAAATTTGAACGTTTCAGTGCTTGTTTAATCAGGCACTGTCATCAGGCTAATTTACACAAAACAACTCTCACCTTAAGTAGAAAACTACAATTCTCCACGTGTATGCTGAAGGCTGGAACGGGACCACTCACCCGGCGCAGCCGCGCACAGTCTGTGACATCATCACGCCCTTATACTTTACCATCAGTAGCGCACCTTATTCAGTGCACCCAGTAATGCCCCTAATGAAGTGCCCCAGTAATGCCACTAATGAAGTGCCCCAGTAATGCCCCTTATGTGGTGCCCCTTATACAGTATCCCCAGTAGTGTGTCTTATACAGTGTCCCTTATACAGTACCCCCAGAAGTGCGCCTTATCTAGTGCCCCCAGTAGCGCCTCTTATGCAGTGCCCCAGCAATGCCCCTTAAGCTGTGCCACCAGTAGCGCCTCTCATGCAGTGCCCCAGCAATGCCCCTTAAGTTGTGCCCCCATTAGTGCCCCTTATACAGTGCCCCCAGTAGTATGCCTTATACAATCAGTGCCCCCAGTATCGCCTCTTATGCAGTGCCCCAGCAATGCCCCTTAAGCTTTGCCCCCAGTAGTGCCCCCAGTATTGCCTCTTATGCAGTGCCCCCAGCAATGCCCCTTAAGCTGTGCCACCAGTAGCGCCTCTCATGCAGTGCCCCAGCAATGCCCCTTAAGATTTGCCCCCAGTAGTGCCCTTATACAGTGCCCCTAGCATTGCATCTCTTATGCAGTGCCCCCAGCAATGCCCCTTAAGCTGTGCCCCCAGTAGCGCTCCTTATGCAGTGGCACCAGTATTGCCTCCCTTATGCAGTTCCCCAGCAATGCCCCTTAAGCTGTTCCCCCAGTAATGCCCTTATACAGTGCCCCCAGTATTGCCTCTCTTATGCAGTGGTAGTGCACCCAGCAATGCCCCTTAAGCTGTGCCTCTTATGCAGTGCCCCTTAAGCTGTGCCTGGTGTGCTCCCAGCAGTGCCCTTATACAGTGCCCCATGGCCCAGTAGTGCCCTTATACAGTGCCCCATGGCGCCCAGTAGTGCCCTTATACAGTGCCCCATGGCCCCCAGTAGTGCCCTTATGCAGTGCTCCATGGCCCCCAGTAGTGCCCTTATACAGTACTCCATGGCCCCCAGTAGTGCCCTTATACAGTGCCCAGCATGGAACTCCAATGCCCCTTAAGCTGTGCTTCCAGCGCCCCTTATGCAGTGGCCCCGGCCCCCAGTAATCCCCCTTATGCTGTGCCCTCCCTGTGCAGTGAGTCAGTACTTACCTCTGGGTGTGTCCACTTGAGTCCTTCTGTTCTTGACATGCAGCGCGCTCACAGGCCCGTAGTCCCTCCTCCATCAGGCGGCTCCCAGAAGTACAAGCGGAGCCGGCGTGCGCGATGACGTCATCGCGGCCAGCGTCCAGAACCGCACACAGGCACAGAGAGATTCTCTGTGCCTGTGTGTGACGGACACGGACGGCAGACCTGCAAATACAGTAAGAGTGTCTCCTCCGGCTCCAGCAGCATGGTCGGCGGTGGTGCCGCGGCCCGCGGGTGTGATGTGCTGCTCTTCTTGGTGTCACCCCCTTGAAGGGTGACAGCAGGTGCGGGCCGCAGCCCCCGCACCCCCTTAGTGACGCCACTGTCTATATGAAATATCCTAAAGAATTAGGTTTTACCAGTACACTATTGTAAAATCTGTATTCTACAGATATCTGTCAGAGTTCTAAATTCCATATATTATTTGTCTGACTTACTCATTATAATATAGCCAGAGCTACCAGACGATTTTAAAACAATCTTTTATGTGCCTGATTTTATGACAATAAAGGTAATTTCTTTTCCTGATTAGTGTTTCTTCTGTACCCAGTGCTTAAATGTGCTTTTTACATGCACAGTTTCCCTCCGTGTATTCAGACTTCACTTATCAATTCTACAAAAGTTGTGTCACTTTGGGGAGTCTGATCAGTCTATGGAGACCTTATTTCCATTCTGCTCTAAAATCTCAGAAGCAGGATGGATGGTCGTATGTGTTGTATTAACGTAGACACACCGAAAGCATTCATAAGTACTGAACGTCAATAGTCATCGAAAAAAAAATTGGTTAACAGGGATTCTTATCTGAAGTTATCTGTTGGGGAATATGGATTAAACTATCTTCATATTATACATTTAAATATGCATTATGTCCTATCCAAGGCTATCCCTGATATAGATATTATTGTAACTGACTTTCAGCACTGCAAATCATTCACCTTGTTCTTCTGATCTGAACTAAAGGTAATCGACACACCTTCTTGTTGCCAAAATTTGAGCACCCTCTTAGGGTGCCTGATCATCCCACAGATAGTTTCCACCAGAGCTGTAACTAGACTTTTTGGTGCCCTGTGCCAGAAAGAGCATTGGCGCTCCCCCTTTTTTTTAAATAGGGACATGAAGCACCCGAAAAAGGGGCATGGCCTCTTGGGGAAGGGCCAGAGAGGAGATAGGGGAGGCCAGGAGATGCTGGGGATAAAATAAGAGGAAGCTACAAGTGAGAATGATAATAAACAGAAAATTGACAGACCCGAACAGCACCCCTTGTCCTGCGGTGCCCTGTACCATGGCACTGGTCACACTACCCTAGTTACAGCCCTGGTTCCCACTTGTGACGGCTGTAGCGAGTATCTGGGAAAAGTAGACATCCACAGTAAAATGTTTAAAGAGCAGGGTTATTTGCCCTCTTAACCACTTATCCTGTTTGCCTGGTTCAGTACCGTGTTTCAATATCTGCATAATTATTGAAAAATAAGTTTTATGGCTTATGTATTTTGCAGCTGGTCACAGCTAAGAATTGCTGTTGACTGTAAGTGGCATGATTGTAAACACTGCACCTAGCGCTGCATGGAGCAGAAGTTACTTCAGTACAGAGCAAGGGCTGGATTTAGCAAAGGTGTCAATATTTACGTGGGTCAGAAACCTGTCTTTGTTTCTACTGAAAAAGTACAAATAAAGTTTCATATCAGTGTGGATTTTGTTCTACTTTGCTAATGCTCCTTTCCTTTCCTCTCTGTTGCCTGTTGGTAATTAATTGTTATATTTTGTTGTTTAGATGTGAAACGGTCTGGCAGCAAAAGTGTAAGTGAGTTTCTGCTAACTCTCCCTCCCATGTTCCCATTTCAGACCTTCAGTAATTAATCTTATAGGCCTGTATATTACAATACACACATTTCCAATGTATTCTGTAGAGCAAAATGTTTGTTTTTAGCCATACAGTATATAAATAAAACTAATGATAAAAATATATATATTATTTCTCATGCCTTTTCAGTTTACGTTCCAAACATCCATTATTCACCTTCACCAATCTTGTTTGTTGGAATAATTTTAGAGATAAAACCAACTGCACAGAACCTAAGCATGTGTGGTTTCTATTTACTAAGCCTTGGATGGAGATAAAGTACCAGCCAATCAGTTCCTAACTGCCATGTCACAGACTGTGTTTGAAAAATGACGAGCTGATTGGCTGGTACTTTATTTCCGTTCACTTTATCTCCATCCAATGCTTAGTAAATAGATCCCTAAAGTTACTGTTACACAGCCTTTTAATCACTGACTAACAACAACTGAACAAGAAACTAAACAGATCTTTGACTATATTGCCTAGCTGAGCAATTGTAGTGCCTGCTTGCTGAGCTCTAGCTGCTGAGATTTCTAATTCTTCAAATATGATTTGCCAACCTCCTATGGCTGGTTTGTCTGAAGTTTACCCCAGCTTGTTAGAGTAGGCCTCTTCATCATTTCTGATTTAGTAACATCCCCTTACAAGCAGTTGGCCTACAAATTAGTATTAAGAGTGGACATAGATCTCTTTGTGACAAGCATGGCTTTCCAGTTGTTTTATAGTCTCTTCCATGTCATTGGTGCCCACACCTATCACTTGCACACTATTAGTGAGCATGAAAGGCATGGTATTCACTAACTCCCATCCACTTACAAAATGCCATGTCACATAGGTGACATTACACTCTCTTCTAATTCTATTGTATGTCACACAGTTCCTTCAGTGCATGCCATTGATATTAGATGAATGACCTGTATTGCTAAATGTATTTTGTGATGCTATATTTACTACATAAACATTCTATATCTAATCTTTAATTACAAAAGTTGGGGGTCTGCTGATGAAAAACACAGAAGGGCAGATCAATTAGCATAGGCTGCAAGCAGAATCAGCTTTCTGTAGTTAACACATGGAAGCCGCCAGTACGCATCCCGGCAGCTTCCGCATTTTAACTACAGAAAGCTGATTCTGCGCACAGCCTATGGACGTGCGTGCAGAAACAGCCTACCATAATGGGCAGGAAAATGTGCAATTTGAGCTCCCAACAACAGCTCGCATGTAATCTGTCCCCGAGTCTAGATATATGGATTTAGAATTCCAAAAGGCTTATTCCAGAGGTTCCCAAACGCGGTCCTCAAGGCTACCCAGCAGTTCAGGTTTTAGAGATGTCCGTGGTTGAACCCAGGTGGTTAAATCAAAATGACTAAGGTACTAATCAAGTCACCTGTGCTCAACCATGGACATCTCTAAAACCTGAACTGTTGAGGAGCCTTGAGGACCGTGTTTGGGAACGTCTGTCTTATTCTATTGTTTTTAGCACATTTAAATATGTGCCAATCATAATGCTTCTGTTCATAGGAATAAGTTGCAATTCTGGGCTTGATTCTGGCTCGCACTTACTGTAGCTCCATACTGTATGTGGCCGCCTATTGTGAATTTTAGCAAACTGCTCTTGCACTGCAATGTATCTGTGGGCAGAAGCACCTCTGCTGCTTTTCTGTACATGTAATGGTACTTTCTGGGTGTCAACTGGACGGATGCATGTAAAGCAAACATCTTGTGGGAAAGTCATGGGTGTTTGAGTTGTACCTATGGCAAGATGACATCGATTTCAGATGGCTCTCTTGCACCCACCATTAGATTAGGTCTGAGTCCTGTTACTAGTGCTGCGTCTGAAAACGGAAAAGTGGGGAAGCGCGATGTGTACACATTAAGATGCAGTTGCAGTAGCATTCCATTACCAATATATCTATGTACAATGTGAATGCCACAGCATGCTTACCTGCATGCAACTCTGTGCACAATGAACTATATTGCCAAGCCCTGTATTTCTACATCAGGGTCCATAGGGTATCGGCGATGGCGGCAGACATCCAGGCACCACAGAGTTAAAAACTTCTCCATCCTCCCAGGATGCACTGGGGTCCCTCTCCTATACCCCGCCCCCGAGCCTCAGGCACTCAGTTTTCGTCGGTGCCTGGCCAAAGTCGGATGCACCGTACAGAATGGGGGTCTGCAGGCCCCTGAAGTTCTTCAATGCAGCTGTGGCTGCACATCTAACGAGCAGACAACATGGATAGTCTGTACTGACGTCCATGTCGTCGCTCCTACACCCCGCTGGTACCAGAACGCCAGTACTGATCCGGGGATGCTGGTGGGTGACTGGGGTCACAGCTAGCTGTGGCCCCAGTTGCCTGGACTGTGGCCGGATTTACGGGGGTTCAGGTAAGCGGCAAGGTCCCGCTGTGGGTCCCAGCCGAATAGCACAGTCCTTAGTCCCCAGGCAGGGGGCTCCCTGGGGACTGGCTGCAGTGTGGAACCAGGCTACTGATCCCTGCGCTTTCCGCTACCCGCTGGGACTGAGGACTGGACAGAAACAGTAAATGTCCAGCGTCCCAGGGGTTAAATGCATGCCAGGGGAGTGCGCTTTCCCTGCTAAGCAGCCTGCGCCTCCCCCGCTGCACACGGCCTCTCCACAAGGTGGTTAGGCATCTGCATGCTCCGCCCTCGGACCAGCCCTCCCTCTGCTCCTCGGTGGCCATTTTAATACATGTGGCAAACACTGCTGGAAGCTGTTAACGCGGGCATCGTGGTCTGGGTCCCCCTTCATACCTCCCCTCCGTTGCAAGGTCAGTGTATGCAGGGGCGCCGAGAGGGGGGGGAGCGGGTACTATTTACTCGGGCCCGGGCATGCTAGGGGGCCCGGAGCACACTAATACTCAGCACAAGTTTCTTTCTCTTTAATGTTTTTTCAATGTATTAAATTATTTTATTTTTAGTGTACCACCACGGGGAGTGGGGGGAGTGGTCGGGGTAGGAGTGGAGCTGTCCGGTTCGGTCATATGGCAAGTCAGTGCCGATGACAGGACTGTTCTGTACCTCCCCAGTTCCCAGTAGTACTGTGCATCTCGCCGCTGCGGAGCTACTGGGTCTCGCGAGATGATGACATTATCATCTCGCGAGTGTATCTATCTTGTAGCCGGCTCCAGGTGACAGACCTGGAAGAAACAGGCAGACAGGGTGGGGCCGGCCGAGTGATCTTTCATGTGGTTCAGGCAGGTGAAGGCTTGTCTGTGCGGTGCAAGGAAAGAGCACAGTGAGTAACAAAGTCACTGTAGTGATAAACTCTATAGTGTATATACATACATCCCCAAAGTGTGTATATGCTGATTAGCCATACACCCAACACTGATATATTTACTATATATATATATATATATATATATATATAGATGCAGAAGACTTGCACTCACATCAATCTTAGCAAGCCAACATAGGGGTGCCACAAGGATTTGTTAGGATCCAAAAATAGAAAAACGATTGTCGTAGACAAGGGCACTCTCCATACAAAAAAAAGTTTTTTATTTAGGCTAGATATAGCCGTGATACAAAGAGATGTCAATCTTCCAGATATGAGTCTAGATACATGTTGTCAACGTTTCAGTCCCTGACGGACCTTCCTCAGGACATTACATCATATATGAATAGAAAAATAATAATTGAGGCATCTATCATAATAATATCTGTGGAAAAAAGAACAAAAACAAGAACACACAGACTAAGTCTCTCAGGCTTCAAAATTACGTGACAAAAAATATAAAAATAAATATATATAAATAAAACAAATAAAGTTGCCCAACTGATAAAAAATTATACCCCAACACAAAATAACTCAAATCAAAAAACACATAAATATATGGTAATATAGAAAATATACTATACTATGTCATAATCTCAAAACAATAAATGCACCCCACAAAATACTGTATTAAATGTATATGCATGTAACGTTATCACATATAAACTCAAGGAAAGGAGCAAGTGACCAAAATCGCTACTATGAATCACTAGTGAGTAGAGCAGAATATATACAGTCATCATGTCACCCCTGGTAACTATAACACCAAATCCTAATGCAACATATACAGTAAGAAATATACCTGAATCAGGTAATGAAAAACGATCTAAGCAGTCACACTCTGCAATACACAGGGACCAACACGTACACAGAGAAGACAAATCCAATGGTCCAGTGCAGCTAGACAACAAAATAAATATATACAAAGACAAAAATCAGCATGTCACTAGACAACCTACGTGCTAAGGTCGTGTAAGGAACAAGCCAAAGGTACTTACCAACGTGGGACAAAGATGCAACCTGCACACACTCTCTATCACTTAGAACGCCTGCTTCCGTGTGACGCCAGTGAGCATGCCGCTCAACAAACCATCCCGCTATTTGAACCGGCACATCCGGAAATACGTCACGTGACATGCACGCCTAATTTCTATATGGCTAGGTATGAGTCAGAATTTATTTATCCGCAGTACAGCACCTGTATCATGTTTTATCGTAGGTTTATTGATGATATTTTTATACTCTGGAATGGCACAAAAGAAGCATTTATCTGCATGGTTGACGCATTAAATATGTTATCCAGTCCCATTAGATTTACTTGTCAGATTGATGACATTACTATAAATTTTCTTGATGTGGCCATTACCAAAGAAAACGGACGTTTGGGCACGTCATTATATCAGAAACCAACGGATAGAAATTTGGCACTGTGGCCGACGAGTTTTCATCCTCCAGCATTGAAAAACAACTTGCCGATATCCCAATACTTGAGAGTGATGAGGATAAACAGTGATCCCAGTAATAGGGACAGGCAACTTCAAGAAATGACTAATAAATTTAAGGAGAGAAGCTACAAGTTTGATATTTTAGAACGATGTTTGAGAAAAGCACAAACATTTTTTGCAACATCCTGCACTGAGGCATCTTCTGTCACTTCTAAAGAACATCGCCAGATTTTTGTTACCAAGTTTGATAACCATGCATTTACTACTCAAAAGGCATTAAGAAGATATTGGCCGATTGTATCTAGCGACAGACAATTACCATTTAAACACGTGGGACCTCCTATGATGGCCTATAAGAGGGGACAGAGTCTCAAGCAGTTGTTGTTGCGCCCCACAATCTACCCGAATGATAATACTTCTATTCAGGACATCATGACTGCTAGACCTGGAAGTTTTTCTTGTTTTTTCCTGCATCACATGTACCTCAATGCTGACTGGTCCCTCTTTCCCACATCCCCATTCAGGCAAGAAAATTAACAGCAAGTACCATCTACATTGTACATTGGATTATTTGATTTATATTTTGATTTGTCCCTGTGGACTAAATTATGTTGGTCTCACGTCGCGTAAATTTCGTGATCGTATGGCGAACCATCGGGCCTCCATACGGGCAGCATTAAGCTCTGGGTCCTCAGATTAGCCGGTAGCTAGACACTTCTTTGATCAAAAACATCAAGTGGCGAGTCTGAAATGCAAACTCATTGATTGGGTTCGTCCTCCAAGATTGGGTGGTGATCGACTTCAGTTATTGAAACAACGCGAAAGTTACTGGATACATCGATTGGACACTGTGGCCCCTAAGGGCCTTAATGAGAACAATCCACTTGATGTATTTCTTTAACCCTTTTTCTACTATGGTGGCGCTGATTTCCCACAGTGGTGTGTCTTGGGGTGTGGTTTCATTTCTCAGTATTTTTGGGAATTTTTGGTAGATTTTATGTTTTTGCATTCTTGCATGTCTCTTTTTTTGACTTTTATTTTTACATTATTCTCATTTTGTATTGCGTACTTTATTTATTTCATTTTATCTACTATTATTTTATTAATTATTTTATTAATTAATTATTTAATTTCTTAATTTTTTTCTCTGCACACTATTATTATTATTTTCGAGTACACTGGTGTAATTTTTATGTATTGATTTATTTATATAACATATTCTTTTTTCACATGTGGGTCACTGAGTTGGTTAGGTCTGTGATAACTTATAGCCACCTTCAAATTTTGTGTCATTTAGACAGGTCTTGCTGGTGGTGGTATGGGCATTTGGTCTCGGGCTTCTATACGTGGCTTTAGCACCACTGAACTTGCGTATTTTTGTATAGTGCTCTGGTATTTTGGGTACCTATTATGCCATGTGGATAGTGATGGTTTAAGATATGGTTCCAGTGTGGTAGAGCCGATATTAGTTTAGTTTTGCATCTATCAGCCTTGTGGCTAATGTTGTACTGATAGGCAGGCACAGTAATTATGCCTGTGTGAGACATCCCACGTTTCTATCTATGATGATTATTAGTACGGAGATCGGGTTATATACACGTGACTTGAGTGGGGCGGATGTTACTAAGAGCCGGTGTTTTCATAATTGAAATGGAACGCAAGCTTTTGCGTTTCCATAGCTAATGAGGAAATTTACACGCTGGCGTGCGTGTCACGTGACCTAGTTCCGGATGTGCCGGTTCAAATAGCGGGATGGTTTGTTGAGCGGCATGCTCACTGGCGTCACACGGAAGCAGGCGTTCTAAGTGATAGAGAGTGTGTGCAGGTTGCATCTTTGTCCCGCGTTGGTAAGTACCTTTGGCTTGTTCCTTACATGACCTTAGCACGTAGGTTGTCTAGTGACATGCTGATTTTTATCTTTGTATATATTTATTTTGTTGTCTAGCTGCTCTGGACCATTGGATTTGTCTTCTCTGTGTACTTGCTGGTCCCTGTGTATTGCAGAGTGTGACTGCTTAGATCGTTTTTCATTACCTGATTCAGGTATATTTCTTACTGTATATGTTGCATTAGGATTTGGTGTTATAGTTACCAGGGGTGACATGATGACTGTATATATTCTGCTCTACTCACTAGTGATTCATAGTAGCGATTTTGGTCACTTGCTCCTTTCCTTGAGTTTATATGTGATAACGTTACATGCATATACATTTAATACAGTATTTTGTGGGGTGCATTTATTGTTTTGAGATTATGACATAGTATAGTATATTTTCTATATTACCTTATATTTATGTGTTTTTTGATTTTAGTTATTTTGTGTTGGGGTATAATTTTTTATCAGTTGGGCAACTTTATTTGTTTTATTTATATATATTTATTTTTATATTTTTTGTCACGTAATTTTGAAGCCTGAGAGACTTAGTCTGTGTGTTCTTGTTTTTGTTCTTTTTTCCACAGATATTATTATGATAGATGCCTCAATTATTATTTTTCTATTCATATATGATGTAATGTCCTGAGGAAGATCCGTCAGGGACCGAAACGTTGACGACATGTATCTAGACTCATATCTGGAAGATTGACATCTCTTTGTATCACGGCCATATCTAGCCTAAATAAACAACTTTTTTTTGTATGGAGAGTGCCCTTCTCTACGACAATCGTTTATATATATATATATATATATATATATATAATAGTTATGTGTGTATATGCATAACTATATATAGTTGTGTGTGCTACAGGTGTATATGTACTGTATGTAAATATATCTATATATCAATCAATGTTCTCCCCACGCTTAATTCCCCTACTGCCCGGCACTTTGAAATGTCCAAACATCACTCTGCACTAAAATTTCATATAGAAACATCAGCGTAACTTATTGGCCATGTCAGTGGCCTCATCATAGCTCCCGGAAGGCATCAAATTGGAGAGCAGAGCAGGTCCCTCCTCCAGTGTAAGAAAGGGCATGCAGTTGATGGTGAACAATGAAGAGAGTGGACAGACAGCCTGCGTCCACTCTTTTCGTTTCAGCGGACACATGTTGTGTGTTACTGAGTATGTGTGGCCAGCAAGTGGGGCTTATGTCTGCCCGCTGTTAAAAAATGTATTTGTGTCTAAAAACATTGGGCAATATCTGGGGCACTCTTAAAAAAATATTTGTGTAAAAAGCAAGTGGGAAGTGTCTGGTCAGCTCTCAAAAAATTTTTTCGTGTCTAAAAATCAAGTGATGCAGTATCAGGGCTGCTGTTGAAAAAGAATTGGGCAATACCTGGGATATTCATGCAAAAAAAATATGTGTGTGCAAAAAGCAAGTGGGTAGTATCTGGTCATCTCTTGAAAAATATATTTGTGTACAAAAAAGTAAGTGGGCAGTGTCTGGACCACTCTAAGAGACTTTTCTACTCTCAAATGAATTAAAACCTGTTTTAAGTAATGACATAAAGAAGAGCACACTATATAATCTGTACAGTGTATAGATCCCCTTCTGTAGATGTACATGGAAGTGACATGGAGTGAGGGCAGAACTGCGGTTCCATGCCCATAAAGGCCATAAAAGCAGAAATTTGTCCACTCGCCACGCTTAAGGCATAGTGGCTCGCTTTGCTTGCTTACAGGTTTATATTCCCCCTCTATGTCCACGTGGTTAGTAACTAATGACGTTGGACAGTAACTGATGATAACTGGGTACATCTACTGAGGGGGGAACTATCAACTGCTATATAATCTGATGCTGATGTCACTAGAGGGACCAGATCCTACAGACTTTGATTTTGAAAAAGCTGCAGACAACTGGGCCTCTAAGAAGAAGAAGAAAATAATTGAAATGCTAATCTTGAGTTTAAACCCATATATGGTCAGGATTTCAACATTTCATTATGGAGAAGGCCCCCACCCTGCTAAAAATGCAGCTTTTATGGGATTGTCCCACCATCCTAATAATGAATATTTTTGTCCTAGCTGCTGGGAGGTATGTCATGCTCCTAGTAGCGGGTGATTCTCATGTGTTAGACACGCCCCCAAAGAAGTACAGCCATGCCCCCAACATGCTGTGGCCACACCTCCTCCAGGGGGGGCCCGGGAAGTTGCTGTACCGGGGCCCACGATTTCTCTTGGCAGCCCTGAGTGTATGCAGCGCTGTTTCCTACCAGGCTGAGGTCTGGTTAGTTGATGAAGCGCAGATACTGCAGGGTTTTCAATATTCTGCATTGTATGTGACTTTGGGCTAGCGCTGCTGTCTGTTACTTTCACATACTGTCAGCTATTTTCCCTATCCCTGTTTTTCTTCTCTGCTAACAAGCCCTTGCGGTGCGGTGTTGAAAGGGGGATTTATAATTCACTATACAACTTGTTGTGAAGTGCGGTGGTCACATACAGCTCCGGGTCACACACTCAGTATGTCTGACAGTGAGCATGATTTCCCCATTCCGCCTCTGTGTACTGTATGCAAGGTACCATTGGCAGAGGGTGATGGTAACTCTGATGGATTATGTAAGGCGTGCCTGCGGTGGCACGGCCGATTTCTGTCACTACACCTGTGCAGGAGCTACCATGGGCTTGTTTTGCTGCGGCACTTACTATCCTGGTGGGCCAGTTAACGACAACCCCTGCGTGTCCCCAGATGGGGGTCTCACAGCAGTCTATGGTGTCGTCCCCTATGCAGGGGTTTCCTAAACAGTTAATCGTACCTCAGAGTTTCCCCTTGACGCCCCCTCAGGTCATCCATGAACCTGCGTGGGCTAATTCACTGTCTACCTCAGTACAACAGCTGTCAGAGGGTGTTACAGGGCTAGTTGTCTGTGCGGGCGCAGAAGCGTCTCCTGCAACCTCATCAAGATCAGGATGCTGTGATGACAGATGATGGCTCATAGGTGCGGTGCGCACGGCTTTGGTTATTGAGCATGGCGCTCCTCCTGTAGCTAAATCAAAATATGCCTTTTTCAAGGATATTAAAAGTGATACTACAGTGTTTCCCCTATCTGATCAGCTAGTGGATCATTTAGAGGAGGCGTGGAAAATGCCGGGTAAGCGTTACCAGCCCCCTAGACTGTTTGCGGTGGCATACCCTTTTGCAGATAATTATTTTGCAAAATGTAATAACCCGCCACAGGTGGATTTACACGTCTAGTAAAGAGTGCTACGTTGCCTATGTCCTCCTTAAAGGATCCAACGGATCGCAGGGTAGAAATATTCCCTTGCAGGAGGCGTGTCCAGGCCGGCTTTGGCCGTGTGCTGGGTGGCAAGAGCTATGGAGCACTGGGCTGATACCTTGGAGGCATCCCTGGACCCAGACTCGTCACCTGAACAGGTGGAGTTGGTGGGTAATTTAAGGGACTCAGCTACCTACATTAATGAGGCAGCTTTAGATATGGGCCTCATGGCGTCCAAGATCTCCTCGGCAGCAGTGGCGGCTCGTCGTATCCTGTGGCTGCGTTCTTGGAAGGCGGATGCTGATTCCAAAAAGGGCCTATAGAACGCAGAACAGACCCAGGGTACAGTCCTTTCCTAGGAGGATTGCCGCCAAGAAACCTGCAAAGCCCAGGAAGCAGGCCTAGAGTACCAGACGTCCCACTTCCAAGTCCGATGACAACCCTTCTGCCTGACGGGACGGGCCTCTCTTTGGGGGACCTCAAAGTGGGAGGCAGACTTCTGAAATTCGCCCAAAAAGCTGGTGTCTGACCACTTCAGACACATGGGTCGGAGAAGTGGTCTCTCAGGGGTATGCCCTCTCCTTCTGCAGGAGGCCTCCCTGCCGGTTTTTCACCACGGGCCTTCCGTCCAATCAGGACAAGGACCAGGAACTCAAGAAGGTAATGCACTCGATGCTCCAGAATGGAGTTATAGTGTCAGTTCCTTTGTCTCAGAAGGGATTGGGGTATTACTCCAATCTTTTTCTGGTGCAGAAACCCAATGGGTCCTACCGGCCAATACTCAACCTGAAATCCCTCAACAAATTTCTGAGGGTTCCTCGGTTCAGGATGGAGACCCTGCGTTCCATTATTTTAGCAGTGGAACCTGGGGATTTCATGGTGTCGCTGGATATTCAGGATGCTTACCTGCATATCCCTATTGTCCCAGCACACCAGTGCTTCCTCAGATTTGCAGTGGTCAAGGACCACTTCCAGTTTCAGGCTCTGCCCTTCGGTTTGGCTACAGCACCTCGGGTGTTCACCAAAGTTATGGCCGTTATGGCAGCTCACCTGCGGTTGCAAGGAGTCCGCCTGTTACCTTATCTGAACGATCTCCTGGTACTGGCAGAGTCCTCAGAGAAACTTCAGCGCCATCTGCAACTAACAGTCTCTGTATTGCAGTCTCGCGGCTGGCTGATAAATTGGAACAAGTCCTCCCTGTTACCATCTCAGAGGATGCTCCATCTAGGAGCTCTGTTGGATTCCCAACATCAGAGGATCTTGGTGACGGGAGAAAAGATCTCTGCGTTACAGGCAAAGGTCCGTCTTTGCCTGCAGAGTCGCCGGGTGTCTATTCACTCGGCAATGAGGTTACTGGGACCCATGGTATCCATGTTCGACATGGCGGAGGTTGCCCAGTTTTACTCGAGACCTCTGCAGAAGCTGATCCTCTCCAGATGGAATGGGTCGCCCCAAAGGATAAAGACACAGACTATGGTGCTTTCCCCGGAGGTGCGATTATCTCTGGCCTGGTGGCTACAGACGGTTCACCTGAACAAGGGACGCCCCTTTTGGATCGCAGACTGGGCCCTTCTGACAACGAATGCCAGTCTCCGGGGCTGGGGAGCGGTGATGGGTCCACACTTCTTTCAGGGAAGGTGGACATGGGTAGAAGCTGCTCTTCCAATAAACATATTGGAACTGCGGGCAGTATTCAAGGCTCTCCAGCTTGCAGGGAAAACCTTTGCAGGTACAGTCGGACAATGCCACCACGGTGGCATACATAAACCGCCAAGGAGGGACTCGCAGTCAAGCGGCTCTGACAGAGGTGTCCCGCATTCTAGTATGGGCGGAAAAGCATCTCACCGCAATATCAGCAGTGTTCATTCCAGGAGTTCTCCACTGGGAAGCAGACTTTCTCAGCAGTCAAGACGTGCATCTAGGAGATTGGTCTCTTCACCAGGAAGTGTGTCAGCTACTGGTGAACAAGTGAGGCCTTCCAGAGATGGATCTCTATGGCCTCACGACACGACAACAAACTGCCGATGTTCGGGTCAAGAACAAGAGACGCAAAGGCTTGTCTAGTGGCTGCTCTGGCGGTCAAGTGGACCTTCCAGTATGTGTACCTCTTCCCTCCGTTCTCCCTTCTTCCTCGAGTGATACGCAAATTCATGCAAGAAGGCAGCATGCTACTGCTGATTGATCCAGCGTGGCCCAGGCGGCACTGGTACACGGATCTTCAGGGTCTCTCAGTGGACACTCCGCTGTTGTTGCCTCAACATCAGGACCTGCTGCCTCAGGGTCCTTGCCTTCATCCGGACCTGAGCCGGCTGTCTTTGACGGCGGGGCTATTCAGACTGCCCTCTTGAGGTCCAGAAGTTTCTCCAGCTCTGTGGTCAACACCATGCTGAGAGCTTGGAAGCCTTCATCTGCCAACATCTACCATAGAGTGTGGCGGGCTTTCTTCCAGTGGTGTCGCACTAGAGGTTATGCTCCTCAGGTGTTCAGATTGTCCAGGGTTCTGGCCTTCCTACAGGCGGGTTTAGACCAGGGTCTTCGCTTAGCTTCCCTGAAGGTACAGGTGTCTGCACTTTCAGTGTGGTTTCATCGTAGGATTGTTATGCTTCCTGATGTCCGCACCTTTATGCAAGGGGTGCTTCTTATTCAGCCTCCCTTTGTTCCACCTGTGGCACCATGGGATCTGGCTGTGGTCTTGAAGACTCTTCAAGGAACGCCATTTGAACCACTGGGCTCAGTGGATTTGAAATGGCTACCCATTCAGACTGTATTCCTTCTGCCTATTGCTTCGGCCAGAAGGGTTTCAGAATTGGGAGCTCTCTCATGCAGACCTCCATTTCTAATTTTTCATAGACACAGGGCTATGCTGCGCACTCGTCCTGGGTTTCTTCCAAAGGTGGTATCTAGTTTCCATATCAATGAGGAAATTATTGTACCATAGTATACTTCACTGGACCTTTCGGTTGGTGAGGCCACCTTGGCTGTGGTGCGGGCTTTGAAAATCTATGTGGACCGCACGTCTGTCTATAGGAAGTCAGACTCTTTGTTTGTCCTTTATGGCTTCCATAAAAGAGCTTGGCCTGTCACTAACAAACATTGGCAGGATGGATTCGACTGGCTATCTCTGAAGCTTTTCCTCACGAGGGCCTTCCTGTTCCATCTTCTGTTAAGGCTCATTCCACTAGGTCTGTGGGTCCTCCGTGGGCAGCTCGATGTGGCACCTCAGCTGTTCAGCTTTGCAAGGCGGCCACGTGGTCATCTGTCCATACTTTCGTACGGTATTATGCTTTTGATACCTACGCCTCTCAGGATGCTTCCTTCGGGCGACGGATTCTCCTCTCAGCACAGGAGCATCCCCAACCTTGAAGGATACTGCTTTGGGACATCCCCAAGGTATCCTGTGGATACCCTATGGACCCTGATGTAGAAAATATGAGATATGGTAAGAATTACCCTTGTTATCTCTATTTCTACGAAGTCCATAGGGTTCCACAGGACTCCCGTCCTGTCGCACCTGTACTGCAGATGGGCTGTTGATCTGGTCACCGTTTTTTCCGTCTCCCTCTGGTGAGAATGTGATTCTTGTGTGTTCCAGACTTTCTTCACTCTCTTTATCCTCCTCCGGCCTATGGCTTGTGACGAAACTGTGCCTGAGGCTCGGGGGCGGGGTATAGGAGAGGGACCCCAGTGCATCCTGGGAGGATGGAGACGTTTTTAACACTGTGGTGCCTGGATGTCTGTCGCCATCGCCTATATCCCAAGGTATCCTGTGGAACCCTATGGACTTCGTATAAATAGAGATAACAAAGGTAAGTTCTTACCATATCTCATATTTTTTACAATGTTATTACTAGTGGAGAGGAAGAATGATGAATAAGGCCCCTATTTATAAAAAAAAAAAAAAAATGCAGTCAGGCCGCAGAAATTAGCATTCCTTATCGCCGTATAGGAAGGGATAATTTTTCTGGAATATTTATCAAAGATCTGTTGCCAGGACAGCAGCTCTGATGAGAGGATTTGCCGGTGAAGATATCCGCAGTGAAAGCTGTCGCTATGACCTCACAGCTTTATTAGACACTTTTCATGCATGGCGACGCATGTGCAGTATAATATTTACTAAATGGTTCAACAGAGGCTGCTGGAGAGGATGCAAGAATGCCCCAATAGACACAAAGCGGCTATCTCTAGCTGAAGATGGCATTAGTCAACGAGGAGAAGCTACACTTTTGGGAGCTTGATAAAGTGGGGCCTGACTGCATTCCCCGTTTAAGATATCACTGATTACTTTTGCTTTAGACTCTGGTAAAATAGCCTGATGCCTGGATCATGTAGAAACTTGATATTTAGGTAAATGGGGTTTGATAAATGAGTGATATTAAATCAGAGAAACTGCGGGCCGGGGGGTGGCTGCCCAAATGAAGGTGTTCCCATGTGAACGCCTCCGTTTGGGGGCGGCCCCATTGACATCACGAGTGATGTAATTGGGAGAGATTTCGGCTCTGTTAGAGCCGAAATCTCTCTGGGGCTTGCGGCAACGAGACCCTACCACAAGGTTCTCGTCACAAGCCCGATGGTCTTGACCATCGCGACCATCTTCCTGGCCGCTTGCTATAGCTGTGGGTGGTCACCCACAGCTATGCGAGCGGCCAGGAGGCCGTTCTAAAAAAAAAAAATAGCCCGGCCCTGATTCAGAGCGAGTGCTCTGTCAGAGCGTCCGGCTCTGAATCAGGGCCGCTGTGTTTACATTATAGGATATGAAGAGATCATGCTTGTGCCCAGTTAGTTGGAATTGCAAAATACATTTATGTTCTGTTTTTAAAACCAGTATGTGTCTTTCATATGTAAGACTACTTGTGTATAGTTAGCAATAGGTAATTAGTCAGGTAAAATTATTCATTTTTCTAGCAAAATAATGGTAAAATAAAAAGAAAATCTGTGTATTTGCAGCTGTAATGCTACAAATAGGTGCACAGTTCACAACTATACCTATCTTGTTAAATGCATTGCCCTTATATGTCTATTACCCCTTTTAAATAATTTATTCTTATTCTTAAGTATTCCTTTCGGCATTTTGGATGCTTGACACAGACCACAGATGTCAGTCTCATATAAGTAGGAGCTTCTGGCTTCTGCAGACCATTTTAGTCATTTATATTGGTAATTTGAAGTTACTGTAATACAAGGGCTCTGTGACTGTTTCTTGCACTTGAATGAGTCATTTTTGTTTGAAAGGTCTCATTTCAGTCTTTCTGAAAGACTGCGGAATGAAAAAGTTACCTTTGCAATCGTTTACTGAATAACGTCTCACTTTTCCTTGCTACAGTATGTGATCAGTGCGATGAAGTTGAGAAGGAAATATAAATTGTTTTAAATATATACATGTATGTGTTTCTATTTCTAATGCCTGTCATTTGCATTGTTGTTTTTGTTAGTTTTTCTTTTTGAAATATAACCTGCCTGTATCAACATGGACAACTTTTGAAAAGACCTAATTTTTAAGACCATTCAATAATTGGTATTTTGGGAAAGTCCCTTAGTGTTCACATTATGTTGAAACCAGTAAAGAGAAACATAGTTCTAATATATGAAAAAAGATTTATAAATAGAAGTTACATTTCTCACTTATACTTTGCACAAAGCAGCCATTGTGCACCAGTTTTTCTTAGGTCCAGGTATTACTATGCAATCCTTTTCTGCCAACTCAAGCTCTATAAATGTTAGGGTGTCATTCAGGACTGATCAAGCACTGAGTGGTCCTTAATGTCCCCATAAGGTATATGTGGGTTGGGGCCAACAGGTCTTTTGAATAGTTAGTGCTTATCATTTTTGATGACCACAGTATGGTGTGGTTACCTGTCTTCATCTCCGTTGTCTGGACACAGTGAGTGCATTGAAGGTCCATTGGTCACTGCCCCACTGTCCAAGATTTACCACTTGGGCAGCACTGGTGTAAGCTACTAAAAATTATAGTATACTTATATTTTACAAAAAATAGCATATCCTCTGTTTCTACTTCTAATAACAATGGCATCTGGTGTATTCAAATCAGTGCTTTATTATCAATGTAGGCGAATTTTTAGAAACTGCAAGGTGAAGTTTAACCAATTATTGTTCCTGAAGCAAAGTGAAAAGATTGTTCTCTAAATTATCTTGCCTAAAATATAGTATGGGATCAAATCCATGTCTAATTTATTATATTGCATTTGTAACTTGTATCACTTGCTGTCAAGTCTCTACAATGCCGTAATCCCCGCATTAATTACAATAAAAATCCGTAATTACCAAATCATCCGTGGGCTGATTACAGTAGGGGGCAGCCAAAACTTTTTCTGTGCATATTACAGCAGATGAAATATATGCCCGCACTTTGTTTTACCCATATTGTATATTAGTTAATATTTTTTTTTTATAGAATATTTCTGACAATTTTTTAAACATCCCATATGATATTGAAGATTAAAATGTATTTCAGGACAGAACACAATGGCCCTGATTCAGAGCCGGACGCTCTGACCAGAGCGCTCGCTCTGAATCAGGGCCCACCTCCATTAATATGGAGCGTCCTCCTGGACGCTCGTATAGCTGTGGGTCAACACCCACAGCATATACGAGCGTGCAGAATGATGGTCGCGATGGTCTTGACTCTTGACCATCGCGACCATCGGAACTGCGAGTAAAAGCCTGCGGTTGGGTTTTTCAACCGCAAGGCCAGGAGTGATTTTGGCTCTATCAGAGCCAAAATCACTCCCACTGACATCACTAGTGATGTCAGTGGGGCCGGCTTCAGACGGTAGGCGTTCCCTTGGGAACGCCTCCGTCTGGCAGGCACGCCCCCAGCACGCCCACCAAAGGGGGCGTGCTGTCAGTCACCATCGACAGCACGCCCCCTTTGATGAGACACTCCGAGCGAAGGAAAGTCCTTCGCTCGTCGGGTCTCGCGCATGCGCACGACAGAGCTCCCTCCGTCGTGCGCATGCGCAGTGGGGACCATCGACCCACTTGCGAGCGGACAGCCGCTCGCGAGTGGGTCTGAATGACCCCCAATGTCCCTATACAAGATGATTAGAAACATTTATAACATTCACTAAGGATGTCTTATTTTCTTTTGCACTGTCCTTCGATATCTGGAAGTCCCTATTATGTTTGGCACACACCTAAATTTATTTGTATTAACATTTATTAATATATAGAGTCAACATATTACATTGTATTTTACAATTGGGAATAATACAGTAATAAAATGAGACTATGTAATAACAGACAGACAAAGAGGTAAGAGGGTTCTGCTCGCAAGGTTACAATGTTCTGTATAGGGAAATAGGAGTTTGAGGAGTAGTGCTGCATATTGCATATTGGTCCAGCCAGATGCAAGAGTAATAGACTCTGTTCTTGCTGGGCTATATTACCCAGTCACACAGGGCTGTGTCAGTGGGTTACGGAGTGTAGAAAGAGAACAAATGTAAGTTTTGTGTGAACTAAATTTGCTTATTCTCTCAAAGACACTATCCCTACTAGACACTACCCCTAAATAGAGGGAAAATGGATGAATATAGGCAAATTTTTAAAGAAAACATCCTGCGGTCTACAAGAGGCCTAATAGGTTGTATTCCAGCAGGACAGCGATCCAAAGCATGCAGCATCAGTGTCCTGGAATGGCGTTGTCACAAAACCCAGACCTCAATAACACTTAGTATTTGTTGAATGCTGTTCAGCAACAGTCCCGTCCTTCCTAATTAAGCCCCATCAAAATTACAAAGGAAAAGGGGCAAAAAGTGCGTCTAGGTGTATAAGACTTGTCTAAAAACAATGCTCAGCTGTAATTGTAGGTAAGAATGATTCTACTTTGTATTAAAGTGAGGACATGAGTACTTATGTAATCAATTATGTATTTATTCACATTAAGATGAAGTTTGTTTTGTTTATTTTTTCATTTGATATTACAGAACACTCGCAAAGTGAGTAACCGGTAGTCAGTGTTTGGGGGTGGTACCAGGGGGAAGGTCAGCCCACGCAGGCATGTCTGACCGTTTAACTGCTGTTTCATGGGCGTGCATGATTTAGCCATTGCGATCTCCTTCACAGCATAAGAGCTCTCTGCGTGTCAGGAGATCAACAGTGTTTGTGGCTGGTCAGAATCAACTTACATGCAAGGTGACTGCCCGATGTGCGTCGATGGTACCGATGTTTACACTGTTGCACGTCGTTGGATGGATATGAGAAGGCAGCAGTGGGCGTCCCTATGCTCGGCTTTGCTTTAGAAGGCATTAGCATATTTTAGCAGCTGCAATCCATGAAAGAACGCAGTTGCGGTTGCATTAGTGTGAATCTTGGAATCAAGCCCTTACTGCTTATCATTGATAAGACTGGAATAAATGCAGGCTGAGTCCATAATAATGTGAAAAATGGTACTGGAACTGAATATAGCCCCTGTGTATTATTATTTTAATGGAAAGCTTCATCTACCAAATCTGTGGGATACCAACACTGATTTAGAAATGTCACATTTGTCATTTACATTGAATGCAAGTGGCAAAGGAGATGGAGAAGATTGTCAAATGGTAAATAACTAGCAATCATGTCACAGAGTGCTATAGAGCAAACATTCTTTGTAGCTATAAGGTTTGTCAGAGTTGTAATGTGTTTAATAACACCAGATGTAGGAATTAGTTGCTAACAGGATGCTACAAATCTCAAAAATGACAACATGTATGTAATGCAAAACTAATCCTCCCACCCCCCTCCCAGAGACTCTTTTCGGGGAGTAATTGTGGCCCCCTGTGAGAGTAGACAAGTCTCGTGTTTCTCCAATGAAGTGGACGGTTCAGGAGTTTGTTGATGCCGAATTGTGCCCTAATGTCCACGCCCCCTACTCCATCCTCCATGGCACTAATAGCAGTATGGTGCAGTGGAGCCGCAATAACGCAATTCGTGGCATGTCCAAAGTCCAAATTCTCGGGAGGGGAGTATTAAAAAGCAGGTATAACTTTAGCACACCTAAATAACTGGATTATGTCATTTTATTCTGATGGTATAGTAAACTAATGGATCATTCTTTTTTTGCGTGCTGTGCTTCTGCATTTGTATTTGTTAAATTATGTCCACCAATCACATCTCCGAGGCCGTGAAATTCACTCTGTGCTAATTTTTGTACGTTTACCGATCCACCAGAAAACGTCCAGTGTTTAAACACCTCTTGCTGCCAAATTATGACCACCCGCTACATTAATTTCAAGTATCCCATTGTTCTCCTGGCACCCTGCTTGATTTAGCCTCATTTATTGATTGTGAGGGAGAAATGCACTGTCAGTATTACAAGTCTCCCTTTTGTGTGTGGGAATGTTTAGATTGCAGAAGTCAGAGCGCATCTAAAACTACGTCTTTCCATATCAGAAGTGTAACTGTAAGGTTTAAAATGCATTCCATTAAAAGTAACGATACCCAATCTTCAAGTGATGGTAGGAAAGAAAAATTATTTTATGTTCAGGAATAGTCTGTCCTCCATCACATAAAGTAAAGGACAACATATACCTTCTAAACACCTGTGGTTTTCAAAGCGGATACAAAAGTAGACACTGTGATATACGCCTGTAACTCATTATGGCATGCAAATCCATGTCCTAAAACATCTTGTCCGCCACTGGTAAATGCTCCCAGTGGCAGAATATTTCACCTTCATAGCCTGTGTGTTGCCTCATTTGTCAACCATCTCCACCATGTTCTGTCTCTCAGTGGCAACATATAATAATATTTTCTGTACACGCTTTATGACTAAATCATTTTGGTTAACTGAAAGAAGAACTTCACATTAAATTAAAAAGTTTGTTTTGGGTCAAGTTCACTATGTAGAAAAAACAAATACATTTTTTAATTTTTGAGTGCAGTTTTTTCCAAATGAGGTTCCCTGATTCCTCCAAACATTCTGGCACTGCTCTCCTGAAATAGACAAGCTGTAATATGAAAGAGGAGAGAAGCCCTATCCAGGGAACTCTGTTGACTCAATTTGAATCCAAATTTGAAGTTTCTTGTTATGTTCTTCTTTAAATGCTTACATTATTCATCTATAATACTGCCAACATTAGATTTCCAGTCTTGGGAAAAGTTCTATATTGAGTTGTTTTTAAAAGCTGTAGAATCTAATGATCTAAGATAGCTATACAATGTGAATAAATAAATAGCTGCATATAAATTAACAATTTTGGATTTAGGAAATATAATACATCAGATTTTACCATCGCCCACTTCAGTCCATGTACAACAATATTGCAAGAAAAAACAGTAATATGTACCCCTGTTAAACATGCCTAAAAATGTAAAAATACAAAAACAGCGAAAAATGTCATTTTGCAAATTGTAAGAAATAATCTGATGAAAACCAGCTCAGATTTTGACCACCCAAATGATATATGTAAATTTAAAAGTAAGTTTAGTATGTCACATTGTATTATTTATTAAAAATTGCTAGAGGTGGTTTAATACTGTATATAGTAAAAATAGTTTATAATTAATCATCAATCATTTCACCCTTATGTTTTGCTTGAAAAGAGGTTTTTATTTTAGCGATTTATATTTTATGTGTAGATGTTATTCTGTTGTGCCATGAAAACTATCATAACAGGACATTTTGAAATATATTAATGGTATTTTTATGGATTTTGGATATTATTTTTATAGTAATCCACTAATGTCGATGATGCCTAAAATTGTATCATTATTTAACAAATTTTCACTAAAATGAACATAATTCATCATGCTTCTCTAATTTCGCTCTATGATAAAGTCATGCTTAGTTATATGCGTCACTCTTCATTCTAAATCTAAATTATTATTTATTTTTTTATATTGTCTTTACTCAGCTGTTACATTCTGTTTTGTCTTTAAAAGTGTTGAGGTTATTCGATTGGGACACAGTTACTTCATCAATTGGGACCGAAAAATGTTCTACTCTAAAAGAGGCACCCCTGCAGAGGCCCGCACTACGACCCTCAATGAGGAATTAGGTCAAATAGAATACATATTTTCTGACAAAACAGGGACACTCACTCAGAACATTATGACATTCAACAAATGTTCAATTAATAGAAAACTGTATGGTAGGTAAAATAAATTACTTTTTATCTTTGCATAACATGCATTTATGTTGAATATTGACTTATTGGTTTTTCTGCTATTACCGCTCAAGAATCATCAGCATTCATCCTGTATATTTTTTTGTATCTTTTTGTATTTTACTGTAAGGTGTATGGCTGTGTATTTTAATAACCTGCACTTTGTGACAGTTTGTATCTGAATGTTTCCTGTGCTGAAAAGTAGAGAGGTATGGTAGATTGATGACTTTAATGGTAACTTATTATTGGTTGTTTTATTTTCTAGGTGAAGTACGAGATGACCTGGGTCGTAAAGTAGAAATTAATGAGGTATCGTGTATTGACATTAATATCAAAGTTTGTTTTGTATAGCACTTGTAGTTTTTCTTATACTTGCAATACTGGAGATTCATTTACACACCTAGCTTTGGACCAGAGCATCAGCCATTTTCTTTCATTGAGGGACATTTACAAAAAGAAAAATCTGCTTTTTTATATATGTGCAAAATTTTGTTGGTTATAGAGGACCGAAGGGTTGTAAATTCTTTCGTTAGGAAGCTATTTTACATTTTGTGTCACTTAAGAGGTGCCACATTAATTTCTGTGTGTATGTGTTGGCTCTCTGTAGTGAGTGTGGGAAGAGTAATTAAGCATGTTTTAGGTTGATATTTTTGTGATCCTGCACCAATGTGGCAAAGTGGTTAGCTTTGCTGCCTCACATGTCTGGAGCTATTGCTTTGATTTCTACCAGGGCCCCATCTGTTTGGAGTTTGTACGTACTCCAGACGGTTGCATTTGTTTCTTCTATTGATCATGTAGTTCATATCAAGTAATGTGTCTTGGGGGGGTATCCAGTTACCCGTGAACGGTGAAAAACTGGGATTTTTCGTCGATTATCCCTGTTTTTCAACAATTTTTTTTTCTCCCTATCCTATTATTTCAGACGCAAATAGGGTATTTCGCCCGAAAACACATAGGATTCGTGATAAGTTGACTGACTTATGTGTTTTATTGCCTTTGCGGCGGTTAAAAAAAATGGCACTTTTCTTGGATTTTTTCTTGGGACACATTAGGTCCGTAAAAAAAACACGATAAGTGCCGGCATCGGGGGCGGCAATTCGGGGCTAATTGGATAGCCCTGGGGGATCCATTAGTGCCCGAACAATGTTTGGGGCTAATTCGATACCGCCCTTAGAGTTTTATAAATTTGTAATTCAGATGAAGTAAACAAATTACATATGTAGTCTTCCTAAGCCTCAAAGATGTGGCAGTTTTCTTTATCTAGAGTTGTTTCCAAGCAATCCATATTAAGTGTAACAATTAAGAGGAATAAGCGTGAGAGGAGGAAGTGTTCTGATGCATATCTACAGCAAACCATATACTGATGGACCTCACGTTCTGCACAGGAGCATGGTCAAAAGGAAACAGAAAAGTCACTCCTCAAATTTGGAAGCTCAAAAATTATGGCCAGACACATTAGTTAGAAGGGACGTCTAAATATTTTTTATCCTCAGTGGTCACTTGGGCAAACAGGGATCATTTTTGTGGCAGTTATGTATTCTGTTATTCCTGCGTGAAATCCCATCATGCAGCAATCAGATTCATGCATGGCTTAATTTCCTCCACGATTTATCACTCATTGGTGTTTTATGTACAGTATGTACTGTATATGTCCTTTGTTTTAGCATAATTTATCAGATTATTGCACTTTTAAAGAGGACATATTAAAACATTTTGTTCATGTATGTTTTCCAGAAAACTGTGCCTGTGGACTTCACATTCAATCCTCTTGCTGATAGCAAGTTTCAGTTTTACGATCACAGCTTAATTGAAGCTATAAAGCTGGAAGAGCCTCATGTTCAGGAGTTTTTCAGATTGCTTTCTTTGTGTCACACAGTCATGTCTGAGGAGAAGAATGCAGGTTTGTGTTGCCACTAACATGTACATCAGCCTTGCCTACCAGTGGGAGGCTCCCGATTTCTAACTCACACTTCCATTCCTCCGCAAATCCTACTGCTACTCCCGGTTTCCCACTGCAACCCCCCGTTGAAAATCCGGACTGCGCACGCGCGAGTCCGAAGTTGCCGGGGGGCGGGGCCTGCGCTGTAGACGTCATGACGAGAGGTTTCTTAAAGGCCGGGCCACTGCGGGGTTATGGGTAGCGGTGGCCGCCTATCACAGCGCAGTTGGGGCCTGTACGACTGGCCGCATCATCGGCAGACTCGTCATTGCAAGCATAGGTGGCAATGGTGGCCTCTTCACCCCAACATATGGTGACCCTGTTAACATGTAAAGTATAGGGAATTATACAACAAACTATTAGTAGTGGGAACTGTGTCATGGGGTCCATTGTGGCTGGGTGCAGAGTCTCACAGGCATTAACTGCACTCTGAAAGGGCACTCACTGACAGCCATCCATTCCATCTCTATCAGTGAGTGCCCCTCTCTAGGGGCAAGTAATGCCTGTGACACTCAGCACCCAGACCCAGTAAGTTTCTTCCCTTTCTCCTGCATTTATTTGGGTCTGTCTGACAACCTAGCAGTGTCTCTCCTACAGTGGCCTCACAAGCTCACATAAAAGGAATAAATCATGTGTATAAGTTTGTATTAGGTGGGAGCACAAGGACCAATATGATTTTTGAATAAATTTGTCCTGACCTTGCTCGCAAATTTCCATGTTGCTGTTGATGTTGGATTTCACAGATTTGCCGATCACGATCAAAAAATGATCATGATTGGCAGATCGGTGAAATTTGACGTGTAGAATTTCACCGATCCTGCAACGGATCGAAGAACATCAATTTACGCCAATCAGCATTTCCGACCCGGCAGATCGGCGTTTCCGATCCAATCACAGGATCAGAGTGCTCCATCTCTGATGTATGGGGGCCTTAACATCATGTATAGACATTGTCTATACAGCTGAGGATGCTTGGGGGTTAATGCAGACACTGGTACTTGTAATGCTCAGCAAAGAAAATCACGTACCTGAGATGCACTGATTCACTGTGACTATGCAAGCCTCAGTGTGACCATATGGGGGTTCTGTGTAATGATACGACTGCAGAAAGCTTCTGATATTAAATAGCTTCCTATTATTCCTATGGTTGCTACAGCTGCTACCCCAATTAGTGTCAAGTCCCTGAGCGATTACTTGTCAATCTGCTGTTTTGCAGCAAAATTGCTCTAAAAAAAAAATGCGGCTTTAAATCTGGCAACAAAATTGACGAATATCAGCAGTTGTTAAATAAAGCCCCCTTGTTATGTACTGAGTTGCCCACCTGCGGCTTCACAAATCCAAGCAATTGCGTACAAAGACGCGGTCGCAGGTCCTTTCAATAATCTGACTTCTGAGTATCCCTATGGTCGCAGGGAATGGCCGCATGTACTGAGACACCAGAGCCATGTTATCTGCATACTAGATCAGATACACTACTCAGATATATTAGATACTAGATCGACTAGATACAGGCAGCGACCCGCTGCAGAAAAGGTTGCGACATGCCTGCGTTTTACTGCCACTCCCCCATTACCTCTCCCAAACGATGGCCAAATGTCAATCGCCCTACATGAAAATAGTTCCTGCGAGCGATTACAGAAATGGACTTTGGCGCCTGCACCATGCGGCTCAGATTTATTCGCAGATTGCTGATTATTGCTCAACTGCGTAAGCATGAGAATAATGTACGTATCTGAATCGGGCCCTGTATCACCTACACTTGGTCAGTAGGGAGTTATGCTTTGTGCTCTAGTTTTTATAAATATCCCTCAATATATTTTATAAATTTGTTTCCTTCCTGCTTTATTTTGAAGGACTGTGTTGTATGTTGAATGGCTCCTAGATCATATATGGGAGTGCTAGATTTGGTATGGATTTAGTACAGTAAAAAATATTTTGGAGAAATGCTGAATGAGTATCTCATACTGTATATGTTGGCTCTTTCTTTCCTTGGATTACTCTGTTCAGCATTTAGGAACAGAAACCCCATTATCATTAAATGTATATGTTGTTTAAGAAGAACACTTCTGGTAACGGCAGGGGTTAACCTACTGCAGATCCAGCATGCCGCTAGCTGGGAGACTTCAGTATGTGTTGCACTTTAAGTTATGCTTAAAGAGCTCACGGTATTTATAATTTTGCTACCTCGTGGGTTTTAGGTCAGACACGTGTTTGCAGTCCTGGAATTTTCAGAATTGCTGTGACTCAGGCTGATACAGAGAGAATTGCTCATGGTGTGCATGTTTATCAATGGGCCCCACAAATCTTCCCCTGACTTTTTTCACAGGCATTTATTTGACCAAAAAAGGATGTTTTCCAAAGTTTATAGATATTGCAAAACTTAAATGTCTTATTCACTAAGCCTCATCCTTAGTGTTTTTTTTGTTACATGTAAGAAATGTAGGCTTCCAGATTTCTGCAGCATCATAAATTTCAGCAGTAATTCATTTGGGGATTTTTCTCATGTACATATGTTTCTTTTTTATTAAATGAGAATGTAAAGTTTATACAATGGGCATAAAGAAATCAGAATATATTATCTATAGACTATAGGATCTAGAACACAGTCCCATAAAAAGAAAGTACATGCTCTGCTTCCTTGTGAGTCCAATCATCTAGTCCTCACCATGTCCTAAAGTGTGATAAATTTAGTCTTACGTTTCAAATGACATACTGTATGACAGATTTTACTTTGTCATTATTCAACAAGCAATAACCAATATAAAGAAGCCATGTGTCAAAAGTAAGTATACATAGTTCATGTGTAGTTCCCTTAAGGTCCTACTTGGTACCACAGCATCGCAATTGGGTTGAGGCCTAGGCTTAAACTTGGCTATTGCAAAGCCTCTAGTATGTTCTTTTTCAGTCATTCAGTTGTAAATAACAAGCTTATTTATATATAGCTTACTGGCTATCAGATATTTTCCTCTACAACACTCTAGTATTTGATAAAAAGGAGTTCACTGTGGACTCAGCGATTGCAAGGCATCCGGATTCTGTGCCTACAAGAAACCAAATCATCACCTCTCTTTGCGGTTCCTGCGTTAACATGCTTTGTTTTTTGACAAACATGCAATTTTGCATTATCCCAAACAATTCCACTTTGTCCTCTCCGTCCAGAGGACATAAGTGTTGTTGTTTCTGTCAGGGGTAAATAGGCAAACCTAGACTGTGCTGCAATGTTTTATTATTAGCCTTTTCAGTAGTCATACTTGTTCAGTAATTTTCTGATGATAGAATCACAATCTTAAACTCTTGAACTATAATATTAACTTATACAGACGCCTATAGATCCTTGGTAGTAGCTTTTTGGTTATTTCTCTGAGCAATATTACAGTCCAATGGATTTGAAGTTGTTTTGAAATAGCCCTATAACTCTTTTTAAGCTGGGGGTAACCGGCAGCACTTACTGTATGCAACAGCCAATCAATAGCACACAACGGTCCAGTGACTTGGTACAAGTACCCCCGTAGCTAGTTTTATTTGGCAGCAGAAAATAAACAAAACATAAAAATAAATCCTAGCCTGTTCAACTCCCTCTCTGTCCGGGTGTAAGGGCTTAATGTCCAACTCACAAACAAAACCACATTTAGCTCAGCACTTGAATCAAACAAAACCAGCATCTCTCAGCAGGCCTCCAGCCTGTTTCCCTCAGGCAGTGAGCGAGTGACCAGAGAAACTGACACACCTTTTATCAGTCTCTCACAGGTGGTCCGGAAATGAAGGTTGCTCATTAACTGGTGATTACCACGCAGAAGTAAAAAATCTGGGACATATATACCTTCCATCAGGTATACCATTGTCATGATATGGAAGCAGTTAAGCATTGACTTTTTTTGTTGTTAAATAAATAATTACAAAGTAAAGTCTGTTTGGGATTGTATTTATCAAATGAGATTAGGACTTGGTGAAAACTAGGTGAATGGTAATTATGGCCCTGATTCAGAGCCGGAAGCTCTGAATCAGGGCCCACCTCCATAAATATGGAGCGTCCTCCTGGACGCTCGTATAGCTGTGGGTCACCACCCACAGCATATACGAGCGTGCAGTATGATGGTCGCGATGGTCTTGACCATCGCGACCATCGCCACTGCGAGCAGAAGCCTGCGGTTGAGTTTTTCAACCGCAGGGCCAGGAGTGATTTTGGCTCTATCAGAGCCAAAATCACTCCCACTGACATCACTAGTGATGTCAGTGGGGCCAGCTTCTGACGGTAGGCGTTCCCTTGGGAACGCCTCCGTCTGGCAGGCACGCCCCCGGCACGCCCACCAAAGGGCGTGCTGTCAATCAACATCGACAGCACGCCCCCTTTGATCAGACACAACGAGCGAAGGAAAGTCCTTCACTCGTCGCGTCTCGCGCATTCGCACCATCGACCCACTTGCAAGCGGACAGCCGCTTGCGAGTGGGTCTGAATCAGGCCCTATGTCCTAATATGTATAAACACAGATTTGAAAGTGTGTGTGTTCAGATGTCACCGTTGCTCTCCCTGTCTATAGAAAATGTTTGGGAACTGGAGTACATATCTTGTATTATCTGTAACACCCCAAATAAATTTTCCTCCATTTTCCCATGGCTTATGAATAGGTCTACTGTAGCTGATTTTGTCCTTTGGTCAGTGTCTGGGTCCCCATTCCCCCCACAAAATGTTCCTTTCTATACCCGACCCTCTTCTCGGTTATCTTGTTGAAAAAATTCAATAAACAGAATTTTATTTTAATTTAAAATTTCTTAGAAAGTAGAGATGCTATAGAGAAAATAAGTCTAGATACTCCTGGTTAACAGCCTGAATTCACCTATGCCTGAATTTTAAACAATGACCCCACCAAATACATAGAATGGATGTTTAATATTTGGTATTTTATATCTTTGGTCTGGTGTTCCACCCAGTTTGGTGGATCTGCCAATGTGCACACACAGGATAATGATGCTCCCCTCGCTCATGCCAGCATCGTGTTGTTAATTGACAACATGCATGGAAAGTCAGCCTCAGTGGGAGTGAGGAGAGTGTTAACAGTCTGCGGCAGACGTGTAGAGCATGCCAGATTCAGTTGTACGACAGTGCACAGGCAAGAAATATTTTGGAATAATATTTCATTTATGGAATTATACTTTAGATCTTTATTTAGTTAGTTTATTGTGCCATGAGCATGTTATGCAAATTGGGAAAACTGGGGAATAACAGAACGCTATTTTTATGTTCCTTGATTAAAACTTTGATAACAAAGTGGCAAAAAGAACTATATTCTTCAGTTAAGTACCAGCAGTTCTCCATCCAGTAAGCAAAATAAGTCTGTGAATGATTCATACTATATGGATTCAGAGTTTTTATGTGTGTAAACTTCCAAACACTATTAATAACAATGTGAATGCTTATGCACATTTTGTTCCTCTGTATATACCTAGGAGAACATGATACATATTTGGTTTACTTTAAAATATATCTGTATAATGGAAAATAATATTACAGCTTTTTATATGTTGTTTTATGACATCCACTTCACTATTTAATGCAGGTTACCATTGTTCATTTATTTTAGATTTCTTTTTTAATTTCTAATTAAAGTCATTTTCTGTACCATTTTCCCCACCTATGACACAGGGGAACTCGTATATCAGGTGCAGTCACCGGACGAAGGAGCGTTGGTTACTGCTGCCAGAAACTTTGGATTTATATTCAAATCCCGAACACCTGAGACCATCACTGTGCAGGAAATGGGGAAGATTGTAACATACCAGATGCTAGCAATATTAGACTTCAACAATGTCAGGAAAAGGATGTCTGTCATAGGTAAATGTCTCTTCTAATAATCATCATTTAACCATACACTTCTAAAAGGAAAAGTGGAGGTGTTGCCCATAGGAAGCAATCAAATTATAGCTATCAATGTCTTGAATATACTAGATAAATTATAGCTACCATGTGATTGACTGATGTGGGCAACATTTCCATTTTTCATCACAAAATGAAATCAATGCAAACCACTGTGCTGCAGCCTACATTAAGAACAGAATTGTAGGAAATATTTAACGTCTGAGGGCCTGATTCAGGTTTGGGAATAGAGTAGATAGAGCAAGTAATTGTGCACCTGAACAAACCATGTTGCAAAGCAAGGGGTGCAAATACATACATTTTTTTTTGCATGCAGGGTAAATACTGGCTGCTTTTGCATGTAGCCACAAATGTTGGACAGCTTTATTTTACACTGCAATTTAGATTTCAGTTTGGGCACACCCCTCCCAAATCTAAGCTCTCTGCACATTTTATATGTACCCCACCTGCACTGCAGCATGGGTTTACCAAGATGCACAGTTACTTGCTATTTATTTCCCAAATCTGAATCATACCCTGAGACCCAAGCTAGCTCAGAGGTTTCCTTACCTGAAATATGTACCTCTGATTTGCCATGATTTTAATAGACACGCACTACGTTCTGTTCTAGCCATATACAAATGTAAAAATGATCAGATTCTTCCACAAATATAAAGTTATATTTAGGAAATGTATATACTCCTGTTTGATTTCTGTCTCAACTGAGATTTTATCTCTCCCCCTTCCTAGGCACGGTCTACCTCTTATTTTTTTGGCTAATTCCCACCTTCTTTTCTCATTGTTCTCCCCTGCTGCACCTCTCACACTGCTACTCCCTTTTCTCTATGTCTGTCTCCTAAGTCTGATCTCTCCTATCTGCACTTATTATTATAAATGCAGGAACTTTCACAGTCATTTTCAAATATGTGAGTAAATCGATAAGGTACATCAATAAAATGCTATTCATATGTGTGGAGTTTCAGTTTTATTTTACTTAAATCAAATGCGTATTAAATAGTTACTCATTTTGCTTCTCAATAGAGGGGAGTTGTAATTCCACATATCGGTATATTCCAATGTATTGTTCTTCCTGAGCCAGGAAACCCATTACTTATAGATGATATATTTCTTGCAACTCTGACGTTGAAGGTTTATATGGGCTATGTGGAAAGAGAAAACATTCAGCGTCTAAAACACAAATTGGCTGTAAGCTGCGGTTGTCCTCAGAGGTTTTCTAACTAAAACCATGAATAGACTGAGATCTCTGTTCTTCATCACAGTTCTCTATCCACCCCGTTCGTGTCTGCTAATCCACATGGAGACAAGTGAGGCCAGTAAACATGTGTTTCCTTATGCAAAGGGAATGAGCTGGGTGTAGAAATTCATGAATAGAGAATACATTTTGGTATAGTTTAATTGTCTTATTAAATAATCTTTAAGGGAAAATATTTTGATACAAGCATTACATCAAATACATATCTTATTTAATGATTGTATGCTTTTATATAGTCAGTATGTACTATAATTCTTTGTGTCAATAGGTCCATGAAATGTAGGAATATCATATTAGTTAGGCGCTAATATATGAATAGATACACTGATAAATCACAAGCAGCTGGTTTTGTATGATAACCACTCCTTAGAAAAGCATTGCAATAAATGCATAAAACCAAGAGGCGAGTGGGTGAAGGTGTTATGTTACGTTTAGAAGATACTGAGATATTTACGGTTAGATAGATTTTACATGAATTGGGACATAGCACTTTTATCCCCAAATATATCAGTAACTATACTAACAACATTTAAATAACATTGTTACTATTATCCCTAGGTCATAACTTTCATCCATTTAAAAAAAGTAATTCTTCAGAAAATTGTTACATAACACAATAAAATAACCACTTGCCTCTTTAAACAGCACTCATCAGCATTATAGATAATAATAATAATAATAATAATAATAATAATTAAATGTAAAGGTGACTTCAGACAATGACACAAACCACAAGTGAAATAAATATACATGTTTAATAATAATTGGACATGTAATAAATTGTAGCAATACTAGATAGAGATGTATTTTCATTGTCAATTCATGGTTTGATTAATGATAATAAAGTCTGAATGGAATAGAATTGAGATTGTGTAACTAAACAAGTAAATAAAAAGCCAGCTAATAGATACAGTGTATATATAATGTGCTGTTTGTTAGCAACAAGCAGTAAATTTCATAGGAGTGTTAAGGAATCCGCTTAGTATAAATACCAGTGATCTGGATCAGCAGTGACCGTTGGAGTGAGCTGAGGTCCTCAGCCAGTTAGTGAATTCTGCTGGAATAGTCACTCAATCCAGGAAAAAGTACTTGTCAAAAGACACACGCCAGATAGCAACCACATGCAGGTGCTGCATTTAAAGTGGCAAGCCATTAAGTCACATTGCCAATCACTGTAGAGTGGGAACGTAGTGCTGGAAACATGCCCCTTAAACAGTTGCCTTATGAATGCACTGAGTACGGGGTCTGGACCTGATGTCGGCAGGCAGCTAAGTAGGTGCAGCACACATCGGTAATCATGGGGCGGGTGTTCTTTTCTGCACACTAAAATCGCATCAACTTGTTTTTTATCCATTTAGTTTCAAATTGTAAAAGATGTCGGATTCATTAATCTTCTTAAAATGTTGGATTATTGCTATGCACTAAAATGTATTTACGCTGCTTAAGTAGTTTCAATATTTTTCTGAAAAAAGAGCATTTTCAGTAGAGTGGCATGACGTGGGTCTTTTGTGATTGAATGTTTACTTTTCGCATACTATTAGTGGAGTTAGTAATTTTGTGAGCTAAACATCTATATAATAACCGCTGTGGCATGTCCTAAGATCAATATTTGCAATGAGAGCTGGGGCAAGTCCCCTTCCTGCTAATGGCACCCACTGGGGGGAGGGGACAGAGAGAAGGGAGTCACCACTGCTGGAAAGTGTAGCCAGGGTAAGTGTAGGGGAGGAGAGGCCCCTCAATCTGGCATTCGTCGGGTCCAATATGCTAGTGAGATATGTGAGAATGGGACAATTACACTTGCAATTGTGGTGCTGTGTCATGACTTAGCAAGTTTCTATGTACAAGAACCAATAACTATTCTGAGAAATCAGTGTATATTGTAACCTGTGTTATTATGTCAGCTGAATTCATGTCTACATATACTTGTTCTTTTTCATCAGTACGAAATCCAGAAGGCCAAATTAAACTGTATTGTAAAGGAGCAGATACTATCCTGTATGAGAGGCTTCACATCAGCAGCGAGGAATTAATGTACAGAACATCAGAGCACCTGAATGTGAGTTTTCCTTCTATTGTCATAATGATATATGGTTCTGTATATGCAGTAAAGTGTGAGATTTCGTACTTTCAGAGTAGTAAGGATATTTCTGATTTATTCACTGCAGCTGTGATCCCTACTGTATGTCTAGGACTGGATAAACCCAAACCAAGCTTCTCTTATTATTTCCATTTTAAGTGTAATGTTTTTGTCTCTAATCCTTAGTATTACCAATTAGATATCCTTGGTATTATCCCTTATATATTCCCAGAATTACCCCTTACATATCCTTAGTATTACCGCTTACATATCCTCAGTATTACCTCTTATATATACCCAGTATTACCTTTTATATATCATCAGTATTACCCCTTGTACGCAACATTATTCCTTACATGCACTCAATATTATCCCTTACATGTACACAGTATTACTCCTTAGATGTACTCAGTTATAACCCTTACATATTCTCAGTATTGCCTCTTACATATATACCCAGTATTACCTCTTACATATCCTCAGTATTGCCCCTTACATATCCTCAGTATTACCCCTTACATATATACCCAGTATTACCCCTTACATGTAATCAGTATTACCCCTTACATATATAACCAGTATTACCCCTTACATATATACCCAGTATTACCCCTTACATGTAATCAGTATTACCCCTTACATTAAAACCAGTATTACCCCTTACATATATACCCAGTATTAACCCTTACATGTAATCAGTATTACCCCTTACATATATCCTCAGTATTACCCCTTACATATATACCCAGTATTACCCCTTACATATAATCAGTATTACCCCTTACATATAATCAGTATTACCCATTACATATCCCCAGTATTGCCTCTTACATATATACCCAGTACTACCCTTTACATATAATCAGTATTACCCATTACATATCCTCAGTATTGCCTCTTACATATACCCAGTATTACCCCTTACTTGTACTCAGTATTACCCCTTACATGTACTCAGTATTACCCCTTACATGTACTTACATATCATCAGTATTATTCCTTATAGGTACTCGGTATTACCCCTTACATGTACTCTGTATTACCCCTTACTTATACTCTGTATTATCCCTTACATGTCCATGGTATGAAGCACATTGCACTTATCTCTACTTATCCTGTCCAAGTTCACTATCACTTGGTCCTCCTGGGAAGGATATCGCAGAGCACACCCAAACACTAAATGTAGTATTGCAACCCCACTGAGAGCACCAGCCTATAAACTGTCTCACTCAGAGTTCTCCTGTGCACTGCCACCCACGCCCTCCACATTAAAGTATGACCTTGTTCCACCTCTGATCCTCTTTCACATTTACTGATTTATTCATAAAAAGTTGATGAAATAAAAATGTCTGTACGCACCATTTAGAGCCGAGTTGAAGCTAGAACGCTTCCTAATCATGAATTCTTAGTCTGGTCGTTAAAGTACTCTATGACCTTTCTTCACAAGTTACTTACACAACATCAGAGAGTGGTTTGGTATAAGATTTACCATACAGATGTGTTCTCATATATCATTGCTGCAGTTGCGCTAAACGGCCCTTCTTGGCGCGCCAGGTCCCGTGACGTTTTTTTCATGCCTTTTATGCCTGAAAATCGTTTTACTCGCACACAGTGATGTCTGTGTGCGACTACGTCTGAATCTGTATACAAAATGCTACAATGCAGTGGTTGCTGCTTTTTTCCACGCCAAGTTCTGATGTGCTTTGTATAGACTCAGTCGCACACAGATATACAAGCTTCACATATCAAATTAACCAGCACAGTCTCCTGGTGTGTCCTAGTTGCATCACATTGCAATTAAGATGCATTTTCAGGTGAAAGACACCCATCGCTACCAGAGTCTCACAGGACCTGGCGGCTAAGGGCGTAGCTACCATGGGTGCGACCGATATGGGGCCCGGTCGCACCCCGAGCCCACCTCCCCTGCATCAAGCTCTCACGTCACAAAGCTCACATGAATCACAGAAAAGTGTTTCCTGTCTGCTGGGAGGGACGGTCACATCCTACCTCCCAGCACCCCTGTGTCTGGCCATCTCTCCATACATCCAGCGCCACATAAATGCTATTTTTTTAGCCTGCTGGGAGGATACATGGCGTCATGCCTCCTCCCAGCATCCCCACGCCCTGGCTGTCTTTCCCTGCGTCCAGCGCCGCCACTACTATGGTTTCTGACTACCTGCTGGGAGTCATGCCTCCACCCAGCATCCCTGCGACCGGCCATCTCCCCCTGCATCGAGCGCTGCCCCAGTTATCTGCCCAGTACTCAGTAAGATGGGAGGGGGTGTGTGCTATGTCTGCCTGGCAAGGGTGAGAAGAGGTGCTAGGTGTGCCCAGTATGGGAGGGGTGGGGTGCTAACTGTGCCCAGTGGGGGGGGGCTTCAGCAATTTGCTATCGGGCCTACAAAGTTCTAGCTATGCCCCTGCTGGTGCATTACTTGCGCCACGTGGCATAGAGGCTAGATATGAGGACACATCTGTACATTTTGTTTCTTTTATGTATAATCATCTTTGTTCATGCATTTAGCTTTCAGTGGATTACTGAATCTGGGTTCCCCATTATAGATATCATATTTATAAAAAACCTCCCCCATTTTTCTTTCAGGAGTTTGCAGGTGAGGGCTTGCGGACATTAGCCCTGGCATATAAAGATCTCAGTGAAGATTACTTGAAGTGGTGGCTGAAGGTCCTCCATGAGGCCAGTACGGCTCTGGATAGCAGAGAGGAGCGACTTGCAGCTGTTTATGAGCAAATAGAAAGTGATATGACGGTATGTTCCAATTTCTCCACCCTGATTAGGTTCTTTGTCTGGCATGTCCTCGTGAACATACATATTTTTCTACACCATTTAATTCCATCATTAGAACCATACACACATGTGGAAAAACTGATCTATAATGTGAGCACAGAGCCATGTGTTATATTTTATGTAATCTACATGCGTCTAAACCCCATAGAAGACACACAGATGTGAGAGAAATCCTAGCGAGGTGCACTATAACTTATTCTTTATCCTGATAGCAAAGCTCACATCATAAGTTATACTGCGATGATAGGTTTTTATTGCACAATGCTATTGGCATGTTACAGAGAAATGTCTGCATGCTGTAAATAAGATCCATATCTCCTACTCAGCTCATTGAATGCATTGTTAAAAACATGGCTGCTGTCATGTGTCTGTTACAGCTACTAGGTGCTACTGCAATAGAGGACAAACTACAAGAAGGAGTGACTGACACCATCGCTAGTCTCCTGCTGGCAAACATTAAACTCTGGATTCTAACCGGCGACAAGCAGGGTAATACTGGACATTGTATGTATGTGCTGGGCTCATTATTATTGCAGGAATGCTAACACTATAAACAGTACATGTAGATTATGAGGTCATTTCTACACTTGAACTATGAATTGAGGATTATGAATTGATTAGCATAAAATGTTACCTGCCATTTCTTTTCATGGCCATGATCACAGTCTCCATTGGTATACGTGTCTAAGGCATTCGATTATCAGACAATTAAGTATTAGTAAATTAGTAATGACCATGATCGCATTGTCAAGTATGACCATTTGTAATAAAAATATAATTACATGTATTTAGTGAAGTTCCCCATTTCAACAATATGTAGATAAACAGATGTGGCAACATGTTGGAACCACAGTTCCTAAGAGTGGTTAATAATGACATGTACGTCTGTTAAAATGTCTGTCAGACATCTGGCACAACATAACAGAGAGGAGAATGGAAGTAAAGAGCGGGGACCCTAAAGGACTATGTATAAAGGAACACACTGGGCTTTAGACTAGGCAGCAGTGTTGCGCCCCAAATCCCATATCATGAACAAGTATAACAATATGAGTGATAAAACCAGCGCACCTAAATACAACACTGCAACCAATTAAAAAAACAGTGCCACCTAACATCCACCAACGTAATACCAAAAAAGACATAAAAAGATTACATTTAATAAAGGCGCTGTGTTCATCTTGAAGTTCCTGTCAAGGACTCTTCAGAACTCTCTTTTCATGTGTTCATATATGAAAATAAATGAATAAAATATTTAAAGTGTAATACAATAAAAATAACAATGTGTCCAACAAAATCTTTAGTGATCACTCCAATAAGAAACCAAATTATCCAAATTCCAGAGTGAAATATAAATGAGTACTGTTGTACTGTATATATGCTTACTAGAACCCAGAAAGTAAGTAGCCTTCAATAGGGTCTGTATATCCTCCCTCACACAGCTTCCACCAAAATATCTCATCAGGCATCTATCATAAGTATAGAAAGCCAATATGGTGTATTTGACAGAGTTAAATAAAGAAATTAATTAGTGACTTTAAGTGATATATATTCCATCCCTCTTCCTCCTCCTGTTTAGTTTTCTCCCTATTTCATATTGAGATCACCGTAAATGTATTTACTTCCGCAGAAACTGCAATGAACATTGGTTACTCTTGCCACATGCTCACCGATGACATGAATGATATTTTTATAGTATCTGGTCGTACAGTAACGGAGGTGCGAGAAGAACTGAGGTACTAGACTTCAATCATAATTTCTTTCACAATGCATGGTACCTTCTTGCATCTGGCATTGCAGCATACATTATTATCTTTGTACCTCAGGAAAGCTAAGGAGGCCACCTTTGGGCAGAGTAGGAACCTTTACAATGGCCATCAATTCTCGGAGAAAACAAATGAAGTAAAGCTAGAATCTGTGTACGAGGAAACGGTTACTGGTGAATATGCTTTGGTCATAAATGGTCACAGTCTGGTAAGTATCTCCTTTATTCTTAAAGTGCCATGCATTCTGTATTGTCCCTCATAGGGACCAGCACAAAATGTTCCCAAAATTTTAAATTAGATGTTTACAGGTTCCTTTGCTTGGAGAAATCTGCAGCTGACTGTGTATGGGTCAGACGTCCGCTGACATGCAGTGTGGAAAGGGCTCAGTTTGCCTGTTTAATTCAACGTTCTGTTAGGCAAGTCATTAATTAAAAAAAATAACCATAGTTGAGACAGGTGTATTGTATATGGAATTTCCAAATATAACAAAAAGAGCTACGGTTACACAAACACTTGGACTTCTTCCTGTAGGGCAGTGTGCTGTCATTTATATTCTGTACTATCATGTCACATATGGAATGGGATATTTTTTGTTTTCTCCCAGTATCCTGAAAGGTCCTAAAACTAGTAAGGAAAAAGGTGAATTATTTCTACTGCTTGGTAAAATTGTCATAGACACTGGCACCTGCTTCTACCTACAGTAGAGCACCCCCTACACAAGGCAATACACAAAGGGAATTTTCTCTAGGGTAGTTTTTTTTTTTAGAAAGTCCCAAGCATTCTGATCAAACCTGTATATATTTGTATATATTTAGTATTAAGCATACATAAAACTTCTGAGGTAGCTGCCATGCTTGCTACTTTGGGCCCTGCTGCCCTGTGCAACTTCTCTGACTGCATCAACAGGAGGGAGCTTCATGAGAACCCAGTAGCAAGATAGAGTGCCATGTGATGCAAGCCAGCATTCTAATGCTCTCCATGCAGGTACTGCAGAGTGACACTGAGCAGCAGACAGCAGGAGGTACAGTAAGGTATAGGAAGGTAGATGGTATGGGTGGGGGATATCATGAGCTGTATCCCTCCTTATAATCTTTGGGGGCCACCAAATCATTGCTATGAAGCCAACAAATTCCTGGTTATGCCCCTGCTATGGATATTGTATAAATGTCAAGTATTAAAATATGATTTATATTTCCCTAATTAGTTTAGGGTTTTTTTTGGACATAATTTCATTTAGAATTTATTTTACAGTTCAAACACTCAAACTTTCTTTTGTATGTAAATACGGTGCTGGAAAACCTTTTTTCAGTGTTTCATTATCTACATGTGAGCTGTTGTGACTTATTATGTGACTACTTGAAATGTTTTAGTTTTATTATAAATGATGTTTCCTGAAGCCTTTATTATACACACTCTGTAAATTTGATGCTGTGTAAATTCACCTAGGATGCTTAAAAGCCATTTAGGCGGGTCTGACAGAGCTCTACCCTCCTGCCCAGTTTGCGTTATCTGGAATTAGCCATATTATCGTCCGTATTAAACTGCTGTTGCACTTCGGTAACGTACAATTTATATGGGGCTGCTTTGCAGCTGTACATGTATCCTTTCTGTCATTAAGAGCACAGACTGACCTTAAAAAGTATTTAAATAGAGTCCTGATATCCCATGTACCGTGGTTAAAGATCTCTCCAGTGGGATTCCAGTAAATCAAAAGCAAACAGCCTTGCCAGAGAAATTTCTTTTGAATACGGAATGTGTTTCTTGTACTAATTTTGGAAAAGTGAATGCTGAGGAGGACAGCTGTAATCATGTATTTCACCTCATCGTTATGTTTGACCTAATGGTTCAAATGATGATAAAATGTTCCACTGGGAAGCCATTATTAGAGAACCAAATACTAAACTGTAAAAGATCCTCCTCAAAGGACATAAACAATGTAACTTGTCCGATATATGTATATTATTTTTGCTTTCACAGTTAAAGGGAAAATGTTTTAGATGACTGCTAATCATAAAAAGCAAGTTACCAGTATAAAATGGCTATGAATAGCAATCACAGTCATAGAGATGAAAGCAGAAGGGAAGGTGTGTAAAATATGGTGTTGGGTGGATATAACTGAAGTACACGGCAAGCAAACTTTTCTTAATTTGCAATAGCTGGGATTATGCAACAGGATGTACAGAAGGATAAGGACATTGATATGGTGCAGTATAGGATTTTTCTTACCTATGACCTACTTTGTAGGTAGAGGCCTGATTGTAGTGTGAATATTTAAAACATAAGGAGGAGCATACCTGTGTGTGGCTAGATGATGATATCAAGCTGTTGGGGCAAGCAGATCATTGCCAGTGTCCTTGGTCCTGTTAGTGAATTGGGAAGATGATATCGCACTCGGGTTGAAAGTAACCATTTTCTTACTGCATTTCTGGACATGCCTATGTTGATCCTATCAATTTCTCACACACTGTATTGGATCAGTAAAGGGGGGTATCCACTAGACGATAAAGTTGAACGATTGAACGATAATGATAAAATCGTTCGATAATCGTTCAAACATCGTTTGAACATCGTTTGCAAATCGTGCAGTAATTGTTTCTAACGATGTACGATGCGCGCTCCCGCTGGTCGTTTGATCGTCTCCTCCATCGACTGAACATGCAGGTCAATTTCACTTGATTGCTTACAAATCGTTTACACATCGTTTACACATCGTTCATGCTGAACGATCAAACGATGAACCACTGTCTGCCCACTATAGCTGAAAGCTCTCAATCACAGATTAAAACAACATAGTTTATTGTTAGATCTTTTGCAAATCGTTTGCAAATCTTTTGCAAATCCTTTGCAAATCCTTTGCAAATTGTTCAGAGTGGAAGATCATATTTCAAGGGAAACTTCAAGGGAAAATCGTTAAGAGGTTGGACAGGGATAAAATCGTCTAGTGGATGCCCCCCATTACCTGATAATACCTGTAATATTGCATAATGGGGCAGATGTGTGAAGCTCTGGAAAGGGATAAAGTGGACAGGGATAAACAATCAGCCACTCAGCACCCAACTGTCATGTTACAGGCTGTGTTTGAAAAATGACAGTTGGGAGCTGATTGTTTGGTCGTTTATCACTCTCCACTTTATCACTTCCCAGAGCTTCATACATCTGCCCCAATATGAGGTCATCTTAAGTTACTTCAAGTAAATGGTTACAGAGATTAATTGTCTTTACCCCAGGCTCATGCCCTGGAAGCAGACATGGAGAAGGAATTCCTGGACATTGCATGCATGTGCAAGACTGTGATCTGCTGCAGAGTTACTCCTCTTCAAAAAGCCCAAGTGGTGGAGCTTGTGAAAAAGTATAAAAAAGCGGTTACTTTGGCCATTGGGGATGGCGCTAATGACATCAGCATGATAAAAAGTAAGACAGTAAAAATCAAATGAAGACATGTTTTCAAATGACAAGTTGATATGAAACAAGAATACTCATGACGATTGATCAATTTAATTCTAGATGCTACGCCTATGACTTTGCCTGCTTCCCCCTTAAGGTTCCCTTTTTTCCCTTAACCACTCCTCCCTGTACCCTTTTCATTTTACAAATGAATGTTGTTGGATACGAATGACAATTACATACAAACATATCGTGTTGTTTAATATTATATTTTTGGGATGCCTTTATACTCAGGGGTAAATTTACTAAAGGGAGAGTTTTTAGAAGTGGAGATGTTGCCCATAGCAGCCAATCAGATTCTAGCCATTATCTTCCAGAAGGTGCTAGTTAAATGTAAAGTAGAATCTGATTATTTGCTATGGGCAACATCTCCACTTCTAAAAACTCTCACTTTAGTAAATATAACCCTTAGGGGCATATGTATCAAAGCTTGATGTGTGATAAAATTGTGAAATTTATATCACCAACCAATCAGCTTCTAACTTACATTTTGCAGGCTGTGTTTAAAAAATTATAGTTAGGAGCTGATTGGTTGGTGATATAATTTCACAATTTTATCACACATCAAGCTTTGATACATATGCCCTAGTCTGTTTTGAGAGTAAAATATGTACCATTATTTTTTACATGTTGTACCAGTAAATCTTGATCGATGAAATTGTAACCAATGTCATTTTGTGTATGCAGTACATTCATCTTCTGAAATTGGACATTTTGCTTGTATCTCTTTAAAAATAGAAAGACAGTCTGTACAGCATATTTTGTCTCTTTTATGGAGCGAAGTGTTTATTTTCAGGTTTAATTTCCATTAATTTAAAGACAACTGAAGCCCATCCTTCATAGTTCAATCGTAAACAGGAATGTCTGCCTATAACAGACTATGAAGGGTGATACTGTCTCTGTGTTATAGTTAATGTATGGTGCAGGAGAAGCAATCACAGAACTTCCTACACTCTTGGGCTTATTTGGTAACGAATATATAATATATATATATATATATATATATATATATATATATAATGTGGATGTTAGTGGTTGTGTGTATGATATATAATATATATATAAGACACATGCACTAACACATCTGTAAGCTAATACATTAAAAGTATTTAGGGGAGAGTTCAATTAGCCGCGATAACCCATTTTCACTCGTTAAAGTGCGTAAAAGTGAATTTCGGGTGAGAAAAAAATTTGCCCTATTCAATTAACTCGCAAGTAAACTTAGCGCTATAATTCCTCATTAGATTTAACACAAATTTCTTTTTACTACCTCCTGAGTAGGTGACAAAGTTGGGGAAAATACCTATTTTAAGGTAAAAATGTCAGGACTTGGGCCCTCATTCAGAGCCGTACGCTAGTGATGTCAGTGGGCCGGCTTCTGACGGGAGGCGTTCCCGTGGAACGCCCCCGTCAGGGAGGCACGCCCCTGGCACGCCCACCAAAGGGGGGCGTGCTGTCAATCAACATCGACAGCAGGCCCCCTTTGATCAGACACAACGAGCGAAGGAAAGTCCTTAGCTCGTCGCGTCTGGCGCATGCGCACGACGGAGCTCCCGCCGTCGTGCACATGCGCAGAGCACAACATCGACCCACTTGCGAGCGGACAGCCGCTTGCGAGTGGGTCTGAATCAGGCCCTTGGTTCAGAGCCACTGGTACACCCTCCTTAATGACTAAAAATAATTTTTTAATTAACTTAATTTGGCCAATAATGACGTAACTTTTGGGGTGAAAATGTGCAAATTGCAGGAAAATAGGTTAATTGATATGAGATCGGTATATTGGGGGATGCTGTATGAATGAGACAGGTGTTTTTAAGATTACAGGTGGGTGTTAGAGAGTTGTATTTTAAGGTTTCTTAAAAGAGGCATAAAATGACACACATATACTTACTGGCATTTTTATGCCTATCGCGGCTAATTGAATTTCCAACTTAAAATGCAATGTAACCAAGTTCAGTAAATATTTGATGATAGGGATTGTAGTACATTAGCACAGGGATTACAAGTTAACATATATATATATGTTGAGAGATGAAATAAAAGATTGTTAGGTTGTAGTCAGCAGCTCACATACAATGTAGCGACGGCAGACAGTAATTCTGTGTGATAAATTAATAATTATTCTCCTAATTGAATTGTTTTCTCTTGTTGATGACTGCAGGTGCACACATAGGCGTTGGCATCAGCGGACAGGAGGGCATGCAGGCAGTCTTAGCCAGTGATTACTCATTTGCTCAGTTTAGGTATCTACAAAGACTCCTCCTGGTTCATGGGCGCTGGTCATACTTTCGAATGTGTAAATTCCTCTGCTATTTCTTCTATAAAAACTTTGCCTTCACACTAGTGCATTTTTGGTTCGGATTCTTCTGTGGGTTCTCTGCACAGGTGAGTGATTATGTTCCACATAATATAGTACAAGTTGATAATGTAAAGAATAATACAAATTAAAACAATGTAATCTTGAATGCAGTATAACAGCTTTTTTTACATTTAACTGTTTTCTCCTATTTCGCTGCATGCATTTATTTATAGATGAGATATAATTACGAAGAGCAAGGTAGAAAACATTCCCTACCATACTCAGCTGTTTGTGAATTACAGTACGTTGTCACATAACTGAATGAGCTTCATAGTACTGGAGAAGCTAAAATGGCTTCCAAGACAGAGGTTGTCATCATTTTGGAAACTATAGTTCTTTCTTAAGCCAGGGTGGACTTTTATTTTATGGTATTTTATGTATTTTCGACTGACTCTTACACTGATTGAGGCCATATGTCGGGAGGTAGTTGAAATACAGACAGCTGGGATGCAGGCGCTCAGAATGCTGCTGCTGGAATTAGTAAGTAGAGAGGGTAGGGGTTAGGGTTAGGCACTAGGGGGAGGGTTAGGAACTAGGGGGAGGGTTAGGATTAGGCCTTAGGGGGGAGGGTAAGGTTTAGGCACTAGGTGGGGAGGTTATGTATAGGGGACGGAGGGTTAGGGGTAGGATTAGGATACTTACCAACAGGTGTCGGTACCCTAACCCTGTCAGGATTGTGACCGCCGGCATCCCTTACCCAACCCCTCATGCCTAACAGCTACTTATAGCCAAGCATAAGAGACAACTTTTTAAAATGATTGGGGGTCCTCACACTACTCCCCCCCCCCCCCCCATGTGACTGAAAAATGACATGTATTGAGATGGTTAGTGGAAGCAGAAATATCGGGTTGCTAAATTATCTTCCCAGTTGCCTACTATATCCCCACAACCTCTTTCATCCATTGTTCATGTTTCTTTTTCTAAAGCCCTGGTCTATATACAATAGTCTGCGAGTTGCAGGAACCGATGTGATTCCTTTGATTTAGCCGGTAGATTTTAAAGTGGCAATACAATTGTTGCTACTTCATATATACAGGCAGTGTTACCAGAATTGCGCCAGCGCCAGCATTTCGTAGACTATTACTTATAGCTTTCTCCTCTCCCAGCAATTTGTGCTATTGGGACTCTGGAGACAGAAGTGTTGGGGACACGTCTAGCTGAGAGGGTGCATTAAACAGCGCACATTATATTCAGTGTTTTGTTTTCTGGTGGCGCTTAGCAGTACGCAGTACCTACACCTTTGTTTTATTTGGTCTAATTTTTATAGCTAGTACCAAAAATAGGAAGAAATCATTAAAATAATTTCAGAAATAAGTAAAATAAGAATCTGCACACTAATCCAGAGTGTGGGAGCTGCTATAAATCTTATGGAACATTAGGTGAGTAACGACACCTTTATCAGACATAAAAAAAGCACCGATTATATCATAGCATTTATTATAATGCCAGCTGGTGCCAGGACATGACACAAACCCTGTACCGATAATTACATCAGGTAAAAAAAAGAAAAGCAATTTAGAAGTACTGTAACACAGATTTTGCACAGTTCTCCACAATCTCAGTAACCTTTTCTAAGGCTCTGTGAACAGGCTAATCGTTAGCTTAACAGCACAGGTTCCAGAATGCTGTCTGTTTTTCCAGAAGAGACTAGTCGTCATTTGTTAGTGATAGCACCTCATAGATTAAATCTGATCTCCATGTAGTCTGAAATTAATTATCCAATTAGGGAAAGAGCTGGGTTTTTTTTTTTTTTCTGGCAAATGGTTGGAGGAGAAATATCTACATGGGTGGCTTTTTAATGAAATTAAATTGGCGTGCATTAACCGCCGAGTCTATCAGACGCAGATAAAGCTGTGAGTAGCCATATTGGTCAGTGCAGAAATAGAATACTTGGCAGTCACAGACGCATTTTATGGGTTCAAAAAGAGACCAAAATAGGCAAAATAGCAAATAGGATAAATGATGTATTGCTAATGGTTGCATCATCCTTCAATGCTTTAGCTCTAAGAATAGTAAAGTGATAAAATGAGACGGTTTGAATAAGAGACAGTGGGGTGATTCTCTCATATTTAGGCGTGTCTGGCTTTGCTGTGCATTTATTACAGAACAGTTTCCAAATGTTCAATATCTTTACAGATGTAAAAAAGAAAAGAGGTAGAAAAATATGTTTCAGCCTAAAATGTGTGCCAAAATATACATCAAATATATTGGTTCAACCTGTTCATTTTAATTTTTTCTATATTGTGTGTAGAATTTTGGTCAGTTTAATTACGCATTATGTTTCTGATCTATTGTTGCATGTCAAGTCTTTGACATTACAATTACCTGAATGTTTGTTAACCTGCCAGACAGCAAAGTCACCTTACAAAAAGAAAATCATTGTTTCTTGATCATATCATTTTCATTTGAAACATCTGGTAATTTTTCCATGTTTCAAACACATGTAGGAAAATGGAAAGGCTGACTTCATTTAGATTTCACAAAAGTCCTGGATTTTTTAAGTACGGTATCTGTACTGCAGCTAATAGGCAAGCTGTGACTCTCCAAGTATGCTGGGTCTACTATTTCCACACCACTGGGAGAGTTAAGTCCCCTACACACTAGACGATATCGTTAACGATTTGGCTGGTTCCGACGCATCGAAACGACAAATCGTTCATATCCAGTGTATGCACTCTATCACGATTCCATTGCACGTTCCCGCAGGTCGTTGGCTGCATCTTCAGATGCAGGAAGATCTATCAATTTCATCTCATTAACAATTCCCCTCTTATCGTGCAGTGTGTACGCACTACCTAACAACAAACGATATGTCGTTCAGACCTTCACGACGTGGCCATCATTTGACAGGCATTCCCATTCCCCTCCCATACCTGCTTCAGACACAGATGCATTGTGCTAATCATTTTGTCCCCTGTATTTCCAAATCCAGGACTGGCTCGCTGAGCCCAGTGCTGATTGTGCTAAATACAGGGGACCCCTATGTCTTTTGTCCCCCATATTTAGACAACCAGGAATCTTTTGCCACTGAGGGGGAGTGTAATGCATTAATTGGACACTGGACACTGTTGGTGGAGAGGGGGAGTTACATTGTGGTATCTATTATCACTGGGAGGTGTAATGCAACAGGAAGATCTTTTGAAACATGGGGGTATGGAGTATATCTACAATGGGTATATACTGTATGGACACTAGGGAAGGGCGGGGGAGAGTGTATTGATTCCTAATAGTCGCTATTTAGCGTTGCAAGTCGCTTAAGAAAGAATTGCTTTCCAGTCCAATCGTGTGGTTCCAAAGCACAAAACGTTATTTATGTAAAGAAAATAGATTTAAAAGCAATAAAATAGTACAAGCCGATACATACGCATGCGCACTGGTCCCAGCATACAGTCATCAATCAAGCCTGTGATCATCAAAAGGGATGTCTGAACACTGGGACCGGGACACAGCCTATATACCTTGCAGAGTTCAGAGTTAACAAAGGGACTAGTTGACAAGTTTCCATTGGTTCTTGCTTCTGGATAATCTGGTCATTGGTCGGTTCATATGGTATCATCAGGGGCATGGCTTAGTCCTCAAACGGTCACATTGTGTAGTTTCCCGCCGAACAACTGGTTAAAACTAGCTACAACGCTGCATATAGGTAATAACAATCTATGCAATAAATCCCTGTCATCCATAACTAGCGGATGCAAGATGCGACTTCTTTGCCGATAGATACGGAAGTCTGCAAATAACAGGGATTTGGTATGATACCAAACATGACATGTCCACTATATTCTAAACCTTAGATCTCACTTAAGAACATTTTACATCATAATTATTAACAAACAAAAACCTTTAATAACTCTGGTTATTAACATATAGTGTGTGGGAACCCTTTTATACATATGCCTTCGCATATGTGCGTCCGTGTATAGAAATAGGAAATGTTCGTATGTATGTATGTGAATACGCATGTGAGCGTCTATGTGTACGCATGTGGATACACATACGAGCGTCTATGTGTATGCATATAAGTTTGTGTGTGCGTTATGTGCATCAGTATATGTGTGTTGTGGAATCGCATTTGTGCGCATTGGATTGCGCCGACGCAAAGTAGCGTCGTGGTAACACATCGTCAGACCATAGACGATTAGATCGTCAGATAATAATTGCAAGCGATCATATCCAATTATTTGGCTTTGACAAGGGGATAATGTTGCGGGCATCAAAAATACAATATGGGAGAAATGCTACAGGTGGGGTCAATTGCTACAGGAAGCTACATGGCTGATGGGAAAATGCTATAGCAGTGGGGGATTATGGTACATGAGCCTGATAGTCATATCTCCATGGTGGTGCTCAGCATCCCCTAGGCAGGTAATTTTTTTTTCTCACTAAAATCGTTAAATATGTTTTTAAATGCTTGTTCTCTACATAATTAATAATAAAATGAAATCAAACATTTCTGAGAACATTTTTGTAAAAAATATTTGTCCATTAAGTGGTTAAAAAATAAAACTTGACCATCTCACCAAATCTTGTAAATGTCACATCGTTCTAAGCAGCCAAAAAAAACTTACTTTTACAGAATTTTAGTTTTTTCCTAAGATCATAAAAACATAAATAAGAGCTATACAATTGAGTCAAGGTGTAAGTAACGCAATGGCAGCCATTTTGTTGAAGCCAAAGTTCATTAAAAAGTAAACGGATGTAGTTTTTTTAATGTAGGCAAAAAATGGAATCGGTTTCCTCCTCCTAAACCACGAGGCTGAAGTTACTAAGGGTTCCCCTGCCTGTAACAAATATTTGTTATTGAAGAGCGGTACTCTACAACTTTAAAGAATTAGGTATAATAATCATCCCTTGCATAAGAAAAAGTGTATTTGACAATTAGTTCATATTTATATTGAATCAGGGTTCTCATTCTTCTTACCTCATGTTTGTGTAAATATTAAATTCATGTACTTGTTACAATGTCCTGCATGTATTACTTACTGTGTGTAGCGCCGTGGAAAATATTGTTGCATTATAAATAATAATAACACTTGTTCTTGCTGAATACTGTGCCTTTGTAAAATAAAGTGGTTTTGGGACACACATGACAGCTGAATATCATCAACCCGTGAGCAGTCCCGAGATCCCGATATCCAGAGGGTACGAGCAGAAATAAATGTTTACTGCTGTCTCTGGGCTGCTCTTGGGTAGTTTGCGGGTCTGTAATTTAATAGACCAGAATAGAACAAACCACACAACTCAACCTGCAGCTAAGTGAATCTGCCCGTAAGTGTTGTTACCACATATAACTCATTAATAAAATATTCTGCATTATCATTGTAGTATATTACATTTTTATTTTTAAAGTAGACACATTGGCAGGGATCTTGAAATCTGATAGCAGTTAAGGGCCCTATACATCTACTGGTGTTACAAGTCGCGGTCACGACTTGTCTCCCTCTACCAGTTTACCCTCTTATGACGCTGTTGTTCTGATTCCCTCAGTTGTTAGGCAATCAAGTTCCGTGCTGCCACTGATGCACCAGCCATGACATCGGCTTCCCTGCCGCACCAGCTGCTTCCGTGCTGCCACTGGCTCACCATCCACTACATCGGCTTTCCAGCTGTACCAGCAGCTTCCGTGCTGCCACCGTCTCTCAAGCCACTCCATTGGCTTCTCAGCCGTACCAGCAGCTTCCCTGCTACCACTAGCTCGCATCGCAGTACACAAACTTGTGTGCCAGCTCTCAGAGCCGCAGTACACAGACTTGTGTATCGGCTTTCAAAGCCGCTTCGCAGGACACTACTTTGGATACCGGCTTTCAAAGCTGGATTGCAGTACACAAACTTGTGTACCGGCTCTGAAAGCTGCTTCGCAGTACACAACTTTGTATACCGGCTCTTAAAGCTGCATTGCAGTACACAAACTTATGTACCGGCTCTCAAAACCGCATCGCAGTACACAAACTTGTGTACCATTTCACAAGCCGCACCTTCGGCTCTCAAAGCCGCATCTAAAGTGCACCCACTCCTGCTACCGGCTCAAAATCGTACCACCGGCACTTTAGCCACACTATTAACTCTCAAAGCCTCACCACTAACTCACTTACTTCTGCTATCGGCTTCTGCTGCACCACCGGTTTCTAAGCTTCACCACTTGGCTCTCAAAGCCACACCACTTGTTCCCAAACTTCTGCTGTTCCTCTCACCATCGGATCCCGTAGTGTATTCATGTGAACCGCTACTACCCTGAGTATTAAGACCAAATCACCTAAGTACCAATGATCGTTTATAGATCTAAGGGAACAGCGGGTGGCTGTTAGTGGCGGAAGACCTCGCTAGCCTGGGTTCTAGGGGGTTCACATGGAACAAGCTTTGGGATTCGTAACAACTGGGCAATCCGCCGATTCCTCGTTCGGACTGGATATGCCGCTCCGCCGGTCGGAAATGCCAATGCAAATCAGTGAAATCTAACATGTTGGATTTCACCGATATGCCAATCCTGGCGTCCGGGGATCGGCAAATTGGCTCAATCTGTCGCTAGTGTATAGGGGTCTTTTAGATGTTACATTTTTGTCATTCTGTTTAATTGTTAAAATCTGCCCATGTTCTGCTAAAATTGACCTTAAATCACCGCCAACCACTTTCCCAATTCAACATTATGGAAGTAGACTCATGCTGGAGGTGACCTTTTCTGCTTAAAAATTTATATTTCTTGCTACACGGTTAAATTTAGCCGTATTGATAAATATTCAGCTTATATAAAATTATACTTTTTGCACGGCTAGAAAATTTGTTTATTCACACACATTTTCTTTTTTCTCTTTCAGACAGTCTACGACCAGTGGTTTATTACACTTTTCAATATTGTATATACATCACTCCCTGTGCTTGCAATGGGGCTGTTTGATCAGGTATGTTATTAATCTGCTACTTTAATTACTTCACCTTTTCTTTAGATTTAAATACAACTTTGTTTTTATTACTATAGGGATGCTAATTAGATTTTTTATTTAACCACTTGCCTAGCACGGACGCATCAGATGCGACTTCACCAGGCTGGGCTTTCCCTGACATGGTCGCATCTGATGCGACCAGTCAGAAATGCCCACTAGGCTGCTGCAGGAAGCTAAACTTCCCGCAGCCGCCTTTGTCAGAGGGACCTGCTGGTCCCTCTACACCCGCTGCTCCCCCTCCTGTATGTACCGATCTCTGCTGGCCACAGTGATCAGGGAACCAACAGCGCCCCCCTCACGGCACGGCTGCAAGGGCAGCCGTTACTTCCTTAGAAGCAGCAGCGGCAGCTCCTGCTGTGACCAGATTACTGTAGCCAGCAGTGATTGGACAGCCGGTATCACTCCCTTCTATAGGATGCAGCAGCCGCGGCTCTAGTGGCGGCTGGTGCTAGGTATATGGGCCGCCAGCGGGACACCCTCCCGATGCGGCTCCTGAGCAACAGTAATCAGCGATCACTGAATTGAAGAAGCAGGAGCCGCGGCTCTGGTAGCTGCAGCTGCTGCTATGTACCTGGGCCTCCAGCGGGACACCCTCCCGCTGTGGCTCCTGAGCAACAGTGATCACACTATTGATCACTGGCTAGAAGAAGCAGTGGCCGCGGCTCTGGTAGCCGCTGCTGCTATGTACCCGGACAGCCCCCGCCTCAGCTCCGCCTCCCCATGTGTCGGGCAGTGGTTTTTTATAAGGGCCATAATACTAATATATATATTACAAAATGCAGCTGCCAGGCTATTAACCAACCAACCACGTTCCAGCCACATAACACCCATTCTCTACTGCCTGTCTGTCAGATGGCGAAATTGTTTTCAAGATTGGCTTACTAACTTACAAAGCCCTACATGACCATGGCCCAGGGTACCTGAAGCAGCTTCTGATTCCTTACCGTCCCTATCGATTGCTGCAATCCGTAGGGCTATTAACAGTACCTAGAATCTCACGGAATTCGTCTGGGGGTCGAGCTTTCAGTTTTGTGGCTCCAACCTTTTGGAACTCACTTCCCCGCACAGTTCGAGAGGCCTCCACTCTAAAATCCTTCAAAAATAGTCTCAAGACTCACCTATTCACCCAAGCATTTCACTAATGTCCTTTGTTTAAGCTTATTTTGTACAGTAAATGTAAAGCACTTTGAGTCCTTTAGGAGAAAAGCGCTATATAAATACAATTATTTATATATATATATATATATATATATATATATATATATATATATATGAAAAAGAAGTGTAAGAAGACATGCGCCTAATAGTGTAGTATTTAAAAATGGTGATAATTTGTGCTCATAGAAGTGATTGTGCGTACCAAAAAGAAAAACTTTTGAGCTTATCTGTAGATCCAGAAGGTGGGTGGTCTATATAAGGCAGGTTGAGTGGGATGTCATCTACTTGATCACCTGCTAAGAAGCTAAAATGGGCTTATAGGAGAAAGAATGTATATAGTGTAGTATTTCCTTTCAATTAGTAGTAGTACAATTACATATATAGGCTGCATACCAGAAAATGCTAATTAGATAGCCTGTAGTTTGTCATCCACCACGTAACTTTTTAGTGCCCTCTTTCCGTCCCTCTATGGAGTGTATATGTTCAATATATGAGAGCTAAATATAAATAATCCCTCGTCAGTATGTTTGAACATAGGGTTATTTTATTCAGTTACAAGGTATGGGGAGAATCACATGAAACAAACAAAAAATAAATAAACTAAAAATAAAAAATAAAGTTTTTGTGCTTATCTTTAAAAGGGGGTACCCAGTCCTCATGGATATGTTTCCAAAAAACACCAGAGAGCCAGGGTCAAACGGCCTCAACGCGTTTCATCCCTTTGGGACTTCTTCAGGAGTGGAGCTTTGTTTGTTTCAAGTGATGTACTGCTGTCCCTGACGAAGGGGGGAACCCCCGAAACGTCGGCTTAATAAAGGACCTTTTTATTCATCCATATTAGTCTATGGAGTGCCGTCCGTTTGTTCTATGTTATATATATAAAAAAATGTGTGTGTGTATAGATAGATAGAAGCAGAGGTAGGCGTCACTCAGCAGACTTCACACCCGGCAAGGATAAAAAGCCCTTTAATCCGACAGCGTTCCGGGGTGAACCCCGTCTTCAGGGACATGTGAGGGACCAGGAGCGTTTGGGATATGGGATTTTTCTACTTCAGGGTCCATAGGGGGTGCACAGGGTTGACCTTGTGGGTATAGCTGGATCTGGATCCTCGGGCACCATGCAGTTTAAAGCTTTTGCTGCTCCCAGGATGCACTTGGGTCCATCCTCCTCTATACCCCGCCCCCGAGCCACAGGCACCTCAGTTTTAGTTGGTGCCCGGCTTGAGTCGGTCACCCTTTTGCAGTGGGGCTGCAGGAGCAGCCCCTAAGCTTATTTTTAAAGAAGAAAAGCTTTTTATTTTTTTCTTGTTTTACACTGTCTAGAGCGGCAGCATCAGACTGTCCTTTAGGACGTCCACGCTGCCGCTCCTATTCCCCGCTGGTGCCGCGACGCTAGTACAGGTCTGGGGATCGCGGCGGGACCCCAGAGTCTGTACTAGCCGGGCTCTGGGTACTCCCACTGCTGCCGGAAGCGACGGGGATCAGGTAAGCCGTGGGTCGGCGCGTGCGGCGGTCCGCGGGTACTAAAAATGCAGTCGGATGCCTCCGGTCTCTGGGGACAGACCGGAGGCGCTAGCAGCGGCGGCGGGCTCCCCCTCTAAGAGGCACACCCCGCGTGACCGCTAGACCACCAGGGTGACAGGCTGGCTGCGGAACCGGCAACCCTGGGGTTAATTGCTAGCCAGGGGAAGCAGCCTTCCCTGTCTAGCGGCTCCTCCCCTCAGCTCTGCACGCCTTTCTACTCGGGTCTGGCGTCGCTGAGCTGCTCTTATCTTGCGGCCACTCCTCCTCTGAGGTCTCCGGCGGCCATCTTCTTTTGGCAAGCATCGCAGATCTCCCAGGCAGTACAAGTGGACCGGTCCCCCTGTGTACCTCTCCCCTGCTAATGGACAGTGTACACAGCGCTATAGCCCTTCTTGACACTGAATCTGGGCGGTTGATTGTAGTGAAAGGTGCAGTGAGTATATCTTCTCTGCATGGTATGTGACTTTTGCTAGTGCTGCCTGTCTGTGACTTATTTCTACTTACTGTCAGCTTATACCTATCCCTTTCCTTCTCCTATGGCCCGGCAGGTGTGTGGGGGAAGGGTGTTTTCTGTGGACCTCACTTAAAAAAAGTATTTGTGAGGTCAGTCACATACAGTTGTGTGCTACACAGTACCATATTGTGGGCTGTTTGTATTGCATACTGGTGAGTGCGCGGGTGTTAACACCATAATTGTTCTGGTGATACGTATTCATTAAGTATTTATTGTATCATGTCTGATGAGGAGATTGAGCACTCCGTGGCTCCTGTGTTGTTTTCCTGCAGACACTGTTCTGCGGGAGTGGATAGGGATGATTTATCTCAGGATGGTCTGTGCGGGCGGTGCCAGCTGGTACCTGGCCCATTTAAACCCCCTATGTCGCAGGATCCTCCTTGGGCGATGTTTTAACCAGAGGACTCTGAATCGCATGCCATGGCCCAGGAGGTAGAGACTAAGGACCTTATTCAGAGGTGGCCGTACGGTCTACGACCGCACGGCCGCCTCGATGTTTGGCCAGTGCGCATGCGCACGAGGGAGCCGCCTCCCTCGTGCGCATGCGTGAGACCCGCTACGACCGACAGCACTGGTCGTAGCGGGTCTCTTTCCAAAGGGGCGAGCTGTCGATGTTGATTGACAGCTCGCCCCGTTTGGAAGGCGGGCCGGGGGGTGGCAGCCCAAACGGAGGCGTTCCCATGGGAACGCCTACCATTTGGGGGAGGCCCCACTGACATCACTAGTGATGTCAGTGGAGAGCTTCCGGCTCTGACAGAGCCAGAAGCTCTCCGGTGCTTACGACAAGTGAGACCCTACCCTAGGGTCTCGTCGTAGGTCGCGATGGTCTCTGACCATCACCCGAGCGGTCGTTAGAGCTAACTACCGCAACAGAGGCGGGCGGTCAGGATGCAAGTGGCCGCCCAGTTTCTGAGCGACCGCTTGCATCCTCCGACCACCTCTGAATGAGGTCCTAAGTCCTCCATTGATGTGCCGGCATTGGTTAGAGCGGTCCGGTCTATCCTGTATATAGAGGATGATGCGCCGGCTCCTAGGTCGAAGTATCCTAATTTTAAAAAAGCTAAGGTAACTTTGGATGTTTTTCCCCTGTCTGACCAATTAACAGATCATATGGCAGTTGCCCAGTAAGAGATTCCAGCCACAGAAAAGGTTGGCATCTAATTATCCTTTTCCTGAGGCTCATTGCAGGAAATGGGAAACACCACCGGCGGTGGATTCCCATGTCACCCGCTTAATTAAAAGCACTATGTTGCCATTGCCGTCTATCTCCTCTTTGAAGGATCCCACAGACACGAAAGTAGAGACTTGTTTGAAGTCTATCTATTCTCTCTCTGGGGCAGCGGCCCATCCGTCCATGGCCATCTCTTGGGTGGCTAAAGCCGTTGAGAGCTGGGCCAACACTTTAGAGGATACCTTTCCAGGAGAGCTGACACAGACTCAAAAAATGGCCTGGAGGCCTTACCTTTCTAATGGGGAGTTGCTATTTGGTCCAGACTTGGACAAAATAGTGGATACTCTGGCTAAATCCAAGTCAGCCTTCCTCCCTTTGGCTTCAGCACCTGCTAAGGTGAGGAGATCCGCTTTTCAGTCCTTTCGGGTTCAGGGTAAGGCCAAAGGTCAGTCCTTCCCGATGCAGTCGGCGACCAAGACCGCCTCTAAGCCCAAGAAGCAGGCCTGGAGTGCCAGGCACCCTTCTTCCAGGCAGGAAGATAAACCTTCTGCCTGATGGGATGGGCTTCAATTTGCCTAGTGCTGGCGCACAATACCACCACGGATGCCTGGGTTCGAGAAGTGGTCTCCCAGGGGTACGCCCTGTCTTTTCGGCACAGACCGCCCCACCAGTTTTTCTGCACGAGTCCTTCTCAGGACAAAACCAAAGCTTTGCAGATTCAGGAAGCTATAGAGTCCTTGCTGAAAGCAGGGGTCATTGTTCCCGTTCCTCATTCACAACGAGGGGCGGGTACTACTCTACTCTGTTTCTGGTGCAGAAACCCAATGGTTCTCATTGCTCTATCCTCAATTTGAAGTCTCTGAACAAATGCCTCAGAGTTCCCAAATTCAGGATGGAAACGTTACGTTCCATAATTCTGGCGATGGAACCTGGGGATTACATGGTCTCCCTGGATATCCAGGACGCCTACCTCCATGTGCCGATAGCACCTTCGCACCAGCGGTATCTGAGGTTCGCTATCCTACAGCATCACTATCAGTTTTGGGCGCTACCCTTTGGCCTCTCCACAGCACCAAGGGTATTCACCAAAGTGATGGCGATCATGGCCGCACATCTTCGGAGCCAGAATGTACGGCTGCTGCCGTATCTAGACGACCTCCTTTCGGTGGTGAGCTCTCCGGAGGTACTGCTTCAACATCTCCACCTGACGATCGCTTGTCTGCAAGCGCACGGGTGGTTGATAAATTGGAGAAAGTCCTCCCTGATTCCATCACAGCGGATGGTTCATTTGGGAGCCCTGCTGGATTCTCGTCAGCAAAGGATCTTCCTGACTCCGGAAAAGGTCTCCTCCCTACAGCTGTGGATACACAGTTGCCTGAGCAGTTGCCGGCTATCGGTCCATTCGGCGATGAGAGTTCTGTGTTCCATGGTGTCTGCATTCCACATGGTGGAATTTTCCCAGTTCCATTCTCGGCCCCTGCAGGGGCTGATTCTATCAGAATGGAACAGGTTACCTCACCGGATCCGCTCTCAGTTGCTGGTGTTGTCCCAGGAGGTTTGGCAGTCTTTGGCTTGGTGGCTTCAGACAGCTCATGTGGTTGGGGGGCGACCCTTTTGGATCCCGGACTGGGTCCTGCTCACAACAGATGCCAGTCTCCGGGGTTGGGGGGCAGTGACAGGCTCATTGTCACTTTAGGGACGTTGGACTGCGGAAGAAGCACTTCTCCCTATCAACATCCTGGAACTGCGGGTGGTGTACAGGGCCCTGCAGTCATCTGGCACCGCTCTTCAAGGAAGGGCGGTTCAGATTCAGTCCGACAACGCCACGACGGTGGCGTACATCAACCACCAGGGAGGAACTCGCAGTCGGACTGCAATGTCGGAGGTATCTCGCATCCTTGCTTGGGCGGAGTGCCACATTCCAGCAATCTCGGCGGTCTTCATCTCCGGAGTCCTCAATTGGGAGGTGGACTTCCTCAGCCGTCACGACGTGCTTCACGGGGAATGGTCGCTTCACCCAGAGGTGTTTCAGCTACTCGTGGACAGATGGGGGCTTCCGGAGTTGGACTTGATGGCCTCCCGTCACAATCACAAGTTGCCCGTTTAATGGTCAAGGACAAGAGACGCAGGCGCATGTCTGGTAGATGCGCTGTCGGTGAAATGGATGTTTCAACTGGCGTGTCTGTTTCCTCTGATATCCCTGCTACCTCGGAAATTCAAGCAGGACGGCGGCACGCTCCTGCTGGTGGCTCCGGCGTGGCCCAGATGTCCTTGGTACTCCGATCTGAGGAGCCTCTCAATCAACGCTCCATACCTTCTTCCTCAGCATCAGGACCTATTTACCGGATCTGGGTCGGCTGTCTTTGACGGCGTGGCTCTTGAGACAGCCGTCTTAAGGTCTCGGGGCTTCTCAGGTTCGGTTATTAGTACCATGCTCAGGGCACGCAAGCCTGCTTCCACACGGATTTACCACAGGGTGTGGCGCACTTACTTTCAGTGGTGTGAGTCCAGAAACCATGACCCTCAGGTGTTCCGAGTTTCTAGGATCTTGGAATTTCTTCAATCAGGTTTGGACCTAGACTTACGCCTTGCCTCCCTGAAGGTGCATGTGTCCGCGCTGTCCATGTGGTTCCAACAAAGGATCGCTACACTGCCAGATGTTCACACTTTTTTCCAAGGTGTTCTCCAAATCCAGCCTCCCTTTGTGCCTCCTGTGGCTCCTTGGGACTTGGCGGTGGTTCTTCGGGTCCTGCAGGGTCCTCCTTTTGAGCCTCTTGAGTCGGTGGAACTCAAGTGGTTAACGTTTAAGACTGATTTTCTCCTGGCAATTGCTTCTGCCAGGAGGGTGTCAGAATTGGGGGCGCTTTCCAGTCGTCCCCCTTTTCTGATTTTTCAACAGAACAGAGCGGTGCTTCGCACTCGTCCTGAGTTTTTGCCTAAAGTGGTTTCGAAGTTGTTGTACCAGCTTTGCAGTCACCTGATCTTTCAGCTGGTGGGGCTTCCTTGGATGTAGTCCGTGCTCTCAGGATTTATGTGGACCGGACTGCTTCCGTTAGGAAGTCTGATTCATTGTTTGTCCTCTTTGGTTTTCACAGGAGGGGCTGGCCTGCCAACAAACAAACGTTAGCCCGTTGGCTTTGTTCTGTTATTTGTGAGGCTTATGCACAGGAGGGTTTACCTGTGCCAGCCTCTGTTAAGGCTCATTCCACTCGTTCTGTGGGTTCCTCTTGGGCTGCTAGACGTGGCGCCTCTGCTGTTCGGCTATGTAAGGTGCCCACCTGATCTTCCATTCAGACGTTTTTGAGGTTCTATGCGTTTGACACCTTTGCCTCTCAGGATGCATCCCTTGGGCGCCGGGTTCTCCTTTCTGCACAGGAGCGTCCCCGCCCCCTTAGTTGAACTGCTTTGGGACATCCCCAAGGTCAACCCTGTGGACCCCCTATGGACCCTGAAGTAGAAAACAAGAGATATGGTAAGCACTTACCTTTGTTATCTCTGTTTCTATGAAGTCCATAGGGTCCACAGGGCGCCCGCCCTGACGCACCTGGCTTCATATGGGATATGTGGCTGGTCACCGATTTTCCGTCTCCCATTTCTGTGGTTTTGGTTTGGTATGGTGTGTTCCAGTCTTCCTTCTCTGTTTAGTCTCCTCCTCCTGCCTTGGTTGCTTACCAGCTGAGGTGCCTGTGGTTCGGGGGCGGGGTATAGAGGAGGATGGACCCAAGTGCATCCTGGGAACAGCAAAAGCTTTAACTGCGTGGTGCCCGTGGATCCAGATCCAGCTATACCCCCAAGGTCAACCCCGTGGACCCTATGGACTTCGTAGAAACAAAGATAACAAAGTAAGTTCTTACCATATCTCTTGTTTTTTCAGTATTTTGAATACCTGTGGGGTCCGGCGGGGCTGCGTCGGGGTCCGTCTTGCGTTGCGGGGGTTCAGCGATGTCCATGGCAGGGTGCGGGGGTCCAGCGGGGGGGGGGGTCCGGATGGGGTCTGGGAGGGTCCAGTTGCATCTGCAGGGGGCTGCGGGGCTGTGGAAGAGAAGTAGCTGGTGAAAGAATGGCTGCAAAGCCACTCCCACACCGGCAGTCTTTGGACAGTGAAGTCATGACACCAGGTCACGGCACATCCGAAATGTTCTGGTTTTATTTATTACATTGCTGTTATAGGTAATTTTATTTTTATTACGGCCGGTCCTGTACGATCAAAACTCGATACGGGGGCCTCCGATTAGGAATGGTATACTAAGGATGGCCATCGACAGTCAATGGTTTGCAAACCGATATTAAGGAAGCATCCTTGGCAGTGACCTCAAACAATCAATGGTTTATATTGATGGTTGAACCCATCGGCCATCAATGGTACAGCTGTCAATGGCCATCATTACCGTATACCATAAAAATTGCTATTATTATGGTATACGGTGTTTAAAAAAATATATTTTTTTTTCATAAAATTGTGTTGGATAAGTTTTAAAAAGATGTTCTTGACATAATTCAGTCATAAAAAAAATTACAATTTCTGAGCGGTTTTTGGAAAACAAATTAGTCAGTTAAGTGGTTAAGGCCTCAATGTTTTTTTCAGTGGTGGTCAGCAGTAAACCCCGAAACACATACACTTGATATAAATGTTACTAAAAGGAGCAACGCAGAGTACAAACCCCTTTGAACATAGGGCCTGATTCAGCTTGGATCGCAATTGCATCTGTGAATCCTGATGAAACGCAGCTGCTAATATATGTAGATGCAGCCACAAAGTTACCCATGGATAGAGATGCCCACTGCTACCTTCTCTTCTGTGAGCGCAGACGCAGACCAGCGCACACATCGGGAACATCGACCACCATTGACTACTTGCGACTAGTCTGACCTGGCTCTAATTCATCGCTTCCCGGTACACGCAGAGAGCTCTTGTGCAGTGGAGTTGATCACACTGGCTAAATTATGGACGCCCATTAAACGGCGTCCAAACAGTAAGACACACCAGAATTTTTTAGACCCAATCACCTCCCCCAAACGCTTGCTAGCTGTCAATCATTTCTACATGTTCGCTGGCTTGCAGGTGCCATCGCAATGTGATCGCACACATGCGCTATTATGCATGCGCAGAGGATAAACATCACTCTGCTGCGTTGATTTTTGCAATTGCCATCCAAGCTAAAGCAGTCCCATAGTCTCCTTATTGTTTTGTTATAAAACTTCATCTAAAATAGAAGTGTAAAGACTGAATCTTATAATTGCAATACATAATTTATGTGAAAAGTGTACTAATATATAATATACTTGATTTATTTGTAGGATGTGAATGAACAAAACTGTATGGACTACACTAAACTGTATGAGCCTGGCCAGCTGAACCTACTGTTCAACAAGCGCAGATTCTTTATTTGTATATTACATGGCATTTACACCTCATTTGCCCTCTTCTTCATCCCCTTTGGGGCATTTTTTAACACAGCTGGAGAAGACGGAAAACATATTGCGGACTATCAGTCTTTTGCTGTCACTGTTGCTACAAGTCTAGTGATAGTGGTCAGCGTCCAGGTAATATACTGTAGCTTTATCAGATCTCGTCCATAAGTGTATCATTTCTACACCCGGTTGAGTCCCACTGCGCAATATTATTATCTTTTATTATTATTATTATTATTATTGTTATCTTTTCTATCACTATTTTATTATTGTTATCTTATTATTTAACTTGTATTCCTTTCACCCTGATTTTGTCTGTGCATTGTAAAGATCATTAAAGTGTTAGGCAATACTGGGATCCATCAGAATTCAGAAGCTTTGTGAGAAAGGTGGTATCTAGTTGAAATAATCTGGCTCTTGTCCAAGAACATGCAAATAATAGTCCAATATGATATTAATATCTATTTATAAACCAGTTTAATGTTTCTAGAAACATTAAGTAATACCCCTTTCAGATCGCTATTGCCGGGTCGCACCCGGGATTTGTACATGCGTCGATCCCAGGTGCGACCTTCCTGAGACCCCTTTCAGACTGGCAGCCCGACCCGCCACTAATGCCGGGTCGATAACGTCACTGCCATTGCTGCTGAGCTGGTGCTTGAAGATAAGATCGTTTCCAAGCGCCGGCTCTCCCTATGCAGTGAACGGGACCCGGGTTTACCGTTCACACTGCACCACGAGCCTGGTTGAACTCGTGTTCAACCCTGCTCGCTACCAGAGTTGAAATGCCAGGTCACTCTAACCGGGTTATTTCAACTGGCCCCTTTCACAATGCGCAGTAACCCGGGTTGCTGCGCGCTCATGTGCAATAACCCGGGTTACTTGATGGCAGTGTGAAAGGGGTATAACACAGTCAGTTTATTGTATGCCTTGCAAAGAACTATATATGTGCATACTTCTGTTTACAAATAATTGTTATAATGGTGGTTAATATCCTGTTGATTAACATAAAAACATTTGATAGCAGATAAGTTACACACAGCCCATCAAGGTGACCTTATTTTATACTTAGTTTCTTATATGTAGGATAGTCTCATGTCTATTCTCATCATGTTTTTATTTTTACCATGTGAATCTGGGCTACAGTAGCTTATTTCCAGTCCCTTGGGACTGGAAATAAGCTTTGAAGAGATTCACCAAGTAACTGCTTTGAATCAATCATATGAAAATGAGTATTTTACATCAGAATATTCATACCAAGCAATATTGGTTTAGAAATAAATTGTTATTCAGACTAAGGGGCCTTCAAACAACTATACTTGGTATCTGAGATATGCTGTGGTTGTGTTGCAGATTGGTCTGGACACCAGCTACTGGACAGCTATTAACCATTTCTTCATCTGGGGCAGCCTGGCTGTGTACTTTTCCATCTTATTTGCCATGCATGGAGATGGGATTTTTAATATCTTCCCCAGTCATTTCCCTTTTGTAGGTAAGTTGAGTTGATGGATCTACAATGCAGATAAATTTTAAATGTACATTTACAAGTGACATACCAGTTTTTAGCTGTTCTGTACATAAATAAGTTGTTGCCTATAGTCCATTAAATTTTTCTGTAAGTTTCATTACAAAGTAACACCGAATTTAGGATTTGCAGTGCAGTTACTTCATTTGCCTGCAGATTTCTCTCTTGCAGTTTCTGACTAGATACACTGACACCTGCAGATGATAAAATAGATATATAAATAGGTATTTTGCACTTTTGCTACAGAAGGATGCAGTTTTCTTTTTTGAAGGATGCATTTCACAGCAATAGTAGTTCCACTTTTAGCCAGTGGATAGCAAATTGTACAGGAGCCATGGGGGTAAATGTAGTAATTGTCTGCGGACATCAGCGAGTTTCGTGCGAGACTGCCCGATGATTTAAAGTAACAGTCATTTAAAAGGCAAATCAAACAGTTTTTGCCTTTTAAATCTGTGAGGCCCGTGCAAGACTGCCCACTTTAAAACAGTGGGCAGTCTTGCACGGGCCTCACAGATGCCTGCAGCCCACAGGCTATTACATTTACCCCATGGTCTCTCTAGTTCATGGGACACTTATTTTGCTAGGAGGGAAAACACATAATTGTTTTAAGAAGAACAACATGCAGATGTTATAGGGCCACTAAAGCCCCCAAAATTAAATATATAAATATTAATCACAAATGCCTAAAAGCTCCTATCTCATGAGATCTGTTAATATACTTCACATGTTGTTTGTATTTTAGCAACTAATACATACATATATATATATATATATTTATATATATTTATATATATATATTTATATATACACACACACAACACACACACACACACACACACACACACACACACACACACATATACAGTCAGGTGCATAAATATTGGGACATTGACAGAATTTTCATATTTTGGCTTCTATTCACCACCACAATGGCTTTAAAATGAAACAAACAAGATGTGCTTTAACTGCAGACTTTCAGATTTCATTTGAGGGTAATTACATCCAAATCAGGTGAACGGTGTAGGAATTACAACAGTTTCTATATGTGCCTCCCACTTTTAAAGGGGCCAAAAGTAATGGGACAAACTAAACAATCCTAAATCTAACTTTCACTTTTTAATACTTTGTTGCAAATCCTTTGCAGGCAATTACAGCCTGAAGTCTGGAACGCATAGACATCACCAGACGCTGGGTTTCATCCCTGGTGATGCTCTGCCAGGCCTCTACTGCAAATGTCTTCAGTTCCTGCTTGTTCTTGGGGCATTTTCCCTTCAGTTTTGTCTTCATCAAGTGAAATGCATGCTCAATCGGATTCAGGTCAGGGGATTGACTTGGCCATTGCATAACATTCCACTTTTTAGCCTTAAAAAGCTCTTTGGTTGCTTTTGCAGTATGCTTCGGGTCATTGTCCATCTGCACTGTGAAGCGCCATCCAATGAGTTCTGAAGCATTTGACTGAATATGAGCATATAATATTGCCCGAAACACTTCAGAAGTCATTCTGCTGCTTTTGTCAGCAGTCACATCATCAATAAATACAAGGGAACCAGTTCCATTGGCAGCCATACATTCCCATGCCATGACACTACCACCACCATGCTTCACTGATGAGGTGGTATGTTTTGGATCATGAGCAGTTCCTTTCCTTCTCCATACTCTTCTCTTCCCATCACTCTGGTACAAGTTGATCTTTGTCTCATCTGTCCATAGGATGTTGTTCCAGAACTGTAATGGCTTTTTTAGATGTTGTTTGGCAAACTCTAATCTGGCCTTTCTGTTTTTGTGGCTCACCAATGGTTTACATCTTGTGGTGAACCCTCTATATTCACTCTTGTGAAGTCTTCTCTTGATTGTTGACTTTGACACATATACACCTACCTCCTGGAGAGTGTTCTTGATCTGGCCAACTGTTGTGAAGGGACTTTTCTTCACCAGGGAAATAATTCTTTTGTCATCCACCACAGTTGTTTTCCATGGTCTTCTGGGTCTTTTGGTGTTGCTGAGCTCTCCGGTGCGTTCTTTCTTTTTAAGAATGTTCCAAACAGTTGATTTGGCCACACCTAATGTTTTTGCTATCTCTCTGATGGGTTGGTTTTGATTTTTCAGCCTAATGATGGCTTGCTTCACTGATAGTGACAGCTCTTTGGATCTCATATTGAGAGTCGACAGCAACTGATTCCAAATGCAAATGTCACACCTAGAATCAACTCCAGACCTTTTACCTGCTTAATTGATAATGAAATAACGAGGGAATAGCCCACACCTGTCCATGAAATAGCTTTTGAGTTGATAGTCCCATTACTTTTGGTCCCTTAAAAAGTGGGAGGCACATATAGAAACTGTTGTAATTCCTACACCGTTCACCTGATTTGGATGTAATTACCCTCAAATTAAATCTGAAAGTCTGCAGTTAAAGCACATCTTGTTTGTTTCATTTCAAAGCCATTGTGGTGGTAAATGGAGGCCAAAATATGAAAATTCTGTCATTGTCCCAATATTTATGCACCTGACTGTAGTAGCGAAAGTCTGGCACTCTCACTGTAATTAAAGTCAACTGTCCGGGTGCAAGTGTTTGCAAATTCAAATAACATGGGTGTAGGTACCATAAAGTACGTACTACACCACACTGCACTCCAGGACTTGAATGTAGAAAATTTATTGACCTGCTGTCAATAAATTTTCTACATTCAAGTCCTGGAGTGCAGTGTGGTGTAGTACGTACTTTATGGTACCTACACCCATGTTATATATATATATATATATACATATATATATATATATTAGGGATGTGCAGGCTCGGATAGGTTCGAGTTTGCACGTTGAGTTCGGATTTTTCCCTCCAAACAAACGGAACTCAGAAAGAGGCAAAACGTCATCTTGCATGGACGAACATCATCATTCCTGGCCTTTTGTCCAGGAATGATGTTGTTCGTCCATGGAAGATGACGTTTTGCCTCTTTCTGATATATTATTATTATATATATATTATTTTTTTTTTATATATATATTTATATATAAATAAATAATACACTCTAGCAGCACTCCTCACTGATGCTTGTTGAAAACAACGCAGGTGCCTTCCTCGCATAAACCAAACACGTTGTGATATGTTGTACAGCATGTAGATCAGGCGGCACTCAATGCAAACATATCACAGGAGACAGATATTGCCTGTCTGATATGTTTGCATTGAGTGCCGCCTGATCTATATATATATATATATATATATATATATATATATATATACAGAAACACACACACATCACTGTTAAGATTACATTTCACAATCTCCATTAAGATTTGGTTCTCTCATTTTTTTCAGTCCTCCACCTCTTGATTGGAAAAAGTCACTTCCCCCAACCAGCACAACCTTAGACACAGGCCTGGTGCTCCAGACATCGATCCCATACAAACAGCAGTGTCCACTTAAAAACACACAAGCCATATGGACACTAATGGGGCCATCTTGCCATTCATGGTATTTGGCTAATTGTATGCATGTACAACAGTGCAGACAATGACGTTCCTACTAAACTTCATATTTTTACCAAGTGTATGTGTTATGTAGGTAAAATGCACATCTGCCTTTATCCATGATGACAATCCATTATCTCTTTATTTATGTATTGAACAGGAAATGCCAGAAATTCCCTAAGCCAGAAAAGTGTTTGGCTTGTAATATTCCTGACCACTGTGATTTGTGTCATGCCCGTACTGACCTTCCGCTTCCTGAAGGTGGATCTAACGCCAACACTTAGTGATAAGGTATTGATTGAAGATGTGTCGTATTTATACCTTTCTCTTATGTCCCTTTTGACTTTTCAAAAGAATAACAAACCTAAGAAAAGTGTGCATTCATTTTACAGATTTTCTTAAATACTTACATTACAATAAATATTATAAGTATGAGCAGGTACTTTCTGCTGCTTACCCAGAAGGGAGGTATAAGTCTCACAGTGTGAAATATTACATTGCATCTTAAGGACTGTACCATTATCTCCAAATTTTGTTATTCATTTTTTATTTATTTATTTAACTGTTCTTATTGAAGCAAGATGTATCATTACATCATAAAAACTTGTACAATAGTTTCACAGTAATGACAAAAGAAGAACAAAGAAGAATCTTACTTCAATCTTTCAAAGAAGACAAATCACTGTATTGAAAACATTTAAAAGTTATAAAGTGTAGTTCACAAACTATAACAATATATTTAAAATAGGTGCTTACTTAGAAAGTGAGCAATGAATGAAATATGTCACCCGTTCCCCGGATTATGAAATAAAAAAAATATATAAAAGCGTATACTCTTATACGTCAATTGGGGGATCGTCCTCCAGCAATCTCAACCCATACCAAGATATCAGACGTAAGCAATTATGAATCTTTCTCTGCATAGAGAGAGACAGGGATCCAATGTAACTTTCCCAAACGTCAAAAAAAAACACACCTTTCTCAAACATGATCTCCACCCAGTCCATCCGAAAAATGTGGTAAAGTTTCTCTTAATATAAAGTAAATACAGGTGGGCCTGGATTTACTCAATTTTAAAGTATGGTTTTCTTGGCTGCAGAGCTTATAGCCATGAAGAGTTTTCTACCTCCCTTAGTGACACGTTGGGATTTAGAGGGAAATTCTAATATGGCCCATTCTGGTGTAATGGAGACATAATTAATCAGCATTCTCTCTGCGTCTCGCTTCACCCTCAACCAGAATCAACTAATTATTGGGCAATCCCAGAAGGAATGATACAAATCTGCCACAGAATTATGACATTTGGGACAAGTATACGAGGAAGACAATCCCATGAGATATTGTCTATTGGGAGAGAGAGAAGTTCTATGAATTACATTATAAAACAATTCCTGATACATACATGAGGACAGAAGTCTACAGGAGTTGTTGAGAAATCGCAGGAGATCTTGAGTGTAAAAATGAACAAGCCACTGTCCCATTCCTGTGTGAGATGCAGTATGGTCTATAGGATTTTCCAGGGACACATAATAATAAGAGAGAGCTTTCTGACAAGTAGGCCTCTGCCTCAATAAGTTATCAAAACAGTTATCCCAATCAGAATCCCCCATATTCCTTATACCAGTAGAGATATAATGCTGTCCTTGTAAAAAACGCTGAAGTATTTCAAATGTATCCACTGCCTCCGAATATAAAAGAGGTCTCTTGTTCTCAAGGTGGACTAGACTATTTAAAGAGCTTATTCCCCTGCCCTCCAAATGGTGACCAGAAAATTCTGGATTCTTACTAAAAGGGAGGAGTAGAGATTGGTGAACATTAAGCCCATTTCGTTGTCGTATAATATGCCAGACTCTTGTTGTAGTCCAAAGAAGAGGATTGTCCTGATGTTTCCATGGTATATCCTGGTCAAGTATGTGTAGGAAGCTAGATATACTCATATTATCCATAAATTGAGATTCCAGGGAAGTATTGGCATATAAGTCTCTTTCATGTAATCAATCAATTAGATAACGCAGCTGAGCTGCATGACTATATCGTTTTATGTTGGGAAAATTGATGCCCCCATTGGGTCTAGTCTGCCACAGTTTTTGCAGGCTAATGCGGGGTCTTTTCCCATGCCATATAAAAGAGTAGAATCTTGCGTTAATCATTTTTGCATCCCTTTGGGTGAGAAGAAGGGGTAAAGCTTGTAACCGATAAAGTAGTCTGGGAAACATGATCATTTTGATCAAATTCGCCCGGCCGAGATACGAAAGTATCAAATGATCCCACCCCCTGAGCTCCTCGATTAGGTGTTGGATTGCTTGAGTGTTATTAATTTTTTAACATAAGTGTTAAAACTACTGGAGCTATAGGTTCTTGAATGCTTCAGACATGATCTCCACCATATGATGACTAATTTATTGGCCTCAGCCTACCCCATACAACTTATTCTAAGAATTATTTGCTGTATCTCTCTGGCTATTGCCTAGTTATATAATAAACCAAGAGCAGCTTATTTTGTTTGCCCTTAGATACACTTCAAAATTTTGTCCAGAAGGTAGCTTTGCGGCCTAGCGAAGAACAAAGAAAATATACAACTTTTGATGACCTATATACATTTAGACTGGTACAGCAAATTATTCCTGCACGGGAATTTTTTTCCCTCAAATTATATAATATATAAATAAATAAATGTGTCTGTACAAGACCAAATTGAATAATAATATACCGTATATACTCTAGTATAAATCGACCCGAATATAAGCCGAGGTACCTAATTTTACCACAAAAAACTGGGAAAACTTATTCACTCGAGTATATGCCTAGGGTGGGAAATGCAGCAGCTACTGGTAGTAATCCCTCCCCTAGTACTGCCCCCAGTAGTAATATTCCCCTCTGGTGGTGCCCCCAGTAGTAATACCCCCCCTGGTAGTGCCCCCAGTATTAATCCCCCCCTGGTACTGCCCCCAGTAATAATCCCCCACCCCTGGTACTGCCCGCAGTAGTAATACCTCCCTGGTAGTGCCCCCAGTAGTAATACCTCCCTGGTAGTGCCCCCAGTAGTAATACCCCCCTGGTAGTGCCCCCAGTAGTAATACCCCCCTGGTAGTGCCCCAGTAGTAATCCCCCCCTGGTACTGCCCCCAGTAGTAGTGCCCCCAGTAGTATTAATCCCCCCCTGGTAGTGACCCCAGTAATATTAATCCCTCCCCTAGTACTGCCCACCGTAGAGAGATGTAATATAAAAAAAAAACTTACCTGAAACCCTGCTCCTGGTCCCGAAGCTGCTACTGGATCCTCCGGCCGCTTTGCATTATGGGAGAGACGTCGTCATGACGACGTCTCTCCCATTACCCACTGCGGGAGCCGGAAGATGGCTCCCGCAGTGGGAGCAGCAGCAGCCGATGAGAGTCTGACAGACTCTCATCGGCTGCTGATTACAACAAACACACAGCTGCCGGCTCCGGCGGCTGTGTGTTTGGCAGTGTGTAGTGCTGACCGAACTCCGTCCGGTCAGCGCTACACACGCGGTGCAGCTGTGTCACAGAGACACAGTCTGCACAGCGTCCCGCATGGTACGTTACTCACTCGAGTATAAGCCGAGGGGGTGCTTTTTCAGCACAAAAAATGTGCTGAAAAACTCAGCTTATACACGAGTATATACGGTAGCTAAAAAGCCAAATTATATATTTCTGGTGGTTAATGAATTTAAAATGTAACTTTTAATATATGTCAAATTTAGATGAGAGAGATCTAACATAAGTTCAAAAAGATTTTTAACTAGATAAAAAGCAAGACAATACACCGTTGAATAAATATGAACTAGGGAAAATATAAAAAAAAATACGAAAAAAGTGGTTGTAAAGTGCAAACACAACACTTAATAAAATAAAGACCAAACCACAGTTTCAATTCTATGCAATTTATAGATAGTCTAATACAGTCAGGTGCATAAATATTGGGACATTGACAGAATTTTCATATTTTGGCCTCTGTTCACCACCACAATGGCTTTGAAATCAAACAAACAAAATGTGCTTTAACTGCAGACTTTCAGATTTAATTTGAGGGTAATTACATCCAAATCAGGTGAACGGTGTAGGAATTACAACGGTTTCTATATGTGCCTCCCACTTTTTAAGGGGCCAAAAGTAATGGGACAAACTAAACAATCATAAATCTAACTTTCACTTTTTAATACTTTGTTGCAAATCCTTTGAAGGCAATTACAGCCTGAAGTCTGGAACGAATAGACATCACCAGATGCTGGGTTTCATCCCTGGTGATGCTCTGCCAGGCCTCTACTGCAAATGTCTTCAGTTCCTGCTTGTTCTTGGGGCATTTTCCCTTCGGTTTTGTCTTCATCAAGTGAAATGCATTCTCAATCGGTTTCAGGTCAGGGGATTGACTTGGCCATTGCATAATATTCCATTTTTTAGCCTTAAAAAATTATTTGGTTGCTTTTGCAGTATGCTTCGGGTCATTGTCCATCTGCACTGTGAAGCGCCGTCCAATGACTTCTGAAGCATTTGACTGAATATGAGCATATAATATTGCCCAAAACACTTCAGAATTCATTCTGCTGCTTTTGTCAGCAGTCATATCATCAATAAATACAAGGGAATCCGTTCCATTGGCAGCCATACATGCCCATGCCATGACACTAACACCACCATGCTTCACTGATGAGGTGGTATGTTTTGGATCATGAGCAGTTCCTTTCCTTCTCCATACTCTTCTCTTCCCATCACTCTGGTACAAGTTGCTCTTTGTCTCATCTGTCCATAGGATGTTGTTCCAGAACTGTAATGGCTTTTTTAGATGTTGTTTGGCAAACTCTAATCTGGTCTTCCTGTTTTTGAGGCTCACCAATGGTTTACATCTTGTGGTGAATCCTCTATATTCACTCTTATGAAGTCTTCTCTTGATTGTTGACTTTGACACATATACACCTACCTCCTGGAGAGTGTTCTTGATTTGGCCAACTGTTGTGAAGGGGTTTTTCTTCACCAGGGAAATAATTCTTCTGTCATCCACCACAGTTGTTTTGGTGTTGCTGAGCTCTCCGGTGCGTTCTTTCTTTTTAAGAATGTTCCAAACAGTTGATTTGGCCACACCTAATGTTTTTGCTATCTCTCTGATGGGTTGGTTTTGATTTTTCAGCCTAATGATGGCTTGCTTCACTGATAGTGACATCTCTTTGGATCTCATATTGAGAATCGACAGCCACCGATTCCAAATGCAAATGTCACACCTAGAATCAACTCCAGATCTTTTACCTGCTCAATTGATCAGGAAATAACGAGGGAATAGCCCACACCTGTCCATGAAATAGCTTTTGAGTTGATAGTCCCATTACTTTTGGCCCCTTAAAAAGTGGGAGGCACATATAGAAACCGTTGTAATTCCTACACCGTTCACCTGATTTGGATGTAATTACCCTCAAATTAAATCTGAAAGTCTGCAGTTAAAGCACATCTTGTTTGTTTCATTTCAAAGCCATTGTGGTGGTGAACAGAGGCCAAAATATGAAAATTCTGTAAATGTCCCAATATTTATGCACCTGACTGTATATATCAGCAGGGTTGGAGAGATAATGTAAAAATCTACAAACAGATGGTGCACAGTGGTAAAATTGTAAAATACTTTGAAAAATGTGGAAAATGGGGTATTGTGACCTCTGCTGTCCCATGCTTGTCGTATGGACAGTGAACAGGGGATGAGGGGGTCACAAACAATCCACACTAGAGTGTGATGACAGGTTAGGCACTATAACTTCTGCTTACCACCATTGCTGTGATACAGTAAATGATGGATGAGAGAGCTAATTATGCATTCCTCTAATCCAGGGGTGGCCAAACTCTGTCCTCGAGAGCTACCAACAGTTCACGTTTTCAAGGTCACCCAGCAGGTGCACAGGTGTAGTCATTACTCACTGACACATTTTGAAAGATCCACAGGTGGAGCTAATTATTTCACTTGTGATTCTGTGAGGAGACCTGGAAAACGTGAACTGTTGGTAGCTCTCGAGGACCGAGTTTGGCCACCCCTGCTCTAATCTAATAGAAACAAGGTAGGGTTAGATAAATCCTGCATAAAGAGGAATTATTATTCCTGTTCACCGTTTGTCTAGAACATTGAACGGTAAATGAGAGTATAAAACCATGTGCCGCATGCCTAAATAAGGTACAAAAAAGATCTAAATATAGAAGATATTCAAATGTTCACAAGTTGAGGCAAGATTGCAAAGCATACCACATAAATGCTATCCCTCCAAAACGTAGTTTGTGTCAAATATCATATATTGCAAGGAGAAGCAAAGACAGAAAAATCTTATTCTAGGGCACACTTTTGAAATATTACAGTATTATGGATGTTTATAATATGACTTTTAATATATATCACCCCTAAAAGTAAATCAGCAGCATTAATGCTATATAAACTGTGCTGGAATATGCACATTAATGATGTTACAAAAAAAACCTTCAATCTGCACAACACATAATAGTGTCACAATTCACAACATATGGTGTATATTACTAATATAAACTAGAGAGATAGAAAAGGCTGCATTTTTCAATATTTTAGGGGATGAGAGTGTTCGTCATTGAGTGATCCCTTAAAACAGGGTTTCAACATGTGTTCTGCTGGGGTATTTAACTCCTTTGTTGCCAAGGAGGATCTAGTCAACAGGTTAATTGCAAAGGACCTATATTCATGCTAGAAAACAGGGAATGAGGCCAGGAAGAGAGAGCAAAGTAGTTAGTAAAAGTTGTAAGAGAAGTATATGCCAGCCAAAGAGTAAAAGTCCCCTGAGGTGGATAATACATTACTTCTAATGAACTTTTGTGTATATGTTGCAGAAATATATCCTGTTCTGTTGGTTGCTTTCAGGTACGATACTTGCAGCAGGCTAAGAAGAGACGGAAACCATTGGCAAACCACATGCGAAGGGTGCACAGAACTAGCTCCAGGAGATCTGGTTATGCCTTTGCTCATCAAGAAGGATATGGTGAACTTATTACATCTGGCAAAAACATGCGTTTCAATGATCCACAGTCCTCATCAGGTCTGGCAAAAACTATGCTGAGCAGTACAAGCTGGATAGAGAATTTACGGAAGAAAACTGCAGATAATTTTAATAGTTTCAGTAGTGACAAAACTTCAAAATTATGAAGTATGCAACTATAGTTGGGACAATTGTTTTTTGTTGTTTTGGATTTTTTGTTTATTTTCCTTCAGTTGCCATATTTTTTTTTTCACTGTGTCTTTTTCAAAACCAAAGGGGGATCACCTATATCTCCTAATACTGGGCAACATTATGGGCTGTCAGAACATGCCACATTGGCCATTAGAATATGGAAAGGCCATTCCGGAAAATGTCCCTTGGCAAATGCCCCTTGTGTTCCAAACACTGCTGAAGATTCACTGTAACTGAACAGTTGTGGTCGCCCATACTGTGATCTAGAACTCTGCACTGTAGTCATTTTCTGACCAGCAACTGTTTATGAATGTCACAGGCATTTGTTTCTAACCATAGACTGCAGTTTTTAGGTTTCTAAATGTACACTGATGGTACACACAGCTTTAGCCTGACCATTTATAGTGCCATCACCAATGTTATACTGTTATTCCACATGTGCAGCATTTTCCATGCTAGTATGCTTACTTTTTAGTTCCAAAATAGTTTTCTATTTAATTCCCTTTAAAGCAGGGTAATATTCATATGTTCACAACAATGCTGCTATTTTTGGTCGCCGGAGAATAACTTCTCTGCCTGGAAATTGATTGCTCCATTTACAGCTGTCATTGGCGTTCATTTCTGGATTTGAGAGAGAAAACTACAACAGAAGATTTATGGGTTGTTTTTTTTTATATCCCGATCCTAGCTTACTGGCTGTCATGTTGATTTGTATAGTAGATGTCCCATTAGAGAGCAATATATAACTTTGACATAATATTTGTAATAATACAGAATATACGGTTCAAATTTGTTCCATGTGGAACTTACAACATTCCTTCCAATACAAGATGAATGTCTGTTACATCGCTGCCTTTCCAGCAGTATGAATGTGAGAAGTGGGGGTCTATGCTTCTGAACATCATTATGCATGAAATTTAAAAGGGCAATGCTTTTTCTAGCCGTGTTTTGCTATTAAAATCATTGCCTTTTTAAATTTTGGGCATGAACATAATCAGAAGCGCTAGGTTTTAGAACTCTAAGCTTGTTAAATAAATAAACCCCCAGGTGTTGTAAATCAGGTGATTAGTGGCCCAGTTCGAAATACTGCTCTATATAACAGTCTAATGCTGGGTACACACTGTGTCTTTCGTACAGCTGACGAGCGATAGATGTATCATGTCGGCCATGCAGCACAGCAGATGCAATATATCTTGCAGATATATTGTGTGCATCTGCCGGTGTATGGGCGACTGACCCTTTATGTTAGCAGCAGGTACCACCATCAATTACATCGCAACTGGGCTGGCAAATTTAAATGCTCGCCCATTTGTGATGTCAGGCCAGACATATTGGCATGATTCAGATTTGGGAATAGAGTAAGAGAGAGCAAGGAACTACATCTTGGTAAAACCATGTTACACTGCAGGTGGAGCAGATTTAAAATGTGCAGACAGGTTTGGGAGGGCTGTGCCCAAACTGAAATATAGATTGCAGTGTAAAAATAAAGCTGTTCAGTATTTGTGGGCTGCATGCAAAATCAGCCAGAATTTACCCCACATGCAGAAACAATGTGTGTATTTGTACCGCTTGCATTGCAACATGGTTTGCCCAGGTGCACAGTTACTTGCTCTATCTTACTCTATTCTCAAATCTGTATCAGGCCCATCAAACGGCCGTTTGGTAAGTGTATATGCCGTTTGGTAAACGTACAGTATATGCTTACCAAATTAGTCGGCAGGATAGTCAGGCAGCCCTCATTAGGGGGAGATGCATAAAATTCAGCAAGCGATAAAGTGGAGAAGTTGCCCATAGCAACCAATTAGCTTTTGTCATTTTATAGCATGTTCTAGACACATGATACAGTAGCTGAAAGTTGATCGGTTGCTATGGGTAACTTCTCTCTCTCTAAGGTTTAATACATCCCCCCAATCTAGTATCTGCTGTGAATTAGATAACTGAAGCAGTCATATGACCATATAGAGTGGTCCTATTAATCAATTATCACCTGATATGATTACTTTCATTTTGTAAAGATGTTATTTTTATTAGAATGGAAATATTAAATTGCTGACTTATCTGCAAGGAAGACAAATATTTACTCAGGGGGCTAACCATTCATATAATGCTTGTGCCTATGCATGCATACCTTGCTCATGCACTTCATTGGTGTTAACAGTGAAATTATAAACCCATTTATTCAAGAGTGGACTATAATACACTGTACTGGGGGGTTAAGTAACACTCATAGCTTTACAAATGATGGAATACATTCAGTGTGACTGAAATATCTAATTTCCAGGCCAATACTGGTTGTCCAAAAGGTCTGGCCAAGTGACATTTGAGCTAATACTGGCTCGCCGTCAGTAGTCATACAATTGACATAAGCAAAATGAACTGAACCTGGCTAAACAATATTTTTTCTTACGTATATGTTCACAGTGCTGCAGCAACAACAACTCCATATATAATAATGACAATCTGTTTTCCTTCTGACTATGCACCATACTTGCCTTCTTTTCTGACCTTCCCTCCAGGTGCAAAATAAGTGTGTACTGAGGGACAATGCAATTTGCTCTATTCCTCACAACAATGAAATTTGCATTGATGCACAGCGAAGGGCAGGGCATTATGATGCCATTGGCATCAAATTGTTCAATCAAAGCTTCACCCACTTTAGAAGAAATTGAAGCAGAATCTGGGAGGGTGGTCTACTCAGCAGAATGGACTCCCCTCCCCATGTTTATGGAGTATTCCAGTTGAGTAGAGAAGTATGCTAAGGACTATCAATACATACACACTCCTGCTGATCATATAGGCGGCCGTGGTCATAGAAAACCACAGAAGAAGTGTTCATGCACTTTCTGTTATTTTTTCCTAACTCGCTGAATACACTGATACTGGCAAACCATAGAGATGTGCAGGCACCAGGATCAATTATCCCATTGGGCAGTATTTCTAGAGGTGTCTGCTCTCATTTTGTTCCCTCTGGAAGAGTCATAAAGTCGCCTGAATCACTGCTTGCAGCCATCCACAATAATTTCTGTTACATTTCAGTAGCTGCTACAATCGGGTAACTGTATCGCTTTAGTGCAGACATAGGAACCTAAAGTATGAGTAGGTCCAACTAGAAGGTGTCATTTTGCACCTTGTCAAAACATTGTTGCTTTTGTGCTAAAAGCAAAATAAGGCGGTATTCTCCCTGCATACAAAAAAAATCTAAAAAAAAATAGCATTTGCATAACCGGAATTTGCTCCTCGCTCTAAATGTAGAGGTTAAACATACTTGCCTACACTCCCTTAAGTCGCGGGAGGCTCACGATTATTCGGGTAGCCACCGCACCAATGGAAGTGTAGGCAGATCTTCCTAGTGAAGTGGGCAGGATGGGGAGATTTAATGCTGAATTTGCAGGTCTGCGGGGAGGGGGTGGGGCTAAATGGTGCGTTTTGCATAATTTAGCCTGCTCCCTCACGAACCCGCGAATCGCTGGCCTAATTACGTCAACAGTCCAGCCCCGCCTCCTGAACCAGCCTGCCGGAGGGCTGCTCCCGGAAACCATTTATAGGAAGTCGGTAAGTATGAGTTTAAATAATTAATTATAAAACAAGAGATAAATGTGTCATGCATTTAAGTTCTATTTATAAAAAGGGCAGGGTTTTTTTTTTTTTGTAAATACAAAATCATATTCAAATTCAAGTTACCATAAAGCTATTTGTACTGGCTGCAAATTCAATAAGAAAACACATCTAAGATGTCGGTCTGCAGAAAAATGAGTTGGACAAAAATAGTTTAGTTTTGCATTGATGTATTTTCATCACAGTAGACTGGAGGCAGCTTTCTTGGCTGTGCTGAATGAAAATTCTTGAGAATATATATTCACTACTTGCTATTAGCTTCTGATAGTACAGAGGCACAGAGCACAATGTTATTAGTTCATGGTAAATTGATAGTGTATTGGTTCAGCCCACAAAATGGCTGTCTCCATTGTTTGTTATGGGCCCAACTTTAACAATTTAAGTTTTATATCTGAATTTAATTACTGTACATTCTGCATAATTCCTAGCACTATTACTGATAAATATACTGTACCTAAAGATGTCTTGTGTAGTTAAAATGCAACAGAAGGAAAGGCATGACTACAGCAACGTTCTTTATACTAAAGATATCATCTTTGTAGCCTTGAAATGTTTACAGCATACTTACCGACATTCTGACAGCCCCCTTCGGGAAGGGGGTGCCAGGTCGGTGCAGCAGAGAGGGGGCGTGCCAGTGCAATCGCGGCCCCGCCCCCGCTTTATAATTACATTCCTGTATGTCCTTCATTATCCCTGCATTTCCTCCATTATCCCTGCATTTCCTCCATTATCCCTGCATTTCCTCCATTATCCCTGCATTTCCTTCATTATCCCTGCATTTCCTTCATTATCCCTGCATTTCTTTAATTATCCCTGCATTTCCTTCATTATCCCTGCATTTCATCCATTATCCCTTCATTATCCCTGCATTTCTTTCATTATTCCTGTATTTTCTTCACAATTCCCCCTCTTCTTTTATTATTCCTCCAATTCGTTCGTTATGCCTGCATTTCCTTCATTATTATTTCATTTTGTGTATTATTCCTGCAGTGCTTTTGGAATGCTTTAGATGTGTATCTGTGCTGGATACATGCACAGCTGTTATATATTGTTGGGGACAAGTGTGATGTGCAAGAGAAGAGAGGGCATATTAACTGGTCACAAGGTGTGACCAGTACTTGCATTGTACTGGACCATGCCCTGTCTCGTTCTCCTCCACGTACAGCACAATGTACATGCTGTGCACACCAGCCTGATCTGGACAAAGCTGTCCCTATCTGGAAGAGGGGACTGAGTTGGTGTGATCGATGGTTGCATTTCATTCTATAATATCTATACAGTTTTCTATAGGGGACAGTGTATAAAAGTAGGTGTTGCCTATAGCAACCAGACTGTAAGTTTTCTAGTACAGTTTAGAAACTGAAAGCCAATATCTGACTGATTGCTCATGACACCACCACCTGGTTTACACGTTTCCTGTGGTATTCATAAATATTCCTCAGTGTATTTCCCAACAATGTCACTTGGTCATTAGGTATAAACTATGGTAGACTCTCATGAAAGTATAATGTGTCATGTTTGGTTTATCTGCATATAAGTATGAGGGTGTATTTATTTTCACTTTGCAAATGTCATTCGTCTTCTCCAGCTATGCACAGACACCTGGACCTGCAATGCAATCGGCAAAGAATTCTTTCTGAACAGTCTAACGCATAGACAAACAGTCACATATTATTCATCTGTTGGGCTATGTTTGGTTGCTAGGAAATTCTTATTACTGCTGGGAATCACATATGCTTTAATGTATTCTACACCAAGTTCTACAGTCTGGGATTTGTTATCTGTTTCAATGTTTGGAAATCAAAAACAAAAGATATGGTGTAATCCGTTATGTATTTACATAAGGCAAAAAGCTGTTTATATATATATATATATATATATATATAATTATTTTAGATACTCGTATAGATTAGTTTAGGATACTATAAAATATTTGGCTTTCGTTTTGTGCGATAGAGAATTTACAACTCTGTGTTCATGACATCATACCAAAGAGTTTGCGCTCTTTTGTAACATAAGGTTTACATATGTACATAAAGTTCCATAATTTATTTAAGTTCTTTATATACAGAATATTTTCTATAAATATACTGTTTCTAAGTAATTATTTGTATTGTGTGATTTGTTTTATACTAAGCTTAAATATTACTAATACATTTGATCATTTTAATAAGGGCAGTGCCACATAGTATTGTTACATACAGTTTTTAGACTTTATACACAAAGAGCTAGAAAGGTAACAGACATAGGCTAGGTGCGTCGGTGCTTATTTCACAATTGAGCAGGGTGAGCATATAGGCCCTCATTCAGACCCACTCGCGAGCGGCTGTCCGCTCGCAAGTGGGTCGATGGGCCCCACTGCGCATGCGCACGACGGAGGGAGCTCCGTCGTGCGCATGCGCGAGACCCGACGAGCGAAGGACTTTCCTTCGCTCGGAGTGTCTCATCAAAGGGGGCGTGCTGTCGATGGTGACTGACAGCACGCCCCCTTTGGTGGGCGTGCCGGGGGCGTGCCTGCCAGACGGAGGTGTTCCCAAGGGAACGCCTACCGTCTGAAGCCGGCCCCACTGACATCACTAGTGATGTCAGTGGGAGTGATTTTGGCTCTGATAGAGCCAAAATGACTCCTGGCCTTGCGGTTGAAAAACCCAACCGCAGGCTTTTGCTCACAGTTTCGATGGTCGCGATGGTCAAGACCATCGCGACCATCATTTTGCACGCTCGTATATGCTGTGGGTGGTGACTCACAGCTATACGAGCGTCCAGGAGGATGCTCCATATTAATGGAAGTGGGCCCTGATTCAGAGCGAGCGCTCTGGTCAGAGCGTCCGGCTCTGAATCAGGGCCATAGTTTGTTTTATTTTATTAAATTGACGGTTATCATTATCAGGGTGATGATTAGCATCTCTAATATGCAACTCTTATCATAATACGTATGATTAAAGCTTATGTGCTTCAAATGTATCAATACAGATGTATCTACACAGTATTTTCAGTTGTGTATATTAAGATACTTACAACTCCAAATAAACACACAAATTAAACAAAAAAAGTTTTTAGTCACCAATGACATGGGCAGAGTCCATTTGCTGCTCCCAAAAGAGGAGCAGACCCTCAAATGATAAAATCTGTAGATAAATAAATAAAGACAGCTTTTACGGTCTTGCCACTATTGTTTAATAACTATTATAAAATTACAAACACATTAAAAATAGCCCATATACTAAATATAAGCATTATAATTATGTAATCTTGCTTTATTCAATCATTTTAATATCAATCAAAAAACATATCCTAGATGACTCGATGTGCTAAACTACAGAATTTAATCATATACCGATATTATACTGGATTATTTACTGCCCGCTCGCTGCAATACACTGTTCAGTTATCGGCCTGATAAGCTGATATTTGAACAGTGTATACACAGCATTTAATAATGTTGCCGTTTGTTGTTAATCAGTTGTATTATCTCCACACTCATACACCACTAAAAGCTGAAAACAAATACATATACCGATATTCCAAACTGCCCAAAGAGGTAGTATAGAAAGCGCGTTGCAATTGTTTGTTATTATAAACATTTGTCTATTATGGCATAACAATCAGATGCTAAGCTGAGTTAATGGAAAGCCCTATACTAAACCGCCAAGATGTCCACCATGACATGAATCTACCCTTTGATAAAGTCTTCACGGAGAACAGGTATTACAGCAGCGTAAGAACTGATCACTGGCACTGCCTTCTGTGTTTCCCCTTGGTGGCAGGAGGAGAGATGAAGCATTACATCACTGGGCAGTTTTCAGATTCTTTATCAGATAAGCAAAGTTTTAAGTGGTTTTATTGTGAGTGAGTATTGTCGAAGTCAAATAATTGGTTATGATCGTTTGTAATTATTATGATGAAATTCTAGAGCTGAAATGGGAATTTCAAAAGAACCATAATGCTTCACTGGCTGAAGTAGAGGAAAAGGTAGAAGAGTGGTTCTCTTGGTTGAACCCTGTGAAATGGTTCTCCGGTCTAGGAGAGTGGGTCCATGAACTGGTTGCTATTGTGGGTAAGCTCCTGATCCTCATACTTATTGTCATCCTAGTAATTGGCTTATGTGTCAGGTGTGTTCCTAATGTCTTGAAGTGTGGAAAATGTACAAGAGCCAACAGAGAAACAGATTGTGATGGTGGTAAGCAATGATATTATGGATACCAAGGTCAAGGAAGAACTGCATTACAACCCTGAATTAGAGTGTACCATCAGATGATGGAATATGGAATCATGTGGTCATGCATAGATGTATTATTAATGTTATTTTTGAACATCCTAGATAATGTATCTCAAGTCCCCAAACTTCCTTTATAGGTTCGATGAGATCCCACATCCCACCAATGATCCCTATAGATCCACAGATGGTGTATAAGGGTTATTCTACCCTCTTGAAACGCATTATTAACAGTTCAGTGACCTACTTGCATCGCACTGTTTATAACCTTGAATAATACATTATTATGCATGACTACAAAAGGTTAAGATCAGAGTGTGATAGCGTATTGTTTGCTATCAAAGGGTGGACTGTCAAAGTCAATAATTGGTTATGATCGTTTGTAATTATCTGATGATCTAGTCGTTTATGGGCTGATAAAGAGTAAAATTGGACGCTACTCTGCGTCGGAAGTAAGTCGATGCGCACAAATGCGTATATATATTTAAAAATGCAACTTAGCCAGTGTATAGGAGACAGGCTCTGTGTATGTCTGTGGCAGATAATTGAAAAACACACACATACTGTGAGGTGCAGACGAGTGTTTTAAATGCAAAATTAGAAACTATTGTCATAAGTCTGACTATCATTGTATGCCTAAAGGAACTAACATTTACATTCCAAATAAGCAGAAGAGGCCTTTGATTAGCCATCAGACATTGTGACTCCATCAAGTATTTATCTGCTGGTCATCTCTGATCAGAACAACTTCACTGTCTGTCATTTGTTGAACTCAGTTCAGATATAATATCAAAAATACCAGTTACTGGATGGAGCTATATATATATATATATATATATATAATTTTAATCCATGACACAAACACTAATGCACATTTGCACACACATGCATGCACATAGACAATCGCATGTGTATCCACAATGCGAACACATAGACGCTCTTATGCTTTTCACATACCCACGAACATACCCTGCAACTATTTTAATATGAAGACAACGCACATTAGCGTATGTAAGATAAAATGCACAAACACACAGGGCATAATTGCATTGTCCACAATGCATACACGCACTGCAACATTTGCGCTGTGCTCAGACACAACGCATACTGTATTACTGTAAATATCTCACTATTACTGATAGTGAGCATCACAATTCTATATACCACCATTACAATTCTATATATGCAAGCACATATAGAAAAGGTTTTATTAGACAATTATTATGGTATAAAGTGTGCATATATGATATTTAAGGTATACAACATGGTAGACATGGCATGTTTGGTACTATACCTACACCCTGTTTATTTCCAGATATTCGAATCTATCAGCGAGGGAGTCACATCTTGCATTCAATGGTGGATTATAGGAAATTATTGGTTAGAATGTATACTCTGTATGTAGTGTCTTAAACCAGTTAAAGAAAGACAATGTAATCTCAAGACATTGTTGGAGAATTGAGACATACCCCTAGTGACAACATATGAACTGTCCTATGAACTACAGCGTACTACAAGGACCAAGAGCAAGAACCAATGGAATTAATTTTTGTCTGTCTACATTTTCTACTTCAGGGTCCATAGGGGTTCCACAGGGTTGACCTTGGGGTATAGCTGGATCTGGATCCACGGGCACCACGCAGTTTAAGCTTTTCTGCTCCCAGGATGCACTTGGGTCCGTCCTCCTCTATACCCCACCCCCGAGCCACAGCACCTCAGTTTTAGCTGGTGCCCAGCCCGAGTTGGGTCACCCTGCAGCAGTGGGGCTGCATAAGCAGCCCCTAAGCTTTGTTGTAATTTTTTTTTTAAAGAAGATTTTATTATTTTATTTTTTTACTATCTTCAGAGCGGCAGCATAAGACTGTCCATCTGGACGTCCATGCTGCCGCTCCAACAAGCCCCGCTGGCGCTGCGACGCCGGTACTGATCCGGGGATCGCAGCGGGACCCCGGAGTCAGTGCTAGCGTGGCTCCGGGACCTCCCACAGACTGCTGCCGGACTCAAGGGGCCAGGTAAGCCGCATGCAGCGCTGTCAGCACTGCGCGCGGGGGAAGTTATGCAGTCTTTATGCCGCCGGTCTCTGGGGACAGACCGGCGGCGCTAGTAGTGGCGGCGGGCTCCCCCCTCTTTGGATTACCCCGCGTGTCCGCTGGACCACCAGGGTGTAAGGCCGGCAGGGAACAGCATCCCTGGGGTTCCATACTAGCAGGGGAGGCAGCCTTCCCTGCTTGAGTGGCTCCTCCCCCAGCCCAGCGCGCCTTCTCTCAAGCGTGCTTGCGTCGCTGGGCAGTGCTCTCTCGGCCACTCCTCAGAGCTCTCCGGTGGCCATCTTCCCAGGCAGCAACGCAGAGCTCCCAGGCAGGCTTCCAGTGGACCGGTCCCCCTGTGTACCTCTCCACTGATCAGGACATTGTTCGCAGCGCTATAGCCCTCCCAGACACTGAATCTGGGAGGTTGATTGTAGCTGAAGGTGCAGTGAGTATATCTTCCTGCATGGTATGTGACTATTGCTAGTGCTGCTGTCTGTGCTTTTTCTACTTACTGTCAGCGTTTTACCTATCCCTTTCCTTCTACGGCCCGCAGGTGCGTGGGGGAGGAGTGTTCTTTCTGTGTACCTCACCTATATAGATCTACATATTTGTGAGGTCCGTCACATACAGCGGTGTGCTACTCAGTACCAGATTGTGGGCTGTTTGTGTTGCATACTTGGGACTGCGTGGGTGTTATACGCCTTACCTCGTTTCGGTGAGACACTTTTATTGCAAAAAAGTTTGTGTCATGTCTGATGAGGAGAATGAGCGCTCCGTGGCTCCTGTGTTGGTCTCCTGCCGACGCTGTTCGGCAGGAGTTGACGGGGCGGATTTGTCTCAGGACGGTCTGTGTGGGCGGTGCCAGTTGGTACCTGGACCTTCTAAACCCCCGGTGGCGCAGGATCCTCCGTGGGCGATGTTTACGTGCTGGCGTTGATCGCGGACCGACTTGCGGTTCCGACTGCGGCCCCTTCTAGGGCGTTGCCCCAGCCTACCATCCCCCGTTCCCCGGGTGTGACGCGTCTGGTACAGTCTCCTCCTGGGTCTCAGACTGTGGGTCCTTATGCGGGGTTTGCCGGTCTACGTGCAATCCCCCATGGTGCCGCAGCAGTCGATGATACCTTTTCAGGGCTATCCTCAGGCAGTACCCCCGCCTTGGGTGGATGTCCTCTCCAGCTCTGTTCAGAGCCTGGCGGCTTCGTCATTGGCTTTTCAATCTATGTTGCACAGTGATTTGCCCCCTCAGGCGTCCAAGCGTTCCGTTCCGGCCTCACTGGCAGCTCAGTTCACGGACACGGACGTGTCTTTGGATGACGGGGAGATCAATGAAGACTCTGACTCGGATGCCGGGGCCCAGGAGGTGGAGGCTAAGTCTTCCATTAATGTGCCGGCATTGGTTAGGGCGGTGCGGGCCATCCTTCACATTGAGGAGGGTGTGCCGGCCCCCAGGTCAAAGTACCCAAATTTTAAAAAGGCCAAAGTAGCTTCGACTGTTTTTCCCCTGTCCAATCAGTTGACGGATCATATGGCAGGGGCCTGGCAGTTGCCCAGCAAGAGGTTCCAACCGCAGAAGCGGTTGGCTTCAAACTATCCGTTTCCGGAGGCTCATTGCAGGAAGTGGGAAACTCTTCCTGCGGTGGATTCCCACGTTACCCGCTTAATTAAAAGCGCTACGCTGCCTTTGCCGTCAATCTCCTCCCTGAAAGATCCCATGGACAGGAAGGTGGAGACTTGTTTGAAGTCTATCTACTCTCTCTCGGGGGCGGTGGCCCATCCGTCCATGGCCATCTCTTGGGTGGCTAAGGCCATCGAGAGCTGGGCCAATGCTTTGGAGGATACCTTTCCGGAAGATGCTCCGGAGATCCAGAGAGCGTTGATAGGTCAAATGAGGGATGCGGCTTCCTACATTGGGGAAGCATCGTTAGATGCAAGCCTGCTGACCTCTCGGGTGTCGGCTGCAGCTGTGTCGGCGCGTCGGTCCTTGTGGCTGAGGTCTTGGAGAGCTGACGCTGATGCCAAAAAGGGGCTGGAGGCCTTACCTTTTAATGGGGAGTTGCTTTTTGGTCCAGACTTGGACAAAATTGTGGAGACTCTGACTAAATCTAAATCAGCCTTCCTCCCTTCGGCTTCTGCACCTACCAAGGTTCGGAGCTCTGCTTTTTGGTCCTTTCTGGTTCAGGGCAAGGCCAAAGGTCAGTCCTTCCCGAGGCAGTCGACGACCAAGGCCGCTTCTAAGCCCAAGAAATAGGCCTGGAGTGCCAGGCGCCCTTCTTCCAAGCAGGAAGATAAACCTTCTGCCTGATGGGACGGGCCTCCCTCTGGGGGACCCCAGAGTGGGAGGCCGACTTCTTCTATTTGCCCAGTGCTGGCACAATACCACCACGGATGCCTGGGTTCGAGAAGTGGTCTCCCAGGGGTACGCCCTGTCTTTTCGGCACAGACCGCCCCACCAGTTTTTCTGCATGAGTCCTTCTCAGGATACGACCAAGTCCTTACAGATTCAGGAAGCTTGCTGACAGCAGGGGTCATTGTTCCCATTCCTCAATTACAACGAGGGACGGGGTACTATTCTTCTCTGTTTCTGGTGCGGAAACCCAATGGTTCTCATCGCCCTATCCTCAACTTGAAGTCTCTGAACAGATTCCTCAGAGTTCCCAAGTTCAGGATGGAACCGTTACGTTCCATCATTCTGGCGATGGAACCGGGGGATTACATGGTGTCCCTGGATATCCAGGACGCCTACCTCCATGTTCCGACAGCACCTTCGCACCAGTGGTATCTGAGGTTCGCTATCCTTCAACACCATTATCAGTTCCGGGCACTACCCTTTGGTCTCTTCACGGCACCGAGGGTGTTCACGAAGATTATGGCGGTCATGGCCACACATCTTCGGAACCAGAATGTACGGCTGCTGCCTTATCTGGACGACCTCCTGTTGCTGGCGAGCTCCCCGGAGGTACTGCTTCAACATCTCCACCTGACGATCGCTTGCCTGCAAGCACACGGGTGGCTGATAAATTGGAAAAAGTCCTCCCTGATTCCATCTCAGCGGATGGTTCATTTGGGAGCCCTGCTGGATTCTCGTCAACAAAGGATCTTCCTGACCCCGGAGAAGGTCTCCTCCCTGCAGATGAGATACACAGTTGCCTGAGCAGTTGCCGCCTGTCGGTCCATTCGGCTATGAGAGTTCTGGGCTCCATGGTGTCAACATTGGACATGGTGGAATTTGCCCAGTTCCATTCCCGGCCCCTGCAGCGGCTGATTCTATCTGAATGGAACGGGTTACCTCACCGGATCCGCTCTCAGTTGCTGGTGTTGTCCCCGGAGGTTCGGCAGTCTTTGGCTTGGTGGCTTCAAACAGCTCATCTGGTCGAGGGGCGCCCCTTTTGAATTGAGAGATTGTTACAACAGGGGATTTTAATTTGTACAGCTAGCCCAGCCAATAGTCCCATTTTTCCAGCAAAGAAGGCTGGGGGGAGGGTCTATAGGTTAGTTCAAGTCTTTAGGGGTGTAAACAAAGTTGTTGAGAGCCAATTCCCTGTAGTGCCAAATCCAGCTGTCATCCTTATGCAAATCCCACGATCTGCAACCCACTTCACTGTCATTGACCTGTGTTCTGCATTCTTCTCTGTCCCTCTTCACCCTGTCAGTACCTATTTGCATTTACATACAGAGGTGTACAATACACTTTGACACGATTGCCCCAGGGCTACATAGACAGCCCCAGTATTTTCTCCCAGGCCTTACACAACTGTTTATTGTTGTGTTCTGATTCATTTATGTCATGTTTGAATGATACTAAACTATTGTTGCTTCATCTCTCACAAACAGGGCACAAGGTTGCAAAAGACAAATTACAGCCATGCCAGACTAAGGTTAAATACTTGGGACACTGTCTAACCCAGGGGCTACAACATTTGACAACTGACAGAATACAGGCCATACAGACTGTGACACTGCCGCAAAACCAGCAGCAAATCCGTACCTTCTTGGGCATGTGTGGATACTGCAGAATGTGGATCCCAGGTTTTTCTATTTTGGCTTTACCATTGCAGGAATTGGTGTCATCCTCAAAGCCCAACCATGTCATACATACTGAGGAAACAGAGCAGGCTTTCCTTAACCTTAAGGATAGTCTGACAAGAAGACCTGCCCTGGGAATACCAGATTATGAAAAACCTTTTTGAGTTATATTGTATGGAAGCTGAAGGCTGCGCAGTAGGTGTCCTCACACAAAAACATTGTGATGCTAGCAGACCTGTAGCATAATACAGTGCCCAATTGGACACTGTGGCAAGATCACTCCCAACATGTTTAAGAAGTGTAGCAGCAACCGCTCTTCTGGTTGATAAGAGTGAGGATGTAATATTAGGTCATGACATGATTGTTTATACACCAAATGCTGTGTATGCACTGCTGAATTCTGCCCAAACTCCGACATGTTTCCTCAGCTAGGTTCACGAAATGGGAACTAGCTTTAATGGCACCTGCAAATATTACCATTAAACGGTGTAATACATTAAATCCAGCAACATACTTGCCATTTGTGTCTAGAGATGCACAAAGGATGGAGAGAGGTGAGTTGCTGCTTTGAAGGTGAGTTTTGTAGGTATAGTGACACACATGATTGTATGGAGTATTTAAATCAGACCTTTACTGCTAGACCAGATATACGTGATACACCACTAGTAAATGCAGATTTGACATTTTACACGGATGGAAGTTGTCATAGACAAACTGACACAGGAGAATTATGCACAGGTTATGACGTTGTAAATGATTATGATGTTGTAGAACCTGAACCACTTGGTGCACCTCACTCAGCACAAGTGGCTGAACTGGTGGCACTAAAGAGAGCGTGTGAACTGGCGGAAGGTAAGTCAGCTAACATCTACACTGACTCCAGGTATGCCTTCAGGGGAATTGTACATGATTTTGGGGCTCTATGGCATCTTAGAAATTTTATGATGGCAGCAGGGTCACCAGTCGCACACTCACACCACATAAAAGGACTGTTGACAGCAATTCAGCTACCAAAAGAAGTAGCCGTCATCAAATGTAAAGCCCATACATATGAAGAAGACCCCGTGTCACTGGGCAATAGCAGGGCAGATGAAGCTGCCAAATGGGCAGCAGGGTTAAGAATTAAAATGCCAGTTAATAAAATTATGGTTTTTCAGACAATTGATATGCAGAAATTAATTCAGATGCAAATTTTGTGTTCCATTCAGGAAAAAGCAGTTTGGAGATCAAAGGGATGTGGACAAGAGTCCTCCGGACTCTGGAGAGATGGACAAGGAAAGCCGGTGGCACCCAAGGCTTGGCTTGGCTGAAGCAGTGCATGGTCTGACTCACCTAGGAAAGCAAGGTATGTGCAAGTTGGTCAGAGCGTATTGGTGTGCACTGGGCTTCTCTTCCCAAGCTGAAAAGAGGGCAATGTCCTGCTTGACTTGCTTGAGGAAAAATACCAACCGAGCCATCCCTCATCCCTCCGACAGACGGACCTTTTCAGGTAATACAAATTGATTTCATCCAATTACCACCCTGCAGGAATCACAAGTATGTATTATGTGTTTTCTAATTGGGTAGAGGCATATCCAGCTGCCACTAATACTGCTGCGTTTACTGCCAAAAAGATTGTTCAGGAATTTGTATGCAGGTACGGTATCCCTAGAATCATAGTGATAGGGGTACTCATTTCACAGGTGATGTCTTCCAGAACATGTGTAAGTTGATGGGTATTAATAGTAAACTTCACACCCCCTATCGACCACAGGCCAGTGCGAAGGTGGAGAGAGTGAACGGTACTATTAAAAATAAACTGAGTAAGATAAAGGCAGAAACTGGATTAGGTTGGCCAGAAGCCTTACTGCTAGTGCTTCAATAGCATCAGTGCAACTCCTAGATCCCCTCTTAATTTGTCCCCCTTTGAGATACTGTTTGGGAGACAACCTCATTTCATTGTAAGTTTACAGGAAGATTTGAAGACTAACAACGAGGTTACTGTGAAGTATCTTATAACAATGAGTAAACAGTTGAAACAGCAGCTGCAGAAACTGAAATTGTTGTCACCTGATATGCCAGAAACAAACTGTCATGATGTTGAACCTGGAGAATTTGTTATGATCAGAAATTTGTTACGTTCAGGTTGTCTGACAGTTCGGTGGGAAGGTCCGTATCAAGTGTTGCTGACAATTACAACATCCTTGACAGTGGCAGAGAGAGATACCTGGGTCCATTCCACTCACTGCAGAAAAGTCAATCAACCGGTGGAGATACAAGGCAGAGTTGAGGCAGATAACGTAGACCTGTCAATTGCGAGCTTGTTCCGGGTGAGTGAAAGACTGCAGTGAGATACCTGAGCTAGAGAAATTTGCAGTCCACAATTCCAGCAATGTAATGGCAGGCTGGATTTGCATTCCTATTTTCTTCCAGAATTCTCATCATCCTTGTTTGCTTCAGGATGTACTGTTTCTGTAACGGTGGGCAGATGATGGAGGTAGAGGTCGATGGTGATATCGATGGAGTGGAATCGGGAGAAGGAGCCATCCATTCACAAGGGCGGTATCTGACCAAACTCAGGGCCTGATTCAGACCCGCTCGCGAGCGCTGAGCACTCGCAAGTGGGTCGATGGTGGCCCAGTGTGCATGCGTACGATGGAGCCGGCTTGCGAGCGGGTCTGAATGAGACCCTTAGTTCCACCAAGGTAATGGTTGGCAGAGTACCAGAAGGGTACTGTGCAGTTATTGTACAACCTAAAACATGTATTAGTCAAATGGGAAAATCTGGAGTAGGATTATTTGTCAGAGAATTGTGTCCGATGATAATGATGCATTCTATTCCTTATGTACTACCAGAGGATGTGTATTTTATATGTGGAAGGAAAGCATATAAGTGGCTCTCTCCGAGTTCCGAAGGTTTATGTTATCTGGGAAGGGTACTTCCTGAGGTTATGACCCTTACACATGGGGAAATGCTTGGTATCCATAAAAACACACCATCTCCATATCTTCATGCGCATTATGAACACCGTGACAAAAGAAACATGATACCTGGTGACATACATGCAGCTACACAGTTGATTAGTGAAAGAACTGGTTTCCAAATTTTGGTAGCACTAGATCCCACCAGGATCGCTCGGGGTACTTTAAATTTTAGATATATCCAAGATCTTGCTAAATTAATAGATAATATCACCGAGATGTATGATCACACGTTCAGGTATACAGGTAAAGAGTTACAGGCTTATAAGAAAGAACTTGTGCAACATAGATTATTGTTAAATTATTTAATAGCTGTTACTGGCAGATACTGTGTGACTCTAGCCACCCAATTTGGTGTCAAGTATTGCACGTACATCACCAATAACACTAGTGACCCCAAGGAGGTGATAGATCGGAAGCTGGATGAAATTCTAGAGCTGAAATGGGAATTTCAAAAGAACCATAATGCTTCACTGGCTGAAGTAGAGGAAAAGGTAGAAGAGTGGTTCTCTTGGTTGAACCCTGTGAAATGGTTCTCCGGTCTAGGAGAGTGGGTCCATAAACTGGTTGCTATTGTGGGTAAGCTCCTGATCCTCATACTTATTGTCAACCTAGTAATTGGCTTATGTGTCAGGTGTGTTCCTAATGTCTTGAAGTGTGGAAAATGTACAAGAGCAAACAGAGAAACAGATTATGATGGTGGTAAGCAATGATATTGGATACCAAGGTCAAGGAAGAACTGCATTACAACTCTGAATTAGAGTGTACCATCAGATGATGGAATATGGAATCATGTGGTCATGCAAAGATGTATTATTAATGTTATTTTTGAACATCCTAGATAATGTAGTCTCAAGTCCTCAAACTTCCTTTATAGGTTCGATGAGATCCCACCAATGATCCCTATAGATCCACAGATGGCGTATAAGGGTTGTTCTACCCTCTTGAAACACATTATTAATGGTTCAGTGACCTACTTGTGTTGCACTGTTTATAACCTTGAGTAATACATTATTATGCATGACTACAAAAGGTTAAGATCAGAGTGTGATAGCGTATTGTTTGCTATCAAAGGGTGGACTGTCGAAGTCAAATAATTGGTTATGATCGATTGTAATTATCTGATGATCTAGTCATTTATGGGCTGATAAAGAGTAAAATCGGACGCTACTCTGCGTCGGAAGCAAACCGATGCACACAAATGCGTTTTATATATATTTAAACATGTATTATTTATTTATTAACAGTTTCTTATATAGCGCAGCATATTCCGTTGCACTTTACAATTGGAACATTAATAGAACAAAACTGGGTAGTAACAGAAAGATATATAGGTAGGAAGGCCCTGCTCGCAAGCTTACAATCTATATAGATTGTAAGCTTGTGAGCAGGGCCTTCCTACCTATATATCTGTCTATTATTATCCAGTTTTGTTCTATAAATGCTTACAATTGTAAAGCGCAACGGAATATGCTGCGCTATATAAGAAACTGTTAATAAATAAATAAGGAAATAGGCATTGATACACAAGGATAGGTGCTATATATTGCAATTTGGTCCAGCCAGACTGCAGAGTTTCTTGGTGAGCTGCATGATCCAGTCACACCGAAATGTCGGCCAAATGTCAGGAGGATGTGAAGAAAGACAGTGTGTGAGGTTATGTGTAGACTGTGAAAGGGGATGTAATTAGACATGGAAGCTATGAAGGTTGTGGGCGGTTCTGGAATCTGATAAGCTTGCCTGAAGAGGTGGGTTTTCAGGGAACGCTTGAAGGATTGGAGACTAGATGTAAGTCTTATTGTGCATGGTAAGGCATTCCATAGAGTGGGTGCTGCCCGAAGAAAGTCCTGTAACCATGAATGGGAGCAAGTAATGCGTGTGGATGAGAGATGCAGATCTTGTGCTGAGTGGAGAGGTCGGGTTGGGAGATATTTTGAGATGAGCGAAGAGATGTATGTTGGTGTGGTTTGGTTAATGGCCTTATGTGTAAGTAAAAGTATTTTGTATTGAATACGGTAGAAGACCAGCAACCAATGGAGGGACTGACAGAGCGGGGCAGCAGACAATGAACATTTGGCAAGGATAATAAGCCTTGCAGCTGCATTCATAATGGATTGTAATGACGATAGCCTGTTTTTGGGAAGACCAGTAAGGAGACTATTGCAATAGTCAATGCAGGAAATAATGAGTGCATGGATCAGAGTTTTTGCAGTGTCTTGTGTGAGAAATGCAACTTTTAGTCAGTGTATAGGTTCTGTGTATGTCTGTGGCAGATAATTGAAAAACACACACATACTGTGAGGAGCAGACGACTGTTTTAAATGCAAAATTAGAAACCATTGTCATAAGTCTGACTATCATTGTATGCCTAAAGGAACTAATTTTTACATTCCAAATAGGCAGAAGAGGCCTTTGATTAGCCATCAGACATTGTGACTCCATCAAGTATCTATCTGCTGGTCATCTCTTATCAGAATAATTTCTCTGTCTGTCATTTGTTGAACTTAGTACAGATATAATAGAAAAATACCAGTTACTGGATGGAGATATATATATATATATATATATATTGTGATAGGATCACTGGTAAAGTGGTTTGTGGCAGGTACATTTGTCCCAGATTCCTGTCTTTTGTGTTTTAAACCCCCAGGAGAAAGTCTGCAGTGTAGCAGGCTTGAGTTTCGGCTTTTTGAAAAGCCGGTTTGGGACCTGGGGGTTGTGGGTGAGAGGAGAGGGAGGGCTCCACCCACGGCCACTCCAGGTTTTGGTTCTCGCAGCCTGGTAACAGGCTTGTTAGTCTTTCACCTGAGAGTGGCCAATATAAGCCTAGTGTGTTTAGGGCTGATTGTCTCACCTGGGAGAGCAGACAGGGAGTTTGCTCAGAGACACTTGGATACCTAACTGTGAGTGTTGTGCTGTGCTTTTGTTGCTGGCAAGGGCATTAGGTCCTGCCAGGTTCTGGTAGTGAGGGAACTACCTGTGAAGTTAGTGCCCCGACAGGGCTAGGATTTATATTTATGTTTTCTTTATGTTTCTGACATTGTACAATAAAGACTGGCGCCGACCAGCTTGTACTTGCATCCAGACTGGTGTGCTGCTTCCTTGCTGCTGTGTGTGTGTGTAAGGAAGGAGTCCTCTACCCAGGAGAGGGACGCCCTAACCTAACTGTGTCACAACATGGTGGAGAATGCGGGCACCCACACACACTGAAGTTGCAGCAAGAGGAAAACTTTCAGTTTAAAAATTAAAGGGACAGACACCCAATTTGTGAGTGTGGAAATAACGCTGTGTCCTTGGAGTCCCATAGAGGAGGCGTCAGCCCATGCTCAGAGAGGCAAGGTTCAGCTTCCAACCTACACCCCAGGACAAAATGGAGGACATTATTAAAGCCCTGCTCCAAGCTACAGCAGCTCAGCAGGAATCTACCAGAGCTCAGCAGGAATCTACCAGGGCTCTGCAGGAATCCACCAGGGTGCAACTGTCGGCCTTGGAGACAGCCCAGGGGCAACAACAGGTTGCCATCGAGGAAACCCGCCGGGCCTTAGCGGAAAACAGCCAGGCCATAAAAGAGGTGGTACAGCACCTGATCGCCCGGCCCAGAGATGTTGGTACTGGTCCTCCCACCACCACTCACTCCGTACGAGCCAGTCACTTCCTCCAGAAGATGACTTCGGGCGATGATGTGGAGGCCTATCTCACCGCATTTGAAAGAACGGCCGAAAGGGAGAGTTGGCCCAAGGAGCAGTGGGCCAGTCTGTGGCACCTTTTTTGTCTGGGGAGCCACAAAAGGCCTATTTTGACATATGCCTGGCTGATGCCAAGGACTATAAAAAACTAAAACAGGAGATCCTAACTCGCTTGGGAGTCACCACCTTTGTTCGTGCCCAACGGGTCCACCGCTGGGAGTTCCATATGGACAAGCCTCCACGTTCACAGATGCATGACCTCGTCCATCTGTCCTCAAAATGGCTACAGCCCGAGACGCTGAGGGGACCACAGATCGTGGAAAGGGTCATGATGGACCGGTACCTGCGATCATTACCTGCGACTCTGCGCAAGTGGGTGAGCCATGCAGACCCTAAGACGGCGGACCAGTTGGTCAAGCTGGTGGAGAGGTACGTGGTGGCTGAGGAGCTGATGAGTATGCCCCACCGAGCCCCGATGGCGCACCGGCGAACTCCCACAGACACTGGTAAGACTGTTCCGGGGGAGAAGGGTGCTGGGCGGTGGAATGTACCTAAGACTGAGGGTGTAGAACCTGGAGACAGGCCTGCCAGGCCGGGAAGGTTCTTGCCCCGTAAACGACTAGACATTAATATGACTCAGTGTTTCCGATGTGGTGGCTTTGGCCATATTGCCGCTAATTGTGCACTTACAACTGAACCTATGCAATGTGATACTGCTCATGTCTACCGCAGGGGGGCTTTCTTTGCACAGATAGCCTGTACGGCTGACCGGCAGGCTGTGACTGATAAGCACATGTGTGTACTCACTGTAGATGGCAACCGAGTAGAGGCACTGTTAGACTCTGGTAGCTTGGTGACACTTATAAAAGCTGAGCTGGTGAACCCCTTGCGGCGTGAGGGAAAAACTGTTGGTGTGACCTGTATACATGAGGATACTCGATATTATGTTACTGCCGAGGTGAACATCGAGACACCATGTGGTTCTGCTATAGTTTCTGTAGGTTTGGTACATGGTCTGATGTACGATGCAATATTGGGGAGAGACTTTGCTCACTTCTGGAAGTTGTGGGAAAGCTGTTTTGTTCCAGAGGTGAACAACCCCGATCCATTTGAGAAGGTTGTCGATGTAGTGGAGGAGGGAGTTTCTTCTGAGTCAGAGTTATTCCCTTTTTCTACTATGATTGGCGAACTAGAGAATGCGGAGCGTGACGGTGGCCCGCCAACTGATGTGCCTCCCATTGAGGTGGGAAGTGTTGTTGGGCCAGGTGATCGTCTGCCTGATTTAGAGGTCAGAAGAGAGGTCTTTGCCGTGGAGCAGTTGAATGACCCTACTTTGGTAAAAGCCAGGGAGAATGTAAAAGTAGTTGATGGTAAACCCGTAGACCCTGATAGTTCTTTGTCCTATCCCCACATGGCAATGTGGCAGGATTTGTTATATCAGGTGACTAAGAAGGGGGAAGATGTTGTGGAACAACTAATAGTTCCCAAAGCCTACAGAAGAACAGTGTTGGATCTGGCCCATGGTCATATAACGGCAGGCCATCTAGGGGTAGAGAAAACCACTGAGCGAATAATGCAGAGGTTTTTCTGGCCCGGGCTTCATAAAGAGGTATCTGATTTTTGCGCATCCTGCCCTGAATGTCAGTATCATGCTCCCAGGCCACATTTTAAGGGTTCACTAGTTCCATTGCCTATCATAGAGGTGCCGTTTGAAAGAATAGCGATGGATTTGGTTGGACCCTTAATGAAGTCTGCCAGGGGACACCAGTATATTCTGGTCATAATGGATTATGCTACCAGGTACCCGGAAGCGATCCCGTTGCGCAATACGTCAACCAAGACCATTGCCAGAGAGCTAGTTCATGTCTTTAGCAGGCTGGGTATACCTAAGGAGATACTAACTGACCAGGGTACACCGTTTATGTCTAAAGTCATGAAAGAGTTATGCCGCCTGTTCAAAATCGAACAGTTAAGAACTTCGGTTTATCACCCCCAAACCGATGGGCTGGTCGAGAGGTTTAACAAGACGTTAAAACACATGCTTAGGAAAGTGGTCGACAAGGATGGTAGGGATTGGGACTACTTATTGCCGTATTTATTGTTGGCCATAAGAGAAGTTCCCCAGTCCTCCACCGGGTTTTCACCCTTCGACTTGTTGTATGGGAGACACCCAAGGGGTTACTAGACATTGCCAAAGAGACATGGGAGGGGCAGTCTAGTCCTTACAAAACGGTGATTGAGTATGTTTCTCAAATGCAGGAGAGAATTGCTGCGGTAGTGCCGATAGTGAGAGAGCACCTGGAACAGGCTCAACAGGCACAGCAGAGGGTATACAACCGCAATGCTCAGTTACGCAGCTTTGCTCCTGGGGACAGAGTGTTAGTATTGGTTCCCACTGTGGAAAATAAACTTTTGGCTAAATGGCAAGGGCCCTTTGAAATCTTAGAAAGAGTGGGGCAGGTCAATTACAAAGTTTACCAGCCGGGGAAAAGAAAGCCGGAACCGATATACCATATAAATCTGTTAAAGCCCTGGAAAGATAGAACAGTACTGTCGGCCGTCCGAGACCCTCCAGTAAGTCCAGGGCCCTTAATTCCCGAAGTGACAGTGGCAAAAACCCTGTCGGCAATTCAACAACAAGAGGTCAAGGAGTTTCTGATTAGAAATAGGGTGCTATTCTCTGACGTACCTGGGAAAACCTCGGTCATTAAACATGACATCATCACTGACCCAGGGGTTAAAGTTAATCTAAAGCCCTATAGGTTACCAGGAGCACAAAGAGAATTGGTGTCGAAAGAAATTAAAAATATGCTAGAGTTAGGGGTTATTGAAGAATCACATCGTGAATGGTCAAGTCCCATTGTGTTGATTCCAAAGCCCGACGGGAGTGTGCGTTTCTGCAATGACTTCCGAAAGTTGAACAGTGTTTCAAAATTCGATGCCTACCCGATGCCAAGAGTGGATGAACTGATTGAGAGACTAGGGACGGCAAGGTATTTAACCACTCTTGACCTAACCAAAGGGTATTGGCAAGTACCGTTAACCGAGAGTGCCAAACAAAAGACAGCTTTTTCAGCGCCAGAGGGCTTGTTTCAGTAGAAGATGTTGCCCTTCAGGCTACATGGGGCACCTGCTACCTTCCAAAGAATGATGGACAGGATTCTAAGGCCCCATAGACGGTATGCGGCTGCTTATCTGGATGACATGGTCGTTCATAGTCCTGATTGGCAGTCTCACTTACCCAGGGTACAAGCAGTGTTGGACTCCATCTATAAGGCAGGTTTGACAGCCAACCCAAAAAAGTGTTGTCTAGGCATGGAGGAAGTAAAATATCTGGGATACACCATTGGCAGAGGCCTGATAAAGCCTCAGCTCAATAAAGTTGATGCCATACAAAACTGGCCACGGCCTCTGAATAAGAAGCAGGTGAGAGCCTTCTTGGGAATTACGGGGTACTACAGGAGGTTTATACCCAACTTTGCCACCATGGCAGTCCCACTGACTGACCTGACCAAAGGCAAACAAAAAGTCATGGTAGAATGGAGTCCTGAGGCAGAGAAAGCTTTTCAGGAGTTGAAAGTAGCGTTGTGTTCCCAACCAGTCCTGATGACTCCTAATTTTGAAAGGGAATTCATAGTACAAACCGATGCATCAGAAGTAGGTATAGGAGCGGTCCTGTCCCAGAACAAGGAGGGTGAGGAACACCCTATTTTCTATCTTAGCAGAAAGTTGAATGTACATGAGAGAAACTATGCCACAGTGGAGAAGGAGGCGTTGGCCAAAAAGTGGGCGTTAGAGGCGCTCAGGTACTACTTGGTCGGAAGAAAGTTCAAATTGATCACTGACCATGCCCCTCTGAAGTGGATGTCTGAAAATAAGGACAGTAATGCGAGAATTACAAGATGGTTCTTGGCGTTACAAACTTTTAAATTTTCAGTGGAACACAGACCAGGAAGCCAGCTGGCCAATGCTGACGCGTTGTCACGCGTTCATTGTTTGGGGGCTTCAGTTGTTCCGCCCCACAGGTCGAAACAAAGGGGGGGGATATGTGATAGGATCACTGGTAAAGTGGTTTGTGGCAGGTACATTTGTCCCAGATTCCTGTCTTTTGTGTTTTATACCCCCAGGAGAAAGTCTGCAGTGTAGCAGGCTTGAGTTTCGGCTTTTTGAAAAGCCGGTTTGGGACCTGGGGGTTGTGGGTGAGAGGAGAGGGAGGGCTCCACCCACGGCCACTCAAGGTTTTTTTTCTCGCAGCCTGGTAACAGGCTTGTTAGTCTTTCACCTGAGAGTGGCCAATATAAGCCTAGTGTGTTTAGGGCTGATTGTCTCACCTGGGAGAGCAGACAGGGAGTTTGCTCAGAGACACTTGGATACCTAACTGTGAGTGTTGTGCTGTGCTTTTGTTGCTGGCAAGGGCATTAGGCCCTGCCAGGTTCTGGTAGTGAGGGAACTACCTGTGAAGTTAGTGCCCCGACAGGGCTAGGATTTATATTTATGTTTTCTTTATGTTTCTGACATTGTACAATAAAGACTGGCGCTGACCAGCTTGTACTTGCATCCAGACTGACTGGTGTGCTGCTCCCCTGCTGCTGTGTGTGTGTGTGTAAGGAAGGAGTCCTCTACCCAGGAGAGGGACCCCCTAACCTAACTGTGTCACAATATATATATATAATTACAATATATATATAACCTTGAAAAAAGGGGTGCACTCACCAGTCTTCTTAAAAAGTCTTTTATTCCAACAGTTTAAAAGTTAGTACAGGATCAACGTTTCGGTCCCAACCGTGGACCTTTGTCAAAGGTCCACGGTTGGGACCGAAACGTTGATCCTGTACTAACTTTTAAATTGTTGAAATAAAAGACTTTTTAAGAAGACTGGTGAGTACACCCCTTTTTTCAAGGTTATACACAGGACCTGAAGGTCTTCTTTGGGCAGCTACCCCAGCGACTTTCTATCACAAAACGTGAGTGTGGACATATTTTGATTATATATATATATATATATTTTAATCCATGACACAAACACTAATGCACATTTGCACACACATGCATACACATAGACAATCGGATGTGTATCCACAATGCGAACACGTAGAAGCTCTTATGCTTACGCACATACCCACGAACATACCCTGTAACTATTTTCTTATGAAGACACACAATGCACATTAGCATAATTGCATTGTGAACAATACATACATGCACCGCAACATTTGCCCTGTTCTCAGACACACAACACATACTTATGTATTACCGTAAGTATCTCACTATTACTTATGCAAGCACATATAGAAAAGGTTTTATTAGACAATTATTATGGTATAAAGTGTGCATATATGATATTTAAGGTATACAACATGGTAGACATGGCATGTTTGGTACTATACCTACACCCTGTTTATTTCCAGATATTCGAATCTATCAGCGAGGGAGTCGCATCTTGCGTTCAATGGTTATGGATTATAGGAAATTATTGGTTAGAATGTATACTCTGTATGTAGTGTCTTAAACCAGTTAAAGAAAGACAATGTAATCTCAAGACATTGTTGGAGAACTGGGACATACCCCTAGTGACAACATATGAACTGTCCTATGAACTACAGCGTGCTACAAAAGAGCAAGAACCAATGGAATTATGTTTGTCTGTCTACATTGTTGTTATCATGATCTGTAGGGTATATAACCTGCGCACTGGTCCCAGTCAGTAGCCATTCTCTTGGATGACCACAGACCTCTGGATTGATGACTGTATACTGGGACCGGTGCGCATGCATATGTATCAGGCTGTACCTTTTTGTATTTAATTGTATTTGCGCTAATTGTGATAGATCAAAGCGTGTAACTTACTTTTTGTTGCAAAAAGTACTTTTTGTGCTTTGGAACCACAATAAAAGTCTGGAAAGCAATTATTTCTCTCTAGCGATTTAGGGGTATTCATAGTATGTATGTATATGTGAGGATACCCAGACACTGAGCGGATGAAACCAATCACCCAGACACTGAGCGGATGAAACCAAAGTGGTGGTTTATTTTTCACGGCACACAGAAATAGGAAATATGCAAGGGCAAGGGGTAAATACAGCAAACAGGCAATATGCAGGTAGCAGTCCAGACAGAGGCTGTCCTAGTAGAGTATAAAGTCCCAGAACAATTCCACAAAATAGCTATAGACACCCAGTCCCCACAGGAGAAACTATTACCAAATCTACACAGCGTAAATAGCAGATTAGTCCACAAAGAATTTCCAAAATATAAATCCACACAAAACTGGTGATGCGTTCCACTAAGCACCTTGGAAGAGAGCAACCTCTTAGCCAAGGTCAGTGACTAACATGAGGAGTTGCCCTTGGTGATCTCGTTTGAAACCTTCCAATTTCCCATGGTGCTTGTGACCACCCAGGGAGTTGCCACATTTCCTGATTGCTGCAGGTCCCTTATCCTGTCCCATCCCCCTACCTCCCCCAGATATTACTTCCCTGACGAACACCTGCTGGCTTGGATCCGTGCAGTCTGCCAAACTCCAGAGAGGAACAAAGGCAGGCAAATAGTAGGAACAATGACAAGGTAATTGGTTTAAGTCCTGAGTGTCCCCTGTGGAGGTGTAATTTAATCCATGAGATGCTTTTCTGTGAGATGTTTCATTGCTTTGCTGGTTTCTTTCTGTGTGGCTAGGTCAGAACAAAGAATGGATAGAAGACATATGGACAAGGACTAAACATAAAGGCTTAAAAAGTATTAAACATTACATTTCCTAACATTACTACAGTATTTAATATACCTGCTACTGCAAAAGTATAAGTCCTCTGAATGAACACACATACACCAGCAGATGGATAGGGGAACAAAAGGGCTAAAAAGTTCATTAATCGCTGCACAGAATGAGATGCTGCAAATACATTTTTAACACATCTAATCTCCTCACAGTATGTGTGTGTGTGTATATGTGTGTGTGTGTATATATATATATATATATACATACAATATTATAAGGGCACAGTTGTACCCTTATATGAAGGTTGAATTGAAAAAAATGTAAATATCCATAGAGCATTCTGAAGGGGGGGGCAGGGTGTTTAAGGGGATACACCTCAAAAGCTATTTTAGGTACTGGGCTGAAATTTGGCACGGATGGGTATAACTGTTGCTTGGTGCTGCGTGTAAAATTTCAAGGCAAAAGCATAAAAAAATGAGGATTTGGGAGTAATCTAAAGCTCCAACTGTCACTTTTTTCTGACATTCTCAATATGGACAACTTTTCTGCTGTTCTTATGGGGGATTTTTGGGAAGGCATAACTCAGGGTAGGGGGCAAATTTAGACTTGGGGTTTGTTTGATTAGGTAGCTATTGTTCCAGAATAGGGCCTTTTGGGGTTCAGGTAATTGAGAAAGTTACAGTTTCTAGACTATTACCTCACAAATCCGTCATTATACAGATAGGAAGTTTTCAATTCCTTGCACAGCTGCAGTAGAAGCCTACAGCAGGTGTAATCACTGTGGCTTCACTTGGGTGGAGCAAGATGGCTGCCTTTTGTGGGCGGTAGCAGGGGCCGAGTCTGGGGAGAAGGAAGCCGGCGTTTGCTGCGGCCAGGATGCGGGGAAGAGGGTGTAGGGGTTAGCGGGCATTAGCTGCGGCCGGGGACTGTAGCGGGCCTTAGCGGTGGCAGTGGTCAGCATCACCCCTGACCACTCATCAGCCTGGGCCTGGGGTGCCCTGGAGAGGGGGACCCCTTTATTTGGGGGGTCCCATCTCCCCAGGGATCCCTGGCCTGGGCTGACTAGTGGTCAGGGGTGATGCTTAGGCTGGGGCATCACCCCCGCTAGAAGAGTCTGGTGCTGGTTCTGGTAAATACAGGGGGACCCTACACATTTTTCCCCCCTGTATTTCCAGAACCAGAGACTGCTCAGAGCCCAGTGCTGGTTGAGCTGAATACGGGGGACACCTACGTCATTTGTCCCCTGTATTTTGGCAACCAGGACTGGTTCTGAAAAGCCTGGTGCTGGTTGTGCTTCATATGGAGGACCCCTACATCATTTGTCCTGGCTTTCCAAAGTCCGGTGCTGGTTGTTGTTTTTGGGGAGGGGGCCATGCCATTTTTTTTTACACAGGGTTTTTTTTTATTAAACAGTAGCATAGACATGTCTCAGTGACCCGTCCCTGCTTCTGTGTTTATTTAAATACAAATATCATGGATTGTTCAGATCTGAGCCTGCATCAGTCTGCTGCTACCTCCCCCGGGTCCTGCTGCTTGCACCATCACCGCTGCAAACACCCATGGGTACCGGCTGCAGCTAACGCCTGCTATCCCCCAAGTCTTGCTGCAGCTTATGGCTGCTTCCTTCCCCCGAGCCCACCGCTACTACCACCCACACTGACCTGTCATCTTGGTGCACCCAAGTGAAGCCACAGTGAGTACACCTGATGGAGGCTTCTACTGAGTGTGCACATCAAGTTGAAACTTCCTATCTCTATGATGGCGGATTTGTGAGGTAATACTTTAAAACTATAACTTTCTCAATTACCTAAACCCCAAAAGCACCTACCCTGGAACAATAGATACCTAATAAAACAAACCCAAAGATTAAATTCACCCCCTATCCTGAGTTATGCCTTCCCAAATATCCCCCATAGAGAACAGCAGAAAAGTGGTCCTAATTGAGTGTCAGAAAATACTGACAGTTGTAAATTTAAATTACTCCCAAGTCCTCATTTTTTATGTTTTTGCCCTGAAATTTTGCACACAGCACCGAGCGACAGTTCTACCAGCCCATGCCAAATTTCAGCACTGTGCCTCCAATAGTTTTTAGTATCCCCTTAAACACCATGCCCCCTCGGGATTTCTCTATGGGAAAATTCAGTTTTTTTAGGAGGACCCCTACGTCACTTAGCCTGGTGCTGGTTGTGCTTAATACAGGGAACCCCTACGTCATGTTTAGCACAACCAGCACTGGGGCTCAAAAGCCCGATGCTGGTTGTGCTGTGGAGGCACTTTTTTTTATATTACACATTATTTTTTTAAAACAATACATGGATGGATCTCATTGATACGTCCATGCATCTGTGTCTTATTGATTTGATTTTCTCAGGTGCATGCCCAGCACCAGTGAGTCCCTCTGTGGCCCACTGATGATTCTGTGCATGCTCGTTGCTGCCACTGCTCCGCACCTCCACCGCTGCCAGTGCCCCACCCACCTGCAGCCTGCCCCCGCAGCCGTCTCTCCCTCTGCACCCTTAAAACACCTCCTGTGTGCGGTCTGCTCCTCCACCCGTGTTAGTGTACCTATTTGTTATCCTTCTGCCCTGCAGATGACTCGGTTTGCTCGTCAAAACCCTGATGGTTAATATATTATAAAAAAGCAATGAAATTCCATAGACAAAAGACCTTACAGTTTTACAAGTCCCATTAAGACTTCTTACACATGATCTGAAATTTCACAAAACCTACTGAATTTGTGCTGCTCAAACTAAAAAAAGCAATGAAATTACGATCATTAAGGCTGATGCCTTAATGGACGTGTTCCTTGCGCAGTACAGATATGGTATGCCATCACACCCTGTGGTTAACTGCAGATTCAGGACTCACAGAATGAGATTCCATCACTCACAAAATGGTGGAGCTGATAATTCACAGAATTGTGTGCTCATCGGAATACACACATGCAATCTATGGAACTGAGGTCTAAGCAGAAAATAGAGCTGTGCAGATAGGATAAAAGTGGTGTGGATGGGGGGAGGAGACAGCAGCATGGATAGGTGAGTCAAAAAGGTGAGTAGAGGAGGGAAGATTAAGCAGTACAGATGGGGGCTGTAGCCAAAGTGATGCAGATGGGTGAAAAACAGTGGTGCGGGTGGGTGGAGGGACAAAGTAATGCAGTTGGGTGGAAAACAGTGGTGCGGATGTGGAGGAAACAGAGTGGCACAGTTTGGAGGGACAGCGACGTGGATGGGGGTAGAGAGTGGCATGAACATGAGTAGACAGAGCAGTGCAGATGGGTAAAGACAGATTGGTGTGGATAAGGAAATAAAGACTAACACAAATGGGAGAACACACAACAGTAGGAATTGGGGAATACAGATTTGTGTGGATGGGTATGTAGACAGAGTAGTGCGGGTGAGGGGAGGAGACAGAGTTCCACAGTTGGGGGGGACAGAGTGGTGAAGATGGAGGAAGAAAGAGCGGCATGACTTAGGGGAAGGCAGTGATGCAGAAGGAAACAGAGTGGCACGGATTCAGGTGGTGCGGATGGAAAAAGACAGATTGGTGTGGATGAGAGAACACAGACTAGCACAGTTCGGAGACCACACAGCAGTAGGGATTGGGGAAGACAGAGTGGTACCGAGGGGGAGGAGGGGGACCAGAGTAGGTCAGATGAAGGAAGAAAGAGTGCCACAGATAAGAGAAAGACAGCAACATGGCTGTGGAGAAAGCACGGATGCAGGGCGGTGCTGTTGAGGGAACACAGACTAATAGTTTTAAAAATAAAGGAGCTGAATGTGTATTGTAAATTAGATAAATGTATGCAGTGAGAAGGATGTTGGAAGCCAGTGCGATTGTTGTGGTGATCGAATGGGAAGATTGTGGGCACTGATTGGGTTGTGGGAGCCACATAACTGCTCAAACCTCAGTTGCATAGACTGCATGTGTGTATTCCAATGAGCACACAATTCTGTGAATTAGCAGCTCCACCATTTTGTGAGTGACAGCAATCTCATTCTGTGAGAGTGTTAAATCTGCAGTTAACCACAGGGTGTGATGGCATACCATATCTGTATTGCGCAAGGAACACGTCCATTAAGGCGTCAGCCTTAATGATCGTAATTTCATTGCTTTTTTTAGTTTGAGCAGCACAAATTCAGTAGGTTTTGTGAAATTTCAGATCATGTGTAAGAAGCCTTAATGGGACATGTAAAACCGTAAGGTTTTTTGTGTATGGAATATATATATTTTTACATACATATAGACAAACATTAAGGGGCATAATATGTGCTAAATAAATATTCCCCCACACTTTAACACCACTAATAAATGTTTGACACTGGAAAGGATGGATTCATGTTGTCTACACCAAATTCTGATATATATATATATATATATATATATATATATACACACACAATTTGACAGCAATATCTGCAGTGATGACTCGGGGTAGTTAGCTGGTAGATGGGTGTTAGTGGTGCAGTGTCTAAGGTGCTCAATCAGGGTCCACACATCTTTTCAGGTATAAATAAAAGAAAAGTGCTTTACTGTCAGCAAACTGTAGAAGGAAAATAACAAATGCCTAGCCCCCATTCAGGGCACTACTCACTTCTCTGCCCCTGACTATAGTAAGTAGCTAGTCTGCAAATACAACTTAGTCCTGTCTCTCACAGGAATCAATATTGGCCTTCACAGAAAGTCTTGGGGTCCTCCCTGTCTCCTGCAGGTATGGACTCAGGCCCCCTGGCCCCCAATGGCTTGGCTTGGCTCACTGGGCTCTCTGGCTGCCACAGTTCCACTTAGACTGTCTCCAATGGAAGCCTGACTGGTCTGCCTTCTCAGCCCACACCTGAGCTCTCTCCACACGGCAGCCCCTAGGTGTGGCAAAAAGTTTAACTACCCTGTGTGGGTGGATATCTCCAACCCCACACAGAATCCATGGCTCACTATCGCCATCTTTAGTGATACTGCCACACTGCTTATATACAGTACTGTGCAAAAGTTTCAGACAGGTGTAAATAAAATGCTGCAAAGTCAGATTGCTTTAAGAAATAGAAGTGTTAATAGTTTATTTTTATCAATTAACAAAATGCAAAGTGAATGAACAGAAGAGAAATGTAAATCAAATCAATATATGGTGTGACCACCCTTTTCCTTCAAAACAGCATCAATTCGTCTAGGTACACTTGCACACAGTTTTTGAAAGAACTCGGCAGGGAGGTTGTTCCAAAAATCTTGGAGAACTAACCACAGATCTTCTGTGGATGTAGGCTTGCTCAAGTCCTTCTGTCTCTTCATGTACTTCCAGACAGACTCGATGATGTTGAGATCAGGGCTCTATGGGGACCATATCATCACTTCCAGGACTCCTAGTTCTTCTTTATGCTGAAGATAGATAGTTTTTAATGACATTGGCTGTAATTTTGGGGTCATTGTCCTGCTGCAGAATAAATTTGGAGCCAATCAGATGCCTCCCTGATGGTATTGCATGATGGATAAGTACCTGCATGTATTTCTCAGCATTGAGGACACTTTTAATCCTTACCAAATCCCTAACTCCATTTGCTGAAATGCGGCCCCAAACTTGCAAGGAACCTCCTCCATGCTTCACTGTTGCCTGCAGACTCTCATTATTGTAATGCTCTCCAGTCCTTCGGCAAACAAACTGCCTTCTGTTACAGCCAAATATTTAAACTTTTGGCTCATCAGTGCAAAGCACCTGCTGCCATTTTTCTGCACCCCAGTTCCTATGTTTTCATGCATAGTTGAGTCGCTTGGCCTTGTTTCCACGTGGAAGGTATGGCTTTTTGCCCACAATTCTTGTACCTGGGTCCCGCTGGTGTCTGCCAGAGCTGATGGCACAGCTGGACATCTTACGATTTTGAAACGAAGTAAACATAACGTGTCTTTCATCTGATGCATGTTTCCTTGGCCGATGACTGCGTCAACGGTCCTTAACATTGCCCGTTTCTTTGATTCTTCAAAACAGCTTGAACAGCATATCTTGAAACGCCAGTCTGCTTTGAAATTTTTGCCTGGGAGAGACCTTGCTGATACAGTATAACTACTTTGTGTCTTGTTGCTGTGCTCAGTCTTGTTGCTGTGCTTAGTCTTGCCATGGTGCATGACCTATGACATGAAACAGTCTTCCACTACCTCACCTTTGTAGCAGAATTTGGCTGTTCCTCACCCAGTTTTAAGTCTCCTAAACAGCTGTTTCTGTTTCAGTTAATGACTGTTTCAACCTACATATGATGATGATCATTATCACCTGTATGATTGGTTAATCATTAATCAGACTATAATACAACAAAACCCCTGACTTTGTGTAAGTGTACCTAGAAGAATTGATGCTGCTTTGAAGGCAAAGGGTGGTCACACCAAATATTGATTTGATTTAGATTTCACTTCTGTTCATTCACTTTGCATTTTGTTAATTGATAAAAAATAAATGATAAAAATAAACTATTAACACTACTATTTTTGAAAGCATTCTTACTTTGCAGCATTTTTTCTACATCTGCCTAAAACTTTTGCACAGTACAGGTTGAGTCTCCCATATCCAAAATGCTTGGAACCAGGGGTATTTTGGATATCGGAATATTCCGTATTTTGGAATATTTGCATAAAATAATGAAATATCTTGGGAATGGGACCCAAATCTAAACACAGAATGCATTTATGTTTTATGTACACCTTGTACACATAGCCTGAAGGTCATTTTATACTATATTTTTTATAATTTTGTGCATCAAAAAAGTTTGTGTACATATATGAAATTCATTTATGTTTCACATATACACCTTATACACACAGCCTGAAGGTTATTTTATACTATATTTTAATAATTTGTGCTTTAAACAAAGTTTGTGTACATTGAACCATCAGAAAGCAAAGGTTTCACTATCTCAGTCGTGCTAAAAATATTCCGTATTTCGGAATATTTGGATATGGGAGACTCAACCTGTATTGTATAGTACTTCAATTGCGAAGATACCATTTAATGCAGGGGTGTGGTGGTATTAACTGGGAATGATGGAAGCGATTGTTTCATTTTTCTGGCACATGAGTGTGTGTGTGTATATAGGCCCTCATTCAGAGCCGCTCGTAAGCGGCCGTACGCTCGTAGTCATCCGATGTTGTTAAACCACGCATGCGTCGGTGTAACAGTGCGCATGTGCGTACGGCTGATTGCGATCATTTTATCAGTCGTTCGTCGAATAGCGAACAGGAAGTGACATGTCAAATGTGATTGACAGAACTGTCCATTTTGGGGCGGTGACGGGGGTGGAGATGGGAAAACACAGGCGTGTCGAGGCGTTTTTTGGGCATACATAAATTATCTGATGCGAACGGCCAATGTGAACGGAACAAGTGTTACGTCACTGTCTGATCCACTTTCCATTAAAACTGCTCGCTCAGCTTGTGGTCCGGTATTCTCTACCGCAATGACGATGGTCTTTCGTTCTTCCCGAGGCTCATCGATGGTTTTCCGATTTATCAATTGAGGCCTCAAAAACAATCAGTTTTGAATTGCAAAAATGCTTGTAAGGTGTTTAGCAAATAGCCTTTTTTTAGTAGCAAAAAACCGTATGCAGGTGAACTACTCAGCTGCTAATTTCTGGGTTAGACAATCAATTAGCTTACAAATTTAATTTCAATTTGCGTGTTTTTGCCAAATTTGGTTTCTTCTTTTTTTAGGGCAACAATATTGTACGCATGTTTGTTGTTTTTCTTCATTTTTTAGGGGCCAAGAAAACAATCGTCCTTTTGTTTTTTGCTAAGTGTTAATTAAAACTCATAAATAGTTTTTAACCCTTGGTTTTTTAATTCAAAAATAATGTTTAGATTTCCGTTGTATTGTTTGTATTTTGTTTGCGGGATTACCTTTTAACCAGTTTTTGAATAAATTACCAATAGAATTGTGCAGATTTTCAACAGTATTTTATTTTTTGTTTTTTTGGAAATAATTAAAACTTGATAACGTAAAAACAAATAACAAATGATTTTAGAAACACACAAACAAAATAACTGGCATTTGAAATCCACAAACAAACACAATTATTAAAAAATTCACAAGAAAGGAGAGGGAGGTTTTGGGCATTAAGGAATATGGGGCAAACACTGAGAAGGATTGTGGGAAAATTAGCCAGTGCTGTCATCACCTTTCGGCCCGTTTGGCCGGGGTAGGGAGGGAGCCTGAACGGGTCCGGGATGTCCTTCTGCTGGCCTGGCCAGAGGCAGATGTTGTGGCCTCTGGACTAGGCATAGGGCTAGGCACATTTGGAGGGATGGCTGTTGTTGTGCCAGAGGTGGAGGGTCCTGCTGTTCCGGCAGCAAGGGAGGCCGGATCCAACATGTGCTGGCGAACGAGCTGCACCAGGGCATTTGCTATTCGCACGTTGGCCCCAGTATTTTCCGCCAGGGCCTCAGCAATGGTCACGTTGGCCGCAGCACTTTGCTCCAGGGCGTCCGCCACCCATAGCAGATTGGCGTCCATCCTCAGCAGAATCTCGGTCTGCTGATCCGTTTTAATATTGAGATCAGTGAGGAGGCCCACTGCCTGCGAGGAGGAATGCCCTGGACTGTCTGCCACAGGGTCCCCAGACGGATCTACTGCTTCCTCCCCTGCAAAGCCAGCAGAAATTCTGCGGCCAAATCTCCCCTCTGGAGCAGACTCATCCGCCTGTGTCTCTGTGAGAAAAAAGAGAAAAGAGTAACATTATAATCCAGATATTGTACCAAACACATTTCTGAGTTGTTAACATTACAACATTTACCTGGGTCAACATGAGGAGCCGCAAAGTCTGGCATGTCGGTATCCATGTTCGACACGCCAAACACCTCCTCATCCTGCACACACCCCTGGGCCATCTCCTCCAAATCTGTGAGCTCCAGTGACACAGGGGTGGGACCCCCACCTGTCCCCCCTGCATGCCTAGCCCTATCAGCCAGTTTTTGCTTAAGATGATATTTGAAGTTGCTCCATCTGTGGGGTAAAAAGTTGGCATTATTCCTGCAGTATTTGGACCTGTAAACACTTTTTACTAAAATGTAGTTTTTACGTACCAGCGTTTGACCTCCCGGGTTGAACGTTCAAAATCACCCACCCTATTGACACCACTGGCTATGTCATCCCACATTTTCTATTTCTGGCTTGCACCCTTATTCCTTGCTGCCTGTGGCAGGTTGTCATTGCACATTTGCACCAAAACCTCCATCTCCTTTCTTGTGAATTGTGGCTGTCTTTTTTTTTTTGTTTAGTTGGCCTACTAGGCCCAGCAGCCTCTTCCATGGCATCCTCAACACCTTTTTTTTTAAATGGGATTCAAATTTATAATGTAAAATTTTCCCAAAAAGCCTTTTGCCCAAAAAAGAGAAATACTTTCCTGGTGCTTCTTGACCAGTGCTTTGCTGCTCTGTAGTCATTTTGGACTTTCAGGTCTCACTACAGCAGACCGATTTCGGTTTTCAGTGACGTTTTTATACATGCGTCAGCATTATTCGGCCGCATCATTGACTGTGCGCTCCTATTGTCCGTCCTTAATTTGAGCGGGAAAATAAAGACTATTTATGGCTTGGTGTGACTCGAGTCGATGTGGCATGTTTTGATTGTTGGAGGTTTTGCGTTGGAGTGGATTGTTGGCTTATTGAGTAGGAGGAGGAATTTGTTTGTGCGAGATTTTGTTTTTTTTCTAACTTCTTTCTTTTCTGTTGGCTTTTTTTTATTGTTTGGCTATTTTTATTGGATTTTTTGAGTAAGTATTTTAAAAAAACACCGTAAAAAATAATCGGAAATAGTTTACAAATTTTTGAAATATATATATATATATTTTTTTTTTACAGTTATTTTGGCATTGCCCCAGTGACGTTTTTGAACTTTGGGATATTTGTCTGTTTTTGGTAAGTGTTTTTGGTTTCATGAATTTACAAATTCGATGTGTTGGTCTTAGCATATGTTTCGCTAAGTAATGTTGTTTATTTTCTGGGAACAATCATGTCTTAACACTAAATGTAGCGTACTATTTTGCGAACTAATGTGTCTTGTTTTAACTGTAAAAGTAGCGTACTATTTTGCGTACTAATGTGTCTTTTTTTAACTGTAAGTAGCGTACTATTTTGCGCACTAATGTGTCTTTTTTTAACTGTAAGTAGCGTACTATTTTGCGAACTAATCTGTCTTGTTTTAACTGTAAAAGTAGCATACTATTTTGCGAACTAATGTGTCTTGTTTTAACTGTAAAAGTAGCGTACTATTTTGCGCACTAATGTGTCTTGTTTTAACGGTAAAAGTAGCGTACTATTTTGCGCACTAATGTGTCTTGTTTTAACTGTAAAAGTAGCTTACTATTTTGCGAACTAATGTGACTTGTTTTAACTGTAAAAGTAGCGTACTATTTTGCGTACTAATGTTTTTTTAATTTTTCAGTGTAAAATCATGTCTTACCACTAAATGTAGCGTACTATTGTCTGCACTAATGTGTGCTCCCTTCTCTATTTTTTCACAAAAAGAATTTGTTTCCAATCCTATTTTTTTAAATTATTCTTAAACATATTTTCTACTTTTGAAATGTAGGTTGTTCTGCACATGACACGGCCCAGGCCTGTAAGCATCTTTGGATTTCTTAGAAAAGATAAGTATATTTTTCTTTACACATTTGTCTAAAACAATAACTACCTGGCTTGCCATTTCAGGTTGATGTTGGTCGTATTATATTGGCCATGGTTCCAGAACCCGACCAACCTCAACTTCGTCCCAGGCGTAGGCCTCGTAGGCGTGCAAGGCCCCAGATATGTAGAACACGTGTCACCCTTTTTGGAATGCCAGATGATGAGGTATTAAGGCGATACCATCTGCCGCCACAAATCATCATAGACACTCTCTCATTAATAGAGAGTGATCTTGAACGGCAAATTGACAGTCCTACAGCAATACCACCACTTAATTAATGTCGGTGTTACATTTTTGTGCCTCAGGATCCTTTCTGTCATGGCCAGGGTATTTCAGCATGGCGCTAGGCGGGTGTTACCTGTGAGGTCGTTGTGGCGCGGGCTGTCTGGTGGCGGAGCTGGTGTCTGGCGGGGGGCTTTGGCTATGCACGTTGTTGTGCGGCCCTGTTGTCACTCTGCGCTGGTGAGGCCTGGCGGCGTCTCCGTTCCGTTTGGCATGGGTGCCGCCATCTTGCCTTCTGGTCATGTGATGCGGCTGGCCAATCCTGGTGAGTCACATGTTCCCTCCGGCCAGTAACAGCACGGCATGGGGTATTTAGGAAGGGTCAGTGCCTTCCTTCTTTGCCAGTGCAACGTGTATCTCAGCCTAGCTGAGAGGGAGTTCTCTGTGCTTTCCTGCAACCGCAAGCACTTTCATTCACTGAATGTAATGGTGGTATGTGATACCTCCCTCCAGATCCTGTCCCTGAATGCAAAATTCCCCGGCAGTGCACATGATTCCTTTGTCATCCGGCAATCAGGGATTTGGCACAAATTAAACAACCTACAAGCTGGTGATGCGTGGCTTCTGGGTAAGTTGAAACCTTCTGTTGAAACCAATGCAAAGCTTGTTACACAATGGTTCTGGTGTTTATTTTTATATTTTCACAGGAGACAGTGCACGCCCTGGCTGCTCACTCCTTATTTGGTTACCACACCAGGGCCACAAAGTGAGAATAATTCCGCACTTACAGCCACCAGGCAGGTGGTGGAGCACTGTATCGGCCTTTTAAAAGGCCGATTCAGATGCCTCCACCGCTCTGGTGGCGAGCTCATGTATTTTCCGGCTATGGTTTCAAAAATTGTGGTCCTGTGTGGGATATTTCACAACATCGCCATAAGGAGTGGTGTCCCAATGCAGCCAGAGGATGCCTTGCCTGAGGATGGCCCCCCCCCCCGAGGTTGGTCGATGGTCAGTATGTGGGGGGGCCATATGCGATGACATTGTGGCCAGATTTTTTAGGTAATTATTTTCCAAAATTAAGTTAATTGACACAATGTAGACATGTAAGATTTTAATGTTCAATTTTATTTTATTCCATAAAATTACCATAAAAAACGATGCCTACTACCTGATCCCAAAAAAATTACTTCATGTGGACACATTGGATAAAACTTTGGGAACAATGATTTCTTCGCCTCATTTGTGGAATCATGTTGGCATGCTACTTCTTCAAATAGTTCCTGATTGTTGTTTTACTTTTGTTGTTTTGGGTGTGTTTTGGATTTTTTTTGTGTGTTTTCATTGTGTGAATTGATTGTGACAAATCACTTGGTGTTTTTATTTTGTGTGCATTAAACTTTTTTTTACCGTTAAACAAACATTTCCTGGGTAAATTACAAGCAAGTGTAACCTGGTCCAAATAAGGCAAACTTGCTTAATGGCTAATCCTGTAATGTGCTAAATTATAATCTTTTGGACCCTGCTTTGTGGCTAAAAACAAACACCAAAGGTATTATGGTGAATCAGTCTGTTTGCCAATGTAGGCCTGAGCAGGTTTGGTTTAATTTTTACGTTACCCCCAAAAAAGAACAAACTATTGTTGCCGTTAATTCTACAAACCTATTGGTATTGTTGGGTGTTTAATGTGCCAGCTTACATACTTACTTGAGCTTTCTACAATCCAATTTACATTACTTCAAACATCATGGTAAAATAGTAGACTTATGTAAGGTTCAACAATCTAAGATTTACAGACAAGGAATGAGACTTAAATAAATCAAAATATCTTTTATTTTTCAAAACATTTTTTGAGTGCAAACAAAAAAATTAGTGGCACAGGAGCGCCAACAGATGATCCAAGACCACTAGCATGCCAACTGCATGGCCCCTCAAGCTCTGCAAGTCTGTATACAGTTGTTCGTTACGCCTCTGGTCCTCTGTGGGTTTAAAAAACGTGGGGATTACTAAAATGACACCTTAATTTATATGTTAGCAAACAACTTAAAAATCAGACTATACAAAAAACGAGAAAAAAAAATCTACAAAACAAAAGTAATGCCAAACGCAAAGATTGTTTTAAAAAAGAAAAATCTAATTTTATATCAAAATTCAACAAAAAATAGGGACAACTACGCAAAAATACTACATTTGTTGTTACCGTAAACAAGAAAGACACAAGTATGAGTGTTTGGACATGTGTCATATGCGTAAGGGGAAAACATCCTAGACATTGTTTCACAAAGATATATATCCAAAACATTAGAACTACTTTACAATTTGGAACTGCACAGGCAAAAGGACAACATCACCCAAAAAATGCAAAAACAACCATAGTTTAAAAGGGAAACATACCGGGCCTAATGCTGCCTGGGCCAGGTGCCCCGAAATCGTCCTCCTCAGAGGTGGGCCAGTGCTGCACGGATGGAGGAGGGGTGATTTCTGATGATGTTGAGGGTGAGGAAAAGAGAGGGGGGGTGGAGGGGAGGGTGAGGAAAAGAGAGGGGGGGTGGAGGGGAGGGTGAAGTTTGAGGGAAGGGAATGTGAGGAGAGGGAGGGGCCTCACGGTCTGCCAGGTCTGGGGTGGAGGGGGAATTTGGGGAAGAGTGGGGAGAGGATGTTTGGGTGGGAGAGGGGACGAGCCCGACGTCGGTGACGTTGGAGACGTCGTAGTCTGCGCTCAGCCCCTAAATGATGTTGAAAAATTTATATTATTACATATTTAATATTTTTATTCCCAAATTTACACACAAAAAGAAAAAAAAAAAAAGGGCTAAACGGTAAACATGCACATGCAGGTATGTCCAAAATAAAGAAACAGGGCTATACGGGAAACATGCATACGCAGGTATGTCCAAAATAAAGAAACAGGGCTATACGGGAAACATGCACACGCAGGTATGTCCAAAATAAAGAAACAGGGCTATACGGGAAACATGCACACGCAGGTATGTCCAAAATAAAGAAACAGGGCTATACGGGAAACATGCACACGCAGGTATGTCCAAAATAAAGAAACAGGGCTATACGGGAAACATGCACACGCAGGTATGTCCAAAATAAAGAAACAGGGCTATACGGGAAACATGCACACGCAGGTATGCTTACATTTTACATTTTATAAAAAAAAAACACTTACTTTCCAGGATTTGCTGACGCAAATTGGCCAACAGGCATGGGGATCGGCGCCGGAGATCGGACCACCTCCTTTCCAATTGTCCGATATTTCGGCGGAAGCCGATCCTACGCAGGCGGTGCCGCACCTCCGCGTAGGCAAGCCGCTTGCGGAGGTTAGTGATGGGGCCCGTGGAGTTGGTTAATCTCCGGTCCATCACATCAGTGAGGACCAGGAGTTCTCTGCGACAAAAAGCTACGGCTCTCATGATGGCAATGATTTTTTTTACACCAAACAGTTTTAATAAAGGTCCTAGAAAAAATTTGATTGGCTAATGTACTTTGTAAATTAACAGAGAGCATTCTATTGGTTATTGTATGAGTCATGTGACCTACACCCTCAAAAATATAATGTGAGTTATGATAGGCTTGATGCAGTGACATGCGTAAGCTAATTTAAATATTAATTAAAAAGATGAAAAATCTGCATATAAAAAAACGCAAAACAATAGTAGCATTCAAACAAACTTTTAATTAATATACAATCCCTCCCTCACACTTGTAGTAACATATTATCCTCCCTCACGTCTGGAGTAACATTCCCTTCCTCACCTCTGGAGTAACACATTACCCCCACTCACCCCTGTAGTAAGAAATTGCCCTTCCTCACCTCTGTAGTATCACATTATCCTCGCTCACCTCTGTAGAAACACATTTCCATCCCTCGCCTGTGTTGGAACACATTTAATATTCCCCTCCCTCATGTGTAAAAATACAATCCCTCACACCTGTAGTAACATATTACCCTCACACCTGTAGTAACTTATTTCCCTTCCTCACCTCTGGAGTAAAACATTAACCCTACTCATCCCTATAGTAACACATTACCCCCACTAATCCCTGTAGTACCACATTCCTCCCCCCTCACCCTGTAGTAACACATTTGACATTCCCTTCCCTCACCTGTGTATTAACACATTCCCCCTCACTTCTAAAGTAACACATTCCCTTCCCTCACCTGTGTAGTGTTACATTCTCCTTTACCTGTTTGGTAACACATTAATTTCCCTTACCCGTGTATTAACACATTCGCTTCCCTCACATTTATAGTACCATGTCCCTATCCCTCATATGTGTAGTAAAACATTCCCCTCTTACTGCTGATGTAACACATTTTTCTCTCTCACCTCTGTAGTAACACATTCCCTTCCCTCACTATACAAATAGGGGAGCCAAACCAACTGCCAGTGATGTTTGGCAGCACTTGGGGTGACAGTTGGTGTTTTAGTATTGAACTGTGCTGCAGCCACAATGAGTCAGTCAGGCAGGACATTGCACAGAGGGAGGAAACATTTTAGCTCTTTTCATCCCCCTTAGGAGTTGAATTTCAAAAAATACCTGCTTAGTTGGTGCCTAAATCATGGTAGGCGCCAATTTTCATGTTTCTAGGTCCAGGGGTTTGGGCTGGGTGTTGATGAGTTGACTTGATTTTATATATTTATAGACAAAAGGGTGGTTCAATAAATAAGATAACAAGATCTCTCTCTCATTGCGTAAAGTTATTCAACTCGTATATATACGTATAATCAATACTATGGCCTTGGTACAGATTATTTTTCCACATAGTACCCATACTTGTCTAAGCATTTGTTCCAACGGTACACCAAGGCATCTATCCCGCCATAGAAGAAATCAGTGTCAAGCGCCTGAAGCCAGGCAAATTGCCTTCCACCCAGTTGCTTCTTTAATGGTCCAAAGAAATGGAAATCACTCTGTGTCAAATCAGGGCTGTAGGGAGGATAGTCTAGTACCTCTCATTGATCACGCCGTAACAACTCACGCATGTGACCTGTCATTATCGTGTAGCAATATGATGCCTGTTCGCAGCAACCCAGGTTGTTTTCAACAAATTGCCCCCCGCAACCTGCTCAATATGTCACAATAGCGGACAACATTCAGAGCATCTCCCTTGGTGAAGAAATCAACAAGAAGCGCACCCTTGTGGTCCCAAAACACTTCACTCATCAGGATACCATGTCAAGTGCACGACAGAATTCCATCCTATTGGTTTATTTAACTTCTGTGAGTTGCTTCGATACCCAGCATGAACACTTTTTCCTGTACCCCAGTTTCTCATTAACAATGTTGTGCGCAGTACCCACCCACTGAGATGTTCATTACGTTAGCAATATCACAACTCAAATGCGTCTGTCCTCCTGAATCAGACCTTCATTGCAGCACAAATTATCATCTGTGGTGGACGTGTTTGGCCGGCCAGATCACAGCTCATCTTGAACATCTGTGCTGCAGTTATGAAAGGCAATGCAATAGAGAACATTGCACGTGAGAGGTCTTATTGAACCACCCGTGTGTGTGTGTGTATATATATAGTATGTATGATTGATTTTATATATATATATATATATATATATATATATATATACATACATATACATACATACATACAGTCAGGTGCATAAATATTGGGACATTGACAGAATTTTCATATTTTGGCCTCTATTCACCACCACAATGGCTTTGAAATGAAACAAACAAGATGTGCTTTAACTGCAGACTTTCAGATTTAATTTGAGGGTAATTACATCCAAATCTGGTGAACGGTGTAGGAATTACAACGGTTTCTATATGTGTCTCCCACTTTTTAAGGGGCCAAAAGTAATGGGACTATCAACTCAAAAGCTATTTCATGGACAGGTGTGGGCTATTCCCTCGTTATTTCATTATCAGTTAAGCAGGTAAAAGGTCTGGAGTTGATTCTAGGTGTGACATTTGCATTTGGAATCAGCTGCTGTCGACTCTCAATATGAGATCCAAAGAGCTGTCACTATCAGTGAAGCAAGCCATCATTAGGCTGAAAAATCAAAACAAACCCATCAGAGAGATAGCAAAAACATTAGGTGTGGCCAAATCAACTGTTTGGAACATTCTTAAAAAGAAAGAACACACCGGAGAGCTCAGCAACACCAAAAGACCCAGAATACCACAGAAAACAACTGTGGTGGATGACAGAAGAATTATTTCCCTGGTAAAGAAAAACCCCTTCACAACAGTTAGCCAAATCAAGAACACTCTCCAGGAGGTAGGTGTATATGTGTCAAAGTCAACACTCAAGAGAAGACTTCACAAGAGTGAATATAGAGGTTTCACCACAAGATATAAACCATTGGTGAGCCACAAAAACAGGAAGACCAGATTAGAGTTTGCCAAACAACATCTAAAAAAGCCATTACAGTTCTGGAACAACATCCTATGGACAGATGAGACAAAGATCAACTTGTACCAGAGTGATGGGAAGAGAAGAGTATGGAGAAGGAAAGGAACTGCTCATGATCCAAAACATACCTCCACATCAGTGAAGCATGGCGGTGGTAGTGTCATGGCGTGAGCATGTATGGCTGCCAATGGAACTGGTTCCCTTGTATTTATTGATGATGTGACTGCTGACAAAAGCAGCAGAATGAATTCTGAAGTGTTTCGGGCAATATTATATGCTCATATTCAGTCAAATGCTTCAGAACTCATTGGGCGGCGCTTCACAGTGCAGATGGATAATGACCCGAAGCATACTGCAAAAGCAACCAAAGAGTTTTTTAAGGCTAAAAAGTGGAATGTTATGCAATGGCCAAATCAATCACCTGACCTGAATCCGATTGAGCATGCATTTCACTTGATGAAGACAAAACTAAAGGGAAAATGCCCCAAGAACAAGCAGGAACTGAAGACATTTGCAGTAGAGGCCTGGCAGAGCATCACCAGGGGGATGAAACCCAGCGTCTGGTGATGTCTATGAGTTCCAGACTTCAGGCTGTAATTGCCTGCAAAGGATTTGCAACAAAGTATTAAAAAGTGAAAGTTAGATTTAGGATTGTTTGTTTTTTTCCATTACTTTTGGCCCCTTAAAAAGTGGGAGGCACATATAGAAACCGTTGTAATTCCTACACCGTTCACCTGATTTGGATGTAATTACCCTCAAATTAAATCTGAAAGTCTGCAGCTAAAGCACATCTTGTTTGTTTAATTTCAAAGCCATTGTTGTGGTGAATAGCGGCCAAAATATAAAAATTCTATCAATGTCCCAATATTTATGCACCTTACTGTATATATATAAATCCTTTGTGGCCTGGCACTCCCAAAAACTGATAGTAGCTGCTGCTGGTGCCCTCACATACACAAACTATAATTGCAAAAGGTGCAGCACTCCTGGAATTAGTAGCAACAGACTCAGCAGATCTACTGAAATGGCCATGACTTGAGTCTTTTATTGCGAATGACAGGAGTGATGCACCTTTTGCAATTATATATATACCGCACTTGCCACTCCTAGATCTGGGGTGCATGTGGTATGTGACCACAAAGTTTAAACAAAAATCACTCACCGTAATAAAGGATGGGGATATAGTTCATATTTTGACTTGGTGACTGTCTTTAAAAGCTTATGTACAGGTGAGCTTCAAACCAGGAAGCATATCTTAAGTTTAATACCAATGTTATAGCAATTGCCATGTTTATAATTCTGAATGATAGAGTAGGACTGTCTGAATTGACAGTGGGCTGCAAGCTTAAATGTTTTGATCAAAATATTAACTAGATTCCAATGCTTTATTATGGTGAAAGCAGCTATATAATAGTGTGGTATATTGAGACATCCCACCAACATGATTGGACACACTAGATCATATGACCGTGCAATATTTCCCAACGACCGCACACCTCAAGCTGTTCTATTTTCTACTATGTAAACAATGACATCTCTCACAGAAACACTGCTGACAGAAAAGCAGCATATCACTGCCTCATTGATAGACCTAGACCTTTTTGAAAAAGACTACATAACTCAAAGGAATTGACATCAGTCCTCACCAAAGAGGTGAGCAGGACTTACCTGAGCAGCCACTTCAGAATCCAGTAGAGCAAACAGTGAGTAGACATGGCAGCATTGGCTCTGAAGAAGCATTAAGCACTTCCTGCCAGTATAATTCACTGTACAACACGTTTTCTTTACAAAAATGAACCACTCTTAAAGTGACAGTAGTCCACTATTTAAGTATCAGGAAATTATGATGTCCAGATTGTGCACAAATAGTGCACCAGCACAAGTCAACCTTAAGAGTGTCACCTGACACCCACAAAGTATAGTCAGAAAAAAAAAATAAAGGTGAGTAATATAGGTGCTTAGAACATAAATTTATTTAAAGGGTTAGGGAGGAGGGTTAAGTTTCCCTACTGACAGGCAGTGGTGGATCCAGGGGGGACGATCGACAGTCCATCCTGCACTGAACACTGTCTGCCTTCACGGCCCCTTATCTAGTTGCACCGCCGACGTGTGTCACTGTACTACACACACTGCTGGGCTGCTCCCTTGCTTACTCCCTGTCCCAGCAACAGTGTGATACACACACACCGCTGGCTGTATGCACCCCACTCCCGTTTCATTAGGCGGGTTAAATGCTCGACTATAGTGGGGACAGGGTGAGGCAGGAGAGCAGCCGGGGACCAGAAGTGTAGTACAGGGAGAGCAAGACTCACGCTCGGCCCCGGGGGACTCCTCTGAGGCTGTGCGATGTTCACTGCCCACCACTCTTTTTTCCCCTTTACTGCTCTGCCCCACCACCTCTGATCTAATATTCTCTCAGTATACTGTAGCTATTATTAATAAAGTACAGTAAACGTGCCCACGCACATACCAATGTACTCACGATCTGACGATGTGTCCAATTTCCCTTGAGACTCTCCCCGGCAGCTCTGAACACGATATGCATATGATCTGCTGTCCAATCTTCATCTGATCTCCTGCAGCCAGAGCTTTTAACAGTGCATTTGTGTCTAGATTGTCAGATCTGCCGTACTGCACGGCAGATCTGAAGATGCGATGTGCGACCTGCGGGGACGCGCATTGCATCGTGAGTGTGGAATCGGTATGGTTCGATTCCTGGCAGCTACTGGCCAACAGATGAGCAGAGTCCAGCAGCTGAAGCCCAACAGCACTGGAAATCCCGATCGTCCCTAAGGTAAGTATAAACTAACCTAACCTAACCCCCTAACCCTCCTTAGGGGTGCCTAACCCTAACCTCCCCCCCAAGTGCCTAACCCTAACCCCCCCCTTTCCCGCTGCCTAAACCTAAGTCCCCCGGGGGGGTGCCTAACCATAAGTCCCTCCCGGGGGTGCCTAACTCTAACCCTCCCTCCCCTTAGCCTAACCCTCCCGGGCGGGTGACTTACCCTAAGTCCCCCCCTGGGTGCCCTAAACCTAACCCTCACCCCCCGCGGCTGTCCGCTCGCGGCGCCTTTGATCGGGATGCCAGGCGCCGCTCTCCCGGCGTCGGGGAAATGTCAGGCGTCTCTATGACAGTCGGGAAGCCGGGTGCCGGTATTAAGGCAGCCAGTTTTCCAATTGTATACCGTGAGTGGGGACTCGCAATTTGGGCATTTTTTACCTGATCTGTCATTTCAATGTGTCAGAATCGGCCAGATCGGGAAAAAAATCGCTATGTGTGTGGGCAAATTAAGATCCTTTTTATATTTGGACAGATTTCACATTCATGACATCACTAAGTGACACGTATCCTCTTTAGCAGTGAGAATCCACAATTATGTTATCATTAAGTGCCATTTTTCTTTCATTACAATATTACGGTCATATATCCCTTTTTTCATTAGTAGATTCTCACACTATTGATTTGATTGGTAAGCATAGGAAGATTGAGGTTTTTCAAGGTAGGTGCTAGTCACGCCACCGCAACAATGACCACACTCTTTACATCACTAGTCACCAGCGGCGCCGAGAGGGGGGGGGGGAGCGGGTACAATTTACCCGGGCCCGGGCTTCCAGGGGGGCCCGGCGGGGGCCCGGGTCCGGCACCACCCCCCTCCCTCCTCACTATCTCCCAGCACACAGCGTGTGCTGGGATTCAGTGGGAGATTGCTGTGGCTGCTGCTTAGCAGCCGCAAGCAATCTCCTATGCCTGAGGGGGGGAGCGATCACACTGATCGCGCCCCCCCTGGCTTTGCGCCGGGCTGAGGGTCTCGCAGCGTCCCCCTCCCCGGCGTGCTGCGGCGCTGCAAATGTATACCTTTTTTTAACTTTTTTATTCGAGGGGGCGTGGCCATGCCTCCCGCGATTGGGCCACGCCCCCTCTTTACCGGGGCCCCGCAGCGCTCTCAACGGCCCTGCTAGTCACACCATCATGGCGCTGGTCACATCCTCTGCAGCGGCACACAATAGGCCTTATTTCTGTACACCCCCTCCTGGCAAATGCCAGATGGGCCAGTCTGGCCAATTTAACGGAGGGGGGCCCAGGTGGCAGGAGCTTTGAATTTGTTGCCGCACAGCCACCCAACTGTCCGCAGCAGCCCCTGAGAATAACTACTCTCATTCTAATCTACCTCTAGTCGCAGAACAATGGGAGCTCATGGACCGGCAGCCGCTGCTGATTGGCTGCCAGTCCGCAAGCTCCTTTTGGCTCGTGTCCGGCGCCTAGCGCCCCCCTAAAACAACATTCTAGATCCGCCCCTGCTGACAGGTGTCGGTATCCTAACCCTGTTGAGATTCTGACCTCCGGGATCCCGAGCGCTGGCATCCTGTACCCAACCTGTTTGTAGTTCAAAGTATGGGAAATAAGTCATCCAGGCAGCAAAGTTGTCAACACAAAAGTGGAGTGTAGAGATTAGATGTATAGTTTGGTCTCCAAAGAAAGAGAGGAAAGGTTCCAGGGCTATGGCTGGGAATGTGCAGCAGGCCCTACCAGAGGAGGGGGGGTCATTTCCCTGTGCCTCTGACTGGCAGGGGGCCTCAAAAGTTTTACGACTTATTGTTTTTGTTTTGTTTTTTTACTTTCTTTATTTTTAGATTTATACATTTGCTAATTTGGCAATATCCAAGTAATAAAAGGTAAAACCTACCGCCTAAACATGTTAATTGGTTAATTTGGCAGAACATGCAGCAGCACATGCACTTATTGCTCTCTTTGTAGATGATGCATCTATCCACACAGACACGTGAGGTCGTCACTTGTCTTTGAGATTTGACGGGTGAGTAAATCGCAACTTCGCAAGGGAATAGTTTGTTTATAATTATGAAACTGGACTGGAATGTTTGATGTTCAATGTTTACTCAAGGAATTGCAGAATTGGAATATTAGGTAAGTTAATTTCATCAATGTTTTATTATTACAATGCTCATGCACCCATTATAAATACGCCCCTGGTTCTGCGCATGCGCAGTAGGAAAATGGCTGGCGCGCTATTTTCCCGTTGTCCTGTGCATGCGCAGTAAACTCCGGGCATAGGCTAGTGCACGGAGTCTACTGAACTTGTCAGTGCGCCGCGGCCAGACGGTGAGTGAACATGGGCCCCCTCCTCTCTAAATACGCCCCTGATTTAATGCTATTAAATATAAGCCAACAATAGCTAATGTGTGTGGTGACTGATTTCCTGCGTGTTGATGGTGCTCCCCAAGGTAAACTGTAGTCAAGATTACAGATGGATTCCAGCAAAAGCGCAGAAAAAAAAACTTTTGGGGGGCTTCTAGGTAATAATATAAGATATTCAAATCTAACTTTTATTAGTGATACGTTAATAAGGTCAATATTATGGAGCAGACACTAGAGGGTATGTCTCCTAAATTGACCTGGGTATGTCCTCTTTAGAATAAATTAAAATAAATAAGCGCTAATGCAGCATCATTTCATCAGGCAAATTATTTATTTTACAGAACACTTGTGCTAAATTGCTTGTGTTCCAGCAGACACAGCAACAGCCAATGGCATATCAAAAATACATAGCAAATATAGCATATTTTGCACCAAGGAATACACTGTAAATGTTACACAAATACCCTTATGCTTCTACCAATAGTGTCAGTTCCAGCTAGCAATTCATGTAACATAGACACTTTTTGAAGTTGTTATCCCTGTATCCACAGAATGAAATATATATGGTATAGGATATACAGTATATCACATCATTTTTCTTTTCCTACCATATACTGTAGACAACACTGCAAATTTCAGGCATATGGTTGTGCATATATATAATTTTTTTGTCAATTATTCATACCCCTATCCCGATTAGTGTGAGCATAAAGGTTAAGCAGTATACTTGTTAATCAAGCATAATAATCAATTATGTACTTAATATACTGGCACCGTATTGTCAAAGCCGGATAATCAGCTGAGACAGAATCTGTTTACAATCGGAATCTGCGCGACGCCATCTCACGAATGGCGACAAGACTCCATCTTAGATATAGATCACACAACGCCATTTTGTCAAAACCACAGAGTAACAATCTTCCCCAGACACATACCGACAGTGTTTAACATACATAAAAAATGACTTATTAGCATTAGAACACTTTCTAGTAATCCTTCCAGAAATCATGCCCTGATGTATACAAAGCCCATTCTGGGGACAATCTTGATACCATAACAAACACAGTATACTAGGAAAACAACTAACAATACACCAGAATACTGTGAGTGTTTTACATATAAATTGAAATATAACCCATGCACAATTGAATTTGTCTGAGTTAACAATGGTCAGGGGTTTGCTTACCAGACACAGTGGCAACGACAATCAGCAGGGGGTTCCCACCCTGCTTGAAAATGAACTGTTTGTAACACCTTGCATTATAGATTTAAAAATATGTTAGTAAGAAATGAGATTATATATATATATATATATATATATATATATATATATATATATATATTGCATCCATCATAAATAGAATCTCATGCATAAACACCGCACATTACGCACAGTTGCGCTGCTAACATGACGCACATTAGCGAGTGCACAATATCCTGCATGCGAACGCTGTTTATTAGCTGCATGCGTGCACATCTGCCCCAAATCAGATAAACCTAACTAGCTTCTTTAACCAAACCCCTAATACTTACATAATGCACACTCACATAAAAGGTCCCATAGCTTTAAAGTATAAGATCCAAGTTTTATTTATTCATTACAAATGCTGTGAAATAAAGACTATTTTGGTATCTAAGGTTTAATACGTGATAAGTAAGCCGTGTTTGGTATTATACTGATTTGCACTTTCTCAACAGCTTCCCGGTATCATCGGTGTGAAGATCGCAACATGCATTCTCAACTTATGGACCGTAGAGATATAAAGCACCAAAATGTATTTTGTGAAACCAACAGCCTAGATTTGCATGCAGGGGAAATAGAGGAGGCAACAAGCTGTTAGAGGCTGTTCTGTGTCCATTTGATCCAACCTGTTAAATGCCCTGTAACAGATGCACCCGCACTGGGAACCAATGGGATTAGCAACAAACCCCTCTTTTGTGTTATCTGTTTCTGTGAGGGTATAAATGTGTGTGTTGTGACCCCAGTCTGGAGTCTTCTTGCTGATTGCTGATTGACAAAGGTTTATTGCTGATGCCGGTATCTGGTCCAGAGCGTGTGCGTAATGTATAACTATCTTGGTCTATATAATTTTTTGCGCTAAATTGTACTTAGATCACAGCGTGTAACTGACTTCACTTTACTTGATGATACTTTGTGCTTTGGAAACACATGTTCAAGGTCTAAAGTCTTTATTTTACTGTATGACTGCGTACGCAAATAGCGTCAATTTTAGAGGTTTATAGGCAGGGTTTAGAAGGTATAGGTAGGTGCATATAGAGGTTGAAATCCAGTATCCTTAGATGGGGACTCATAGTGTGAGGTCACTTACCTGTTCACATGATAAAATACGGTTATCGATATCTCATCAGAGGGTGGATAGTGGCCACACGCAGTTTTCCCTGCAACCACTCTATGCTGAGAGATCGCTATCCGTTATCGTGTGAGTCAAGGTACGCTGACTAGAATCCAGGGACAAGAAAGGAAAAAGTTTGTTTTCCTTTGTTGATAGTATTTCACGCTAAAAAGAGTGCCGTAGTATTGCGTATGCGGCTGAGTCACATTTTTGGCGCGTGTAATAGAGATGCACTTTTGCGTACGCAGCTAAGGGTAAGAGTCATACGGTTGTGTGGTTATCGCATTATTGTGTATGTGACTAGTCTCACAATAGCGTATACATATTTCCGGTAGTGCTGCCACGTGTTGAAACAAAGCCGATAAGGTCACATTGTCGATTGTTGCCAATAACTGGGTTAACATGTATTTTTCTGCGCAGGAAAAAAGTGTGTAACTGTGAGTATTTGTTTAGGGTGTAACACGGGACCTAAATGTTAAGGGTAACGTAGGACCCTTAAGTGCTAGGCGCAGGAGTTGGCCTAGTGACTCGGTAGCAGCTTACCGTTTACTTTACACTAAGCAGGTGTATGGGTTGTTATTTTTGTTAGGGTTCGGCTCCCAGCGTTATTATCGCATTCAGTAATCAATGTGTGTGATCTGTTAGGCTTATTTGAACACTATAATTGAACCTCATAGTTTTGGTTAAATTGTGATCGTGAGCTGGTGAGAGGGTGGACGAAATCAACTGGAACACAAAGGGTACTTTGCTGCCCTCTAGCAGTTGAAAGGTAGTCAAAAAGGGATTGCTGAGCGGAAGTGGCCTTTACTTCCGTAGGTGAGTGGAAGCGTCTAGAAGTCCTCCATAGGGTTTGCGGATACACCCTTTTTCAAAGGCGTCCGCAGGTAAGTGAAAGTATCTTAATTGTCTTTCACCAGTTTTTATAAATTTTTATTGAAAAACATAGGAGTTGTCCCAAGATGGGAGCCACGCAACCAATAGAAATGTTAGACAATGATGTGCTACTAATGGAAGCGCTGCTTGGTTCGGCCCATCGTATTATGCATACTAAATACGGGTACTTATGCAATAAGGTATTGTGACATATGGTTTAAAATAACGATGAAGAGTGTTAGACCGTTTCCCAGGATTGGTAGTTTTGACAAAGATGTATTAGATAATATCCGGGATCACATCAGTCTGATGCGCTTTCGAGAGAAAAAGGTAAAATTTTAAGAATGTTTAAAATTGTGGCAGCATGAAGGGGATGCGTGGCTTAAAAATGTGCAAGCGACGCAAACTAGCATTGCAAACGCATTGCCAGCAAATACACCCGCGGCGCTGGATTGCAATGCGTGCGAGCCACAAAATGGCGCGCACGTGCGGCAAGATAGCGTTGCGGAAGGTATTGCCAGTAGTTCACGTGCACCACCGCCACCTTAGGTGGATGGGAGTGCAGGTACAGTTATTGAAAAAAAACTCCTAAAAATGTAACAAACAATTTGTACCCTCTCTTAAGTAACCATAAAGAAAATGTTTATGATGTGGATGATGAGCCTATTGTTATGTCTGCCGTTTCCCATGCTGTACACATGTTAGATGCAGCACCATGACAAGCCCAAGTGGTGCCACCATCTCCATCTGTAACAGCACGGGAACTGTTAAACTCCTCTGCGCCTGTGGAGGAAGTTGTTAATACTATACGTTGCAGCAACAGACTAAGGGCATAGTTGCCTACCTTTCAGTTGCTCTTCCCGGGAGAAGCCCGGGTAAGAGAAGCAGCAGGGGGGGTGACGGGGGCGGGGCCTGACAAATCACGTCATTAAGCCCCGCCCCCTCGTGGTAAAATTGCCGCGATTGGTTAAAATTTACTTAGGTGGCGGGGCCAAACAACGTGATTCATGTAGAATCACGTCTTAAGCCCCGCCCCCTACACGGAGACCCGCGATCGCCGCCAGAATTCTCCTCGTTCTGCCCACTTCACTAGGAAGTGGGCAGAATGCGGGAGAAATGCCTACCCTTCCGGGAGTGCGGGGGGTTACCCGAAAAATCGGGAGCCTCCCACGAAAACCGGGAGGGTAGGCATGTATGACTAAGGGCCTCATTCAGAGCCGCTCATAAGCGGCCGCTCGTTTGCTGTGAGCGATGTTCGCACAACTGCGCATGCATATGGGTCGTAATGCGCATGCGTAAACCAGTCATTGCAGTCAGAAATCGAGCGCTCGCAAAACAGCGAGGGGCTGCTAATTTGATTGACAGAATGTACCGTTTGTGGGTGGTAACAGGGGAAGGTGCTTGAAAACGGGGGAGTGGAGATCCGAACGCAGGCGTGCCTAATGGTAAAAAGGGCGTTTCATGGGTGTGCATAATTAGTAAAGGAGCATCATCGACCACGTCACTTGGTTGTCTTTTAGCCTGAACTGCTCACAGTGACTGCGGTAGGATAAACTTACCACAAGCAATGCAAGCAGTTCAGATGCCTTTCGATGTACCCGATTAATCAAATAAATACCGGAGATGACGTGTGATGCGAACGGCAAAGGGACGTCTTTACAAAATAGCAAGCGCATTTTTAGTTTGCTCGCTCAGACATAGAGGTGTCAACAAACCGCAATGAGCGAGCGCTCAATTTAAATAGCCGGACCCTTTTTAGGAACGACCGTCCGCAAATAGCGTCCGGCTCTGAATCAGGCCCTAAACCCCCAGCCAGGTAATGAGGTCAAAGGTAGCACTGCGGCCGGTCTGCATCCCATAATGACAATCACTGTTCCGAATGGGAATGCGGATGCGAACGGAGTTGCACCTACAAGGAATGTGGTAATGCATTGTCCTTGGACAAGAGCAGAGCTAAATTCCATCATAAATGATTTCCCCGATCCCAAGAAGGAATTAGCCAAATGTCAAAGATTTTTGAGAAATTTGGGTAGTTCTCATGAGCCCACCAATAAAGATTGGCCAGTGGTGTTAAGGGCCTGTCTACCACGCAATATCGACGTGACAAAATTTATCACGGATTGTGTATTGGATGGTGACGTTCCCTTAACAGACCAAGTAAACCAAGGTAACATTACCCATATTATAACTCAATTGGGTGTATAGTTTCCAGTAGTAGTTAACTGGAACAACATTTTCACTATAAAACAAAAAGAGAGTGAATCTGCAGAAGACTATTGTGACCGGGCTCTGCAGGCTATCACCCAGTACACTGGGTTAGAAGATATTAAAGATAGCACTCACCACAGGGGAATGATTGTCACTATACTCATGGATGGCCTTAAAGAGAACCTAAAAATCCGGGTTCAGACCTCACAGCCTGGCTGGAGGGGAGTCGCAATAGATACCCTCATAGAATCCGCCATAGAACATAACAAAAACATCTCAAAGAAGAGAGAGACCCAGAGTGGGAAACTAATGGCTGTCAGTATTCAAGCTCTGGAAGGAATGACATAACATCATAGCCAGCAGACACACCTGCACCTGAACAGTTATACACCCTCACTAATCCTACACCACAGCAAACACAGCCTTATCCCACTTATCCTACACAACCTCAAGTCCCATACTACCCACAAGCTCCATACCTCCCACAATATCCTTTTCCTCAATATCCTTACCCATACCCAACTCCTTTCTCGCCTGCTCAACCCACACAACAATCCTTTCCACGAAAGTGTTTTAATTGCAACCAGCCAGGACACATAAGTAAGAGCTGCACGGCAAAAAGGGTAGGACCCCCAAACCAGTACCTGGGTACCTGGATATCCCCATAAGGGATATGCATAGAGACCATCAAATGTCCAACAGGCACCAGCTCCAATTGTGGCCATTAATGCTTTATTGGAGAGTGGGGGCCAACGCTACTTGTGGTCTGCAGATAGACAGGCTGACGGGAAGTACTAGGGAAAAACTGGCAATGGTAATTGATGTAACTGATACCCAATCTCTGTTATGCTTTCTTCCCTGTGCCCTAACACCCTGACTGTTAGTATTTTTCTTTTCCCACCTAGGTGGAGGTGTACACTACACATGGACACGAGTGTCCCATGGGTTCATAGACAACCCCAGTATCTTCTCCCAGGCCTTATATGACTGTTTACAATCTTTTCAACCTGCCAATGGATCTGTTCTAATGTAAAATGTGGACGATTTATTGTTGTATTTAGGTCATGTTTAAATGATATTAAACTGTTGTGCTTTATCTCTCACACACAGGACACAAGGTCGCTAAGGACAAACGGCAGCCATGCCAGGCTAAGGTCAAATACTCGGAAAACTGTCCAACCCAGGGGCCCAGGCAATATTTAGAGCAGTAGATATTGATAACAGAATTTAAATTGCAGGAATTTGTTTGCAAATACAGTATCCCTAGAATAATTGAATATAAGCGGGATACTCATTTCACAAATAATGTCTTTTATAACCTGTGTTAGGTGATGGGTATTAATATCAAGATCATCCCAGACCATCTGTCTACCTGTCCCCCTTGAGATATTGTTTAACAGGCAGCCTCATGTGAAAATATGATAATGAGGTTACTGTGCAGTGTCTCACGAAGATGAGTAAGAACAACAGGAATTAAAAGTGTTATTAACTAACATGACTGAAGCAACCCTCATGATGTTAAACCTGGAGAATCCGTTATGATCCAATAATTTCTTATGTTCAGGTTGCCTGACTGATCGGTGGAAAGGTCTGTATCTGACATTGTTGACAAAGTACCACATCCTCAAAGGGTGGCCGGGGAAGATATGTGGGTCCATTCCACTCACTATAGGGAGGTTAACCAACTGGTGGAGATACAAGGTGGAGGAGAGGCCGATAGCATGGACCTGTCGATCGCGAGCTTGTGCCGGGAGGATTAAAAAGGTGACCGTGAGAAACCTGAGCTAAAAGAAAACTGTAGATCAGTGTCACAGCAAGGGATTGTTCTGCTGTGTTCATTTTTGTATTCTTCCAGAGTTTCCGTCATCTTGGTTTGTCTGGGGATTTCCGGTTCCTGTGACGGAGGATAGATAGAGGAGATGGGAGCTGATGCTGCTGTTAATGGAGTGGAATCGAGAGGAGGAGTGTTATACCAAATCAGGGGAGTGTCTGACCAATTTTAGTACAGTAAATTGTTGTGAGATATGGATACCAATAATTAAGAAGAGCTGTATTACAATCCTGAGTTATAATGTAATGTATGACAATGTAATCTGAATTTGAGTAGTTGTGCATAAATATATCATTTAGGTTATTTTAAGTCATCTTAGGTAACGCAGTCCCAATCTCCTTTCCAAACATCCTTTATAGGCTAGATGAGTTCCCACATCCTGCCAATGATCCCTTGAGGATCCGCAGATGGCGTATAAGGATTGTTTTACCCTTCTTGGAGATACATTATCTAAATGGTTCAAATGACCAAACTGTGTCATACCATAGTAACATTAAACGGTATATTCTCATGCATGGCTAAACAGATTCAAAATAGTTTGTGATAGCGTCTGATTGGCTATCAAAGGGTGGAACTGTCAAAGCCGGACAATCAACTGAGACAGAATCTGTTTACAATCGGAATCTGCGCGACGCCATCTCACGAATGGCGACAAGACTCCATCTTAGAAATAGATCACACAACGCCATTTTGTCAAAACCACAGAGTAACAATCTTCCCCAGACACATACCGACAGTGTTTAACATACATAAAAAATGACTTATTAACATTAGAACACTTTTTAGTAATCCTTCCAGAAATCATGCCCTGATGTACACAAAGCCCATTCTGGGGACAACCTTGATACCATAACAAACACAGTATACTAGGAAAACAACTAACAATACACCAGAATACTGTGAGTGTTTTACATATAAATTGTGAATCCCTGTATATAGACAAGTATGGCTGTGGCAATTGAAATATAACCCAGACATTGATATGGACAATTGAATTTGAATTGAAGTTAACAATGGTCAGAGGTTTTGCTTATCAGACACAGTGGCAACGACAATCAGCTGGGGGTTCCCACCCTGCTTGAAAATGAACCTAGCTGTTTGTAACACCTTGCATTATAGATTTAAAAATATGTTAGTAAGAAATGAGATATTATATCCATCATAAATAGAATCTCATGCATAAACACCGCACATTACGCACAGTTGCGCTGCTAACATGACGTACATTAGCGAATGCACAATATCCTGCATGCGAACGCTGTTTATTAGCTGCATGCGTGCACATCTGCCCCAAATCAGATAAACCTAACTAGCGTCTTTTCCCAAACCCCTAATACTTACATAATGCACACTCACATAAAAGGTTCCATAGCTTTAAAGTATAAGATCCAAGTTTAATTCATTTATTACAAATGCTGTGAAATAAAGACTATTTTGGTATCTAAGGTTTAATACGTGATAAGTAAGCCGTGTTTGGTATTATACTGATCTGCACTTTCTCAACAGCTTCCCGGTATCATCGGTGTGAAGATCGCAACATGCATTCTCAACTTATGGACCGTAGAGATATAAAGCATCAAAATGTATTTTGTGAAACCAACAGCCTAGATTTGCATGCAGGGGAAATAGAGGAGGTAACACGCTGTTAGAGGCTGTTCTGTGTCCATTTGAACCAACCTGTTAAATGCCCTGTAACAGATGCACCCGCACTGGGAACCAATGGGATTAGCAACAAACCCCTCTTTTGTGTTGTCTGTTTCTGTGAGGGTATAAATGTGTGTGTTGTGACCCAGTCTGGAGTCTTCTTGCTGATTGACAGAGGTTTCTTGCTGATGCCGGTATCTTGTCCAGAGCACATGCGTTATGTATAACTGTATCTTGGGTCTGTATAATTCTTTGCACTAAATTGTACTTAGATCACAGCGTGTAACTGACTGTACTTTACTTGAATAATACTTTGTGCTTTGGAAACACATGTTCAAGGTCTAAAGTCTTTATTTTACTGTATGACTGCGTATGCAAATAGCGTCAATTTTAGAGGTTTACAGGCAGGGTTTAGAAGGTATAGGTAGGTGCGTATAGAGGTTGAAATCCAGTATCCTTAATATAAATAGAAAAGAAGGGAGAAAGATCACTAATATACTTGATATTCAGGCAACACATAAAGTGCAATGTATAGAGAGAAACAAGGATAGATACAGGATAAAATTTGTCTGAGTACAGTGATCAAGGTACTTTTACTGCCTATTTGTTTGATCAGTGGACGGAAGGTGAGAGAGTGTCAGGCTGCACAGTCAGGAAAGTGAGAGATGCTTCTACTTTCCAAGAGATCGGCTGGAATCTTTCCCTGGTATCAGAGACATTGCAAGGATGGCTCCGCCGGGCAGTTGAATGAGAGGGTACCAGAAAGAGAAGTACTTGTAATGGTAATGGCATGGATTCGCTGGTGCCTTGTCCCTGGTGTGATGTGGCTTATTGATGGAATGAGCTGGGTCCCATGTGTGCACCACGGGTTGCTGGCAAGAGCTTTCCACGCGCGTTTCGCCCCGGCTCATGGGCTTGTTTACAGTGACTGCCTATGAGTCTCACAGACATTCTGGTAGAGTAGACAAGTGTGAGTTATACGGTTATGTCGTATAATATTATAATATGGGCATACTGTACATCTAGATATAATAGCTAAAATCTCTGGAGTTTAACAATAAAGTAACACTTCCATTTAAAATATTTGTCTGCACTATTAAATAACTGAACTATGTATCTTAACTTCAGACCTCATGCACCCCCTAAGCTCATGTTTTCAGGATTTCTTTAATTATACACAAAGAAATCCTGAAAATATGAGCTACTGTGGCTGTGTGGAGTTAAGAAATTTTGAACTTTAATTATACACAAGGAAATCCTGAAATATAAGCTATTGTGGCTGTGTGGAGTTGAGAAACATTGATCTAGCAAAAGCTGGAGGCTGTTAACAATCAATCTGAAGTGTGCAAAACATTCTATTCAGTGACAATCCATTACCTAATTTGGCTTTGATATTAAATTCCAACTTCAGGACAGATGGACCAAGAGCAGGAGTACATAGGAGGAACAGTGCGCTCACCCTGGCCGATATGTTGCTTCAGATAAGCAGCAATCTGACACTGCACAACTGTGGTAATGCAAAGCATTCTCCAGGGCACTGTAATTGCAAAACGTTACAGAACTTGTGGATATATGGACACTGTGTGAGTGGATAAGTTTTTAAAAATATCTTAATTACTGGAAGGGTTTTATACCTTCATGATCAAATCAAATGTAATATTTTTTCTAGATGCCTACTGTGTCCGTTTACTAGACCATAAGGGGGCTCATGAATAGTTGGGCATAAAGCTGGATAAAGGCCCCATGGGGCCATAGGCAGGATACTGGTCTTGGGGCCCCCCTTCTCCACATAAAATACATTGAGAAAGCCAGATCCACATAAAATACACTGAAAAAGCCAGTTCCACATAATGCACTCCAGCCCCTCATACTGTATGTCACTTCAGCCCCTCATGTGTCACTCCAAACTCTCATGTCTCACTCCAGCCCCTTCATACTGTATGTCACTCCAACCCCTCATGTGTCACTCCAGCTCCCCTCATGTGTCACTCCAGACTTTCATGTCACTCAAGCCCCTTCATACCGTATATCACTCCATCCCATCGTGTCACTCCAGCACCCCTCATGTGTCACTCCAGGCCAGCCTCCTATGTTTCACTCCATCCTCAGCCCAAACAAACTTACATTTTTGGGCTTCTGCTACGCTTTTAAACAATTCCCCAGTGAGCATGCCGCATGCTGAATCTGAGGAACCTCTCAGTTTGGGCTAAAACACTGCTACTTAAATCCATGGTGGCTGACCTCTGAAGTAGTTTGACTTCATGACACATCGTGATATAGGTGTATCCAGGTCTCGTGCATGCGCAGTTTGGAGTCTGCAGCCCTAGACGGCCGCCTGTATTGTCTTGTTGGTAATTTTTCTCTGGTTAGACACGACCACATTTTGCAAATTTTTTCTCCGACTTGCATTTTTTTTCAACTGCGCATTAGCATCAATAATTCTTTGCTTCCATAGCCATGCCAACTGAGATGCCGTTTATACTTATGACCCCTTTTTCTAAGGATGGGGTTTGAGGGGGGCACATAGATGTAACCGAAGTGCAGTAAGAAGCTGTTTACATAAAATGCATCCCATGCTGACAACTAGACAGGTATATACAAGTTAGAAAGCTGATCACTCGTGAGTGCTCGACCCCCGGCACAAAATGTGAACTGATGATGACTATCAGCAACTACTTCTGATTGGCTAAATGCATCTGAATCCCCTTTATTTATGCTAATATTAGAGTAATGTTGGTGCTGCAATCTATTTGAATGAATACAGTGACATTGGCAATCACTCTACAGCAATAAAGTAGATTTCCATCATATTTTTAAAAAGGAAGGTGTCTGATGTTTGTCTTGATCTGAACTTAACAAAAACTAGAGATGTGTGTGGGCCCCAATGTTTGGTTTTCGCAAAACCACCCTCAAAGGTTTTGATTTTGGCAAATACACCCTCAAGTGTTTTGGTTCTGTTTTGAATTACTTTAACATTAATAAAAGCAGCAAAAATCATATCATTTGGACCTATTTTTGTCCCTAAAGTATTAACATCAATAACATTAATTTTCAGTCAATTTCGACCACCTCACTGCTCACAGTATTGTTTTACCCATATTGTCCAAAGGCTGCAGCGAGCTAGCTGGCTACAGTAAGTGACAGAGCAGCACACAAACACATGGGCGTTTAAAAAAAAAAAAAAAAGCACATCTATGAAACATAACGGCACGGCAGAGAACGACAGGATGGCAGTTTAATAAACAAAACAATGCTAGAAAATTTTTTCATTAATTAAGAACTAGATCAGAGGCCCGAGGCCAGCACTTGTAAATTACGATGGAGTATTTAGTGGAAGAAAGGTAAAGGATTGATCAGTAGTAATATAACAATAATAAAAAAAGACAAGGAAAACACTATTAAAAAATAAGCTTCCAATATCCTAATGAGGTTTTTAAAGTGAAAACTAAATCCAAACAGCAAATCACAAGCATCAGAATTCAAAGCACAGTAACAACATAGTCGAAGTCGATTATTAATTATAGGAGTTCATAATACTACTCTGCACCTGTGGAGAAGATGAAGGAAATGAGACCTATATGTTTGGATGAGAAGCTGGTAATGGATCACATTGCAAGATGCAAAAGAACATGAATGCTCCAGTAAAGTACAGTAATATACACTGTCTGTCAAGCACACAATCTTGGCAATGCCCATAATGAAAAGTGGTACACGATGGATTTGTACTTGAGCACTAACACCCACCCTTATGTTTTATATTAAAAAGAACTTGCGCAGTTTAACAAAACAAACACTTCAGTTACAGGGACTGACAATTTTGTGGCTCAAGTGCTTGGTTTGTTTTGGCCCCCACAAACCCAGCTACCAATGGGTTTAAGGAGGCTAACCATGTTGTTAATAATGTCACAGTCGGTAAAAATGTATAACCCATAGTCCTGATGTAATAGAATATAATAATAATCCAATAAATACAAGGCATTATCGGCCAGTAATTCCCTGTTTTGCCAGGATTATTATTTTGTAGGCTACATATGTGTTTTTATTGCTATTACCAGACACTTCCAGTTGGTAATATTTATTGATTGTTCACAATAAAAATACAATTGAGAACAATCTTTGGAATACATTTAGTAAAGGTTGGTTTTGGATTTTTGGGCAATTGTCTGTTGGTTTTGCAAAACCACCATTTACTAAAGGCAAAACAGACAGAAAACTGAAATAAAGCCAACTTTAGAACATGGGACTAACAATTGCATTTTTTTTTTCATACACAAGAATAGGATCCGCAGATTAACTAATGGTCGGTTTTAAAAATGACCAGAAACTGACCTCAAATCGATGGAAAACCCACCCAAACAATAGACCTGCCTGGGGCAGGTGAGTTTGGGAGAAGCACTGCACAGATCAGTATGATCTGTGCAGGCTTCGTTAGGTGTAACAACATAGAGGGCGGGATGTACTAAGGTTGTGGTAACGATTCCGTCAGTCACCACAACCTTACTAATCACATATGTACTAACATATGCGATTAGTATCACAATGGACAGCGATAAGAGCTGCCCTTTACGAAACAGCCGATGCCGGGTGAGGATGTCTCCGTGGGACCCTGCCCCCTCCAAGCCCCGGGAGCTTCCTGCTGGTGACCTGTGCAAGAAGTCCCGGGCTCCTCCTCAATTTAGTGCAAAGAAGATTAGAAAAAGGAGGAGGCAGAGGACCCAGCAGGAGCACGGGACGGCATCCATGGAGAGCAAGTGATGGGGGCCAGTGCTGGGTGGCGAGGTGGCGGCGAAGCGTTGGGTGCAGTAAGAAGCCCATAGGCCTCTATCAGGTAATGCCAGGTTTTTCTGGCATTACCCTCCGCACCGATAAAAGTGTGCCCGGGGCTTAGTACATATGGAAATTCGGTAAAAACCGCCCAAAACTGGATTTTTACCTCATTAATCCTTTAGTACATCCCGCCCAGAAAGAGTTAAAAACCGTTTAAAATATGCGTGGACCCAGCAGGAGCACGGGACTGCAACCATGGAGAGCAGGTGAGTGGGGACCAGTGCTGGGTGACGGCAGGGCGGCGAGGCGGTGGCGAAGCATCGGGTGGAGGGTGCTGTAAGAAGCCCATAGGCTTCTATAAGGTAACGCCAGTTTTTTCTGGCCTTACCCACCGCACCGATAAAAGGGTGGCCGGGACTTAGTACATATGGAAATATGGTAAAAACCTTGAAAACATCCCTCCCAGAAAGAGTTAAAAACTGTTTAAAATATGCGTGGAGTCCACCCCTCCCCACCCCCAATCCATAACCATCCCCGAACCTTTTAACCTGGGCTGATAAAGTAAAATAAGGTGAAAAAACAGCATATTTTCCTATTACCAGAACCGGGCTGGACTAATGCCATAGCTACTTTAAAACATCAGCCAATTTCGCACTGTACTCACCGATGTCTCAAAGCTGTAGCCTTCAACATTTACCTCTCATCTCCTTTTGTCAGTGTAGAAGTTTGCTCATGGGGTCAGGTGGCTCTTTAATTTCAGCTGCCCCCATCCATGCCTCCCACCAGACAATTATGATGCAGACAGTCCTGATGGAGAGATCAATATTTTATTAACAAATTATCCATTTTCTTTCTGCTAGGAGGGTCACTTAATCATATGAGCATTGGTGAACAAAAAGAAGTGGAATGTTATGGGAAAGTAGAATGTAAGGAACAGATGGTTGCATCTTATAACCTGTCCCTGATATAGCAGGTTCCTCTTCTCCACTCATGGTCTGCACCTCCCACCAGGCTGAGCTCAGAAAAGCTAAGCAATAGCTGATGGGACAATAAGGGTGAAGCTGTCTGTTACCTGGGACAAAGCTCAGTACCCACCCCCAACACATACATTGTTAGTAGTCATCCTTGGATCACTGGATTACAACACTGTATGTAGAGTGAGGGAAAAACCTATTCTTAGTCATGATACATTAAGGTGCCAACACCTGCTGAATTTATTCTGTTATTCTTTGGTGTCTTCTCGTTTAAATGGAGCACACAGGCATTACTGTCTCAAGACTCAAAGGTAAGTATTACTGTCTGTACTGCGCTACCACACCAGTGACCGCCACACAATACAGAGGGCATCAGTGACCACCATACAACATATAATTAATCAATTTACAGTCATTACCTTCATAGTCCCTGTTATGCCCAACATCATCAAATAATTCCATTCATTATATGATTTTATCTATTCTGTTAATGGAAAAGTATTTTTAAACATATACAAATAAATATGTCTGGGAGCACCATGAGGGAGGGGGATCAAGGACATATGGCCTCTACCCTTTTAATCTGGCTCTGTGCGGCAGGTGGCAGACAGGCACAGTCCGGTCCTGCTGTGCTTATAATCTGAGCGATGGGCAGAAACTTTTACAGTTATTGTAAATAAGCAAATGCTACCACCAGCATTATGTAGGTGACAGCACGCGCATAGGCCGCCTGTAGGAGAATTAATGACAAAATGCCTAGCCAGGTACTGGCCCAAAACACTGTCATTTTTCAAACACAGCCTGTGAGATGACAGTTGGGAGCTGATTGGCTGGCACCTTATCACTTTTCACTCTGTCTCCTAACAATGCTTAGTAAATAGACCCCTATAACTGTAATCTATCGTCTTGTAGGAATTGATTATAATTTATTTTTATGGCACCACAAGGTTTCCACAGTGTTTTACAAATGAGCAAACCAAGAAAACAATGACAGACAGTACAAAACAATGCAGGACAAAGACATGGTTTATAATCATTGCTGCATCCGCAATCATACCACTCAAATAAGCAGCAGAGCGACAGCATCTAAGGGTTAGGTACCATTGTGTGAGTATGTGATAGTATAAGTAAGGGAAAGGAGCAGTGGGTTAGGATGAGAGCTGGATGGTTTTGATTAAAAAAGTGTTTTTTTGGAGCCCATTTGAAGTTTAGTAGGGCACTGGAGAGTCTGATAGGGAGAGGGAGAGATTTCCGTAGGTAGAAAGCCATACGGGCAACATCTTGGAGGCGCGACTGGGAGGAAGTAATCAGTTGGCAGTAAAGGTGGCATGCATTTGTGGGGCAAAGTGGGTGATCATAATGTGAAGGGAGATAAGGTCAGAGATGTCAATGGGAGAGTATTGGGTGAGGGCTTTGTAAGTGAAACTGAGAAGCTTGAATTGGGTTCTGAAAGGGAAGGGGAGACAGTGTAGGGCTTGTAGGAGATATACATAGCTCAACCCCTTGATATACTATGAGTAGAAAATGGAAGATGATTTTCCTGATTTAAATTGGGAATGAGTAATATGGCTGTTGTAGTTTATATAAAGCTATTCTGGGGTGTTTCCCTGCCCATATACATTTCTGTTATCTATGAATCAGTATCTTTTGGTCTCCTTTACATATCGTCAGGTGCAACATTGGATGACATATAGCAATCTCAGAAATTTATCATTTTGAATAAGTGTCCTCTTCTTATATAAGAGAGTGGCAGATTGGCCCATTTAGCAAGATCCAATAGTGTTTGTGGATATTTTGGAATTATTATACCAAGATATTTTCTCATTGTATCTGGTCATTTGAATGGAAAAGGTAAAAAGTAATTCCATTCTTTCTTTTCCTTCCTCATAAAACAGCATTGCTTCATTTTTTCAATAATTAATTTTAAATCCTGCTTGTGCCTCAAAGTCCAATAATTTATCTAACAGCTTTGGTATTGCTATTTTTGGATTAGAGAAATCTAGCATCAAATCATTTGCGAAAGATGAAACTTTTTCTTCTTGTTGTGCTATATTTCTCCCTTTCCATTAAACTACTCATGTGTCGCATTAATAGATCTAATGTCAAATCAAACAATATAGTCGATAACGGGTACCCTTATTTAGTACCTCTGTACAATTGAAATATTCTCATGTTCATAGAATTAATGGTAAGAAATGCCTTTGATTCACCATACAGTTCTTGAAACATATGTATAAAATAATTTCCAAATGTTTGCTGTTCAAATATTCGTTAAAGATGAGGTCAATATAATGTATTGAACTTTTTATTCACATCACAACTTACAGTTTATTCTCTCTTTCATTTAATTGATATGTTTTTATGTGTGTCGCCAATAATTTATGTATATTTAAATATTGAATATCTTCCCTTAATAAACCCTATTTGCGCTGCCTGTAATATTTTTGGAAGTAGTGTTTGTAATTGGATTGCAATTATTATTTAAAAAAAAAATGTAGATGTTGATTTAAGAGGCATATGGGTCTATATGAATCCACAAAATTAAGATCTTTATTAGGTTTAGGTAAAATAATATGTGCTGTGATAAATAATCTAGAGATTTTATTTCCTTTTATAATATGATTCTATATTCTAGCTAAAAAGGTGCAATATGCATTACAGGAACTTTATAGTAAGCTGTGTAAAGTCCTTCTGAACCTGGTGTTTTACCATTTTCAAAAATGTAATAATACTTTGAATCATTTCTTTCGTTGCATTGTTTAATTTGTAAAGCTGCATCTGTTCAAGAAACTCTTTGCCTTTATCAAGGTTATCTGCATATTCACTTTAAAGGGTTTCAAAATGCTTTACAAATGTATCTGTAATTCCTTTTGGATCCATTATATCTTTAGTTTGATTCGTTTTAATTTTCTTTTATTATATACTTTTTTGAAGCCAAAATAGATTGGCCATTCATTTTTTTGATCGGCTTCCCCATCTAAAATGACGGTTCTGTTGGAAATTAAGATACATTTGTGCCCTTTACAAATAAAACTTATCATAGATAGCCTTGGCCGCTTTATAGGCCTGTACATTTAAATATGATGGATTAAGAAGTAATATATGCTATTATTCTTTACCTTATTACAGGTTTTGATGCTGCCCAAAATAAATTTATATCTTGACTCTGGCCCTTATTACATTCCATATACTCCGTAAAATATTTTTCTAATTATTTTTTTAAATCTTCAGAAGAAGCTATATTATCAGGAAAGTTCCAATTAAATGATGAAATATTTATTTTATTTCATTTAAGTGTATTGGCGCATGGTCAGATAGTAGAACCTATTCTATGCCTGAATCTATTACTCTATACCAGTGGTTCTCAAACTCGGTCCTCAGGACCCCACACAGTTCACTTTTTGCAGGTCACCCAGCAGGTGCACAGGTGTATTCATTACTCACTGACACATTTTAAAAGATCTACAGGTGCAGCTAACTATTTCACTAGTAATTATGTGAGGAGACCTGCAAAACAAGCACTGTTTGGGGTCCTGAGGACCGAGTTTGAGAACCTGTGCTCTATACAGTAAATCCTCTGAAGTAAACCAATAATTCACTCTTGAGAAGGTGCAATGTAGATGGGAGTAAAATATATATTCTGTATTTACAATATATTTATATCTCCAATCTACAGATTTTTTAATATCTATAAGCAACTTTAGAGCGGGAGATGTTTTTCTTTTTCTCTCTATTCCCTAGTCCTTTTGAGCTATCTAATTTTGCTGATATTAAATTACTGAGATCTCCCCTTAAATAATCTGACTCTGCCAAGTCTTGTAACTTTATAAATATTTCACCAAAAAAAGCATCTACTGGTTTTACAGGTACATGTTAAAGTTATTTGGTTTCTCCCCAAATCATTATCTTTCCAAATAGATATCAACCCTAAGTGTCTGCCGTTTCTTCTAATGTCTCATATGGGGATTTTTTTCTATTAAATAAGATTATCTCTCCTCTTTGTTTAGATTTACAAGAAGCCTGTCTATATTATTTTATCCAATTAGCCTTTAATACAGAAGTTCCCAAATGTGGTCATCAAGACACCCCAACAGTTCATGTTGAGCACCAGTGGTCAAATCAAATTGACTGAGGTACTTATTAAGTCACCTGTGGTCAGGCATGGATATCCTTAAAACCTGGACTGTTAGGGTGCCTTGAGGACCGCATTTGGGGACCTCTGCTTTAATACATTGTTAATTCCCTCTTTCCAATGTGACTCTTGAATAAATGCAAATTCTGGTATAAGGTGTTTTAAGTGATATACTATTAATGGGGGAATGTAATCCCTCTACATTCCAAGTAATGAACTGTATTTATTGTTTCTCACTCTGGGTTCATTATCCTATTAGATTGTGTGTTAACATTTTTCCTTTACCCTCTAGCATCTAATCCTCATGTCCTTCCATCACATCCAAATAAAATATATTTAAACCTTAATACACTACAATTGTATGATGTTCTGTGAGAATAGTAATAACAAAGAAACATCAAATACAGAAGAAAAATAAATAATTTTCAACTGTGATCCTAGATGTATTATTAAAGGTGCATACACACAACGATTTTTTGAACGATTATCGATAACCATATCGTTCAATCGTTGAAAAAATCATTCACTTTCTGAGTTAAAACGCTGATCGATTATCATTCACGCGCGTTCACGTTTGTAGTTTGTAGTTTGTAGTTCAGTCAGACTGACCAACTGAACGATTTTCATTAAGGGAATATGCAAAAATCGTTTGCAGTTCAAAAAAATCGTTCATTACACTTTAAAAAATCTGACAGATAATCTGACATAAAATTGTTCATAAAATCGTTGGTAACAAAATCGTTGTGTGTGTATGCAGCTTAAGTTTCATATGATTTTGTGTTACTTTTAAACCTTTAAGTGACATTTTTAACCTTTATCAGACTCTCAACCCTCAATATTCCTATCCCAGCTATACCTTAATTTTCACTAGTGTAGTGAGCACAGGAATTCAGAAAAATATTGGCATCTTTCGGTGTTTCTTATACATGAGATGTTCTATCATGTATAACACAGAGTTTAGCTGAGTACTTAACAAAACATTTCTTTTACATAGAATTGTTTTGCAGATTAGAGAGAATTTCCTTCTCCTAGTTAACACATCGTGGGGCAGATGCATGAAGCTGTGGAAAGTGATATGGTGGGTACACACTACACGATATGCTCCCTGAGCGATATCGTGTAGTGTTGTCCCCGGCAGGCTGTGCTCAATGTCGTTCATGACATTGAGCACAGCCGCTGAACGATATCATTAACGATATCGTTCAGCGCCGGGCTCTCTCCCCCATTCCCCGACATGCAGCAACCTGACGAGATCGTCAGGTTAGCCTGCATGTCAGCCTGATGAACGATAATGACGAACGACCTGCGGGAACGCGCGTAGTCGTCATCGTTCATCTTTTTGGGGTTAAAAATGGCCGATAAAGTGGACGACTGAACGATAACGATATCGTTATCGTTCAGTCGTCCACTTTATCGCCCAGTGTGTACGCACCAATAAAGTGGAGAGAGATAAACGACCAACCAATCAGCTCCTAACTGTTATGTTACAGGCTGTGTTTGAAAAATGACAGTTGGGAGCTGAGTGGCTGGTACCTAGTATCACTCTCCACTTCATCACTTCCCAGAGCTTCATACATCTGCCCCCATATGATAAATCTCGAAGCAGGAGCAGTTTATGATTTTAATGGGTCAATCCTTCTACCCTTACGATATGATTCCAGAATTCTAACTTTACCTGCATAGTTCAATACCCGGAAAATCATTGGATGTGATCGTTGTTTAGAATCTTGACATTGTCTCCCTGCCCTATGCGCCCTTTCTACTTGTACATGTTTATCTGTTGTTTATTTGCCTAATTTTGGGGGGATTGCACCTTACCCCCATTATGTAGCTTTTATATTACTTGGAAAAAAAAGAAATAAGGTATATATAGTGTACATTCAAATTGGATCATCAGTGCCATTTCCCTGTATTTGTACAATGATGTATCAGTGTGTTTTCATCAACAAGTAGATATTACTGACTAACAACTGCTGGTTTAGGGGTCGTTTACATTTGGATGCAAGTCCACTATATGACACGTCTCTCAGGCGGAACAGTACACGTCCATTTTAACATGCACTCATTGGTTTAGCTTTCACCATCTCCCTGAAATGCTTTTTCAAAAGTAGGGAAGTATGATGAATATTTCATGAAGTCTTTGTCTTTCACTGTCTCCGGTAAATCCCACCAACCTTATATTATTACGTATACCCCAGCCTTCTACTTCTAAGAGGGGTATTCAATATGGGAGCGAAAAGTCCGTGCTGGACTTTTCACTCCACATCGGAGATTTTCCTGGGATAAAGTATCGGGCACGCACCTGCTTTATCCCCGTATTCAATATGAAACCTACGAAAACGGGAAGGTGCGAAGTGGGATCTGCGTAAAAAAATGAATTTTTCCTTGAATAAATTGTAGGACCCCCTAAAGTTGTAAAAACATGGGGTATCACTATGGGTACCCCTGTTTTAGTCTGCAAATGAAAGTCAGGGATTTAAATAGCCGCAGCAGGTGTTTTTTCCCGACATTGAAGAAGTGATGCAGAAGAGCACTTAGGTTATTTTATTCGTTGTTTTAAGTGGTCCCATCAAATTTGGGGTACATGAAAATGGGTACTAGCATATTTTTATGTCCCTAAAGTAAGTTTTAAAAAATTCTGCAACTATGCACCTGCCGCTAATAGCCTTTTCTAGAATACACCTGCCGCATACTTGCAGAATAGCCCTGAACCTATTTCCCTATTTTTAAACACTTTTTTTCCCATTTTTTTTTTCACCCCAATTTTAAAATACATTTTTTGGGGTGTCCCTATTTTTTTCTTAAACTTTTTTTTTACACAGTTATTTTTAAAATGTTATTCCCAGGGGTGCAGGCTATTTTTTTTAAGCCTGCACCCCTACACCCCAATTCTGCACTTTTTTTCGCCACCTATTCAGTGGTGAAAAGTTATCCCCGTTTTTTTTCAAAGACTTTTCGAACCTGCGAAAAGTCTTTGAAATTGAATATAGTGTAAAACCAAAACCAGCGAAAATGACGTCATTTTTTGCGAAATTATCGCAAAAAAAGACTTTTCGCTGCATATTGAATACCCCTCTAAATCTTCTAATTTATTTTATATTGGTTCAAGCCTCGCTTCTTGCTTTGTCATAATTGAATGGGGGGGGGGGTTACAGGTGTCAAGCAGAATGTGAAAGTGGATGTAAGGCTGTTGGTAACAGCAGTATACAGTGAAAATACAGGAGTTAGCAGTAACACAGTGATGTCTGTGGTGGCGGTAATGCTGAGTGTAATAGCTGTGATCGCACAGGTTAACAGCTGTATATACAGAGTAACACCTGATAGGAGCTAAGCAGTCTATTTACTAAGCCTAATTATGCTGGGCATACACTATACAATCTTCTGTCAGATATCTGTCCAATCTGGCTGGTTGGAATGAAAACCTGGTAATGTATGGGAGCAAATGACAGTCGATCATATGGTTTTAAACACTAAAAAAGGACAAAAAAAATTGTTCAAATTGGTTAAATTTGTGTGTTTTAACCAATTTGTCTGAACAACCATTTTTGTCTTTTTTTTGCAGTGTTTGTGAGCAAATGGACGATTGTCATTCGCTCCCATACATTACCAGGTTTTCATTCCAACCAGCCAGACTGGACAGATATCTGACAGATAATTGTATAGTGGATGCCTAGCATTAGAGGGAGATAAAGTGAACGGAGATAAAGTACCAAAAAAACAGCTCCTAACTGTCATTTTTCAAAAACAGCCTGTGACATGGCAGTTAGGAGCTGATTGGCTGGTGCTTTACCTTTGTTCAATTTATCTCCATCCAAGGCTTAGCACAGTACTGTGACACTCTACATATTAGCACGTCAGACCACACACACATCGGGTCAGAGGTCACACCTCCTGCAGGCGCCGCAGTCTTAAAACAGGGATGACCATCAGTTGATGAAACCATTGATCTGCTTCCATTGAATAGTTTGTAGTCATCAATGGCTACTTGCTATTTTGCCATCGATTGTAACCATTGATAACACCACCGATGGCCATCCCTAAGGGCTGCCTTTAACGACACACCCACTAGAAACCTACAAAATATTACTTTGTAATAAAACATCTCACACTTGTTTTACTCACTTTGCTTGCAAGATGCTAAACTGTCTTGCACATGTTTGCAGTTCTTGTATAATCAGGTCATTCCTTGCATAATCAGGTCCCTCCCATCGTCCTCATCAGCATTATTGCATTGGATATGTATCTTCCCTTCAGCCAGAAGCCCCACCCCTCACAGCTGTGAAGTCTTTTTGTGGCTTCTTTTTCTGCCAGGCAGCTTTTCTGAGAATTTACCTTACAGCTCACCTGGGGGTCTTGTGCATCCTCTGTTATACTGTGATACACCCAGAGAAGTACTATAATGTAGAAATTAGGGGGAACCAGTAAGTTGAGCTGCCTGAGGTAATAGCAGTGTTGATGTTAGGCCACTGGGAATGTTATAAAGGCACAAAAAAAGAAAAACTGGTGTGAAATAATCTATTCCAGTGCTTTTTTCCTATGGTACTCAGGCCCTGATTCAGAGCTGGACGCTCTGACAGAGCGCTCGCTCTGAATCAGGGCCGTCCCTCCTACTTTTTGGAGCGGCCTCCTGGCCACTCGCACAGCTGTCGGTGACCACCCACAGCTATAGCGAGCGGCCAAAATGATGGTCGCGATGGTCAAGACCATCGCAACCATCGGGCTTGCGACGAGACCCTTGTGGTAGAGTCTCGCTGCCGCAAGCCCTGGAGTGCTTTTGGCTCTAGTGATGTCAGTGGGGCCGGCCCCAGACGGTAGGCGTTCCCATGGGAACGCCTCCGTCTGGGCAGCCATGCCCACCAAAGGGGGTGTGCTGTCAATCACCATCGACAGCACGCCCCCTTTGGTGCGAGACCCATAACGACGGCTTGGCCGTCTGTATTCGGGTCTCGCACATGCGCACGACGGAGCCGCCTCCGTCGTGCGCATGTGCACTTGGGCAACATCGACCCGCTTGCGAGCGCTCAGCGCTCGCGAGCGGGTCTGAATCAGGCCCTCAGTGTTCCTAATACGGCACCTTATTTTTCTGGAAAGAGGAGGTTTTGCTACTTCCTATATTACTAGTGTATCTTATGATAAATCCTTGCTGGAACTTATATTACCAGACTTGTCCATTTCAGCTACTTAGAGGTCAGGGAGACACTAACCGAGCCACAGGACCTTCACTAGTTTAGGTGATTGTCAGTACCTTGTTTCTATGCTAAGACACCAATATTCCATCCACAGGATATGACCATAATATGCTGGTGTCAGATTCTTAGGAACGACTAAGAACTACACCGTTTGCATGTATCATCCACAGCTTTGCAAACAAAGACCTCTCCCACTTAAAGTAATTGGGGCAGTAAAACAATCTAAAAATATCATTAACAGAAAAGGTGGCTGACTTCTTGTTTCTATGAGAAGAAAAACCCAGTTAATGAGAAAAGTCCTGTTGGCTTCCACTATGCTTTAAGTGCATGCATTCATTAGTTCATACACCAGTGGTTGCATTTATCTACACTGTCTGTTAAAATAATCTATTTTCAGACCTCCACACATGCTTCAGATATTGGAAAGGAGCTGATGAGTGGAGACCTGGATTCAGTAATAGTTCTGCGTGCCATTGGCGATAAAGTTTAAATTGGTGAGCAGTCTGAAATCAGGATCGTTCAGAGAAAAAGTGTGTCTGGAAAATGTCTCATTAGTCTTTGGGGCTCTTTAAATCTAGTTATGGCTAAAATGCAGAATATTGTGATCTCTGTCACTGGGAAGAAAGCAGTTTATGGAGAAAGTTTTACTTTTGTTGTTCGCTTTTACAGCTCCAGTCTGCCAGCTTTTGCTTATTAAAGTATCTTATGTAAAACAAACAGCTCTTACTAATCTTTACTTTGGCTAAGCCTTATATAGTCCAGAAGCCTCCACATGTGTACATGTTCACATGAAGGTTCCAGCATCAACCAACACAAATTTTTTAAAACCGAAATTTCACATAATCACTGTATTTAAGTGGAGGTTTCCAAACTATTTCATTATTTAACTATGAATAGGAAGATTACAATGTTTTAAAGAGAGAGTGATAAGGGGAAAGAGAAAAGCATTTAGGGACAGTCAGCCTGATAGACGCTGGCAGATCTGACAAACATCTTTTTTTTTTTTAACATATTTTATTGTAAGACTGCAATGAACATTACAACACAATGGTCAGTAAGTAACAAGACATCAGTAGGTGTACAGAAGTAAACCATATCAAGATCCATGAGAAATGTAGAGTTACAAAACCTAAAAGGAGGTAGTACCTGTAGACAAGGTTTCTTCATTATACCAAGCTATAAGTTGGACTACAGCGCGGAGTGTATCTTTGACCTGAGGCGGTAATGTGTGAACATACGGGAGCCAGGTGTCAAAAAATGTATATGCTCCTTTATCTTTATTAAGAGATAGTTCTAGCCAATCCATATTGAATAGGTATGATATTCTAGGATGTAGAAGATTGAGTGTTAGAGTGTCAGCAGAGATCCATTGGGATAGGATAGTTTTCTTTGCAGCTGCTGCAATCTTTGCTAGTAGCAGACGGGCACCTCTAGAGGGACAGGATGGCCCAGACGATGGCATAAGATCCCACATGACCCACTCAGGTGTTAATTCAAAACTAATTCCCAACGTGGTGGATATATATGTGTGTATTAGGGACCAGAACCTTTGCACCTCTGCACAGGACCACATACAATGCATTAGATCCACATCAGGTTGTTTACACTTGAAACAGTTAGAGTCTGTAGAAGCGCCTGTAAGGAATCTTAGTTTGGGGGTGAAATAGGCGCGATGCAATAACTTATATTGCATTTCAGCGTAGGATGCCCAGATTAGTTGTTTGTTAAGGCGGACCATACACGGTAAGATTTTTTTACACGATGTGCACGATTTAGAAAATTTAATTTGAATTTGAAAACATACTGAGGTGTTGTACGTTTTCAAATCGCCCCATGTACGGGCCGCCTAAGTCTAACAAAAGATTTAAATATAATGGGTAAAGATATGGAAGGAAATGTAGAACACCATTTAGCTACTCCAGCTGTTTCTAACTCCAAATTTATTTCCTGGCGTATATAAGTGTATAGTGTTGAAGTGGAGAACAACATAGAAGGGCAGCGAGACAACACATCATCCAGACTGTTTTTCCCAGATGAAATGGGGAGTCGAGGGATTAAAGCGGTGACATAGCTACGTACTTGGAAGTAGATGAATATTGGGTTTGGATGACAAGGGAATCTTTCCTGTAATTGGTTGTGGGAATTAATAGTCATGGTGGATGGATATAATAATCGATATATGTAACGAAGTCCCTGTGAGCTCCAGGTACTAAAACCAGCGTTAACAACCCAGCAGTAAACTCCGGGTTATGACCAATGGGAAGAAATAAGGAGACACTAGGAGAGACTTTCATTTGAGCTCTGGCTTGTCGCCATGCCATGAAAGTAGTATGAAGTAGTAAGTTTTGTGTGACATGAGGTGAGAAAGACAAAGGATGTGTATGTAATAGGCTAACTAATGGGACATCAGTGCTAAAAGATTGCTCCACCAGAGTGTCAGTAAATCCATTTGTTCCAGTCAATTGCATAGCTGTAATTTGACGCTATGGCATAGGATCTTAATCAAGGGATATTGGTTCCTCCTAAGGTGGGTGGTTGAGTAAGTTTGAATAATGAGATCCTGAGTTTTTTATCTGCCCAAATGAACTTGCTGACCACTCTGTTAATCAATTTTAAATCAGATTCCAAGAGAAGCAGAGGAAGTATCTGGAAGAAATATAAAATTCTAGGAAAGGATATAATTTTGACTAACTGAGATCTACCGAGATATGAGAGTGGGAGGTGTTTCCATTTTTTAAAATCTAGAAGTGTGCGTTGTATCAGGGCAGCGAAATTGGCTGAATACAGGGTTGAGGGATGTGTCGGAACGTTAAGACCCAGGTATTTCAAAGTTGTCCTAGCCCATTTAAAGGGAAAAGAATCCTTCCAATCTTTAGTGGGGTCTGTATGTAAGGCCAAGGCTTCTGTTTTGTTGTAATTTATCAGAAAGCTGGAGATTACATGGAAATCCTTCAAGATGTGAAGAAGTTTAGGTATGGCAGAATGTGGGTTCTTAAAGTACAATCGTAAGTCGTCTGCATATGCAGAGACTTTCAATGTGTTATCTCCGATGCTTACTCCTTGCCATTGTTGACATAACAAAAAGGTGCGAATAAGAGGGTCTATAGCCAAATTAAATAATAAAGGGGACAGGGGGCAGCCCTGATGGGTGCCCCTATGTAGACTAAGGGATGGAGTATTCAGGCCATTTATTGTTAGGAATGCTATAGGGGTGTGATATAATGTCTTGAATAGGGCAATGAATTAAGAGCCAAAATGTTGTAATTGAAAAATATGCAAAAGGTGAGACCACGACACCCTATTAAAAGCCTTGTCAGCATCACAGCCGACAAGGAGCGTCTGACTATTTCTCATCTGGTGGGTTTTAGTTAACACTGCAACTAAATGACGTACATTATTCACTGAGTGTCTTCCTTTCATAAATCCAGTTTATGCAGGGTGTATAATATGGGGTAGTACTAATTGTAGGCGTTGGGCAATAATACCAGTAAAGAGTTTGAAGTCCTGGTTAAGTAGGGATATTGGTCGGTAGGATTGAGTCAATGTAGGGTCTTTCTCAAGTTTCAATAGAAGGATGATTTGGGCCTGATTAAAGTCTGGTAGTGTCATGTTTCCCTTCAATATCGAGTTAAATAAAGAGACCAAATGAGGAGTCACATGGGGGGGTCAGCAATTTGTAATATTCGGCACTAAGGCCATCTGGGCCAGGTGACTGGGCCTGATTCAGAGCCGCTCGTAAGCGGCCGCTCGTTCGCTCCGATCGATATGTTCGCACATCTGCGCATGCGTACGGGTCATAATGCGCATGCGCCAACCAGTCAGTGCAGTCGGAAATCGTGTGTTCCCAAAATTGCGAGTGCCTGCTAATTTGAGTGACAGGATGAGGCGTTTGTGGGTGGTAACAGGGGAAGGTGCTTGAAAACGGGGAGTGGAGATCCGAACGCAGGCGTGATAACGGTCAAAACGGGCATTTTAAGGGTGTGCATAATTAACAGAGCAGCGTCATGGACCACGTCACTTGGTTGTTTCTTAGCCTGAACTGTTCGCATGACTGCGGTAGGAAAATCCAACCACAAGCACTGCGAGCAGTTCAGATGCCTTTCGATGTGCTCGATTAATCTAATAAATAGCGGAGATGATGTATGATGCGAGCGGCCAGGGGGCGTCTTTACAAAATAGCGAGCGCATGTTTCGTTCGCTCGCTCAGACATAGAGGCGTCAACAGACTGCAAAGAGCGGGTGCTCAATTTAAATAGCCGGCCCCTTTTTCTGAACGAGCAAGCGCAAATAGCGTCCGGCTCTGAATCAGGCCCTCTGTTGGCTAGAGATTTGATAGCCAAGGAAACTCCAATTCTGAGACAGGGGCTGTTAGGCAATTAAGGGCTTCTTCGGAGAGGGATGGTAAATTGGCCTCTTTTAGAAAACTCATCCCTAAAGCGGGGTCGTCATTATGTGCTGAGTACAAATCTGTGTAATATTGTAAAAAAGAGGCTGCAATAGGCTGTTATGAAGTGGTTCTGAGGGACTTTTAAGTGATTTAATGTGAGGGGATGATTTTCGACTCTGCACTATATTAGCCAGAAGTTTGCCCGCTTTATTTCCCCAATGAAAGTAGCGGTGTTTCTGAAAGTCAAGGTGATATTGGGTTCTCTCTGTACACAATGTGTCTTACAGTCTCTTGTTATTCAGATAACACTGTCGTGTCTCCTCGGTATTAATCTGTAGCATAGTGGCATATGATTGTGATAGAGCTTTACTCAGCTCTGAGAAGTGTGAATTAAGTTGATGGCGTTTTTGAGAAACATAGGCCAAACTATGTCCTCTCACCACTGGTTTAGATGCAGCCCAGAACAGGGAAATATTATCAATGTGAGAGACATTGTCATTACTATAATTGAGGAATTGTTGTTCTAAGTATTTTTTGAAATCTGGAGAAGTGAATAAGTCTGAAGGTAATCTCCAATTAAAGGAAGAGATCTTGGGGGCTGATAGTTGTAATGAAAACCATGTAGGAGCATGGTCGGAAATAACTATGGCCCTCATTCAGAGCCGTACGCTATTTGCGGTCGTTCGTTTAAAAACAAGGGGTGGCTATTCAAATGATCCGTACGCACATTGCAGTCTGTTCACACCTCTAAGTCTGAACGAGCGAGCAAAACATACGCTCGTTTATTTGTTAAAAACGCCCCCTGGCCGCACGCATCCTACGTCATGTCCGCTATTTATTAGATTAATCGAGTACATCGACCAGCGTATGAACTGCTCGCTATTCTTGTGGTTGGTGTTTGCTACCACAAATTTGCGTGCAGTTCGGGCTATAAAATAACCCAGTGACGTGGTCAATGACGCTGCTGTTTTAAATATACACACCCATAAAACGCCCGTTTTGACCTTTAAGCACGCCTGCGTTCGGATCTCCACTCCCCATTTTCAGGCACCTTCCCCTGTTACCACCCACATACGCCTCATTCTGTCACTCAAAATAGCAGGCACTCGCTATATAGCGTACAAAGGATTTTCGGCCGCACTGACTGGTTCGCGCATGCGTACTAAAAAGCGTACGCATGCGCAGATGTGCAAACATCGCTCGGAACGAGCGTACTGTTGTTAACGTGCGGCTCTGAATGAGGGCCTATGTTTTCAGTATGTGAAGTTTGAATCCTAGAAATTAAAGAACTAGGGACAAGCCAAAAATCTAATCGAGCTGAGGGATGATGAGGGTGTGAATAGAACAAGTAATCACTTGCTAGGGGATGGAGGTGTCTCCACGAATCAACTAGGGATAAGGAGTCAATTAGAAACTGTAATGTTGGAGATGTGCTGCCTCACCACTCACCGGATGCTCCTGTTCTGTCCAGACTAGGGGAAAGAGTGGTGTTAAGGTCTCCTCCTAGGATAAGGGCACCCTCCGCCCAGCCCTGAAGTTGGGTGTAGAGGTCAGAAAAGAATGCATTGTTGTTACTTTGTATGCTCCTACAGGTCATAAGAGTAATTAGTTCACCTTCTAGAGTCAATTTAAAAAGAAAGAATCTGCCCTCAGTGTCCAGAATGGAGTCTATAATTGTATATCTTAAGGACTTATGGAATATTACCAATACCCCTCTTTTCTTGGATGTAAAGGATGCTGCTGTGTAAACCTTTATCCAAGAATCTCAAAGAATATTGGGGTCACCCTGCTTCCAATGAGTTTCCTCTAGTACTGCTATGCCAGGTTTAAATTTTTTAAGTTGTTGTAAGATTTTGTGACGTTTAATAGGGGTGTTTGAGCCTTCTACGTTCCAAGTTAGGAATTTAAGATTTTTCTGTACATTAGTGGAGTCAGTAATAGAGTGGGTCATACTGTATTATCCTATGCCTGTCTTGTGAAATAAAGGCGTAACCAAACCTAGAAAGACTGTGACGCCCTCAATCCCAGAGCGCAGAGAGCGTCTACAATAAATCATTAAAATTACTACTGTAGAAGTATATATAAGACAAAAACATGACCGACAGTAATATATGAAAAATAATAAACATAATGCAGCCTTACAATTTTAAAACATTTTAAGAACCAAAGAATAAGGTCCGTTGGGCCTATTTGAACTCTTTAAGATACAAAAGTATCGAGAAATGGAGAAGGAAAGTAGGAGAGAGGAAAGATAAGGGTGGGGAGAAGGGGAAGGGGGGTTTGGGAAAGAGGAAAGGAGAACAGTGATAAACCAGGGGTTAACCTGAGATTTCCGCCACATGCATCCAACAATTGGTGAGAAAAATAACAAACATGAAAACAGACATGAATTATATACGTCTAGTAGCAAACTCTCCATATTTATGATGTAGAATGGATGTAGGAAGTAGGATATAACTTCTCAGTCAGCGTCGGCAGTGGGAGGGATAGTAGTATTAGATAAAGAGTCTATAAAGACTTTCGCAGATGTTGCAGAATCAAGAAAGTGCTATTTGCCGTTGTACAGGACTTTCAATTTCGCAGGATACGTTAATGCTGCAAATATCAAACCAAGATCAAAAAGCCCTTTGCAGATGGGAGAAAACTCTCTTCTTCTCATTGCTACTTGATATGAGAAATCTTCAAATAGCAACAATTTATGTCCCTGGTATACAAGACCCTCTGATTTGCGATAGGCATCAAGAATGCAGGTCTTGTCTAGGTAGTTCAGTATCTTCATTATGACAGGTCGAGGTCGTTGCTGATCAGAGGCGCGATCAGGGCCTATGCGGTGAACTCGCTCTATGATGAGAGTGGTGGGGGGAGTGGAGCAATTGAGTTCTTAAGGTAACCACCGAGAAACTAAGTCGATGAGATCTTTCTGTTTCACAGTTTCCGATAGGCCTATAAGGCGCAGGTTGTTGCGGTGATTTTGATTCTCTATGTCTTCTAGTTTCTCTTGCATAGCAGAAATCGCTGATTCCTGCGTGTGGATTACGCTTTGTGCCTCTGTTAGCTCGTCTTCAACATTGGACATGCGTTGCTCTGCCTCTGTGAAGCGTTGGCTGTGTTCCTTAAGTTACAAAACTGCAGACTCTATAGCCTCTTTGAGGCTGGCCAGTTTTTTGTCTAGCAAGGGAGAGAGAAGCTCAGATATTTCTTGAGCTTTAGCTACTGATGCAGTACTAAATTGAATCGAGTTAGAGACTTCGTCCAGAATGTTATCGGCAGGAGGTGAAGTAGGAGAGCCAGGAGATGAGGATGGAATTGCAGCTCCCTGAGATGGCCAGATGTCCCACTGGCTTTTCAGGTCTGGTGAGTACCCAGGTGGACGCTGTTGGAGATGAGGAGAGGTATGGATGTGCGTGGCCGCGATCCAAGATGGCGGCCGTGGGCTGTGGCGCTTTTTCTATGCGGCTGTGCTTCGGTGCTTTGAGGCAATGCGGGGGGCTGGGGCGTTGGATGCTCTTACCCGCTGTATCCCGGAGACCTCAAGGTGGCTTTAGGTGGTCCAGCAAGCCCCTCCAGCAGTGGTATATTATGCGGCTAAATAAAGCCATTGTGGTTGCCCATTAAAAGTGCAGCCAGGTCGTTTGGTCAGCCCACCGGAAGTCTCTGACAGACATCTTTAATGCGGAAAATGTACAGATGAGCAAAACCCTATAGGAACAGCATTTTTTAAAAATCTAGTTTTGAGGCAGAATAGCCTGTTTCACAGAGGGCGTACGATAGTCTGTGCTTGCTTTGTCGTTCTGTGGAATGCCATTCTACAGGATGGCAGAGACATGAATAATATTACACTTTGGCTATAACCAAAATAAAGTTTGCAACATTGGAAGACATTCTGTAAAGGCCCAAATGTAAAGCTTGTGAGTCGGGGGCATTGGTGAGATTCCATCAATGTGTCCTTGAGATTTAAAATATATACAGTATATTTTTTGCAATCTTTATTTAAGCATGGACACAGAAGAGTAAGCACGAAGGAAGACTGATAGCAAAACAATATGTAGTAGCAGATTAACTTGGAGCCACAAATAGAGGTCAAAAGCTCCTTAATCATAATTGTAAACAAGAAAAAGGGGGTGTGGGTGTGTGTGTGTTGGGGGGGTGGGGGGGGGGCAGTTAAACACACAAATGTCCCTTGTGGCAATAAAAACAAAAGAACATAGTGATAGAGTATAAAAGTCTACCACGTTGGGACAAAAGTAAGGGATCATATTGCAGCATACTTATCTATAGGGCCGTAACTAGGGTGGTGCAGCGGCTGCCGCTGCACGGAGTGCAGGATGCTCTGGGGACGGCCACGGCCACTACTGTAATCTCTATTTGCCAGGCACCCACTCCTATGTTTATTAGCAGTGGTGCACCGGACTGTCCTGACTGCTGTGAGCTCCACCTCCCCGGCCTCCCACACAGCGCACTTAGGGGAAGATGTACTAAGCTCTGGAAAGTTATAAAGTGGAGAGTGATACACGATCAACCGATCAGATCCCAACTGTCATGTTACAGGCTGTGTTTGAAAAATTACAGTTAGGAGCTGATTGGTTGGTCGTTTTATCACTCTCCACTTTATCACTTCCCAGAGCTTCATACATTTGTCCCTGAGTCTCTTGTCAGTGTTGGCTGGATGAGTGCTGTGTGCTTCCTCTGTGATGTATATGTGTGTGATGTGACAGAAGACCCAGGAGGGGGGATGGGACACTGTCAATGTGGTCACATTGGCCAGGTGGGTGCTGTGCTGTGCACTGCATCTGGGATGTGTGTGTGTATGTGACATAGAAATCTCGGGAGCGGGGATATAGTAATATGAAATATTAACAGCACTGCAATTGCTAGAGTATTTTTTCTTTGTAAATAAAATATAACCCCTATTTTCCTTTATATTTGTTTAACATAAAAAAATTATATATATATACTGTATGTATGTGTATATATATATATATATATATATATATATATATATAAACGCGTGGCTTGGCGTGTGAGATCATGGTCGGAAGCAAGCTCCCGGAGAGCCGCTTGGAGACGTCCAGGTCAGTGGCCAGTGATTGCCTTGTTCCTTCGTTATATGCTGTATACACTTGCGGTGGTGTAAGCCAGTCCTTTCTGGTACGCTTAATTGGTTATTGGTAAGATTGCAATAAAAACTGTAATACTTTTAAAGCAATATGTGGTGCCCCCTGTCTCTGTTTTACTTTTAGTGTTTACCCCCCGGCTGGATTCAGGTTTTTTGGGGAAGAGGCTGATCCATATAATCTTTGGGATCTTTGCTTTATTCCACTATATAGGAGAAATTGTAAGTGACTATTACGCAAAAATTGTTTGAAAAAAAAAATTTCTCTTGTCTCAAGGACATTTGGTATTCATTTTATTGAAGTGCACTGATTGTCTTGTTTTCATATATATATATTTATATATATATATATATATATATATATATAGTGACAAGGTCATTGACATCATAGTGGAAGGCAGGTATATTTGCCCTAGATTCCTGATCTATATATTTTGAAACCTCAGGAAGGTGTTTGTGTTAGGAGCTTTTTGGGTTAATAGCTTCACAGGAGGCTAATTAGGGTTTTCAGCTGTGTGGCTGATTTTAGTGCTATGGGTTTGGCTGAGCATTACAGGGAGACACTGCCTGGGGAACGGACAGACTTTTGTGTCTCTGTGTGAGAATCAGGTTGATGAAATCAGGTAAATTAAACCTGAAAAATCCTTCTAATACTTTATTAGTGAGCTAGGATCACTTCTATATAGTTAGTGCCGGATGGCAAGGTGTTTATTTCTGTTTATTTTGTTTGTTTGGCTAATAAAACTGGCAGAGACCAGTTGCACCAGACCAGTGGACTTTGTGTGATTTCTCAGCTGCTGCGCAGTGCCATCTACCCCAGGAGATGGTACCAGTTTCCCAACCTTGCTACATGTGGTGGAGAATGCGGGCATTAATGGTCTGCGCATAAGTGAAGACAGCAGCAGCTTTGAGAGTTCTGCAGGAAGCAGGTCTGTGTTTGTCTGGACTGAAATTAAATGGGACAAAGAGTAAAACTGCAGGTGTGATACTCTGCAGAGGCTTTTCTACAGTGGGACATACTGGAAGCTGTGCTGCCTCACACATAGAAGCAAGTCCAGGTAGTGCTTTGCCTGCAGAGTTGTGGAATCTGGTTCAGTTAAAGGGCCAGAACTTCCTTTTTGCTGGAAACCAGTATTGATACATGTCCTGGGTGAAATAGGCTACAAAGTTGCAGGAAAAGCCCAACAATATGGAGGATATTGTCAAGGCCTTGCTACAAGCGATAGCAGTACAGCAAGAAGCCTCAAGGGTACAGCAAGAAGCCTCAAGGATACAGCAAGAAGCTACCAAGCAACATCAACTGGAGATTGAGGAGATATGGTGGCAACATCAACTGGAGGCTGAGGAGGCACGGCAGCAACATCAACTGGAGGTTGAGGAGGTGCAGCGGCAACATCAACTGGAATTTGAGGAGGCGCAGTGGCAACATCACCTAGAGATTGAGGAAACCCAGCGGCAACAGCACGAGGACCGTGAGGTCCTAATAGAGGTGGTGCAGCATCTTGCAGCACGGCCTAGAAATGCTCTCCCAATTGTTCAAAACGGCTCCATAAGGGCAAGCCATTTCCTTCAAAAATTGACATAGACTGATCATGTGGAGGCATACTTGACTGCCTTTGAGAGGACGGCTGAGTGGGAGAGTTGGCTTAAGCATCAGTGGGCTGGATTGCTGGCCCCCATTCTCTCCGGCGAGCCTCAAAAAGCATACTTTGACTTAAGCACGGTGGATACTTTGAACTATGAAAAGCTAAAAGCAGAAATTCTGACTCGCTTGGGAGTTACCTTGTCAGTCCAAGCGCAACGTGTGCATCGCTGGGTGTACTACTTGGATAAACCTCCCCGCTCACAAATGCACAACCTAATTCACCTGACCAAAAAATGGTTACAACCAGAGACATTAATTGGACCTCAGAGTGAAAGAGTTGTCATGGACCATTACTTGAGGTCCTGCCCACGGCTTTATGCAAGTGGGTTAGCCACGAGGATCCTAAGACAGCTGACCAAATAATGGAGATGGTGGAAAGGTATCTGGTGGCAGAGGAATTGTTGGCTACGCCTCAGCAGCCCCCAGATCTATGACAGCGCACTTCAGTGAAACCTGGTAAGACTGTTCCGTGGGAAAAAGGCGGTTAAGAGAACTTAAAACTGAAGAGACCATGAGTGCTCGGTTTAAAGTTGGGTCAATTGGGCCAGAAATGTCTCACATGCCTAAAAGACTTGACAGTTACGTGATTAAATGTTTTAGGTGTGGTATGCCAGGACATGTTGTTGCTAATTGTCTAGTTGTTCAAGAACCTATGCAATGTGATGCTGTCTTTGAATGTCGCAGAATGTCTTTCTTTGCCAGGTTAGCCTGTACTGTTACACCTTCAACTGAGTCAGAAAAACAAATGCATGAGGGTGTTATGGGAGGTAACCGGGTAAAGGCATTGTTGGACTCAGGAAGTGTAATCACCCTTGTGAAAGATGGGTTGGTAAATGCTTTAAAAGGCCAGCGAACAACTGTTGGTGTAACTTGCATACATGGTGACACCCGTTATTAATATAATACTGCTGAAGTGAATATTAAGACCCCTTGTGGTTCAGCTGTGGTTAATGTGGGAATGGTCCTTTCCTTGGTACATAATGTTATAATAGGGAGAGACTTTCCCCATTGTTGGAAATGATGGAAGTACCGTGTGGTCGCAGAGGCAAACACTATAGGGCCAGTAGACCATCTTGGTGATATGCTGGCTGCAGGTGGGACCCCGGAACCCTCAGATGCTTGCCCTGTTGCTAGTACGGCTGGGGAAGTGGGAGATGATGAGGAACAAAGTGAGGTACCTCCTTCAGAGGAGGCAGAGGTGATAGGGCGGAAAGCATACCTCCCCTTGAAGTGAGCATGGATTTTTTTGCTTCTGAACAGTTAAAGGACTCCACCTTGATAAGAGCCAGAGAAAATGTGAAAGTTGTTAATGGGAACCCATTAGACTCAGATAGCAGGCTTACGTTTCCACACATGGCCCTTAACAATGAGCTCTTGTATCGAGTGACAAAGAGGGGTAAGGTTAACTATAAAGTATACCAACCAAGCAAGAGGAAGCCTGAACAAATTTGCCATGTGATCCGTATCAAACCCTGGAAAGATAGGTTAGCTCTGTTAACTGAACCAAGCCCACCAGTAGCGTCAGTCCCTTTGGTTCCAGAAGTAAAAGTGTCCGAAACCCTGTCCGCCGCTCAAGAATGAGGCTAAGGAGTTGCTTATTAGGAACAGAGATTTGTTTTCAGCACTGCCCGGCCGCACAGCCATATTAAAGCATGATATTATTACAGAGCCAGGGGTTAAGGTCAATCTAAAGTCATACAGAATAACTGAAGCACAGCGTGAGGCTGTCTCTAAAGAGGTAAAGAATATGCTATAACTTGGTGTCATCGAGGAGTCTATTAGTGAGTGGTCCAGTACCATAGTTCTGATTCTGAAGCCTGATGGCAGCCTACGCTTCTGTAACTATTTTCGTAAGTTAAATGCAGTTTCCCAGTTTGATGCTTATCCCATGCCACGTGTGAATGTTAATAGAGAAGCTAGGGACAGCCAGATGTCTCACCACACTGGACCTGACAAAGGGTTATTGGCAAATACCATTAACTGATAGGGCGAAAGAAAAAACAGCCTGTTCTGTTCCAGAAGGGCTATTCAAGTATAGGATGTTGCCTTTTGGGTTGCCTGGGGCCCCAGCAACCATTCAACGTACAATGGATGGAATTTTGAAACCCCACAGACAGTATGCAGTGGCCTATCTGGACGATGTTGTAATCCACAGTCCAGACCAGGAATCTCACTTAGTCAGAGTACAGGCGGTACTGGACTCAATTAGGAAGGCCGGCCTGACAGCCAACCCTAAGAAATGTTGCCTTGCAATGGAAGAGGTTCAATACTTGGGGTACACCATAGAGAGAGGCTTGATTAAGCCCCAGTCAAACAAAATTGAAGCCATACAAAACTGGACCCATCCCGTAAACAAAAAACAAGTTAGAGCTTTTTTAGGGATCACTGGGTACTACAGACGGTTTATTAAAATTTTGCCACCACAGCGGTGCCACTAACAGACTTTGCAAAAGGGAAACAGTCTAACTTGGTGAACTGGGGACCTGAGGCTGAAGAAGCGTTTGAGGCATTGAAAGTGTCTTTATGTTCACAACCAGTCCTGATAACACCAGACTTTTCTCAAGAGTTTGTGGTTCAGACGGATGCCTCAGAGGTAGGCGTAGGAGCACTGTTGTCCCAAAGTAGGGATGGGGAGGAGCACCCCATTGTTTATCTGAGCAGAAAACTCAATGACCATGAAAAAAGGTACGCTGTTGTTGAAAAAGAGGCATTGACCATCAAGTGGGCGTTGGACACTTTGAGATATTACCTCTTTGGCAGACGGTTGAAACTCATAATGGATCATGCCCCATTAAAATGGATGTCAGTAAATCGAGGCCAAAATGCCAGGGTAACAAGATGGTTTTTAGCTTTGCAGGAATTTACATTTACTGTGGAACATAGGCCTGGGTCTGAACTGGCTAATGCAGACGCGTTGTCCCGCATCTTTTGTTTGGGGGCTGCAAGTGTTCCGCCCTCTGTCGAAACAGGGGAGGGGGATATGATTGTCTTGTTTTCATATATACACGTGTGTACTGTGTACATATATATATATATATATATATATAAATCACAGGGGCTCTACACTTACCATAATAAATAATAATAATAAACATAATAAACAGTGGGGTTTTAGTTCATGAATTGATCAATGCATTTAAGCTTCCAGCCCCCGTCACGGGATCCCACTTTACTGCAAGTCCCTACTCAGAATTGCTCAGAATTATAACATGGAACTAGCCATCACATTAGTGTTAAACTTATGGTATGCTATCAAGGTTTAAAGCTCACAGCAACTTTGCTCTTAAACGTGAGACAGTTACCAAGCACACCTGTTGCAAAGCACCTAGGAAAACAGCTGACACAAGTTAGATAACTAGTTAAAAGGGGTGCATGAGAAAATGTGATCACAAAAATGATTATAAAAACTAATCAAAGTAAACAAAAAGCACTAATCCACGGCACTCACCATTCCTAGATTTGGGGTGCAACATGGTATGTGAAGTGGGGTCCTGTGACAATGGGCTGCAAGCTTAAATGCATTGATCAATTCATGAACTAAAACCCCACTGTTTATTATTATGATTATTATTATTATTATTATTAGTTATTATGGTGAGTGCAGAGCCCCTGTGATTTATATTTAAACAATATGGTCACATACCATGTTGCACCCCAAATCTAGAAATGGTGAGTGCCGTGGATTAGTGCTTTTTATATATATAATATAGTGACAAGGTCACTGGCATCATAGTGGAGGGCATCATAGTGGAAGACAGGTATTTTTGCCCTAGATTCCTAACCTATGTCTTTTGAAACCTCAGGAAGGTGTTTGTGTCAGGAGCTTTTTGGGTTAATAGCTTCACAGGAGGCTAATTAGGGTTTTCAGCTGTGTGGCTGTTTTTAGTGCTATGAGGCTGAGCAATTAGAGGGAGACACTGCCTGGGGAACGGACAGACTGTCTCTGTGTGAGAATCAGGTTTATGAAAGCAGGTAAATGAAACCTGAAAAACCCTTCCAATACTTTGTTTATTAGTGAGCTAGGATCACTTCTGTATAGTTAGGGGTAAATTTACTAAAGTGAGAGTTTTTAGAAGTGAGTTTTAAAAGTGATGTTGCCTATAGCAACCAGTCAGATTCTACTTAACATTTAACTAGCACCTTCTAGAAGATAATAGCTAGAATCTCACTGGTTGCTACGGGCAACATCATTTTTAAAACTCACTTCTAAAAACTCTCACTTTAGTAAATATACCCCTTAGTGCCAGACGGCAAGGTGTTTATTTCTGTTTATTTTGTTTGTTTGCCTAATAAAACAGGCGGAGACCAGGTGCACCAGACCAGTGGACTTTGTGTGATTTCTCAGCTACTGCGCAGTGCCATCTACCCCAGGAGATGGTATCAGATCCCGGACCTCGCTACAATATATATATATATATATATATATATATATATATATATTTATTTATACAATCCAAAAAATGAAAGGGGCACTCACCAGAGCGTTTCCAATAGAAAAAACAACTTTTTATTTCTTACATATATCAGTCCGGTCGACGTTTCACTCATTCCTGACCTTTATCAAGACCAACAGCATAATAACAATGGTACAGCAGACGGCATATGTCACCAAACAGCATCACAGATCATCTTACCTGTGTCCCCTTAAATAGCCCGCTTTACCCGTTAATTGCCATGCCGGGCATCGCCGGACCGGAAGTGCCGTGCGTTCCACCCTGTGGAACGCAAAGCCCATCCCCGGAAATGACCAAACATCCGGTCATCAAATCACAAACGGCTAGGCCCATGGACGGGGTGTTCAATAACCGGTATACCACTCGCGTCACAAACTGACGCCACCAATTAAATCAACAGGGCACCGGATCACCACGTACTTCATGAAGCAAACCACAGAATCACTGAAACACCTAATCAGAAATATAATGCGTTCCACCAAGTGGAACGCAGACAATAAATCCGGAAGTGACCAAAACATCCGGTCACATAGGTCAGGCTTGTTGTCATAGTAACCACAAACTAAAGGCGTATCAGTGATCAGATAGAATTTAATTCTGTGTCGATTGAGACACCGTCAGATATTTATCATAAATTGTTGAGGTTAAGACGGAGAGAAATGGACTTGATGTTGCATGGCCAGTTTCTCTCAGAATACCATCAGTCAAAAAAATACCACGTGGTTTTAGAGTAGCCAACATCCCCACCATTGGTAGGACAAATGCCACTTTTTGCACCAAGTGGTGTGGCGTTTTAAATAAGTGCTCATTAGATCTAATCCTACTAGTTGTGGAGGAGGTTGGTTTTGAACTCAATAAAATCTGTGAAGATATAAAAAAATTGGAAACTGTTAATCTCCAATTATTAACATTGGATAAATCAACTGACTGGTCTGAGAAACTACGGGGTCAGATAGAATGATATAAAAGAGATTTGATTGTTTTCAAAAAGAAAAAATTGAATACAGTCAATAGTGACTACTCTAATCACAAAGTATACAGATGGTTATCTGGTGGTACTGGTGGCCCTTCTAGACAACAGAGAACTTATAGGTACAGGGCAACTGTTCCAGTTGATACGACCATCCCAATCCGCCTCTGATAGTGAACCTTCTGCCTCTTTACCACCGAGGGTTTCTTTAGGATCAACTCTGAAGCCCCCCGGCGGTACTCTAGACATAGGCCACACCCGAGGAGGGGTGGGTTTAAAGAGAAGAGGCAGACCGAGGCGGAAACAGATTTAGTTTTCAATCTGTCTAGCCGCCAATTAACCGAAGCAGAGACGTCATTGTTATCTCTGGGGCTTTCATTTGTACCATATTCTAAGCATAATAAATTTGACTTAATGGTAGATCAATATAAATTCAATCGTAAATTACGATTAAGAGAATTCTTTTCTGGCCAGGGGGATATCCCTGCGGGTTTAGAGAAATCGCTTTTCCGCAGACCAGGTACATTTGACCCACAGACTAATAATGCCAGTATTCGTACTTTTCAACGTTTGACAGCACATGATTTGGATATGGCCAAATCAAGATACCAACATGACAATCTAACTAGGGAACAGAGAGATGCCCTGATGAGTTTAAAAAACGATACCTCTATCACGATTCGTCCCGCCGATAAAGGTGGGGCAATCGTGATACAGGATTGGGTGGCTTACGATCAAGAGATCACACGCCAGCTGTCTGATACTGGGACATATCCTAGGCTTTCTGAGAACCCTATGCCGAGAATACAGAGGATCATTACTAACACTATCAGGAATGCCCTTCAGTGCGGGTGGCTGGATGAGAGAATCTCTAATTTTTTATTGGTCGAATCACTGGTATGTCCCATCCTCTATACCCTGCCGAAAGTACATAAGACCTTAATAGACCCTCCGGGACGCCCTATAATTTCGGCTAGGGGTTCACTCCTTCAGCCACTTGCCCAACTGATTGATAGTTACCTACAAGAAATAGTGGTAACTATCCCCAGTTATGTGAAGGATACGGGGGATTTTCTGAATAAAATTCTGGATATTTCTGATTTACCTGCTGATGCCCTCCTTGTGTCGCTCGATGTTTCATCTTTATACACCATAATTCCACATGTTCAAGGCATTATGGCAGTGAAAAAAGCGTTACAAGCCAAACCCATACAGGGCCCCCCAACTGAATTTATTTTGGAGTTGTTAGACATAGTTCTGAGACATAATCATTTTAAGTATGGTGACGAATACTTCCTCCAAATAGCCGGGACGGCGTTGGGTTCGAACCTTGCCCTGGCATATGCTAATATATATATGCATAACTATGAGGAGGATAGGATTCTATCTGTTTTTGGGGGGAGTATTCGTCACTATAGGAGATACATAGACAACATTTTTTTGATTTGGACAGATACATCTGAGAGACTTGATTGCATGGTCCAACATTTGAATACGCTTGATAGCCCTGTCTGCTTTACGATGAAAGCTGACGGGAATTCTTTGGACTTTTTGGATTTAACAATTTTCAAAAAGGGATCTTCAGTTGGGACGACCCTTTATCGCAAGGATACGGATCACAACTCTCTATTATTTGCCACTAGTTACCATCCACCTGAATTGAAAAATAGTTTACCTACATCACAGTTTCTCCGCATTTTACGGAATAACACTGAGGCAGAGGTGGCAGAACATCAGATCACGGAGATGAAACTGAGATTTTTTCAAAGGGGTTACTCAAAAAGCATAATTGAGAATTGCTTAACCAGAGCACGAAAAAGACTAACAATGGCGAGAGAGTCCTCAGGGACCACTAGGATGACTTTTGTTAGTCAATATGATTGCAAGTCTAAAGATCTACGGAGAACGGTGAGACAAAACTGGCACGTTGCCACGGGTCCAGTGTTTAAGGGGAAGATCAATGAACCCCCACTTATGGCCTTTCGGCGTGGGCAAAATTTGAAAGAAATATTAATGCGCCCGACAAAACGCCCAACTAGACCAGTTAAGACTTGGCTCCAGGACGCTAAACCTGGATGTTTCAGATGTGCAAACTGCACCACTTGCAGATCATTGCAAACTGGTCCTACATTTCCACATCCTCACAGTGGACGACCAATCCAGTTGAGATTTAAACTTCACTGTTTACTGGACCATGTGATCTAGTTACTTACATGCCCGTGCTGTCTGGCCTATGTTGGTTTCACAACCAGGGTTTTCCGTCAACGTATGGCCAATCACCGTTGCTCCATTAGACAAGCCATCTCTACAGGTACCTCTGATAAACCAGTTGCAATACATTTTCTTCAAGCAGGTCATCAAGTGTCATCACTCAAATGTCGTATTATAGATTGGGTCCCCAAATCTCCACGAGGTGGAAATCGGGAATTAACCCTTCGTAAATTGGAGGCCAAGTGGATTTTTCGTTTGGACACAGTGGCCCCTAGGGGTTTAAATGAATCCAACTCTTTGAAAAAAATTTTGAAATAAGCTACCCGCCTTGGTTTTCTAGTTGACCTTTGATATTTCTTTTTTTTGGGTTATTTATGTGATTTTGTGTCTGTTCTTTTGTATATATTATTTTTCATTTGTAGATCATTGGGTTAGGTAAGCCTTGATTGATTGGGTGTTTTTTTTGACTATATACTTAAGGGTGGTCATTTTTTGGACATTTTGCCTTTTTTATAAAAATTAAAAAATTTGTAAAAAAAATATATAGCTTTATATTGAAGTCTTTTTGATATAAAATTGGTTTTCTGATTGAATATGATGTTGACACATTATCGATAGGTGGATTATTTATGATGTCATGCTGTTTTATGCAAACGTGTATTTTTATGTATGGAGACTTTGTCTCTTCATGTGTCCCGGAGAATGCTTTGCTTTTCCCAATTGCCATTTTTATATAATTATTATACTAATTTGTATGGTGTTGATATATCTTGATGAGCAACTTGAGGCTTATAGGAAACTTTAAGGTTATAACATCTGATTGTTTATGTAATACAGGTTTGTTGTCTTGATAACTTTGTTGTTAGCGTTTGCTGACACTGATACGCCTTTAGTTTGTGGTTACTATGACAACAAGCCTGACCTCTATGTGATTGGGTATTAGTAAAAGATCCAGAGTTGTTGTTCCATATGCACAAAATTAAGTTCCTTAATCAAGATACAATTCCTTTGATGGGTGTCAGACCAAGGTAAATGCACACAGCATCGACCCTTCTAAATAGTCCAAAGAAAGTCTGCACTCACATCTGCATAATTGTCAACTTTACGGGGTTTGTTGTCTTGATAACTTTGTTGTTAGCGTTTGCTGACACTGATACGCCTTTAGTTTGTGGTTACTATGACAACAAGCCTGACCTCTATGTGAGCGGATGTTTTGCTCACTTCCGGATTTATTGTCTGCGTTCCACTTGGTGGAACGCATTATATTTCCGGTTAGGTGTTTCAGTGATTCTGTGGTTTGCTTCATGAAGTACGTGGTGATCCGATGCCCTGTTGATTTAATTGGTGGCGTCAGTTTGTGACGCGAGTGGTATACCGGTTATTGATCACCCCGTCCACGGGCCTAGCCGTTTGTGATTTGATGACCGGATGTTTGGTCATTTCCGGGGATGGGCTTTGCGTTCCACAGGGTGGAACGCACGGCACTTCCGGTCCGGCGATGCCCGGCATGGCAATTCGCGGGTAAAGCGGGCTATTTAAGGGGACACAGGTAAGATGCTGTTTGGTGACATATGCCGTCTGCTGTACCGTTGTTATTATGCTGTTGGTCTTGATAAAGGTCAGGAATGAGTGAAACGTCGACCGGACTGATATATGTAAGAAATAAAAAGTTGTTTTTTCTATTGGAAACGCTCTGGTGAGTGCCCCTTTCATTTTTTGGATTGTATTATTCTGGACCAAAGAATTAATTTTTTTTTGATTCAGGGGGAGCACCCCATAAAGTTGACAATTATGCAGATGTGAGTTCAGACTTTCTTTGGACTATATATATTTATATATATATATAGTTCGATCTGTAGCCTGCCCTCCAGGCAGGTCCCCTCCAATTACCATACCCCAGGAACAAACAATAACCATGGGGCCAGCACTGTAATCGACTTGAAATAAGACACTTGCACCATGACCCCAAGTGTCTTATTGCAAGTCGGTTAGAGTGCCGGCCCCCATGGTTATGTACATATATATATATATATATATATATATATATATATAATATTATATATACAGTCAGGTGCATAAATATTGGGACATTGACAGAATTTTCATATTTTGGCCTCTATTCACCACAATGGCTTTGAAATTAAACAAACAAGATGTGCTTTAACTGCAGACTTTCAGATTTAATTTGAGGGTAATTACATCCAAATCAGGTGAACGGTGTAGGAATTACAACGGTTTCTATATGTGCCTCCCACTTTTTAAGGGGCCAAAAGTAATGGGACAAACTAAACAATCCTAAATCTAACTTTCACTTTTTAATACTTTGTTGCAAATCCTTTGCAGGCAATTACAGCCTGAAGTCTGGAACGCATAGACATCACCAGACGCTGGGTTGCATCCCTAGTGATGTTCTGCCAGGCCTCTACTGCAAATGTCTTCAGTTCCTGCTTGTTCTTGGGGCATTTTCCCTTCAGTTTTGTCTTCATCAAGTAAAATGCATGCTCAGTCAGATTCAGGTCAGGGGATTGACTTGGCCTTTGCATAACATTCCACTTTTTAGCCTTAAAAAAGTCTTTGGTTGCTTTTGCAGTATGCTTCGGGTCATTGTCCATCTGCACTGTGAAGCGCCGTCCAATGAGTTCTGAAGCATTTGACTGAATATGAGCATATAATATTGCCCAAAACACTTCAGAATTCATTCTGCTGCTTTTGTCAGCAGTCACATCATCAATAAATACAAGGGAACCAGTTCCATTGGCAGCCATACATGCCCATGCCATGACACTACCACCACCATGCTTCACTGATGAGGTGGTATGTTTTGGATCATGAACAGTTCCTTTCCTTCTCCATACTCTTCTCTTCCCATTACTGTGGTACAAGTTGATCTTTGTCTCATCTGTCCATAGGATGTTGTTCCAGAACTGTAATGGCTTTTTTAGATGTTGTTTGGCAAACTCTAATCTGATCTTTCTGTTTTTGTGGCTCACCAATGGTTTACATCTTGTGGTGAACCCTCTATATTCACTCTTGTGAAGTCTTCTCTTGATTGTTGACTTTGACACATATACACCTACTTCCTGGAGAGTGTTCTTGATTTGGCCAACTGTTGTGAAGGGGTTTTTCTTCACCAGGGAAATAATTCTTCTGTCATCCACCACAGTTGTTTTCCGTGGTCTTCCGGGTCTTTTGGTGTTGCTGAGCTCTCTGGTGCATTCTTTCTTTTTAAGAATGTTCCAAACAGTTGATTTGGCCACACCTAATGTTTTTGCTATCTCTCTGATGGGTTTGTTTTGATTTTTCAGCCTAATGCTGGCTTGCTTCACTGATAGTGACAGCTCTTTTGGATCTCATATTGAGAGTCGACAGCAACTGATTCCAAATGCAAATGTCACACCTAGAATCAACTCCAACTCCAAGTGGTTCCAAGCCATTGTGGTGGTGAATAGAGGCCAAAATATGAAAATTCTGTCAATGTCCCAATATTTATGGACCTGACTGTATATGTATATCAAACAGCGGCACTCCCAGGACCTGCAAAATAAGACTCATGACTCCTATAGGTCTGCACAGACCTATTGGAGTCGTGAGTCTTATTTTGTAGGTCCTGGGAGTGCCGCTGTTTGTTTCTATATATACTCTGGTTCTTTAACCCTGTGAGGGCACCCGGGCAAGCATTGTTTATATTGTGGAGTATCGGCATTGTATTGCCATATATACAGTGTGTGTGTGTGTATATATATATATATATATATATATATACATATATATATATAAATATGTTTTTTCTTGCATAGGGCACCAAAATGTTTAGTTAGGGCACTGCTTGTCTACTCTCCCTGAACCTGCGGGAGCCTCCTGAAATCTCTTAGTAAAGTGGGCAGGATGCAGAGAATAGTCCCTGGAATCGCAGCCAAGGGGAAAGGGGGAGGAGCCAATATGCTATTCTATGATATTTGCATTATTTGGCTCTAACCCCTCTTCAAAGATGTGCGATTGGTAACATTTTTGCCACAAGGGGGCGAGGCCAAATAACGCAAATTGTCTGGCCCTGCATACATCACTGGCCACCTTCGCCTGGAGAGGAGATAAAAAAAAAATAGGTATTGCAGAGCACAATGAACAATAGTAATGAGTCCTCGAAATGTAATCCATTGGAACCAAATTGTGCTATATTCCTGGAACCCATTGGCCAAGGACTGAAGATCAATTTTTTAAAAGGCAAAACAACCTAGTTTTGCTTTTAAAAGAAATAGTCGGTTTAAGTCTCGTAGACACATTGCCAAAAGCCGCTCTTTGCAGGCAATTACATTAGGGCCAGAATCTAGAATTGAAATATTAATTGGCAACATAAATTAATAAAATTACATTCACATATTCTAAACACTACATCATATTTTTTTGTTTTCATTGTTAAACCTCTTATTAGTCAGTCTTACTATCTGAAGGGTAATGGTATAGCAGACTATTGATCTATGTTTCCCCGTCTATATATCTGTTGTTTCTTCTGTATTATAAATATCCCATTTATATCATCCAACTAGAGGGGAAGATGTTGATGGATAATGTTTAAGCTCTATTGTTTCCTTTTTAAAGCTGTGTTGTGTTTTTACTATCATTTTGGCTATGTACAGAGAAACATGAGTTCCTTGCAGTGTTGGGCCATTGGGTCATTGCCCGTCTGGTATGGGTATGTGCCTGGCCACATTTTGCTTTTGTGAGGCAAAAGTTAGGGGAAATTTATGTAGAAGGGCAGTGGCCAAATCTCAGTGTTAGTTAAAAAAAATCTATACAAGCCTTTATCATATGGCAAATTCAAAATATGTAAAGTAGCTCTCCAACAGGGTGCCACGGCAACCAGTTTGGGAACCACTGTCCTAAGCTATGTTGCCTTGTAGTGTAATCAATGTGCTATTGAATAGTTGACAGTAAATTCATAGCGTACTCTCAACAAAGCAGGATGGCAACTGTTTTCACATATGCAGAGCAACTCATTAAAACACATATTGTTACAAGTGTGGAAAGAAAATGGAAAAATCTGGCACAGGACTTTATTTCAAAGTTATTACAGCCAAAATGTTGTTTGTGGTCTGTAGTGTATCCTACATGCTGCTAATCGTCTACAAGATCTTCACAGGCCACAAAAGCATGTAACACCACCGCAATCAGGCTCAAAGCTGCTCTACTCTAATATGGTTTAATATTATTCTTTATAATATTTGCAGAAGTGTACACTGGTCTTATTTCACGAAATGCAGAACATTGTAACAACTCATAGCTAGCCTCATGATAGATTCATGTTTGTAATGATTGGGTCTGGAGAAATTTATATCCATAAGACAAATTTGCGTTTTGAATATTTTGTCTACATTCCAGGGTTGGCTCCAGGGATCAGAGCACCCTGTGCCGGCCCATCACATGGCGCCCTCTCATCGCGCGCGGCGAAGCCACGCGCGACCGAATTTGGGTGTGTGGCCTAATTACCACAGGCCACACCCCTATGTGACGTTATTTGGAAGCGTGCCCGCATGGCACGCCTCCAAATAACGTCAGGCTGGGGGTAAAGCCCAGCAATCCGTCACTGGCTGGGCTTCCCCCAGCCCTCTTCCGTCAGTGAATGGCATCCAATCACACTCCACGGGGTCCGGCACCGCCGCACAGCTGGGCCGGTTGGGCCCCCGACCTCCCAATTAGACCACCCGCGGACCACTTCGGGATGCTGGGGAAGGGTGCCGCCCTCTAGGGGTGGCGCCCTTGTGCGACCGCACTGGTCGAATACCCCTAGAGCCGGCCCTGCTACATTCGTCATGTCAACATGAGAATGGTGACATAGTAGTAATGTTGACATGCTTGGCCTGTCGACATTGATCACATCTACTTTCAACATGTCAATGCTGATGAAATTTCATGATTAGAATGTCAATAACATATCCTTGGTGGTCTAGTGGTGACTTACTTCTTAGCTCCAGTGATGTCGTCCTGCTCAGGCCATAACGACATCCGTCGGATCCAGTGGTGCTAGTCCTGAACCCAAACTCCTAACTCTTACCCTCCCCCTACTGCCTAACCTTAGCCTTCCCCCTAGTGCCTAACCCTAACCTCCCTTCACAGCCTAACCCTAACCTTCCCCCTAGTGCCTAACCCTAATCCAAGCATTTCAGGGAGATTGTGAAAGCAGCACCTATGAGTGGGGTGGTATAGTGGGCGTGTACTGCTACATCTGAGAGGCGTGTCCTATAATTGACTTACATCCAAATGTAAATGAGCCCAAAAGCAGTCAGTAAGATCTACTTGTTGATGAAAACGCAGCAATACTTTTAAGAAAATGCATGTAGCCATAGGGATCATTGTGCCTTATAGCCAATGCTGGACAATGATACTAATGATCCTATTTGAATGTATTTATCTCTCTGGTTTTTTTTTATATATCAGCTTCATAATAGAGGTAAGGTGCAATCAGGGAGATTGCTGTACTTTTCAGGGAGACAGGGAGATTGCTGCTATTTCCGGGAGTCTCCCTGACAATGAGGGAGAGTTGGCAAGTATGAGCCTAACCCTCCCCTCCCTTCCCGCAGCCTAATCCTAACCTTCCCCGTAGTGCCTAAATCTAACTTACCCTCCCGTAGCCTAACCCTAAAGCTCTCCCTAGTGCCTAACACTAACCTCCCCTTCCGTAGCCTAACCCTAAACTTCTCCCTAGTGCCTAACACTAACCTCCCCTCCCGTAGCCTAACCTTAACCCTCCCCCTAGTGCATGACCCTAATCCTCCCCTGCAGTCTGTGCAGAATGTCAACATTTCACGTCACCTTTGTGAACATGTCGGCATTTTACACATGCTATCATGTTCAATGTCAACATTTTAACTACGTTGATATAACTGTCGACATGATAAATGTTGACATTTTGACTACATCCTGTTGGATTGTACTGTACTCTAGCAAGACACTGAAATAATAGCAATAATGTCTAATTAAAATGCTGCATTTCTGACATTTTATTGGTGCTCCGGGTGTTTGGCGTGTATTTTTCACCTTTTTGTCCTTTGTTTTTGTATCAGACATGTTTACAGTACATGCATTTTACAATCTATTGTTTCTAGTCTTAACACACATGTACTGTAGGGCTTTTACTTTGTTCCTTTTTTCAAATGCAACATGCAATAAAGGGGTCTATTTACTAAGTACCAACCAATCAGCTCCTAACTGTCATGTCACAAGCTGTGTTTGAAAAATGAGCTGATTGGTTTCTGACTTTATCTCCGTTCACTTTATCTCCATCCAAGGCTTAGTAAATAGACTGCAAAGTACATAGTTTTCACCCTTCAACACATTGTAAAATCTACACACACTAGTAATAACGCAAGTTTATCCCTCCCCGCTGGCCCATATCGGCGCATGCTTAGCCCAACAGGGGCACATTACTCTCTCAGGCCCATAACTGCTATCATTTCTATCTTATCGGAACCAGTGCACCAGTAGGAGACTTCTGGTAAATTCAAGTGAAAATATTAAATTTTGCTGTGCAAATCTGCAAATCGTGATACATATATATGCCACAATCAGTACAGGATAATACATTTTGTTTGGTAATTACAGAGTAGTTTAAGTTGCTGCAAGTAAAAATACGCTTTTCTACACTATACATGCATACAAAATGCAGTATTAGACATAACTAGAGAAACTTCCCTCCTGTTACGCCTGCTAAGATGCATACCATTTGTGACTCCTACAGGCTTGGGGCCCAATTCAGTAAGGATCGCAACTGCGATTGCAATAGCGATTACGCAAGCAGTCTCAATGCGATAGTATGCTAATCCATCGCGATCGCTATGATGTCACAGCACAACATAAGGAAGCCCACTTTACCTTACACATATCTGTAATGTTAGCAAGACTGCGAAACCATTGGTACAATCGAGTACCATCGCAGCCTCACGCACACTTTCACAAGCTCTGACCTTACTCAGAAATTGCTAACTTCATCGCACGCTATGATTCCTCTGCGTGCGGCATCACAGTGGCTAATTAATGCACGCCCCTGAAACAACGTTTAAGCGCACTGGCATGCCTGCGTTTCGCAGACAACCCCCCATCACCACCCACATACGCCACTTCCTGTCAATCACTCTTCGATGGGTCTGCGTATTCATTTTCATCACAGTCCCGATCGCAGTGGCCGGTTCGTGCACGCTCACTGCGATGCATGCGCTGAACGCAATAATCGTCTGATTGCGTGCGTAATCACAGTTGCGATCGTAGTGAGTCAGGCTCTTGGTCCAATGTGCTGATAATGATCATAAATAAAAGAAGACCACCACAATCAGCATCAGAAATAGGGCAAACCAGCCCCACACTGAAATAGCGCTAATTGAAATTCCAGCCTAGTGTGCAGCAAAAGTCCAGGAATAATGATGTTTGTCCATGCAAGATGACGTTTAGCCTCTTTCTGAGTTCCGTTTTTTTGGAGGGAAAAATCCGAACTCGGCGTGCAAACTCGAACCTATCCGAGCCTGCACATCCCTAATTTTAATACATATTATACACCTATATTACACATATATACACTACATGTACCCAATATGAAGTACTGTATATGGGAAAGATTTCTGGACTGCACAACCTGACTTTATATATAATGGGAGGTGCTACCTGATGAGACTAATTGCAGGCACATAAACAGACAAATCTCAGGTGCACAACTCCAAATTATTAATAATATATATAAATGCAATAAAATTTTGCAATCAATAGAGGTTTTTAGCATAATCATGGCCAAGGTTATGGGCCTACCCACCATATCCAGGTAACCTCTTTCGGGTAGGTCCCTAACATACTAGGGTTCAAATCCAGAGCGCAGGACCCCCCAAAACTGGCCCAGCCAAACCGCCCCAGGGCACCACCATAGTAAGAAAAGTGCAGTGTAAAGAGATAGCTAGGAGCAGCTGTAGCTGCATATAAAGAATGAAAATAAAAAAGTGAAGTACATATATTTTAAACACACAGTGAAGGGTTAACTCCATTTTGTTGGACAGTCAGAATGATAATTTATATGACTACCAGGCAAAACAGGACAAGTAGATACAAGATTGATGAAGGAGACATGAGACAAAGGGTAGAAATGACCAGTCTCAGTGTAGAGGGAGAAGGTAATACTGGGCCAAAATTAGCTAGTGGGACTCAGAGTGGAGACTGGACCATAGCTGGAAGAACATGCAGGGGGTATAGTCAGGGCCATAGAGAGCCGCCCCGGACCCCATTACTATCGGGACATGGCCTAATCGTGGGAGGCGTAGCCACACCCCTAAAAATAACACCCTGTTTGCAGCGGGGAGGGGTGCTGTGAGCCCCTCAACCAGACACAAATCCAGGTGGGCACAATCAGTATGATCGCTCCCACCCACAGGCAGAGGAGACTGCTGCTGCTCAGCTTCGGTAGTCTCCCTGGTCCCACTGCAGCCTAGCACACAGCAGCATGTGCTGGAGTTGCTAACAGGTAAGAAGGAGGGGGGCGGCGTCAGACCTGGGCTCCCGCCAGGCCCCTCCAACAAGCCCGGGGCCAGGTAATTAGTACCTGCTTCCCCCACTCTCGACACCCCTGGGTATAGGATGGGGAAGGGGGTAGTAGGAAAGGCCTGATAAGGCAGTGTAGGCAGTTTAATAAGAGGGAAGCAGCATAAAGGCTCATACACACTAGATGATGTGCTGTATGAACGATATTGGTGAAAGATTTCCCTTGAACTTTCCGTAGAGCAGGACAATTAATGTTCGGTATACACACTGAAAGATATCTTTCAGTGAAGTCATCCTGCCACATCTCTGAACAGGTAATCCTTGATGATATCGTCAGATAGGCCTGCATGTACGACGACATAAGACATCGTCAATGACCCGCGAAAACGTGCATACAGACTGAACGATATATTGTTGAACGCAATCGTTATCGTCCATATAGTTAATAAAAATCATCTAGTGTGTATGCGGCTTAAGAGTCTTGATGGCAGGAGTGAGAGGTGGCTATTAGAGTGGAGGTGCAGGTCAGAGATATCTTAAGGTACCCATACACAGCGTGATGTGATATGCACCTTGCGACGCGACGGCCGATCCGATGGCCGACATATCGGGCGCTCCCCACACATGGAGCGATCCACTGCCCGACATGCCGGCACCAAAATAGCGCTGCATGGAATCGTACATCGGATCAAAGTAAGGATCAATAAGGGTTGAGGTAACAATATGGCTAAAAATGGGGCAGACTAGATGGGCCAAGTGGTTCTTATCGGCCATCAAATTCTATGTTTCTATCACCAGATCTTATCTGCAGCACGTAATATCTGGAGGAGCGATGTACGATCCCACGGGAGCGTGCACTGGCTGATATCATGCCACACATATGCTATATCGCACCATGTATGGGGGCCTTAAGAGTGAGGTGACAGAGTGACAGATTATCCCATGTGAGAAAGGGATAAACCTCCTGTGATTTAGGTAGTTACTTTGCCCCTCCCTCACATCTGATTCATTCCAGGCCAGTGTAAGGGCCTGGTAATTTAATTGTGTTTGTTCTGTGATGGAGGAAGTACCTACAGTATACTTGTGATTGTGACCCTCTATGTGGTCTGTTGTAATCCTGCTATACTATGATAGTGCTAAACTGTGATACTACTATGCTGCAATGCTGCTAAGCTGATGCTGTAACACTGGCGAAATAATACTACTATGCTGAAACACTACTGTGCTGCTGTGACTGTGAGGAGTTGGTTAGGTCTTTAAAAGTAAGGGGAGCTTGAAATAAATTCTGAACATCTGCATTGTGTTCAAATTGCGTGGACCTCTGAATCATGCCCTATGTCTTCCCAAAGTGATCTAATACACAATAATATCATTCTGTTATACTCTAGTCTACAGATAATAACAATACACACTACATCTACCAACATAACCTGACTACTGACCATGTCATTAATCTTATAGTATATAGAATTGCTTACAATAGTGCATAATGTACAGGGTGTTTCACTCGCTATTGACTCCAAAATTTTTCTTATAACTTTTAAAGTAAGTGACATAATTTAGTGAAATGTGACAAAGACATACTTTGGTCTATGAGAAACATGAGGAAGTCATGGCAAGTGATGAAAGTGTTGGCCATTAGCATCCAGGCCAAGGTTCATGCATGCGCGCAGTGATAGCCAGCTGTTCCCCACCCTAATGCAGCACAGTCCAAAATTCAAATAGGGGAGACACACCAACTGCCAGTGAGGATATAACCAGTGAGGATGGCAGTTGGTGTGGTTCTCCTATTTGAATTTTGAACAGTGCTGCAGCCTCACCTCTGGAGCTGCCACTGCTAGTCAGTAGGTATTCCTGCTTCTGACAGTGGTGTTGTGTCCTGAGGTGTCCACATTCATCATGTCTGCTTGTTACATGCCGATATGAACCTTTATTGACTCAGTTTTCCTGTATGTCTTGACAATAAGTACGCGTTGTTCAGCTGTGTACCGGTTTATATAAGCACATAACACACAGACACGAGGCGGGGCTGTGTCCAATTTCACTAAGCTATGTAAATTACTTTAAATGTTAGAAAAAAAAAACTTTAGGGCCAATAGCGAGTGACCCTGTATTTATATTCCAGACATGCATGCAAAGCAGTAAGTTCAATAATGTTTCTAGAAAAATACAATTTCAAAATCAGTACATTCTAATTCTGTCCCTTGAAAGCAATTGTGTTTTGTATTTGTCGTTTGTTGTTGTTATATACAGTTATTTTACTGTAGTTTGATTTGTTTTAGTGTTGCTCTACAATTATTTGTGCTTCTGTGAGAATGATTTCACACATCTATTCCTCCATTTGCTGCTCGCTGCTAGGTTTTCCATGTAAATACAGTATTTTATTGTTTGAAACCTGTCACAATAATAATGTAGCACATATACACTTTTTGCTTTAGAAAACAATTTGAATTATCTCATTTACTATGACTACATAAAGCAATGACTGTGCTGGAAATTCACAATTCAGCATGTAATATATTTCCATGCTGCAGTACTGTATATTCATATAGGACTGGATACTGGTGTAAGGTGTATCTGGAGTTCTATTGTAATCCATCCAATTTCCTATCCACAATCCCTGATCTTAAGTTGGATATTCAAATCCGTTTTGTATATGTTCTCTCTACTGTATAAATCCCTAATAGAAAATGTACCATTGCTGACTGTTCCAGTTATGGAGTATAGGTAATCCTTAACCACAGGAAGCACATCTGGATACTGTATTTTTTTTTTCTGTTGAGCATTAACTTTGCTACAGCAATGACTTTTATGACTCCATCAGACATTTCCCATTTCCCCAACAGAATTATCATTGTAAAGGAATTTTAATAGCGAATTGCTTCTCATTTGCCCTGAGCTTGCATCCAAGAAATGTTGGCCGCACATAAACGTGACTTGGCAGTTGCAGGATTCAGATAACTAATTATGGATTGTACATTTATAAACAATTTCTCTGGCATATCAGAGGCTGTGCTTCTACCTGAACCTTCTAGTCTGCCACCAAAAACACATTAGCTTGTATGACATGCTTACCAATGTTACTTGTGTTGAATCTTACTGATCTATCACATCAATGTGCATGCTTTTTACGCTGCTTAAGAGATATATAGAAGTCATATACGTCAGCTACATACAGTAGGGCTGACAAGTACTGTAGTATGATATCTCAAGCCCTTTGCTCCCAGAAATTGTGTATTTATTGTCATACTCTCAAGGGGAAAAAAAAGTTAAAACATCTTGTTCAACAATCATCCAAGGGTAACCCTAGTTATGGGTAGAGTTGATCAAACTGATTTAGCAAATTGTAAGAGTATGTATTTTACTGGTATGAATCTATCAGATGTCGTGTTTTTCTGTTTTGTATGTTTTATGTGTGTTGGGTGTGTGTGTGTGTCGATTGGGGGGTGGGATGCTGGGATCCCTTACATGGTCTTAGCTCTCAGGGGTAGATGTACTAAGCCTTGGAGAGAGAGAAAATACCAACCAATCCGCTCCTGTCACTTTACAGCAGTGATGTGCGGTGAGGTCAATGGCTGGGGAGACACACATGGAGATGGGTCTGAGTGCTGGGAGCCTGTCCCACCCCCTGCTCACTGTAATTCTCCCCTCACTACACTTAGCTTCAGTGTCCATTGATTCTCCTACTTGCATCACTGTGTCTTCTCTTGCTGCTGCTGACTAACTTCTGATCTCTAAACACTGCAGTGTACGACCTCTTCACATGACACATCCAAGGTGTCCAGCAGTGCTCAAGCCACCCCTCACATACTCAGAAGCATGCCTCTATTAGATCTCTTATTGTGCAGCTTACTGCATGTGATGTGGCCCTACCCCCAGCTCTGCAAGCATTGTCTTACTATACAGAAGCGAGGCTGAGCTGTTGCTGCCTCATCTCTTGTCACCTGCAGTCCCAGGGAGCTCCACAAAGTAGGTGAGTGTTTTCTATAAAAATTATTACAATAAACAAGTTATAAATATCTTTGTATTAGTCTAATCAGTTTTATATCAAATCTCAAGAGTATGACAGGGGAGGCTCTGCCTCCCTTGCCTACACGTCCCTGCTTTACAGGTTGTCTTTGAAAAATGTCAGGAGCTGATTGGTTGATACTTTATCTCTCTCCACTTTATCTCTCTCAAAGGCATAGTCCATCTACCCTTCAGTAACTTTTACTACCTGTTGCTACCATTTGGTGTACATTAATCATAGGGAAGCATTGGGCTTATAGCGTCACAATGAAAGTGCAACTATGGCCAATTTGCTTTAAAATGTCAATGTTTTATGTGTTCATATGGTAGATGAGAACATAATACCTTATGGAATGCTTGAACTGAGCATTGGTTCTTAACTGGAGTTCAGATTGCATTATTTCCTGGTCCCTATATGGATATCTAGTTTCTTAGCTTACCTTAGATACATAGATGCACTAACTACAAGAAATATCATCTGCTTTTGAATATTAAGTCATATCAACAATTGCTTATTTTAGCTTTATCTTTAAATTTTATATTATGAACTATGAACTTACTGATCTACAATATTGAGTATTTTAATTGATGGGCTTTGCAACAAAAGTGTTTTAGTAAAAGTTTAATAGTTTCTTATTAGAAGACAATTCTTATTTCTATGATTCTGCCTCTATCATATCATTGTGATCCCAAAAGTGTTACATTTAAAATTGTTACATTTTTAATTTCTCTACATCTGCACTCTATGGGCTCAGAAGTTGCCCCCACTGGCTATGGCAGGGTAGGATGATGACATTATAACTTGGAAACCTGCAGCATGGGGTCCCCCTGCCATAATGGCTGCCAGCATGTTCCTGAATTCGCTAGGGGAACCTGGCCCTAAAAAAAAAACAAAAAACAATGTGAGGCACTAAAATTATGTGGTGTTGGCCAATAAACAACACGCTGAGACAAAAAGTGGAAAAATACAGTTTATTTAGTACAAATAAGTGATAATAACAAGAGCATACAGTTGATAATAAATACAGTAGATATGCTCAGCTTTAGGTTTTACATCTGAAAAGTGTCCTCTAAGTTCTTCATCAAGTCAGGGGGTCCCATTCGTCCCTGCACAATGGACAGGATTGACAGTTTGTTAGTCTGGACATGATGTGTTCTTCACGGGTTGGGTACAGGTTCCCAATGGTCAGAATACCGACAGCTTCATCCCAACCATCAAAATCCTGATGGATTTTGGTCAGTATTTTAATCCAAATCTTAAACCTTACCCTAACCCTAACCCACCCCTCCCCTCAGGCAGCCTAACCCTAACCCACCCCTCCCCCAGCCAACCCCTAACCCTCCCCCTAGTGCCTAACCCTAAACCTAATACTTACTATCGCAATCTGTCAGGATTATGACCGTCTGCATTCTGCCAGTCAGGTTCCTGACTACTTCCCATTCTTTACAGCACATTCCAGTCGAAGCCAATGAACAAAGAAATATTCCTAAGATTTATACCCTCTGCTCTCACTAGGGACAGTTCTCAGAACCGGTTTCAACTAGCATAAAATAAAAATACATCACTATGGAAGCAGAGTTTCCTTATATGTCCTTATAGATAATACTGTACCTTGCATGTCTCAGCATGTATCTGCTGATTCTTGCCTGGGCATATTGTACTGTGGACTAGTGGGTGTAATTCATTTCCAGATTTTTGTCTGTCCAGCACACAGCTACACCTCCTACACAATAAACCTCCATCCCCCAGCATCTTCTGTGTCGTTGATGAACTGCAAAAGGAAACAAATGAAAAATTAGACACTATATTGTTTTACATTTTATTGATGTCAATATGGCACTAGCTAATAAGATACGCCAAGCCTGGCACTGTGCCAGGCTCCTTAATATCTTCTGAATAGGCGCCATTTTGGAGAAGACATCGCTGGAATTATGAAGTTACCAACAGACATTATGGGGGATGGGGGACTGCAGTAACTATTTCACATGGGCTCCTGGCAGGGAGTGAGGCATACACCATGTGCATTACATTTTTGGGTGAAGAACACATTCTCCAGTTTCCCGTGCTGCAGGACTTAACCACCATGACCAACATAGGTCCTCAGGGAGTAGGGCTCATTACTAGTAACAATGTATGGCACGTTATAATAATGAACAACTATTCAGATGTTTAAAATTGTGTTGGTATAAGATTATCATTCTGTCATCATATTATCAATGCTATAATATCTAACATAGAGCTACAGAAATAACCACATAAAGTATACTACAGCACACATTTATATAGTCACTTTAATAGTGTACCTTTTCTACTGCACCATGACATTGCAAAATGCAGTCAAAAATACTGTATTTACATCTTTACCTCTTAAGTTTCCAATACTGTTGATGGATCACTATAATACTGACTAACAATGTATCATTTTTGGATTCTTGTAACTAATGTTGGAGACATTGGGACTGATTCAGAAGTGGATGGAGATGTGGCTTCGTCTATTGGCAGTCGCCTGTCTGTGACTTAATGCAAATGCCCCTACAAAGCCCTTCCATGGCATACATCCATGCGTCTGCATGTGCAAGGGCTGAGATGCCCACCGTCAAATACCTATTGGTGCGTCTATAGACATGCCATCCGTCGCACCAGCAAAACTTGTACCAGCCCTATGGCAAATGTAGTTTCTCCATCTGAGTATGGCCTCCTATGTGAGCAGCTGAGCATCTGTGTACACAGCCACTTTCACCCACATGGCCGTGACACTCCCATAACACGCCCATAAGATGGACCATGTCCGTGTGTGCACTAAGACACTTCCCAGTCAGGGCCGTAAGCTGGCTAGCAGGGAGTCTGGAAGGACACACGGCAGCCAGTATCGATGCTGCAGTGCTCTGACCGCGCACCCTGCAGCCTGTACAGCTGGTCAGAGTGTCCTGAGGATGCCCTGGCTAGTGCTGTGGTGCTCCGTCATGGCACCCCAGCCCACCAACCCCCTGGGACGCATCCTGATGACGGCATGTGCTCAGGGGAAGGGGGCAGCACACATGGAGCACTGACACCTTATTATGTAGCTGCTCCCAGGCACCCTCCAGGAAAGCCCATCACTTTTCCAAGTAACTTCTGATACCGTGTGTCTCTGTCGCAACAGCACCTATGAGAATACACTCTGTGTAACGCATGCGCCGTAGGAGCTTTTAGGGATTTTCATGCAAGCGCAGTAGCATAAATCACTCATCTACTGTATGTGAACATTGGCATCGCTTGTGGCTCTAAATTAGCCCCATTGCCTCCTAATTACTGTTGAGTTCCACAATGGAATTTTATTTTAATGTATTTTCTATACTGTTAGTTCAGTGAAACAAAATAAATTAAATTCAATTTAAGTAAATCGATTGAAATCAACTTTCCATGCTTGATGCTCTAATACTACTTTTTATTGCTGCTGACTTTTAGATCATTATTAATTGGTACTAGGTAGTAATACAGATCTAGTACCTATGTAATCTTTTTAAGAAGATCTATGTTCATATGTTGGTATTAATGTAAAAAAATGATACTTACGTTTTGTTAAATGATCTGTTCTCTTATATAATTTATCTACAGTATGAAATTCATACTTGTTCAGTAATAGCAACTGAGATGGTGCAGTAAATGCAAGTATTCCTAGTACATTATTAAATTATTAGGAATACCTACCTGAACTTGCTGACCATGGTACATGGTCAGCAAGACAATGGTACAGTGGACAATGAAATATCTACACAAAATACAGGTACTGTATACAGTGTTCTGACACCTCACTGATATAGAAAGGAACCACAGATTTCTTTTATATAATGTTTTTCAATGCTGTTCATGCTTGTTAGTTGGCTCTGTGGCATTATATTCCCCTTTCTTTCAAACAGCGCTCTTTAAGATTTGTATTTTAATTTACAGTTCATTGGGTAATTATCCCTACAAGTGCCTGTTTTTTTGTAGTACATTGGAATAAATATATTGTGTTGAGTTCATTATATAGGGAGATGTGTGGAAACCAACTCAAACATGGTCGAACAGGATCAACCGTGGTTGAACTACCTCTAACACGGTTGAACCTGTCTGACTTTCTCAAATTTAGGTTCGTTATTATTGGCTAAAACATTTAGAAATTCCTTCTAATATTCATACTAGTGTGATGGACCATATTATGGAGGAGATGCACTAAGCCTTGGGGTATATTTACTAAAGTGAGAGTTTTTAGAAATGGAGATGTTGACCATAGCAACCAATCAGATTCTAATTAACATTTAACTAGCACCTTCTGGAAGATAAAAGCTAGAATCTGATTGGGTGCTATGCACAACATCTCCACTTCTAAAAAAATTTCACTTTGGTAAATATATTGGAGAGAGATAAAGTAGCAACCAATCAGCTCCTAACTGTCACTTTACAAGTTGCGCTTGAAAAATGACAGTTAGGAGCTGATTGGTGCTTTCTCTCTCTCCAAGGCTTAGTACATCTCCCCCCGAGACACAATATGGATTGAGCAGCTCTAGTGGCAGGCAATACCAAGTACAGCTGGGATGTTAGCTTGAAAATACCACCAGGGCAGAGTGAGTAAGATGGAGGAGACCACAACTGGGCAGAGGCAAAGTGTGAACTTGAGTACAGTGAAAAACTATTTTAACTTCAAAACGTTGTTTCCTATTTCCTCCCCCAGCCTGACTTTTATAATAGAAATATTACAATATATATATTTTTATCATTCTAATTTCATTTTTGTGGTGTGCTTTGTTCTCCTTAGGGCTATCTAATTAGCTACTTGTCATAAACAACTCAAACTTTTTCATATGTAGAGCTGAGAACAGCAAGTCTAAACACTATTGGAAAGCTGAAATCGCCAGGTCCAGTATTTCATTTCTGCATTGCATTACACTGTCGGCCTGCCAGATCTAAGTCATATTCTCTCTGCCGTGTTCCAGGAAAATGAATCACACAACAATCTCAATAATTCTGTTAGCAATGTACTTTTAAAAAACTTGGACTTCAAAGGTGACAGGTTGTATGTTCAGCAGCCAGGGTAAATGCAGGCATGAATTATATCTTAATTCCGTATTTTCTGCATAAAAAGGAGTGATAGCAAAAACAATATATGTTCATAACCTCGCCGCTAAGTCATTGTTATTTTTCTCTTGTTTGAGGTGCTTCAGAAATGAAATGGGGAATTTAGATTTATTGCTTTTTGTTGTTACACTATGTTTACGCCTGTTTTTATTGTTTCTTTGATCATAAGATAGGTGAAATTGGCTTTTGAATAAAGTTGTTTTGAAAGGGTTTTGATCTAGAAGTTTTTGCTCACAATATATAGGAATGAACCACTTCCAAGGTGCTGTCATAAACTTTTCATACTAGTGGCACCAATGTTGTAAGGACTGAACATGGAGGAGGCCTGGGAAATACAGCATAATAGACTGTAAATGATACATTGGCTAATTCACAATTATGATTAATGATCATATGTACAATATCCCCATGATAGCAAGTGCATCCCAAATCATTACTTCACTAAGTGAATTCTATTCTCCAGTTAGAATTACAAGCCAACACTAAATGTTTAAAGTAATTGACCAGTGAGTGTGCTCCCAATAGTTCACATCACAAAAGAAAGCAGTTAAGAGGATGTTTACATTTTTATTTTTTTGCTTAAAATAACCCATATAATTTTTTTTTTTTACATATTTACATTTTGCAATGAATAAGACATAAACCAATCACAGAAGTGATATGGTTCGGGTCCATTTTAGGATGTCAACTTTTGACACCAAATTGTACACAAAGTGCCCTTTGTTTAACTATAAGGGGCAAATGTACTAAGCTCTGGAAAGTGATAAATTGGTTGGTAGTTTATCACTCTCCAATTTATTACTTTCCAGAGCTTAGTACATCTCTCCCTAAGTCACTGATCGGGCTTTGGGAAACTATGTTTATTCGGTACAAGCTGTTGGCACCATGGCACGAGTATACCAATATCTGTAATTGTGTAGGTTGGACACAGCACCATTCTTCCACGAAAATGTCACTGAGTGATGATGAGAATTGGGGCCCTCAAACTGGGGAGGGAAGGAGGGGGGTGGGGACACATCCTGTTTGAAAACCTAGGCACCCTGTAGATGTTGCTGAAAGAGGTATAGCCCTCACTATCTTGGGGGCAAGACTGCACCCATTTGGCGATCCGTTGACCAACCCCTCCATTATGTGCCCGTTAGTTTCTTACTAGTTCAAAGTACCTGAAGCAATCTCAAACTTCAAGTGGACATATATACACATAACATGGAATATACAAGGGGAGTGGGTCTAGACTGCACACCCTAATGTAATGAGAGGTGCTATCTTGCTGAGATTTATAGTACTACAATAGAAAAAATTAATGCAGATGATCTATGCAATCATTACTACTCAAAATTGAAATATATATTATTACAATTGAATATCATATAAGAGGTTCTTAGCATATATTTGGCCTGCCCACCACCATCCAGGTCACCTCATGTCGGGCAAGTCCCTAACACTTTGGGGTTCACATTCGAGGCGCAGGGCGCTCCCAAAACAACCCAGCCAAAAAAACACCCCAGGGCATCACTCTGGTGAAAAATAGCAGTGGAGTGTTACAGATTATCAGATGTGTGAAGGCAGCTACTCAGTGTTAAGAGTGTTACAAGAATAAAATGTGTGAAAAAATGCATACAGGGTTCCAAACTGGATCAGGCCCGGAATTTAGCCGGTGCCGACCCAGGATATTCCCAAGTCGGCGCCGTCCACACCGGAGCCAGGTCTGCAGTGACCCAGCTTTTCCGGCGTGGAAGTGGACGCTTGGAGATGACGTCATCTCCAGGCGCCACTGAAGTCGGCCAATCGGCCAGCATGCGGTGCGTTCCAGGTCATCATGACCCGGATTGCGCCATTTACACTGCAGGGTATCACAGGTCATATCCGTGTTAAACCCGGCAAGTTACATGGGTTGGATTGCTGGGTCACTCGACCCGGGAATCCAGCCCTGTCCCCTTTTACAACAAGGAGTTAATCGGGTTAACCCTGCAATAACCCATGTTTTAGCTCTGGTGTAAAAGGGTATAAGAGGGAGCTGGGGGAGGGGTGCCAATCTAGACTGAAGCAATCTCAAACTTCAAGTGTACATACTGTATATACACATAACATACAATATACAAGCGGAGGGGCTCTATACTGCACTCGATAAAACTTTGGGGCTCACATTTGGGACGCAGGGTGCCCCCAAACCAGCCCAGCCAAAACCCACCCCAGGGCATCACACTGGTGAAAAATAGTAGTGGGGTGTTACAGATTATCAGGTGTGTAAAGGCAGCTACTCAGTGTTAAAAGTGTAGAGCTGGGTACACACTGACAGATATATTGGGCGATCAATTGATTGGCCAATATCTGGCACCCGTCGGCAAGCGTGTACCAGCGATATATCTGTGAACGACGTCATTCACAGACCTATCTCATTGGCTGTGCTGCACAGCTGATGGACAGATATATCTGCAGACATATCTGTCCATCGGCAAGTGTGTACGGACGGACTGCTGATCGCCCATACACATGCAGTGGCAGCCGCAGGGATGGGAGCTCCCGCCCCGCCCCCCGGCCAGCAGGACCTGCGGCTGCCTGGAAGATGATGGTTGTTCAGTGTGTATGAACGACCATCATGTATCTGCCGATCACTCGATCTGCAGATATACCTGCTAGGTGTGTACCCACCTTTACAAGAATAAAGGACCTCATTCAGACCCGGTTGCAAGCGCTGAGCGCTTGCAACCGGATCGATGTTTAGGCCCTGTGCACACGCAGCGGCCGCACTGCACATGCGCAAGCCCCGGAGCGAGAGAGAAATTCTCTCGCTCCGGAGCTCAGTACAAAATGGGCGGCTGTCGATGGTGACTGACAGGTCGACCCGTTTTGTAGGCGTGGCAGGGGGGGTGTGTCACAAACGGAGGCGTTCCTTAAGGAACGCCTGCCGTTTTGTGGGCGGCCGCACTGACATCCGCAGTGATATCAGTGGGGAGCTTCCTGCTCGATCAGAGCAGGAAGCTCCCTGGGGCTTGCGGTTGCCAAGACTCAACCTTAGGGTCTCGTCACAAGCCCCGATGGTCGCGATGGTCTTAACCTTAACCCACAGGTTAGCTAGCGACCAGGAGGCCGCACTTGGTTAGACAAGCGTCCGCCCTCATTCAGAGCGAGCGCTCACTTCTTGCGACCGCCTCTGAATGAGGGCCAAAATGTGTGAAAAAATACATAGATAAAAAAGAAACAAAGAAAGTGACATAAAATGTGAATATAAGTGTTAAGTGGTGATGCCCTGAATTGGCCCAGCCAGAACAGCTCACACCCCAATGCTCGCCACAAAAAACTGACACTATATAAAATATAAAAAGGACTTACCGCTGTTGATTATGCCTGATCCAAAGTGCAGTCAGGTGCTAGTTTTGTCTAGTGTGTACCCAGCTTTACTGTCATTTCAAAGACTGTGCTAGATAAATGACAGAAGCTAATTGGTTGCTTTGGGAAACTGCTCCACTTTACCTCTCAGAGGCTTGATACATCTCTCCCATTATGAGCTGCACATCCAGCGTGTTTTATAGCTGGGGTCCACAATTGTGGTGTACACACAGGCTACCTTATCTCCACTAGATCTGTTGAAAATATACAAAGCTCGAAAACTGCTGCTGAAATTCACAGCAGCGCTATAATATTTCTGTGGTCACAAAAATAAAAAACAAACTTTCGCTTTAATATGCATATTATTTAAAGATGGTATTATCTTTTAATTAAACAAATGCCAATTTCCTTGAGTGCGCAGAAACACACATGCACCACAGCTGATATTTGGGACTCAAATTTTAATCAAACACAGATACAGTACAAATACCACAAAGCACTAAAACAACTGCCAGGGACAGCCTCAGGTTTTGCAGATTTGTTCCTAGAATGTACAGTAATATATAAAAAATAAATGTGATTCTGCATATTGTATGGCCTTAATACAATCTTGCTGGGCTTTTCTAGATAACTATTGTGTTGGACCCAGCAAATGCCAGGTCTATAGGGTCTCCTTGTCACCCCTCTGCCCCTACCCCTTACATTTACCCCCAAATGCGGACCCTTTATCTCTTTCTATAGTGGAAGAAGAAAGAGGATGCTATTTTAAGGGCACAACAAACAGCTGCCAATAGTCTAATATCTTATTCTTAACAAGAATATCACCACAATTCTAAAAAACAATCGATGTCAAAGGAACAGAATATGACACAAGAGCTGTGGCACTGTATATGATGTTACACAAATATAACTGTGCAAATGAGATATCTGTATACATAAATATGTCAAAATAATGTCCTGAGTAGTAACTTTCATGTTAAAATTTTTCTTTGATGAATTGGCGTACCCCAACTCACTTCTTCTCAAAGGTTGTGTGAACATATAAAGGTATCTTTCCTTATGGACAGCCTTTCAATGTAAACACTTTTTTAAAAAGTTGCGTACCAAAACTCACACTGTGTGGTATGAGTATGATCATATAACGGTTTCTTTCAAATGCTCATCTGGAATTTTCTTATGAAATGTAGGGGTACATACCCCAACTTACATAGAGTGATGAAGTGGTACTCCTATAAAGGTTTCTTTATTCTCCCCGACACTTTAGATCCTCCAAAGATATAAACCCATAAACTCCATAATAAAAAAGGGGTTTATTTTAATCAAGGTTCCAAAACAAGTTTCCACAAAAAAAGGGGTGAATAAATAACAATAAAAAACTAAAAGGTGCACATGAGGCACCATAGAAAATGCATACAGTCCAAAAAAATCAAGGATTTAAAAAAATTCCTTTTGGTTGGGTTACTCACACCTTCAGTAATATGTCTGAAGGTGTGAGTAACCCAACCAAAAGGAATTTTTTCATTTATTACCCCTTTTTTTGTGGAAACTTGTTTTGGAACCTTGATTAAAATAAACCCCTTTTTTATTATGGAGTTTATGGGTTTATATCTTTGGAGGATCTAAAGTGTCGGGGAGAATAAAGAAACCTTTATAGGAGTACCACTTCATCACTCTACATAAGTTGGGGTATGTACCCCTACATTTCATAAGAAAATTCCAGATGAGCATTTGAAAGAAACCGTTATATGATCATACTCATACCACACAGTGTGAGTTTTGGTACGCAACTTTTTTAAAAAGTGTTTACATTGAAAGGCTGTCCATAAGGAAAGATACCTTTATATGTTCACACAACCTTTGAGAAGAAGTGAGTTGGGGTACGCCAATTCATCAAAGAAAAATTTTAATATGAAAGTTACTACTCAGGACATTATTTAGACATATTTATGTATACAGATATCTCATTTGCACAGTTATATTTGTGTAACATCATATACAGCGCCACAGCTCTTGTGTCATATTCTGTTCCTTTGACATCCTTTATCTCTTTCCCCTGCAGCACGAGCTGTTAGTGGGATGGGGGAAGGGATACATTTACTGCAAATGTCCATCTCAGGACATGCGTTGTAGAATTATTATATAGATATTTATTTAAGCATTAAAAAGACCAAAAATTAAATTTTAACTAGAGATGAGCAGAACCGGACCCACCCGAACTTCGCAATCCGGGTTGGGATTAGAGTCCGGCTCGGGTATTCCCGCCTGACTCGGATCCTAAAACGAGGCAAAACATCATCATCCCGCTGTCGGATTCTCATGGGTTTTCGATACTATAAAAGGTACACGGTCATTGGCACCATTTCACTCTGGCTGTGGAGAGTGAAGTGAACAGACATGCTGTGTCTGTCCAGGAGTGCTGTGTCTGTCCCGGGCAGGGGCTGCTGGGTCCATCAGGGGTTGCTGTATCCATCCAGGGGCAGTGGCTGCTGTGTCAATCCATGGCCAGGGGCTGCTGTGTCCATCCAGGGCAGGGGTTGCTGTGTCCATCCAAGGGCAGTGGCTGCTGTGTCCATCCATGGGCTGCTGTGTCCATACAGGACAGAGGCTGCTGTGTCCATACAGGACAGAGGCTGCGGTGTCCATCCAGGGGTAATGGCTGCTGTGGCCATCCAGGGGCAGTGGCTGCTGTGGCCATCCAGGGACAGTGGCTGCTGTGTACATCTAGGGCAGGGGCTGCTGTGTCCATCAATGGGTTGCTGTGTCCATCCAGGAGCTGCTGTGTCCATCCAGGGATGCTCTGTCCATCCAGGGGTGCCCAGTGTAAAGAAAATTAAAAGCTAATAATATCATTTTTTTTGTGCTGTATCCCAGTATACTACATAATTTTTTTTTTACTGTGTTGCTGCCAGTCAGACGGCAGTGTAATATATTCATACACGTATGTGACAATATAAATCATAGTGCAGTTTAAGATTCATATACATATTGTGACACTGTAAGTGTAACCGCAGTGTAAGATACACGTATTGTGACACTAAGTGGTAGCGCAGTGTATTCATAAAAAATATTGTGACACTAAGTTGTAGCGCAGTGTTTTATTCATAAAAAAAATTGTGACACTGTAAGTAGAAATGCAGTGTAATTTTCAACATGTATTGTGACACTGTAAGCGGTAGCGCAATGTATTCATAAAAAATATTGTGACACTGTAAGTTGTAGCGCAGTGTTTTATTCATAAAAAAATAGTGACACTAAGTAGAAATGCAGTGTAATTTTCAACATGTATTGTGACACTGTAAGCGGTAGCACAGTGTATTCATAAAAAATATTGTGACACTAAGTGGAAATGCAGTGTAATATTCAACACATTGTAATATTGTAAGTGGTAGCGCAGTGTATTCATAAAAAATATTGTGACACTAAGTGATAGCACAGTGTTTTATTCATAAAAAATATTGTGACACTAAGTGGAAATTAAGTGTAATATTCAACATATATTGTGACAGTGGTAAAGAAATAAACATCAAAGGGAAAGTTAGCTGCAGAAAAACATAAAATTGGCAATATGCCTTTCACTACATGAAGTGGCAAGGAAAGGATAAGGCCTTGGCCTTTATTTACGACTGGTGTTTCTTCCTCTTATGATGATGTAAGTCCTTCTCCCTGTAGACGTTTCAAAAAAATGAAAATCGTTAAGGCACAGGAACCAACTGTGCGCTCAGAAATGTCACAAATCCCTAAGGAGAGTGTAAGTGTGTCGGCAAGTGCCATGTGTGAGCCTGACCTTTCCAAAACTGTACTCTAAGAGGAGTCTCCTTCCACCACTTGTGCATCCTCTGGAAATGAGGGAATGAGCAGCACAAGTCAACATGCTGACATAGAAATCGAGGATGCTTCTGTGGAAATGCACCAGGATGAGGAGGATATTTGTGTAGCTGATGCTAATAAAGATGTTTACGATGAGGATGTTCTTTGTGTAAATCCGGCTCCAGTGAAAACAGTTATTGCCCATGATAAGGAAAAGCCCATTGTTATGCATGGGCATAAAACAAGAAAATCTTGTGTGGAATAATTTCTACCCAAATCCGGACAACAATTGTCAAGCCATCTGTACACATTGTCATGCCAGAGTAAGTAGAGGTAAGGACCTTAACCATCTAGGAACTTCCTCCCTGTTATGTCATCTACAACTCATCCATCCAAAGTGTTTGCATAATTCAGAACTTTTGGCTAAAAAAGTAACAACAAGCAGTCCAGCGTCAGCTAGCGCCCTTCTCTCTGCTAGATCCAATCATCTGGCATCTTCAACACCAACACCTTCATCAACAATATCCTCGATCATGATTGGAACTAATCCTGCATCCAATTTGATAAGGCTAACTCAGTCCTCCCCTATCCTGGATTCCTCAGAAGAATCCTTAAGCGCTATGCCTGCTGCTGCTGATGGGAGTGGAACTTCATCCCAGAAGGGGACCAGGAAGACTACAAGTAGTAGTTTAAAAAAACAATTGACTGTTAAACAATCCTTTGCAAGGGGGAGCAAGTATGACAGCAGTCACCCAGCTGCACAGCGGATTACTGACGCCATAACAGCTATGCTGGTATTAGATGTGCATCCAGTATCCACCATTAATGCAGTGGGTTTTAGACAGTTGAGGTTCTGTGTCCCTGCTACCATGTCCCTTCTAGATTCCACTTCACTAGAAAAGCAATTCCCAGTCTGTACAAGGATATTAAAAAAAAACCTCATTAGTGTCCTCTGAAATGCCCTTGTACCCACTGTTCACTTAACTACAGATATGTGGACAAGCGGGACAGGGCAAACTAAAGATTACATGACTGTGACTGCCCGCTGGGTAGGTGTATTGCCTCCAACAGTGCAAACAGCATCAGAAGCATCTAACAAATGCCAGCTCATTCAGAGGCATGCTACTCTGTGCATTACTGGTTTCACTAAGAGGCATACCACTGAGAACCTCTTAGAAAAACTCAGGGAAATCATTGCAAAATGGCTTACCCCGCTTGGACTCTCCTCTGGATTTGTGATTTCTGACAATGCCACCAATATTGTGAGAGCATTACATCTGGGCAAATTCGAACGCATCCCATGTTTTGCTCACACAATTAATTTGGTGGTATACATTTTTTTTAAAAATGACAGGGGCATGCAGAAGATGCTCTCGGTGGCCCCAAAAGTTTCGGGACATTTTTGACATTCAGCAACTGCATGTTGAAGATTGCAGCACCAGCAAATACTGTTGAATTTGCCCTGCCATCAGCTGAAGCAAGAGGTAGTAACTAGGTGGATTTCTACCCTCTATATGCTTTAGTTGATGGAGGAGCAGCAAAAGGCCATCCAAGGCTACACAACAGCCTATGATATAGGGAAATGAGCGGGAATGCACCTTAGTAAAGTGCAATGGAGAATAATTTCTGTCTTGTGCAAGGTTCTCAAACCCTTTGAACTTGCCACATGTGAAGTTAGTTCAGACACTGCCAGTTTGAGCCAGTGTTATGAATCCCAGGAAGATTCTCTTCAGAAGGATAGTGCAGTTATTAACCAGGGCCATAGATGCTAGACATAGGTGGAGATCTGGCGGTCACGTAGCAGCCTTGAGGGCTGGTGGTGCCTGGCAAGATGGTGACCAAATGGTCACGGAACAGTCTTGAGGGCTTGGAGATACTTGGCAAGATGGTGACCAGATGGTCACGAAACAGCCTTGAGGGCTTGGAGTTACTTGGCAAGATGGTGACCTGATGGTCACAGAGCAGCCTTGAGGGCTGGAGATGCTTGGCAAGATGGTGATCTGATGGTCACGGAGCAGCCTTGAGGGCTGGAGGTGCTTGGCAAGATGGCGACCAGATGGACACGGAGCAGCCTTGAGGGCAGAAAGTGCTTGGCAAGATGGTGACCTGATGGTCACAGAGCAGCCTTGAGGGCTGGAGGTATCCTGAGAGGCAGGGCAGCGGAGATATCCTTAGTAAACAATATAGTCCACTTCAGATGCTGCCGGGATGGTGCAGGAATGTGAAGGTTGAAGACGCAGCACTGTGGTAAATGCCGCCAAGATGATGCGGCAATTGTGATGACTGAAGACGCTGTACTGCAGTTAATGTCGCCGGGATGGTGCGCTAGTGGAGAGATAAGGTGTACACACACTGCAGAGGTGGTAGCTGAGTAAGGCTGGAGACCCTCAGACGCAGCAGTGCACACTCTGCCATTGGAATATGACACAGCACTTTGAAGGCTGGAAGCACTCTGCAGCAGAGATAGCCACGATGTTATAGTGGAACCTCACACGCTGCAGTGCGGTTAATGCCACAAGAAAATGATGCGGCAACTGGGAGGTGATGCGTACACTTGCTACGGAGATTGTTGTGGTGTTAGGCTGGAGACTCTTGGATGCAGTAGTGTATACTGTGCCTCCGGAATATGACACGGTACTTGGAAGGCAGGAAGCACTCTGCAGCAGGGATGCCGCGATGTTATGCAGGAACCTCGCATGATGCAGTGCGGATAATGCTGCTGAGATGTTATTTGACAGGAGACATGACAGATGTTATAGTGGAACCTCACACGCTGCAGTGCGGTTAATGCCACAAGAAAATGATGCGGCAACTGGGAGGTGATGCGTACACTTGCTACGGAGATTGTTGTGGTGTTAGGCTGGAGACTCTTGGATGCAGTAGTGTATACTGTGCCTCCGGAATATAACACGGTACTTGGAAGGCAGGAAGCACTCTGCAGCAGGGATGCTGCGATGTTATGCAGGAACCTTGCATGATGCAGTGCGGATAATGCTGCTGAGATGTTATTTGACAGGAGACATGACAGACTCAGGACTGGAGATGTTGACAATTACCATGAGAGATACCAACTCTATAGAACTAGAAACACATGTAAGACGCTATCACCAGCATCCAAGCAATGCACCAGCAGGACAGAAAAAGGAGGAAGAACCAATCCAGTCCTGGCAGGGATGACGTACAGCCAGATGGGAGGACTTCATGAGTTGACAGTGTGGCATCTCCATCTCCTGGCAAGAGGCCTATGAGAATCGCCAGGAGCACCGTTGTCCAACAAGATGCGACGGCGGCTTGTGACAGTCAGGTCATTCCCCTAATCAGACCTTTGCAAAAGCAGCTGGAGAAACTGAAGGAGGAGCTGAAATTGAGCGATTCCACTAAGTATGTCGGACTTGTAGATCAAGCCCTTGATCGCTTCGCCAGGATCCAAGGGTCGTCAATCTCTTTAAACCAGATCACTATATTTTGGCGACCATACTTGATCCTAGGTTTAAGTCATACGTTGTGTCTTTCTTTCTGCCGGACACAAATCTGAAGAGATGCAAAGAGCTGTTGGTGAAAAAATTGTCAGCTCAAGCGGCATGTGACATGGCAGCATCTCTTCCTTCAGTTTCTGCGGCTGCCAGGAAAAAAACTACATTTTCCTAAGAGACCCACTGCTGGTGATGCAGATCAGTCAGCAAAACCTAATGACATTTGGTCGGGTCTGAAAGAACTGCCTACATGACATGTCTACCGTGACTTTTTCTGATATGGTCACCATTCAGAGAATGGTTGATGATTATTTTAGGGATAGCATCCATATAGGCATGTCAGACAGTCCATTTCACTACTGGCAGCTAAAAGAGGCAATTTGGAGTCCCTTACACAAACTGGTTTTGCTTTACTTAAGTTGCCTGCCCTCCAGTGTGTACTCTGATAAAGTTTTCAGTGCAGCCGGGAACCTTGTCAGCGATTGGCATAAGAGGTTACTTCCCCAAAATGTTGAAAAGATGATCATCAAAATGAATTACAAATTCCAATAGGAAGACGTCTACCAACAATTAAGTCAAAAAAATACAGAGGCGCCTGTAATGGTGGATTCCAGCGGGAACTAATTAATATTGTGTGAAGAAGAGGATGTACACACTGATGGAGATGATGATGATGACATCTGATCTTACTTATGTTGCCAGCTTGTGTATGTAGAGATCATTGCCACCAATGACCACTGCTCATTGGCAGCTTGTTTTTGTGGGGGCCCAAACAAACCAATAATTTCAGCCACAAGTGGCAGTCCCTGTCGCTGAAGTGATTTGTTTGTTAAACTGTGAATGTCCTGTTTCATATATACAACATAAGGGTGGGTGGGAGGGCCCAAGGACAATTCCATCTTGAAACTCTTTTCATTGCATTATGTGCTGTTTGGGGCATTGCTGCCTGACATTTTAAATTTTATAGTTTATGAATGTCCAGAAATTGTAATGGTCACAGACAGCATCTCCTATATGCCCCTTTCATTTCTTTAAAAAAAAATCTGAAGCACCAAGTTGATGGGGTGGGCAAATATGAGCAGCAGTACAGAGCATCTTCCTGCCAGGATGTGTGCAATAAAGTGCAAATACGTTTAATACAAAAATTAGTTGTGTATATTGGTCACATACATACATATTTACATGGTACATGCAGGGCGTAAAGCAGGTTGTTGACAAATAACTTCCAGTAGGCCAAGCAAACATCACAGATGCTGGGAGTTCTTGTTCAGCCAGAGAACTACGGGCTGCTTTCCTCTGATGTGAACAGTAAGTCTTGGTCTCATTATCCCTAACAACCTCCCTGAGTGGAAAGTAAACATCTGTTTACAGTATGTTCTAGCAGCACCTCCCCAAGCAAGGCCACCTCATTTCTATTACATGTATAAAAATTTAAAAACTTCCTCCAGATCAAAGATGTCTTTTAGGAATTGAAGAACTTGATCCTACATTGATCATCCCTCATAAATAATCTTAAGAATTTAAACATTAAAATAAAAGATAAATTAAAAACTTATCAATCCTTCCGTCCTTTACAAGTTTTTGGTCAGAGACCCGAGGGATGAAAACATTCTTGGTTATTAAACTTCCTATGGGTTGAATAGTTTATTAAACTGCCATCCTGTCTACCACTGCAGTGCCGCTCTGTTCCATGTTGGAAGCTGAACTGCCACATGTTAGTGCCACCCATTGCTGTCACTAAGCTTAGTCAGCCAGCTAGCTGGATGCAACCTTTTGGCCTAAACTAGATGAAATCAATATTGTGACCTGTGAGGTGGACAGAATTGACTGGAAATGACTGGAAATAAATGTTATTGAGGTTAATAATACTGTAGAAACAAAAACAGGCCCAATTTATGTGATTTTTGCTGTTTTTATGATTTTTTAGAATAAAATACAGATCCAAAACCAAAACACGCAAGGGTGGTTTTGCCAAAACCAAATCCAGAACCATAACACGAAGGAGATACAGATCCAAAACATGGAGGTCGGCGCACATTCCTACTAATGACATGCTTATATGCAGTGGTGGAGCCATGTACAGATCCCTCCTCTGTGATGTCACACGAGGGGGGAGCGCCAGTGGCAGTAGAAAGTGGGGAGCTATTCGGATGCTCCGGACAGCTCTACACATTACAGGGTGTGTGCCTAGAGTGTCCAATGGACTCTCTGGGTAGCACTGAAGCAGCACAACCCGGCCGCAGAGTGCTGTTCCAGGCACCCTGTTAGCCAGATACAGGTGCCCTACACCATGGGCCACAGCACCGGTCACACAGCCCACCCTGCAGCCCTGCTTATATGCCCAAATTCAACAGCAAAGTGTATTTGGAAATTATTTTTAAATATTGACAATTGTTGACTGATATTTATTGTTATACATTTAGATGGCAAACTGCCATTTTGCAAAAACGTTTGTCAATACAAAACTAAATATCAAACTAAAAAAAGATCAATATATATGTGGTACCCCCATAGTTATGGGGTTACTCCTTTAACTAGTTAGGGGATATAGTTACCCCACAAGCCCCTGTTAGTTTTTTTATAAGATCATATAGCATCATTGGTCCCATAGGATAATACAGTGAACGTTTGCTGACCTTAATCCCTCGGACCTTACTGAGCAATACTGCACCTGGTATGTCTGTAAGGGGTTTCAGTGGAATGCCCTTGGAGCTGTTAACATAAGGATGTTATAACTTTTATGTTTGCCCTGGATTACAATTACCAGACTTCACATTATCCAATCTGCCAGGAGAGGTGCTCTGATGCTGGATTTGAGTCCCTGGAGGAAGCTTGCCTGGGGATTTGAAAAGAGGACCCTGCTTTGGTAGAAGCCCCCTCTGAAATAAGGACTGCCTTCCTAAGTGCCTGTTATCAGGAGGTGCCACATGTGGAAGTCTGTGCATTCTGGGAGAGAAGAGGAGCTGTATGGGAAGGAGGTCTCATCAGAGGAAGAGTGCTTCAGGACCCCTCCTGCTGCTGTGTTTGTTTGCTGGACAGAGCCCTTGTGGAAAGGGATTTTGCACCTGTTGCCCCTTGTAAAATACCTGCCGGAGGTCTGCAGCTGGAAGCTCTGGTGCGGTGCGGTGCTGTGCATCCCAGAGTTGCCCTGGACATCGGAGGAGGCTGAATAGCCACTGCCAGGGGTGAGACCATACCAGAACCTCCCTATACTCTGTCCGTCCACAGCTCCTATCTTCCCTCCATTAAGGCCCTGCCCCTCTGTACACCTATCCTATCTGGGTCCCCTGGGTCTACTGCATTATCCTTTACCTTGTGGCTAACCATGATTAGGCTGGGAGACTAGATTTTGTGTTAAAGCTGGGACCGGGGGGTTAGTCTCCCACACAACTGGGTGTAGAAAGGGGTCATAGTGTCTTGAATTAGGTAAAGTGTGTGTGTAGTGATGAAATAGGGGGGAAGTAAAAGATAGGTCACCCCCTCTTTTCCCCAAGAATTGTATTGGTGGTCATTTTCTTTCCTGTGAACCTCTGGCTCATGTCCAGGAGGGGACGTGATCTATGGGTGTTGGCTCATGTCCGATGCCACCGTGGGATGTCCTAATGTTTATTTTTAAACTAAATGCAATGCTATTGATGTGTATTTGCCTCTGTTTAGTGTTGACCACTTGTGTCAATTAAGTGGTTGATAGTGGCCTTCCGTGGCCCTTTATCTGTTATAACACTCTGTAAAGCTGTTCACTGCTCGCTGTTATTATTGTCAATGCTGCTTAATATTTTGCTTGCATGAAATGTTTGAATATTTACTGGTATTGATGTTAATGTAAATTGTCTCTTATACACTGTTTGGCCTGGTAACCAGTCAAAGTCCATTCATGCTGATGTAATGTACATTACTTGTTTATTCAGCCCTGTGTAACCCCAGCTGGCTCTTTCTGGTGGTAGTAATTTGTGGCATAGGCGTTTAGGAAAACTGTGTTACATTATAGCTGCCGGTGAACTACTGCTACCAGCATAGCCTCAGTGTTGTCCTTATTTTCTCAAGGATCAAGGGCTGTGTTACATTATTGCAAGTTGCCGGTGAACTACTGCTACCAGCATAGCCTCAGTGTAGTCCCTATTTTCTCAAGGACTGTGTTACATTATTACAAGTTGCCGGTGAGCTGCTACTACCAGCATAGCCTCAATGTTGTCCTTATTTTTTTTTAAGGCCAAAAGACTGTGTACATTTTTGCAAGTTGCCTGTGAATTACTGCTATCTGCATAAACTGTTAGCCATTTCAGTTGGAGAACTACAAGTTCAAGCTTGGCCTGCATGTGTTTTCCCACGTTTTTAGCAAAAGTTGAAACATTAGCACGGACTGTATATCAAAGCTATGGCCTGCTGGTGCATTACTGACACCAACTCGACCTGCAGGTTTCAAGTACTGTTCTTTCTTTTGCTTGGAGTTAAAGTAAAGTCTGCAGATACTGTGGTTCTTGTTGTTTACACTCGCTTGCCAGCTGGGGCCACCGGTAGAGGACAGGGAGGTAATAAGCAAAGATCTTGATATTAAAAAGTGTAATTTATTTCTTTTAATCTGTGAATGGTAAACATTTCCTGTGTCAAGTGTTAATCTTTGATTGGTTACAATAAAATTGTGTTGTACCTTCCTTTCGGTCTGGTCACTGTGTCTGCAAAAAAAAGGAAACGTTAGCAAACTTGCCTCTCTGTCACGGTGTGTCCTATATAAGCTACGAAGAACTTGGCCACCTAAGCATTTCTAAACACACCTGAACCCGGTGCTAGTGGTGCACCAGTCAGTACATCACATATAGCCAAAAAGATCCCAGGTTATAGGTCCAAAGAAGTCTGTTCCTGCAAACAGTCAGTTGGTGCTATAGGTATGATTCTTGTTTTAACAGCAGGTGATTTAAAGTTAAACAAGACTTTCTTCAAGCCTCCAAATCTTTAATAATTCCTAGAAAACTCACCTCTTCAAATTCAAAGTGGTTCAAATTCCTGAACCACTCACATAACCTCCATAAGCTACGTATGCTATCCATCTACCTACCCTCTACACACAGGCCCTGGTTCAGCAAGGATGGCAGATGAGATTGCAATAGCGATTACGCACTCAGGCCCTGATTCAGAGCCGGACGCTCTGACAGAGCGCTCGCTCTGAATCAGGGCCGTCCCTCCTACCTTTTGGAGCGGCCTACTGGCCGCTCGCATAGCTGTGGGGGACCACCCACAGGTATAGCGAGCGGCCAAAATGATGGTCGCGATGGTCAAGACCATCGCAACCATCGGGCTTGCGATGAGGCCCTTGCGGTAGGGCCTCTATCAGAGCCAAAAGCACTCCCACTGACATCACTAGTGATGTCAGTGGTGCCAGTCCCAGACGGTAGGCATTCCCATGGGAACGCCTCCGTCTGGGCAGCCACGCCCCCGGCACGCCCCCAAAAGGGGGCGTGCTGTCAATCACCATCGACTGCACGCCCCTTATGGTGCAAGACCCATAACGACGACTTGGCCATCGTTATTCGGATCTCACACATGCGCACGACAGAGCCGCCTCCGTCGTGCGCATGCACACATGGGCAACATCGACCCACTTGGGCAACATCGAGCGCGTCTGAATCAGGCCCTCAGTCTCACTGCGATCATATGCTAATCTATTGGGAACACTATGCCGTTGCAGCACAACATAAGGACGCCCATTTTACATTACACATATCCGTAATACTTAGCAAGATTGCGAAACCATCTGTAACATCGAGTACCACTGCAGCCTCACGCCCTTTGCACAAGGTCAAACGTTATTTAGAAATTGCTAACCTTCCAGTATACAGTGAGAGCTCGGGCTGCATATGCGATCGCAGTGGATAATTTATACACCCCACTGCAATGGCGTTCAAATGCACTGGCACGCCTGCGTTTGCCCGACCTCCCCCCCTCTCCTGTCACCACCCCCAAATGGTACTTCCTGTCAATCACTCTGTTATGGATCTTCGTAGCAACTTGCAGTCCCGAACGCAGTGGAGTGTTCCAGCACGTATATGCATGCGCAGTATGCAACAATCAGCCGATTGCATGCGTAATTGCAGTTGTGATCCTTGCTGAATCAGGCCCACAGTTCACACATAACTTCTCATTGTAGACTCATATAACCACATAACACCAGACCAGCATTGCTGTGTGACTGGATCGTATAAAGGGCCTAATTCATCAAGGAACGCAGTTGCTAATACGCACGCAATCGGTCGATTGTTGTGTACTGCACATGCTTATGCATCACAGTGCGCGAACTAGCATTTGCATTCGGAACTGCGATTGCAGAGGCCACGCAGACCCAGAGCAGAGTGATTGACAGGAAGTGCCATTTGTGGGTGTTGAAGGGGCGTGGTCGGACGAACCAAGGTGTGCCAGTGCGTTGCAACGCTGTTGCAGAGGCATGCATAAATTAGCCACTGCGTGATAATAAGCAACTGATAGCGTTATTGGCTGTTAGCAATTTCTGAGTAAGATCGGGGCTTGTGCAAGTGTTCATATGAGTCCGATCAGGGGCTGGCTGGCAACTTTCAACCTGGGGGGCAAACACAAGCAAGTGGCCCTGACTTTTAGCCCTGTCTAGACCACCTTCTTTCTCACATGCCCAACCGTTCAATTGCATGGTCCACCTACCCACCAGATTTTCCCTCAAAATGCTATATGACCCACATGCCCCCTCCACAGCCGGCTACTTCCCACCTGTTTGCCCCAGCATCTACCACACTCCAGCACCGTGTTCATAACATGCCCCCAAGTGCCCAAAATGTCTGACATGCCCCACTTTGTGTCCCGAATAACCTTAGCATCTGCTCCCCAGCAGCGTTACCCCCACATGCCCCCCTGCAGCATCTGCAGCACATGCCCCCTGTGGGCAAAATGCCCCCAGCTGTGCCCCCCAGCAGCATGTTTCACATATGCCCCATGCCCTAAATGCCCCAATGTCTGCCCATCAGCATTTTTCCTACATGCTTCCTTATGCCCCAATTATCTGACGCGCCCCCTCCACATTAGTCACTTTGTGCCCCAAATGCCCCCATCTTCTGCTATCCCCCAGAAGCAGGCTCCCCACATGTCTCCTGTGTGCCCCCAACCTCTAACTGACATGTTCCATATACCTGCAAAAGAAATGGTAGTTGCTCAGATCAGCTTAATTGCATAGCACAGGTGCTTGTAAAGGGCGGGGTTTACTCTGAACACAGAAAAAAACCTCCACATGGCACTATAAGCAGTGTGCTGGGGGGCAAATCTCTTTTTTTTCTGTGTTCAGAGTAAACCCCGCCCTTTACAAGCACCTGTGCTATGCAATTAAGCTGATCTGAGCAACTACCATTTCTTTTGCAAGTTTGGAGAGGCATGAAGGCAGTCAGCATTAGGAGGATGTGCTGATGCTTATAGTGCCATGTGGAGGTTTTTTGGGGTACCTCCAAGGTAAGTTAGCTCTCAGCTTTTATATGTTCTGTTATCATGCAGTACATCAATTGTAATTATATGACCCAGAGTGGGTGCTACTATTATGTAGCAATAATTATTTTGGGGTGAGCGTTTGGGAGTGGGGCCCCCAGGGGGGTTCTGACTGGGCCTTTCTCATGGCATCACCACTTAATTCACATAGAATACTTTTATCACTTTTCTATTTGTTTGTATATTATTTATGTTATTTTAATTCTTTCTCATTTCATTAACACTTATTGATTTATACTTACACATCTTTTCTTCATACTTCACTATCACCTTTTTCCCTTTTTCGTGTGATGCCCTGGGGATGGCCCTTGGTTGGAATTTTTTTGGGGTGCCTTGCTTCTCGGACGTGAACCCCTTAATGCTAGGGACGCCAGTATAGAGGAGCCTTGACGATTGGCCTGGCGCTTATTCATATATTTGCAAATGTATGTAACTAATACCTCTGAATCGCTATTATCATGTAGGATTTAAGTAATGTTTTTGCTGCAGTGTGCTGGGGGGCAAATGTTCCATATACCTATCAGCTTCTTACCTTCATTGTGATGAATTTGTAAGCAGCCAGCTGCCCGCAAAAACTATGCTGCTGCAGGACCTGGGGACACTGTAACATGGATCGGTCACATGGTCTGATCACATGATCGGGACTCATTGCATCCCTCACTGTTAGGACTGCGGCACAGCAGCGTGCTCCTCACTGTGGCGTGTACTCTGTGTAATGGTCGGGCAGCCTGACAGTGACAGCCGGGAGGCAAGTACAGGAACCTCCGCGTCTGTCACTGGTATATGGATACAAAGCGCAGCAGCGGCCCTAGTGCTTCACAATTATACCGGCCCTGGGGGCAGACGGCACCTGCCTCCGGGCCCAGCCCGCCACTGGTCTGATGTTACCAATTGTTTCACTATGTTGCTCTAGTATACGGATGTGAGCAAGGGGAAGTGGGCTTTGTGATCGCAATGTGAATGCAAACCATACTTGCCTACCCTCCCGATTTGGTTGGGAGCCTCCCGAAAATCGGGTGCCGCTCCCAACCTCCCGGGAAGGCAGGCATTTCTCCCGGCTGCCGCTCACCCGTCCTATCCCCCCTGCTATAACCCCTGCAACCCCCACAGCGGGGGGGGAGTGACGTGGTTCGCGTCAATTTGGCCCCGCCCCCTGCTTCACAATGCCTATTTTATCGGCATTGTGTAGCGGGGTGGGGCCAAACTGACGCGATCACGTGACTCCGCCCCCGCCATGCCCACAAGTGATGACACCCAACCGGTCACTCCCCTTTGTCTCGGCCACTCCCCCCCGTCCTGCCGATCTGGCTGCTCCCTCCCGGAAGGAGCAGCCAGAAAGTCGGCAGGTATGATGCAAACATTTAAATAGCACTGCTGATATTAGCAACTGCCGTGCGTGCGTATAAGCAGAGTTGCAATCTGTAGTGAATCAGGCCCATAGCCCATTAAGATCCCTTTACTCTTACAATCAGGATTGAGTAATATGCAATATGTAGCACTAATCCTCTTATTTCCCTATAGATTGTAAGCTTGTGACAAGGACCCTCTTACCACTCTGTCTGTGTTATTACCCAGTCTCGATATTTTGCGGTTTTGTTCCTAATTGTAAAGCATAATGGAATATGCTGGCATTATATAAACAGATATTAATATATTTACTGGAAATTGTATTTTACAGTGTAATTCTTAATTGTTTTAATTGTTTCATATACTGAAATTGAAAGGGATAATTTTATTTATAGGGTCTCCAGCTGTATTTCTGCAGATTAAACTATGGAATTTCCAAAACTGAAAAAAGTGCGGACCTGCAGCATAAATGATGTTTTTTAGCACTATCGCTTATAGTAAACTAGCGCCTCACCTTGGCTTCGCACGGGAGCAATTTTGAATTTACGGCGACAGTCTTTTTTTAAACCGAGGTCTTATAAGATTGCCTTGTAGACGACATTAGTCGTTTTTCCTCCTGATGTCAACATGAAAAGATTTAGCTTTGATGTAACACACAAAAGGGCCACGTAAAGTTGTCCATGAGAAAAATAGTCTCCACTTAGGTAAAACAAAAAAGTAATTGAATGATGAAGCGCCGTCTAATTGTTCAGCAATTAGTCAACAATTTAATCATAAAATATATATATATATATATATATATGTATAAAAAGGTGTATATTACCAGGAAAACCTAATGACTAAAAACACATCCATAAAATCTAGAAAGTCTAGTCTAGAACATAGACACGCTTTTGCAAAGGCAAGTAAAATGTAACAGATAATTGTGCAGTAGTAACTATCAGCTGTATCTATAATTAGATGGCACTATGATACATTTGCAACCATGTATAATATTCCAAATAGTAACTTATTCCATATCATAATCCTTGAAACAATTTAGCACAATATAATGCTCTCATTTTGCAACATTAAAAGATGTAAATACATCCAATATTGGGAATCCGTGACCAGGAATGTTTTTTTCAAAGAACTCAGAGCTGAATTACTTGGTCTTTAACAAGCCAATATTTCCGTATGTCTTTATATAGCAGACTCATAATGTAATATACTAAAAGTTTTTTCTGGACTTATAGGGGCATATTCAATTGTGTGTGAGAATAGCAAAAAACTGTGATGTTTTTCCTGCAGGTGCAGGGTTTTTGCTTTTATATTAGGTGCGTGGTTTTTTATAAAAACACACCCTGGGAGGTTTTTTTCACGCACCTCCTGAGCAAGCGTGATTTTTCCTAAAATCAATGATTTTTGGAAAAATCACCGGGACTTGCTCTGACACCTCCGCGGCACCCCCCCGAGGACTAATTAAGCAATTGGAAGTATCCAATTAGCTTAATTAGTCCTTAATTACTCAGCAGCCCCCTCTCCAGTAAGAAGAGAGAGGGGAAGCCACTGGGAGTGGCGGAGACCCCCTGCCAGGTAGGTGGGTTTTTTTTTTTTTCAATTTACGCGGCGCTGGATTTTCAGAGCTGAAAACCCTGCGACTACCATTTTTTTAATTGAATACCATAGGTAGCGGCAACGCGCATACCCACGGTATTCCGGAATTGGGCGCGAGGTGCGTGAGGTTTTTAACTTGCTAAACCTCGCGTCCAATTGTATATGCCCCATAGCATATTAGTGACACAAATACTGAAAATGTTTGATAATATGGCTTATCACACTTTTAGTGAGATATGCTCATATACAAGCGCTCCTCCAGCAGTATTAGAGATGGGAGAGCTGATCCTACCAGCAGTAGTTATTGCTGCTGACACGTGGTGCACTCAAGTTTTATGCTCAATCCATCCTCCCTTTGGCCCCAGTTTTTGGTCCATTCAAAGCCGTAATGCTAAACGCAGGTGTCCGGTGAGGTTGCCAATAGGTAAGTGTGATCACACTGGCGGCTTGTCACCGCAACAGCCTCCTACACGTTTCTCCACCTGTAGCTCACTCAGCGGCTTCTTCCTGGAAAAAAAAAAGGAAAAACTTAAATTTTTGTATCAGTAAACAAGGCTTACATCAATTCTTCTGTAGAAACCAGATAACACGTATTAATCATGGTATAAAATAAAGTCCATCTTTGTGATATATATTTTTAACGGTTTAGGCAGCGTAAGCCAAGAAAGCGCTTGGACGTCCATTTTTTCATTGACTTTCTACTAAAATCATCACTGCTCGGCTCCCTTTTGTCATGCACTCTATAGAATAGTGAAAACTGCATCAAAATCCATCCAGTGCTTCTCAAGATTTCTCCGAACAAACAGACACCTACCAGGGACCATTTTTTCATTGACTTGCTTCACTATAATCATCACTGCTCGGCTCCCTTTTGTCATACATCAATGTTTTACAACCTAAACCTTCCTCGACAAATACTCTGTAGAATAGTGAAAACTGCATCAAAATCCGTCCAGTGGTTCACGAGATTAGCCTGAGCAAACAGACAAACGCCTTACTAGCGACCCACCCTGGCTTCACACGGGAGCCCCCTGCATCTCATAACAACGTACGCCATGTCACCACAGTATCCTGCATCTCATAACAATGTATGCCATGTCACCACAGCTCCCTGCATCTCATAGCAACCTATGCCATGTCAACAATCTAACAGGGAGAGCAGCTGTAATTTATACACAACACAGGATGGGGTGACGATATAGGCTTGGATGTTGGTATAATCTAGTATACATCATCCTCTTCACACAATATTAATTTTTCCCCATTGGAATCCACCATGCAGGTGCCTCTGTAATTTTTGCACGTAATTGACGGTAAAGGTCTTTCTCGTAGAATTTGTAGTTCATTTTGATGGGCATCATCTTTTTGGGGAAATAGTCTCAGGCCGATCACTGACAAGGTTCCCGGCTGTGCTGAAAACTGTTTCTGAGTACACACTGGAAGGTGGGCAGTTCAAGTAAAGCAAAGGCAGTTTGTGTAAGGGCCTCGAAATTGCCTCTTTTTCCTATCAGTAGTTATTTACATCTCTTCAGATCTGTGGAGCTCATTCAGAGTCGGTCGTGAGCGCTGAACGCTCACAACCAACTCGATGTTGCCCCACAGCGCATGCGCACGACAGAGCCGGCTCCGTTCTGCACATGCGTGAGACCCGGCTAACGACGGGCGCTCCGTTGTTAGGGGTCTCGTAGCAGACGGGGCGAGCTGTCAATGTTGAGTGACAGCTCGCCCCGTTTGCTGGGCGGGCCGGGGGCGTGCCTGGCCAAATGGAGGCATTCCAGTCGGAACGCTTGCCGTTTGGGGGCGGCCCGACGGACATCATTGCTGATGTCAGTGGGGAACTTCCTGCTTAAACAGAGCAGGAAGCTCCCTGGGGCTTACGAGTGCACAGACCCTACCCTAGGGTCTGGTCGTAAGCCCCGATGGTCGCGATGGTCAAGACCATCGCGACCATCACCCATGTCAGTCGTTAAGTTGTAGGTTAACACCCACAGCTCTAACGATTGACAAGGAGGCAGCCGTTCAGGATGCAAGCGGCCGCCCTGATTCAGAGCGACCGCTTGCATCTAATGACCGCCTCTGAATGAGGCCCTGTGTCCGTTGGGAAGAAAAAACAATGTCTTCATCCCTTCTGGGATGAAAATCCACTCCCAGCAGCAGGCATGGTGCACAAGACACAACATAAGACTTAAACCTTAATCTTACGTAAATATTGCCTTTGCTACTCTGTTCCGCTTGTCCAACAATATCTGCTCCGGTTAAGTGGACAGTGAGTACAACAGCAGTTTGAACTGAAGGCCACTAACTAACTATGTTTTTTTAATGTCCCTGTACAGGTTGGGAAATGCTTTTTTGGAAGGTTTGCAAAGGATTATTTAACAGTCAATTGTTTTTGGAAAGCACTCTTCCTGGTCCCCTTCTGGGATGAAAATCCACTCCTAGCTGCAGAAGCAGGTACAGGATTCTCAAGAAAGACACAGTATAAGGGCTTAAATCAGGGGTAGCCAACCTCTGTCCTCCAGAGCTACTAACAGTTCATGTTTTCCAGACCACCTAGCAGGTGCACAGGTGTATTCATTACTCAGTACCACATTTGAAAAGATCTACAGGTGGAGTTACTTATTACAGTTGTGATTCTGTGAGGAGACCTGGAAAACTTGCACTGTTGGTAGCTTTCGAGGACCAGGGTTGGCTACCCCTGCCTTAAATCATAGATCTTACGCTTGTCCACATATCTGTGCTGGTTAAGTGGCACTTTGAGGCCACTAACTAACTATGGTTTTTTTTTCAATAATTTTTATTGATAGCTATACAACATAAAATCAATATTTCACAATGTGCAGCCAAGATACAATTATATAACCATTGCTGTTACAAATACTGAATAATACCCAAAAAACAATACACTATATCCCAGGGTACCTATGTTAACAATGGAGACATTATCAAAAGAAAAGAACAAGGTAAGTATCTCACAACTCTTTAAAATGGGATTCCAGAAGTCAGCACTTCCATATTGTACCATGAAGTGAGACAAAAGCACTTCCTCAGTGCTTCTCTGACTGTGGTCGATAAGGTAAGAATATATGGAAGCTGTACATCAAAAAACTTTGCAGTGTGTTTCTCCATCAACAATGTGGTATCAGTCCAGTCCATTAGGAACAGGAATGAGATTCGAGGATACAACAAATCAGGAGTTATCCACTGAGAAAGTATAGTTTTCTTTGTGGCCGCAGCTATGTTAACAAGTAACACACAATTGGACAATTTATGGGAGGACGTGTTAGTATAAATGCCCCAGAAAGCCCATGTCTTGTTAACAGTTAACTCAATCTTTAAATCAGTGTTAATATAAGTTTGGAGTGACCCCCAAATAGTCTGTACTTTTGGGCAGGACCATAAACAGTGTACAATGTCCGCTTCAGGCGATCCACATTTGTAGCAATTAGAATTAGAAGCATCCCCAATAAGAAACTTTAATTTGGGCGTAAAATAAGACCTATGGAGAATCTTATTATGCACTTCAGCATAAGAAATAGAAACTAACTGTTTGTTTAGTCAAATGTTGGCTTCTAACTATGTTTTTTTTAATGTCCCTGTACAGGTTGGAATGTTCAATGTGGAAACTGTGCAGAAGATTGTTTTGGAAAGCAGTCCTCCTGGTCCCCTTCTGGGATGAAAATCCACTCCTAGCAGCAGAAGTTGGAGCAGGATTCTCAAGAAAGACACAACCTTAAGGGGTAAATTTAATTTACTAACGTGAGTTTTTAGAAGTGAGTTTTAGAAGTGATGTTGCTTGCCCATAGAAAATAATCAGATTCTAACTATTATCTTCTAGAAAGTGATGTTAAGTAGAATCTAATTGGTTGTTATGGGCAACATCACTTCTAAAACGCACTTGTAAACACTCTCACTTTAGTAAATTAAATTTCCCCCTTAATACCTTTGTGCTGGTTAAGTGGCAGTTTGGAGGCCACTAACTAACTTTGTTTTTTTAATGTCCCTGTACAGGTTGGGAAATGGTTTTTCATGTGGAAAGCACTACTAGAAGTCTTCCTGGTTCCTTTCTGGGATATGAGAATCCACTCCCAGCAGCAGGCATGGCGCTCAAGGATTCTTCTGGGGCAAGGACTGATGTGAATGAGTAAATATTTTTTTGTAAATGCCTCCTCCCCTCTCCTTCTCCCTCATAAATTTACTTCGGAATAAAAAAATTTAATTAAATTTACTACCAAACCCTTCCTGTCCCTGCCTTCAACTACATACATACTCCAACTCCCTCAGGCCTCTCTTGAATAATAAAAACATTTGTTTCCTGATGTGCCATGTTGGCAGTTGAACTGCCACATTTTTGTGCTGCCAGCTAGCTTGGTGCAAATTTTGGGCCTAAACTGGATGAAAACAATATAGTGAGCTGTGAGGTAGTCAATATTGACTGGAAATAAATGTTATTGAGGTTAATAATACTGTAGGAACAAAAACAGGCCCATTTTATGTGATTTTAGCTGTTTTTATGATTTTTTAAAGGAAAAATCCAGATCCAAAACCAAAACCGAAAACAAAACACAGGGGTGAGGTTTTGGCAAAACCAATCCAGATCCAAAACCAGAGGAGATCCAGATCCAAAACCAAAACACTGGGGTCGGCGCACATCTCTAATTTTCATACAGTTAAGAAGCTTTTACATATGTACAGTATCCATTTCTACAGTCATTTGGCAAGAACAAGAAAACAAAATCCCGTTTAAAAATGCAGATTGATGGTTGGGAGGAGGTCAGAGAGGGAGTAACCACAAGCTTTTTATGCACCAGAATTAAGCAAATTGCATATCAAATCTACAACAGATGGTAGTACACCCCTGATAGGCTCTAAGGGCCTGAATCAGAGATGGACGCAGATGCCATCACAGCTGTGATTTTGCATGAAAAGCAGCAGAACAAAATTTGCATGTGATGATACATACCTGTGTAAATATTGTTAACATCGCCGCACATCGGCGGTCATCTTGGCCTTGTGGAAGGTCTGACTTGCTGCAGCCTTGGGAACTCTTCAGACACGCAGAGCTGTGTATGCACTCGCAGTGGCTAATTTCTACATGCCCGTGTAACAGCGTTTAAATGGACAGACACACCTGGAGCCGGCCCTGCTTGGAAGGTATAACCTAGTGGGGGAAACAATAGTTAGGTTTGGTGTTGGTATATTTCATTGTACAGGGTGTCGCTTAATGATGGGACACATTTTATTTTTAATTTATAAGAGCGTGAACGCTCGCCCATCTTTAAAATGTATTGAATTTCAAAGTCTGACTTTGGGAGTTGATACTTGCGTTTAAAATGTGTCCCATCATTATGAGATACCCTGTGTATCGTGTAACTTTCATACTGATGTGGGCACAAAGTACTACATTCATTGCCCCTTTGTTTCTGCTGCCATGATTCATCCATCGTCATGCTGTGAGAGATTGTCAGCTTGCAGTGTCCTAAGATGATCCGTATTTACTTAGTAGCATTGTCACTGATATTGTATATTGGGCTCAACAGCTGGATTGATTTACTTCCAGATGTGTGATACAAACCTAGATGTCCAGTGTGTGGGTAATCCTACATTATACTAGATAAAGTCTGCCATTTACCTATGCGTTAGTGGTTTCTAAAGTACCCAATGGAACTTTTTTTATTTATTACTTATACAGCTTACCAGGACTGAATATTAGGAGGGTCCATGTTGTACACTATTCCGCTGCAGTGCAAACATAGATCCAGTTTTATGCAAATGTTGTGGCACTTTTGGTCAAATTGCATGTTTCACTGAATCTCTAAGAAGATAACAAACCTTTGCAGGAGACTTAAAATGATATATTTCTGCACAATTAGTATATATTACCAGTGAATGCAGCATACACAAATAACAGCTGTTGTCAGCAGTGGGGTAAGTTCATTCAGAAAAATACCATGTATTGGGCAGCTGTGATGGTACACTCCGGGTACATATTTACAGCCCTAAGTGGGGTGAATATATTGTGGGCAATGGAGGAGGACGCGATAACTAAGTGGCTCGGGGAACAAACATCACAATTTTGAGTCCATGGCCAGGAAACTCCCCAGACCTTAATTCCATTGAGAACTTGTGGTCAATCCTCAAGAGGTGGGTAGACAAACAAAAACCCACAAATTCTGACAAACTCCACAGCATTGATTAGGCAAGTATGGGCGGCCATCATACAATATGTGGCCCAGAATTTGATTGACAGCATGCAAGGGCAAATTGCAGAGGTCTTGAAAAAGAAGGGTCAACACTGCAAATATTGACTCTGTATAAACTTAATGTAATTGTTAATAAAAGCCTTTGACACTTATGAAATGCTTGTAATTATACTTCAGTATACAATAGTAACATCTGACAGAAAGGTCTAAAAACACTGAAGCAGAAAACTTTGTGAACTGAAAACCAATACTTTTGGCCACGGCTGTAGTTATAAACCAAAAAAAGAAAAAACTTGTAACAGCAACTTTTATATTTGTTTCATGTCAAGAAGCCATGCAGAACAAATGTATTGTATTTTATTTTATTCTTGAGATGTATGAACCCTTCAGAATTTTCTATATATCTGCTGAAATTTGGCCTAAAACTACCACTGATTTTCACACAGGTCCTAAAAGTAGATAAAGAGAACCAATTCAAATAAATGAGACAAAAAACATGATGCTTATTTTTTTTACTGAGGAAAATGATCCAATATTACATATGTGAGTGGCAAAAGTATGTAAACCTTCACGCTTATCAGATATTTTGAAGGTGAAATTATAGTAGGGGTGAGCGGGTTCGGATTTCTGAAATCCGAGCCCCCCCGATCCGAGGCCGATCCGAGTCAGGCTCGACTTTTCCCGCCTGACTCGGATCTGAAATCGAGGCAAAACATCATCATCCCGCCTTCCGGATCTCCCGGGTTTTTTGATCCTATATAAGGTACCCGCGTCGGCGCCATTTTCTCACTCGGCTGTGAACAGTGAAGAGGGAGGATGCGAGTTAGGGCTGGCTGGGCTGTGTAGTGTAGTGCAGAGTACTGTTGTGCTGTGCTGCGCTGTGCTGCTGTTGTCCATAGGGGCTGTGTCCACTACTTCAAAGTCCATAGGGGCTGGCTGGACTGTGTTGTGCAGTCAGTTGTCCATAGGGGCTGTGTCCACTCCAAAGTCCTGTGCAGTGTCCCAGTCCTAAAAGGGTGCTGTAGTGTTGTCCAGTGTTTGTGAATTGTGTGTGCAGTAGCCGCACATGCATCAACAAAGTAGTGCCAAGCGTGCGCCTGTGTCATAAGTAAAGGGCCGGCTGGCTTGAGCGTTAAAGGGTGCTGTAACCCCCAAAGTACACTCCAAACCAAATAAAAAAATATTTTCTGTGTTTGTGAATTGTGTGCGCAGTAGCCGCACGTGCATCAACAAAGTAGTGCCAAGCGTGCGCCTGTGTCATAAGTAAAGGGCCGGCTGGCTTGACCGTTAAAGGGTGCTGTAACCCCCAAAGTACACTCCAAACCAAATAAAAAAATATTTCTGTGTTTGTGAATTGTGTGCACTGTGGCTGCACGTGCATCAACAAAGGAGCAGCGGCAAGCGTGCGCCTGTGTCCCATAGGTAAAGAGCCGGCTGGCTCATTTCTTAAAGGGTGGTGTAACCCACAAAGTGCACTACTCTCCAGCAAAAATAAAAAAATATTTTCTGTGTTTGTGTGCACCTTAGCCGCACGTATATATCAATATAACATAAATGGAGGACCAAACTTTCTCCGATAAAAATAAAATAGGGAAAGATCAAGAACCACTTCCTCCTAGTGCTGTTGCTGCTGCTGGGAGTTGTTCATCATCCCAGAGAGGAAGTAGGAACACCACTACTTTTACTAAACAATTGACCCTCCAACAGTCCCTAGTGATGAGGATGAAGTACGACAGCAGTCATCCTGAAGCAAAACGTATAACTGAGGCCTTGACTGCTATGTTGGTGTTAGACGTGCGTCCGGTATCCACCGTTAGTGCAGTGGGATTTAGACAATTGATGGAGGTAGTGTGTCCCCGGTTCCAAATCCCGTCTAGATTCCACCTGCATCCTCAAAGCAGCAGCGACAAGCGTGCGTCTGTCTGTTAAAGGGTGGTGGAACCCTCAAAGTGCGCTCCACAAACAATAAAAATATTCTTCTTTTTTTTTCTGTCTTTGTGAAATGTGTGGGCTGTAGCCGCACCTGCATCCTTAAAGCAGCAGCGACAAGCGTGCGTCTGTCTTTTAAAGGATTACATCGGTGACAGCATCCAAGTAGGCATGTCAGACAGTCCATACCTGTACTGGCAGGAAAAAGAAGCAATTTGGAGGTCCCTGTACAAACTGGCTCTATTTTACCTGAGTTGCCCCCCCTCCAGTGTGTACTCCGAAAGAGTGTTTAGTGCAGCCGGGAACCTTGTCAGCGAAAGGTGTAGGAGGTTGCTTCCACAAAATGTGGAGAAGATGATGTTCATAAAATGAATTATGAACTCTTCCAGGGAGACCAGCCTCCAGAACGTACAGAGGGACCTGTGGTTGTGGATTCCAGCGGGGACGAATTAATACTCTGTGAGGATGAGGATGTACACAACACTGAAGAGGGTGAGGATTCGGTGGATGAGGAGGATGAGGACGACATCTTGCCTCCGTAGAGCCAGTTTGTGCAGGGACAGATTAATTGCCAGCTTGTTTTGTGGGGGCCCAAACGAACCAATCATTTCAGCCACAGTCGTGTGGCAGACCCTGGCGCTGAAATGTTTGGTTTGTTAAAGTGTGCATGTCCTGTTTATACAACATAAGGGTGGGTGGGAGGGCCCAAGGACAATTCCATCTTGCACCTCTTTTTTTTCTTTGAATTATGTACTGTTTGGGGCCTAGTTTTTCAAACTGCCATCCTGTCTGCCACTGCAGTGTCACTCCTAGATGGACCACGTGTTTGTGCTGCCCACTCGTATCTCTTAGCATAGTCATCCAGCTACCTCGGTGCAACCTTTTGGATATAAAAACACTATTGTGAGGTGTGAGGTGTTCAGAATAGACTGGAAATGAGTGGAAATTAAGGTTATTGAGGTTAATAATAGCATAGAAGCAGAAAAACCCACAAATTCTGTGATTTTAGCTGTTTTTATGCTTTTTTAAAAAAAAATACAGATCCAAAACACAAAACCCAGAACCCAAAACACGGAAGGGTGGTTTTGGCAAAACCAATCCAGATCCAAAACACGAAGAAAGATCCAGATCCAAAACACGAAAAGTGGCCGGTGCACACCCCTAAATTATAGTCAGGTATTTTCAATCTATGGAATGACAATCAGGTGTGAGTGGACAACCTGTCTTTTTAAAAGAACAGGAATCTATCAAAGTCTGATATTCACTGTACATGTTTATGGAAGTGTATCAGGCCACGAACAAAGGAGATTTCTGAGGACCTCAGAAGAAGATTTTTTGATGCTCATCAGGCTTTCAAGCACCACTGTATACTACATAGAAAATAAATATACCCATATTCAGTCTCACTGGCATTTTTAAGGGGACCAGTTGCATGGCAGAATGCAAGATATATAGTTGCAATCACCACTTCCCCTTACAACTCAACCCTTTAATTCTGCCCCAGTACTGTGCCTCTCATCCACACTCATTACTGACTCCTTCTACTGGTTGCAGGACCGTTTTTTTCCAGGTTGCACTCACTGAGTATTTCCCATAACTTACAAACTATAAGGGGTAAATTTACTAAAGTGAGAGTTTTTAGAAATGAGTTTTAAAAGTGATGTTGCCCATAACAACCAATCAGATTCTACTTAACATTTAACTAGCACCTTCTAGAAGATAATAGCTAGAATCTGGTTGGTTGCTATGGGCACCTCACTTTTAAAACTCGCTTCTAAAAACTCTCACTTTAGTAAATTTACCCCTAAGTGATGCCTAAAAATTCTTAAGGCAAGCTCATCAAATTCCCAAATCATCTTACCAACCTCCCAAGATTATTCCACCCAATTACAGTACCACACATATTTGCAATGTAGAGCCTAGAGAGGGGTATTTAAACAATGTGGGGCTAGTGCAGTTTATCAGTATGACATGGGTACAGGATAACGAGCTGTTGATAAGGGAGTAAATTAATGAAAGTTCAAAATGCTAACGGTAACTCAGACTGTTAGTCCAAGATGTGGGTAAGCAGTGTGACGGTGACATAACATTAGGACTCGTTTTACACCTTCAAATTGCACTTAGGAAGTAAAACACACATCTAAGGGCAATTCTTTGCTTTGCTGTAAAAAGTAAAAAAAAAACTTTAACCTCATAAAAATGCACATAATGCTATTTGTTCTTTTGACTTTATTTTTTTACTATGTATTTATCTCATATCCCTATTACAATTCTGATGGTTTTAACAACTTAATGTAAACTGACTTGATAATAAAATGCAAGTAATGCTGGGTATGACCCAGGGGCCAAATGCCCACCCTGCCCACCGTGGGACCAATTTGGTAAGCTATACACACTTACCAATCAGCCGCTCAATATTTCAGGCCTTTCATCACAACTGGGTGGGCATTTAAATTTGCCTGAATAATCTATACAGGTAAACCAGCGCTGGCTGATAATAAATAAAGAAAAACCTAATACAGGACGGTTGTATCGATCAATAGAAAGGATATTTTATTGAAAGATACAACCGTCCTGTATTAGGTTTTTTGATTTATTTTCAGCCAGCGCTGGTTTACCTGTATAGATTATTCTAACGATTTAGTATAGAGGACTGACAATCCTCTCACCAGCTGCTGCTGACAGCGCACCTGAGGTTGTTTTGTATATTTAAATTTGCTCGCCCAGTTGTAATGTCAGTGGTGGCGGTTCCTGCGGCCAGTATATGGGTGGTCAATGGGTCGCCCATACACACTGGCAGATGTACTGATTTAGCCGCAAGATATATTGGCATCAGCTGTGCTGCAGGGCCGACCTGATATGTCTGTGAACAATGTTTTTCATTGTTTTTCACTGTTCATACAGACAGATGCCCTATGAGATATGTCGTTCGTCAGCTGTACATACCACATATTACATAGAGTGTTAAAAAACTTGATAAAAGTCTGAATGTCCCCACAATCTCATGATGAGTTTAAACCATAAGTAAGTCTAAACCAAGCAGTATTTTCAGGAGCAAATCCAAAAGTTTAATTAAAACAACTCTGATTTCAGAGTGATAGAGTTTGGACTTTTACATTTTGCACCTCTTCACAAGTCGCACTTGTGACTTTGTACAACAAGAGAATTGGGTTGGGGGTTGGAGGGGGCATGTAAATGTAGCTATAGTACAATAAGGAAGTGTTGGTGTGAATTGTGGCCAAGATGGGTGCCGAAAGAGTGCAAATGCATCTGGTTGGGGAGAGATGACTTGTAGGTACTCAAACCATGGTGCAGGCTGTGAGCTGATTATGACGATAGTCACTGTCTGCATATGATTCTCTAAATATGTCTAAGACACACACAACTATACAAATACAGTATAACTGCCAAGGCTGTGAACCAATTCAGGACTACACTCATTTAAAAAAAATAAAGATAAAGCATCTTTTGTGTTCACAGTAAAGCCACACCTTGTGTTGTATCCCTGGTGCATCTGCTCCTGTTACTTGCATGGGCAGGCAGGCACATTTGCTATCTCTGCAGGGATGTAGTCCCGGCTGTCGGATGCTGGCGCTCAGAATGCCGCCACTGGATTCCAGACAGCAGTCAGAATCCCAACGATAAGTAGTGGGGTTAGAGTTAGGCACTAGGGGGAGGGTTAGCGTTAGGTACTGGGGGGGGTTAGAGTTAGGCACTAGGGGGAGGGTTAGGGTTAGGCACTAGGGGGAGGGTTAGTCACTAGGGGGTGGATTAGGGTTTAGGCACTGGGGGGGTTAGGGTTGGGCACTAGGGGGAAAGTAAGGCTGTGAGGGGGGAATTAGGTTTAGGCACTAGGGAGGGAGGGTTAGGGTTAGGCACTAAGGGGGGATTAGGGTTGGGCACTAGGGGGAAGGTAAGGCTGCAAGGGGGGAATTAGGTTTAGGCACTGGGGGGGAGGGTCAGGTTTAGGCAGCGAGGAGAGAGGGTTAGGGGTAGGGAAAGGGGAGGGTTAGAATACTTACAGACAAGTGTTGGTATCCTAACCCTGTTGGGATGCCGGCATCAGGTTTCTGACCGCAGGGATCCCGAGCGCTGGCATCCCGTACCCAACCCATCTCTGTAGAGCTGGTCACACCTCGCGTCCATGAACAACTCAGAATAGGTTGCAAAATGCTATTTTTTTCTCTGTACACATTTTAGTTTTGTGTTTCTGTCCAACTCTGAATGAGGTCATGTATGAGGATATATACAGCACAGAGGTTATTCTATATGTACTGTGTGTTTTTGCAGATAACTGTATGTGTGGTGTAGCAAAGCTGCAACTAGGAGTGAGAGTGGCGGAGAAGTGGTAATGACAGAACCAGCTCTGGTTTTAGTGGAAAATACTCAGCTGTGGATAGATTTCATTTGAACCTCAGTGATATCTGTGAAGCAGCCAGATTCTATAGAATGAACCAGGAGTGGAAAAGTAGGTTTTAGTATAATCTGCGTAAATACAGTTTGAGAATAAAGAGTGCAAAAGCCACATGAATAATAACGTAGTATTAATTATAAAACAAGTTATTAAAAAAGCAAAGAGAACACTCTGCTCATGACAAAAGAACATCAGCCCCCTAACACCCTATAATTCCTTGATATAATGACAGCAATTTACAAGTGACCCATAGCACATCAGAAATGCCATTGTGACCTCACAAAACAATAGACATCAAATCTAGAAAACTGCTTTCACAAAGTGTAATGTCAATTTAACCTCTCTTCCTATTATACCTTATAGTAGTGAGTTTATCATTTTCTTTGCTGGTCGCCCAGCAACAATGTTGGAGTCTAGTGTAAATACTTACAGCAATAAAAAATAGGGAAACCCTTAGAAGTGAAATTTGTGGCTTTATATAACCCGCTTTGATGATACTAAGCCATGCCAGCTGTGTACGCTCCAGCTGATGTCATGCTTTTCATAAAAAGAGATACAGACTATTTCTGTTCTGCTTCCATTTCTAATAAGTTGTTCTGTTTCAGTTTTGCTGTTTTGTGACTATAGATGGTGCTGTCTTCGTACATGACCATTACTACAAAGGATAAAATGATCAAACATTCAGCTGCATGACAGTTCTACTATAGCACAAGGTAAAATATTAAAGTCAGCCATTGGCAAGACATATAGAAAAATACCCTTACTGAATGGCTGCATGAAAAGTTGTGTAGGAGAAGCAAATGCACACAGAGGGTCTGACTCTGAATTGGATGCAAACTAGCATCCGCAAGCCAGATACATGGGAAGATGTACTAAGCCTTGGGGAGAGATAAAGTGAAGAGAGATAAAGTACCAACCAATCAGCTCCATCTTCAAACACAGCCTGTAAAGTGACAGGAGCTGATTGGTTGGCACTTTCTCTCTCTCCAAGGCTTAGTACATCTCCCACTTACTACTTTATGCTAATGCAAGTATCTATTCAACTATGCCAGTATCCGTTTGTCTTCCTGCATTTGGTTGGACCACCCACAGTTTTCCCGTTCAGAGCAACAACCGTTATCATTAGTATCGACAATTACACATACCTCATGCTGAGTGCAAAAGATCCGTCAGATATAGGCGTCCCTTCTCCATACATGGCTCAAACTAGCACGGAAGTCGGGAATCCCAAAGACTGTCTTTAGGATGCTGGGACACAGACCCCAATTTGGGTGCAATCCCAGGATGTATAGCAACCCTAAGAAAAGAGGTTATATATGCATACACCGAGCAGCACATACAGTCGGAAAGCGGCATTGGCAGCATAAAGACCACTTTTCCGGCAAGGAATAATTACAGCTAGATGAAATCTAGAAACAAATCTATTCTATAAAACTAAAGCCATAATTTTATCACTATGTGTTGTTTTGATATTGCAACCACTGTTCTCAACTATGTTTAGTATACACTATACAGGCAGATATTCAGCTGTTGATAAAGATAGATTAAAAAAAAAGTAGTTAGGGGGTGTGTTCATCCAGACTCAGTTATAGAAAAAGGTGTTCCTTCCTCCTTTACTCCATGTGTAGAAACAGCAGGTGTTTGATCCTGTTTATACATAAATAAAGAGTTCCTGTTTGATTATACTTTCTGCTGCTCCTATATAGCGCATCTGCTATCAGTCACACTCGCCATGCCCCGTACATCACCTGGCCACAACCGCTGAGGACATGAGTGGTGCACGGTAGGTGACACGTGCACCCACCCGTTCCAGCTGCATACAGTTTGCAGTCTGGTGAGGGCAAGGGAGAGACATACTCTATAAGGTTCGTTGCTTGCTAAACATCACTGAATAATATTAATGAAACAATGCTAAACCTTTTACACTGGGGATTTATGATGTACTCACACATTCCTATTACTGTATATTGAGGTTGGTTGCTTACTTCACAGCGACTTTGCAAATACTCAACTACAGTATTAGGGTTTTAACACCAACATTATTACTTTAACCCTCTTTAAACACTAATATTGAGACCTTTTTTATGTATTCTTTATTTTGGGCTATCAAAATATACATATAACATTAATGCTTGACCAATATGTCAGACAGAATGTTTCTTAAACTGAAACCGTCATGTAAAAACGTAAACAAAAAGTCCTAGCACAATGCAGACAACATACGTGTAAACTGAGTACAAACAATAGAGAAAGCAACATGTAACAATAGTTCAAATATAACCATGATAACCATAAGTGAAGATAGGAATGGCCTGGAAGGGCAAAGAGGTTAGAAAAGGATGCAGAGAAAGGAACCAGGCTACTTGGTGGAACTTGTGTTCACTGGGCGCTAATGCACCGTACAATGCCAGTGAGCAATAAAGATGATGAGCAAGTGGGGAAAGGTCATGGCTCGACGATACAAGCTGGAGAACTAAGGGGTCTCTGTACTAAGCCTTGAAGAGGGATAAAGTGAACGGAGATAAAGTATCAACCAATCAGCTCCTAACTGTCATTTTTCAAACACAGCCTGTAAAGTGACAGTTGATTGGTTGGTACTTTATTTGTGTCCACTTTCTCTCTCTCCAAGGTTTAGTACATCTACCCCTAAATTATCAGATGAGCTGAGTAAAAGGAGATTCTTTGAATTCCATCCACTGAAACCATGTAGCCCAGAACTCAGTGGGTTTAACAATCAGATATCCTCATCTACCAAGGTCTTAGGCTACAAAGACTGTAGTTGGATGTACTAAATATGACTATCTGCTTTTATATGAGCCCTCTGCTGCAGTCAGGCTTTATATACTAGACCAGAGGCCTGGTAGTCACTCTTGTGGTCCAGTTCATATTAGGGATGTGTGCCGACCCTCGTGTTTTGGTTTTGGATCTGTATCTCCTTCGTGTTTTGGATCTGGATTTAGTTTTGCCAAAATCGCCCTTGCATGTGTTGGATTTGGATCTGTATTTTTTTCAAACATTTGTAAAAACTGCTAAAATCACATAATTATTATTTTTTTTGTTGCTACAGTATTATTAACCTCAATAACATTAATTTCCACTACTTTCCAGTCAATTTTGACCACCTCACAGCTCACAATATTGTTTTCATCCAGTTTAGGCCCAAAATTTGCACCAAGCTAGCTGGCTGACTAAGCTCAGCGGCAGCAGTGGACGGCACAAACACGTGGCAGTTTGACTTCCAACATGGCACATAAGGAAACATATGTTTTCATTAATCAAGATGTCTGAGGAAGATGGAGTATGTATGTAGTTGAAAGCAGGGACAGGAAGGGTTGATTTGTAGTCATTTAATTACATTTTGTGATTCCGAAGCAAATTTATGAGGGAGGAGGGGAGACCATGGGTGAACAATATGTCCCATGTTTTGCCCACAAAATCAACTTGGTGGTTCACAATATTTTTTAAAATTAAAGAGGCATGCAGGAGTTGCTGTCTGTGGATATAAACATTTCTGGACATTTTTGGCATTCAGCAACCGCATGTCAAAGATTGCAGCAGCTGTGGCAGTTCAACTTCCAACATGGCACATCAGGAAACAAATGTTTTTATTATTCAAGAGGCCTGAGGGAGTTGGAGTATGTATGTAGTTGAAGGCAGGGAAAGGAAGATTTGATTAGTAGTACATTTTATTTCCTTTTTTTATTCCAAAGCAAATTTATGAGGAAGGAAGGGAGGCATTTACAAAAAATATATAAATCATTCACATCAGTCCTTACGCAAGAAGAATCCTTGAGCGCTATGCCTGCTGCTACTGCTGGGAGTGGATTTTCATCACTGAAGGGGACCAGGAAGACTACTAGTAGTACTTTAAAAAACAATTAACTGTTAAACAATCCTTTGCAAGGGGGAGCAAGTATAACAACAGTCACCCAGTTGCACAGCAGATCATTGACACCATAACATCTATGCTGGTATTAAATGTGCATCCAATTTCCGCCAATAATGCAGTGGGTTTTATAAAGTTAATTGAGGTTCTGTGTCCTTGCTACCAAATCCCATCTAGATTCCACTTCACTAGAAAAGCAGCCCCTTGATGAACAACACAGCACCCCTTTCTGGACAACAAAGCAGCCCTGCGGAGTGCGGATGGACCACCTGCAAAGTCACAAATATGTGGATGCAGTCTGGCCGACAGTGTCAACGAACAATAATGGCGTAGCTACAGTAGCACACACACAAAAGAAAGTCAAAACAGATTTTTTTTTTGTGGAATAATAATTTTATTAACTGATTTTTTAACACTGGGGAAGAGCACCCCTGGATTGACAAATCACCCCTTTATGTACTGCAGCCCTAGCCCCTTGATGGACAGGATGGCATAGCAGCCCCCTTTATGTACTGCAGCCTCCCTTTATGTACTGCAGCCCCAGCCTGACAACACTGCACCCTTGAATAACAGCAGCACAGACCCCCAGCCCGACAACACTGCACCCTTGAACAACAGTAGCACAGACCCCCGGCCTCACAACACTGCACCCTTGAACAACAGCAGCACAGACAGACCACGTCTGTTCTGCACACTCTCCACAGCTGGAGTGAAAATGGCGCCGATCACCGGGACCTTTATAGAATCCAAAACCCGCGAGAATCTGACAGTAGGAGGATGACGTTTTGCCTCATTTTAGGATCTGAGCTCAGATTGCGAAGTTCGGGCAGGTCCGGTTCTCAGTAACCGGTCCCGCTCATCTCTAGTTAATATGCCTGCTAATGGAGTCTGGACTGTGCCTAACTAGTGGAGAGGCATCGTTATTGCGGGATGAATATTTAGTTGGTTCCTCACACTGAGGGGTAGCAGCTTTCAATGAACGTGAAGTTGTGAAGTCAGAGTGGGAGGATTCTACCAGGGGCTGAGGTAAAATGTCAGGTTTGGAGAGGATGTAGTGACACTAGTAAATTTAGGTTAGTGTTAATACATAGCTGTAGCTATAAAAAATATACTTAAAATTATGTGATATTTTATAACGTGGATTGTGTTAAATCTTAAAAGATCTGTAACATGTCTACAGTTGGGAAAATCGATCATAATTATGTCGACACTGTGTATGTCGGAGCCCCTTTGCCGGCTCCAGTATGCTAACAATGTTAAAATTAGACAGAAGTGGTTCAGTTTTGGCTCAGATCTTCCCGCCAAGTACAGATCGCAGAAGGAGGCAAAAAGTAATCTGAAGATCTAAGCCAAAACTGATCCGCTCATCTCTAGTTACAATGCTACTTAAAGTATTTTAACAGTGTAACTTTAAATATACTGCTTTTACTGCATGTTTTAAAGTTATATTAGTGACACTGTTAAATTGCTTTTAGTAGTTGAAAGGATTCGTAAGTGTGACCTGAAATTCTGAGTATGGACATATTTGCGAATTGTCCAATACAAACGCGTGTATTACTGTATATATGTGTTTATATTGCGAATAAAGCAGATGTACATCCAACTATACATGAGCCTGGTGAATTCTGTTCAGTTCTTTCTTTTGAATGCAAAATATTTTAAAACAGTAATGGAAACGCTAACAGAATACGTTTACCTATAACTATTACATCCATCCTTCTTAGTTCCTTTTTACTGAGTAAGTAGCATTTGAAATATGGGGGTGATACAGCCTTAAATGGTATTACCATGGTAGCAGCTGCGTTAGATTTATTATTATAAGGCAGGCACGCGTCACGCCTCTTGCATGTATTACTGACCGGAGCTGTGTCCATGGGTGCAACATCGGATTGTCTGCGTGATTCTTGGCCGGATGAGTGACAATGGGGTCACTCAAACCGGTGATCGCATATGTATAAAAGAGACCAGAAAATCTCTGCCAGCTGACAGAGACCCTGGGTTCTTCCCTCCCCCCCAATGGCTTGATCATAAGCCTCCGTTTGGGGAAATGGTGGCTGTCACTGCCACCTCCCCTCCCAGAAAAGGCAGCAGACTGTCAATCGCTGACAGTCTGCTGCTGGACTGTATGTGGGATCGCAGACCCGTACTGCACATCAGTGACCTGCGGTGAGGTTAATAGCTGGGGAGGCACACATGTATAAAAACACAGTTTTTATATCAAAACTTTGGAGCATGACAGGGAGTTTTATAGGGGAGGGGGTATGACAGGGGAGGCTCTGCCTCCCCTGCCTACCCTGACTGCACATCCCTGCTGCACATACACAGTACAGGTCATGTGCCTGCGCAGACCACTTACAATTGGAGATGTGCGCTATCGGGTTAGCGTACATCTCTGAATCAGCCCCCATGTAACTTAACATCTCTGCTTGGTAGTAGAGGAATCTGCAATGTACAGTAATATCACAATAGACATTCAACTATTCTCCATCACATTAAAATGTTCTATATTTAAGAAATCTCATTCGGCCTACACCTCACATGTGAAATGTGTATTTGAAAGACAGTAAAATATTCAATTCATCTCTTCATTGGTGACATTTCTGAATATAATAAGGCAGCTAATGTACCTAAGTTTACAAAAAATGAAGGAGAGTCGTGTTCAAATTTGGTGTTAGCAGACACAAGTTCCCATAATATGTCTGCTTTATTTATAGCTTTACATTTGTTATCATAAATGCTACTGATTCATCACAACAGATGACTTGCCCAATTTAGTCTAGAGTATTGGCACAGAAGGAAATCATTGTTTGTGCACCCGTGTTCCAATCAGATAATTTGCTGATTCAATCATTTATTTGAACTAGGGATGAGCGCAGTGGCGGGCTGGGCCGGGGGGCAGGGTGCCATGTGCCCCCCGGGTCGCAGCGTCATGCGGGCCGCGGGCAGTCTGTGTCACTGTGGCACAGACTGCATCGTGTGTGTAGCGTTGACCGGACGGAGTTCGGACAGCGCTACACAAGTGACAAACACACAGCCGCCGGCTCCGGCAGCTGTGTGTTTGTTGTGATCAGCAGCCAATGAGAGTCTGACAGACTCTCATCGGCTGCTGTTCCCACTGCCAGAGCCGGACATCTTCCGACTCCCGCAGTGGGTAATGGAAGTGATGCGTCACTCCCATAATGCAAAGCGGCGGACGGAGGAGCTGATCTCGGTGGCGGGACCAGGAGCAGGAGCGGGTATCAGGTAAGTGTTTTTTTTTTTTATATTATGTGTGTCTACTGCGGGGGGTCTGGCACTATAAGGAGGAGACCACTACTGGGGGCACTACAAAGGGGGGGACTACTACTACTGGGGGCGCTACAAGGGGGGGGACTACTACTACTGGGGGCACTACAAGGAGGGGGGAATACTACTACTGGGGGCACTACAAGGAGGGGGGAATACTACTACTGGGGGCACTACAAGGGGGGGGACTACTACTACTGGGGGACTACTACTACTGGGGGCACTACAAGGGGGGTACTACTACTGGGGGGGACTACTACTAGGGGCACTACTACTAGGGGCATTGCATAGGGGGGAGGGGACTACTACTAGGGGCACTACATAGGGGGGAGGGGATTACCACTGGGGGCTCTATATAAAGGGCAATAGTGGGGGTACTGCATAGGGGAAGACTACAACTGGGGCCACTATTTAAGGGGCACTGCATAAGGGTTACCACTACTGGGGGCACTATATAAGGGGCTTACTACTGGGGGCACAAGGGGTACTGCATAGGGGGGATCACTACAGGGGGCACTACTTGAGGCCTGCATAAGGGTGTCCTCTCCTGAGGGGGGGGGCGCCGTAGCACGCACGTTCTTTCGGGCACCCTGGCTACACGCTACTCCTCTGCCAGGACCGCCTGCATGCATTTTCCCCCCAGGCTAAAAGTTGCCAGCCAGCCCCTGGATGAGCGGGTTTGGATTATCGAAATCTGACAACCCCCCCCCCCCCCCGATCCGAGCCGGCAACGGAGTCCGCCCCGGGCTTTCCTGCCAGATTCGGTTCCCGGAACGAGGCAAAATGTCATCATCCTGGTGTTGGATTTGCGCGAGACCCGGACTTTGCACATTTCGCGCCTCCCGCCTCGCCATCTTCACTCCAGTCCTGGAGAGGGTAGTGAGAGGACGTATCTAGTGTCTGTGGGAAAGTGGCTGCTGTATCAGTCCTGCTCTGCTATATCAGTCCAGTCCAGTGGTGCTGTACTGCTGTATCAATCTGGGGGGCCAGGGTGGGGGTACCTGCTCTGCTGTATCAGTCCAGTCCAGTGGTGCTGTGCTGCTGTAGTATCAGTCTGGGGGTGACCTGCTCTGCTGTATCAGTCCAGTCCAGTGGTGCTGTGCTGCTGTAGTATCAGTCTGGGGGTGACCTGCTCTGCTGTATCAGTCCAGTTCAGTCCAGTGGTGCTGTCCTGTGCTGTATATACTATATTCAATCCAAATAATTTTTACAGGGGCTGCCCTGTGTGGTGTAAGGGTACGCTGCCCTTCATCCAAATAATTTTTACAGGCGCTGCCCTTCATACAATTAATTTTTACAGGAGCTGCCCTGTGTGGTGTAGGGGTACGCTGCCCTTCATACAAATAATTGTTACAGAGGCTGCCCTGTGGTGTAGGGGTACGCTGCCCTGTGCCCTGTATATAGTCACTCCGAATAAAAGGGTTATTTAAATCAGTCCAAATAATTTTTACAGGGGCTGCCCTGTTTTTATTTACTCCGAATAAAAAGGGGTGATTTAATTCATCCAAATAATTTTTACAGGAGTGATTCACTCCATAAAAATATTGGAGGACAAAAATTTGGAGGATAAACTAGGGAAAGATAAAGAACCACTTCCTCCTAGTGCTGAAGCTTCTGCCACTAGTCATGACATAAACGATGAAATGCCATCAACGTCGTCTGCCAAGGCCGAAGCCCAATGTCATAGTAGAGGGCATGTAGGATCCAAAAAGCCAAAGTTCAGTAAAATGACCCAAAAAATATAAATTTAAATCACCTGAGGAGAAACGTAAACTTGCCAGTATGCCATTTACAACATGGAGTGGCAAGGAACGTCTAAGGTCCTCCCCTATGTTCATGACTAGTGGTTCAGCTTCACATTACGATGGAAGCCCTCCTCCTCCCGCTAGAAAAATGAAACGAGTTAAGTTGGCAAAAGCACAGCAAAGAACTGTGCGTTCTAAGAAGATATCACAAATCCCCAAGGAGAGTCCAAGTGTGTCAGCGGTGGCGATGCCTGACCTTCCCAACACTGGACGGGAAGAGGTGGCTCCTTCCACCACTTGCATGCCCTCTGCAAGTGCTGGAAGGAGCACCCACAGTCCAGTTGCTGATATTCAAATTGAAGATGTCACTGTTGAAATACAACAGGATGAGGATATTGGTGTAGCTGGCACTGAGGAGGAAGTTGACAAGGAGGATTCTGAAGGTGATGTGGTTTGTTTAAATCAAAAAATCCACCTCTACAGTCTGGAAGTATTTCTATCCAAATCCGGACAACAACTGTCTTGCCATATGTAGCTTATGTAAAGGTGTAATACGTAGGGGTAAGGACTTTAACCACCTAGGAACATCCTCCCTTATACGTCACCTACAGCGCGTTCATAAAAAGTCACTGTCAAACTCAGAAATTGTGGCTAAGACCGTAAGCAGTCCAGGGACACCTAAATCCCTTTGTCCTGTTGTATCCAAGCGCCTGCAAACCACACCAGTAACTCCCTCCTCGTCAATTTCCTCCTCAATCAGGATCAGTAGTAGTCTTGCAGGCCATGTCACTGGCATGACTGACTCCTCTCCTATCTGGGATTCCTCCGGAGGATCCTGCATTGCTATGCCTACTGCCGCTGCTACTGCTGGGAGTCGTTCATCATCCCAGAGAGGAAGTTGGAAAAACCACTACTTCTTTTACGGTCAGTCCAACAGTCATTTGCGAGGAGGATGAAGTACGACAGCAGTCATCCTGTTTCAAAGCAGATAACTGAGGCCTTGACAGCTATGTTGGTGTTAGACGTGCACCCGGTATCCACCATTGGTGCAGTGGGATTTAGACAATTGATGGAGGTAGTGTGTCTCCGGTACCAAATCCCGTCCAGATTCCACTACACTAGGCAGGCGATACCAAGAATGTACAGAGACATCAGAAAAAGTGTCCTCAGTGTCCTAAAAAATGCAGTTGTACCCAATGTCCACTTAATGACGGACATGTGGACAAGTGGAACAGGGTTAGACTAAGGACTATATAACTGTGACAGCCCACTGGGTACATGCATCGCCTTACGCAGCAACAACAGCAGCGTCGAAAGTAGCAGCATCTCAGAAACGCCAGCTCGTTCCAAGGCAGGCTACGCTGTGCATCACCGGTTTCAGTAAGAGGCACACCGCCGACAACATCCTCGCCCAATGGCTTACCCCACTTAGACTTTCCTGGGGATCTGTGATATCTAACAACGCCACCAATATTGTGCGGACATTACATTTGGGCAAATTCCAGCACGTCCCATGTTTTGCTCACACAATAAATTTGGTGGTGCAGAATATTTTGAAAAACGACAGGGTCGTGTAGGAGACACTTTGGGTGGGCCGAAAAATTTCGGGCCACTTTCGCCATTCAGTGACTGCGTGCTGAAGACTGGATCGTGAGCAAACACTCTTGAACCTGCCCTGCCATCACCCGAAGCAAGAGGTTGTAACACGGTGGAACTCAACCCTCTATATGCTTCAGAGGATGGAGGAGCAGCAAAAGGCCATTCAAGCCTATACATCCACCTATGACATAGGCAAAGGAGGGGGTATGCAACTGACTCAAGTGCAGTGGAGAATGATTTCTGTGTTGTGCAAGGTTCTCCAGCCCTTCGAACTTGCCACACGTGAAGTCAGTTCAGACTATGCCAGCTTGAGTCAGGTCATTCCCCTCATCAGGCTTTTGCAGAATCAGCTGGAGAAAGTGAAGGAGAAGCTAAGACGGAGTGATTCCGCTCGGTATGTGGGACTTGTGGATGAACCCTTCATGTGCTTTACCAGGATTCGAGGGTGGTCAATCTGTTGAAATCAGACCACTACATTTTGACCACCGTGCTCGAACCTAGGTTTAAAGCCTACATGGTGTATCTCTTTCTGGCAGACACAAGCCTGCAGAGGTGCAAAGACCTGCTAGTGAAAACACTGTCAACAGAAGCGGAACGTGACATGGCAACAGCTCCTTTTTTCCATTTTGTCCCGCAACTGAGGCTGCCAAGAAACAACTTAGATATCCTAACCAACCCACTGGCAGTGATGCAGGGCAGGCAGGACCAAGTTTAGACATCTGCTCCGGACTGAAAGACCTGCCAACAATTTCTGACATGTCTACTGTCACTGCATATGATGCTGTTACCATTGAAAGAATGGTGGAGGATAACATCAGTGACAGCATCCAAGTAGGCATGTCAGACAGTACGTACCTGTACTGGCAGGAAAAAGAGGCAATTTGGAGGCCCCTGTACAAACTGGCTCTATTTTACCTGAGTTGCTCCCCCTCCAGTGTGTACTCCGAAAGAGTGTTTAGTGCAGCCGGGAACCATGTTAGCGAAAGGCGTAGGAGGTTGCTTCCACAAAATGTGGAGAAGATGATGTTCATCAAAATGAATTATCAAGTCTTCCGGGAAGACCAGCCTCCAGAAGTACAGAGGGACCTGTGGTGGTGGATTCCAGCGGGGATGAGTTAATACCCTAGGAGGATGAGGATGTACACAATACTGAAGAGGGTGAGGAATCGGTGGATGAGGATGACATCTTGCCTCTGTAGAGCCAGTTTGTACATGGACAGGTTAATTGCCAGCTTGTTTTGTGGGGGCCCAAACGAACCAATCACTTCAGCCACAGTCATGTGGCAGACCCTGGCGCTGAATTGAATGGTTTGTTAAAGTGTGCATGTCCTGTTTATACAACATAATCCCAAGGACAATTCCATCTTGCACCTCTTTTTTCTCTTTGCATTACGTACTCTTTGGTGCATAGTTTTTCAAACTGCCATCCTGTCTGCCACTACAGTGCCACTCCTGGATGGGCCACGTGTTTGTGTCGCCCACTTGTGTCGCTTAGCATAGTCATCCAGCTACCTCGGTGCAACCTTTTGGCCTAAAAACAATATTGTGAGGAGTGAGGTGTTCAGAATAGACTGGAAATAAGTGGAAATTAATGTTATTGAGATTAATAATAGCATAGGAACAAAAAAAAATTTAATTCTGTGATTTTAGCTGTTTTTATGCTTTTTTCCAAAAAGATACAGAACCAAAACCAAAACCCGGAAGGGTGGTTTTGGCAAAACCAATCCAGATCCAAAACACAGAGAAAGATCCAGATCCAAAACACAAAACATGAAAAGTGGCCGATGCACACCCCTAATATGAACACTTTCTCTTATACTACTACAATTTATACACATATCACATTGAGAGGAAGATGTATCAAAGCCATACTTGCCTACCTTTTGCTTCTCCTCCCCGGGAGGAAAAGCAGGTGGATTGTGAAGGGGACGGGGCCCGACGGGTCACGTCATTAATCCCCGCCCCCTTCACGTCAAATTGCCGCGATTGGCGTAAATTTAAATAGGGGGTATGGCTAAATGACGCGATTCACTGAGAATCGCGTCATTACACCCCGCCCCTACATGGGGAGCCGCGATCGCCGTGGAAATTCTCCCCATTCTGCCCACTTCACTACCCTGCCTACCCTTCCGGGGGTGCGGGGGGTTCCCGAAAAATCGTGAGCCTCCTGCGAAAACCGGGAGGGTAGGCATGTATGACCAACGCTTGGAGAGAGATAAAGACGCATATCCAATTAGGTGCAAGTTTACCAAAAATCTCACACCTGCAGGCTTTTTCCCGCCGGTGTGAGATTTTTATTTTTTTTGAGAGCTCAATTTTTTTTTGATCGTCACCAGATCAGGTCCATGTCTTCCTAAAATCTATATTTAAAGGAAAATTTGTCAACATTTATTTTGGACCCCTTTGGACACCCCTCTAATATATAATTAAGCAATTGGAATTTTTCAATTAGCTTAATTAGCCCTTAATTACTCACCTTCTGCAGCGCTGTCCACCTCCTCCGTCTCTTCTTCAGCGTCGCAGGACCGGCCGGGCACAGGACAGGTACTACTCCTAACCCTGCACCCCACTACCCCTAACCCTGCACCCCCTCCCTGCAAACATTACACTACACTACCACCACTAGCCATGCACTCCCTCGCCAACACACACTACACTGCACTACATTACTGTCGCTAGCCCTGCACCCCCTTCCCACACATACCTACCTACACTACACTACCGCCACTAACCCTGCACCGCTACACTACCCATAGCCCAGCCAGAAACTACATATCCCATAAGTCCCCTCCTCCTTCCAGAAACCTCCTCTGCAACTTGAAGATGCAGGAGGGGAGCTGACAGGGAGGGTGAGAAACCCAGGAGTGGCCAGGACAAATTGGTAAGTGCCTGGTGTTCCGTGCTGCATCTTTTTTTTTTCCTCCCCCGCTGGATTTTGCCTCTAAAAAAACCTCAACCAGTTTTTTTTTACATTGGATACCGTGGGTATCGGGAGTGTGCATACCCGCGGTAATCCAAAATTGGTCGCAAGGTCTGTGTAGTTTTTTTGCGGGCAAAATCCTGCACTCAATTGGATATGCCCCACAGTGGAGACAGTATAAAGTAGCAAGCAACCAGTCTGCTTCTTACTGTCATTTACAGGCTGTGTGTGAGAAATGACAGTTAGAAGCTGATTGGTTGGTACTTTACAGGACTATATCTAGGATGGTTCGGCCGGTGCCCCCGCACAGTACGTACATGCCCTGTGTACACACATCCTAACCATGTCGGGATGCCAGCATCAGGATTTTGACTGCCAGGGTCTTGAGCTCTGACACCCAGTACCCAACCCCCTGTGTCCTGGCCTTTTGTTTTCTCTGAATGACCCGAACTGTGCATTAGATAATACTGATCTCTCCTGTGTTGACCTTTGCCTGTTGTTGGATCTCTCTCTGGGCCTGATTCAGACCCGGTCGCGAGCGCTGAGCGCTCGCAACCGGGTCGATGGTGGCCCAGAACGCATGCACACGACGGAGCCGGCTCCGTCGTGCGCATGCGCGAGACCCCGGATAGCGACGGGCACTCCGTCGCTCCGGGTCTCGCACCAAAGGGGGCGTGCTGTCGATATTGAGTGAGGTTTCCATGAGATCGCCTACCGTCTGGGGGCGGCCCCACTGACATCACAAGTGATGTCAGTGGGAGAGATTCCGGCTCTGTTTGAGCCGAAAGCTCTCTGGGGCTTGCGGCCACGAGACCCTACCACAAGGGTCTCGTCGCAAGCCCGATGGTCGCGTTGGTCTTGACCATCGCGACCATCATGGCCTCTCGCTATAGCTGTGGGTGCTCACCCACAGCTATGCGAGTGGCCAGGAGGACGGTCTAAAAAAAAAAAGACCGGCCCTGATTCAGAGCGAGCTCTCTGTCAGAGCGTCCGGCTCTGAATCAGGGCCTCTGGGCTTTATTCAGAGGCGGCCGTACGGTCTACGACCGCACGGCCGCCTCGATGTTTGTCTAGTGCGCATGCGCACGAGGGAGCCGGCTCCTTCGTGCGCATGCGTGAGACCCGCTACGACCGACAGCGCTGGTCGTAGCGGGTCTCTTCCCAAAGGGGGCGAGCTGTCGATGTTGATTGACAGCTCGCCCCATTTGGAAGGCGGGCCGGGGGGGTGGCAGCCCAAACGCCTGCCGTTTGGGGGAGGCCCCACTGACATCACTAGTGATGTCAGTGGAGAGCTTCCGGCTCTGACAGAGCCAGAAGCTCTCCGGGGCTTACGACAAGTGAGACCCTACCCTAGGGTCTCGTCGTAAGCCCCGATGGTCCTTGACCATCGCGACCATCACCATAGCGGTCGTTAGAGCTATGGGTGTTAACCCACAGCCTAACGACCGAAACAGAGGCGGCCGGTCAGGATGCAAGCGGCCGCCCAGTTTCTGAGCGACCGCTTGCATCCTCCGACCGCCTCTGAATGAGGGCATCTGTCTGCTGCAAGTCCTGATCCAGATTTCATATTTACCTTGTTCCTGTTTGAGTCAATCCAATACCTGGACTCCATATTAAACTAGTTTCTGTTTGTCACCAGCGCTGACATAGATTTCCTATCAACCCAATATCTATCTATCTATCTATCTATCTATCTATCTATCTATCAGCCCTGACTCAGGTTGTTTATTGACCTTGTCGAGCCTGCTGCCAGCCCTGACCTTTGGACTGTATCTTGACCAAGTCCAGTTAACATCATGTTATGCTATTATCAGTTCTGAGTAAGTGTTGTCCTCGTATTTTCCATATTGTTACTTGACAGCAGGCCATGTGCTAGTACTCCAGTAGATCCTCCAATAGTATTCTGTCCTCTCTTGAGTCCATCAATACCTTGGGGAGATAAGCTTTTACTACTTTTACTGACTCATCTAAGGATAAGTAAGTGTGAGCAGTTCTAAAGATTTTGGGGAAGAGAGCGGCAGGATTGTTTTCCCAGCGGTTTCCTGGCGAGACTGCATCCAGCAGATTTACTGAGCTCAAACCAGCAGTAAAACAGTATTTTGTTCTGTTTCTCTACAGAACAAAATAGAACATTGAATGAAAATTGTTTTAACAATTAGAAGAAACCCCAGATTACTAAACTGCGCCATTATCCCACCCAAATAAATGCCTTACCTCTGACAGGCAGGTTTGCATGCACTGCACAGGTCTCTAAGATCCCTAAGACTACTCAACCCAGGGCTAGAATCGCTAGGAAAGTGGGGACCTACCCAAAAATGGAGTCCCCTGTGCCTAAGGACCATTCTAATTGGTCAGAGCGTGGGTGCAATCAGTGCGTCCACATTCAATCCTATGGAGAGTGTCCGCGAGTTACCTCTCATTTGCGTCAGGCTCCCAGAGAAGCAGTAGCTTTACTGTTTTGCCAAGATCGAGGATACTTACATGAAACAAAGAGGACCGGATACCTTGGATTTGTGAGTAATAAAGTGGAGAAACAGGGGTGTGTGAGGTGTCATTTTCGGTGTGTGTATGTCTTGACTTTTGTTTAATAATTTTTTTTACCACTGCCAGCAGGCCTTTGATGGCCAGGCATGCTGACACTTGTGGTTCTCCAAGTGCCATCTTGCCCTGACAGCCTTGCTGGGACCAGTAGTCAACCTGTAAATATTATTAGTAATATTAATTAGTAAATACCTCTGCAGCCAAAGGCCTAGGGGTGGGGGGTTCAGCCTAGGTCTGGTTGTTCTTAGGGAGGTGGGATACTATTTTGGGGGGAGATCCCCCCCTTCTCTAGGGATTCCATTCCTGGGCTGAGAAATGTAGGGCTGGTTGAACCAAAGCTGCGTGTCTCCCTGCTACAGTGTCACCAGCCCTGGCTGTTTCAGCCTAGTGCTGGTTAGTGAAAAATAGGTGGGACCCCATGCACATTTTTCCTTTATTATTCACTACCAGCCTAGACTAAGTTTTGTGTTTTAACAATATTTTATACTGTATATGCCTGCACAGATCTTAGGGACCTGTGCAGGCTTGCAAACCAGGCAGGACTGTGGCGGGATCCCATCATGATAGGGGTTTAGAAACCACCAGGGTTCGATGACGGCTTCTATTTAAAAGGACAAAATGATCTACAGTAAATACTGTGTTTTTGGAATAGAACCCGCCGTCAATTCAACGGGTTCTGGTGGTTTCTAAATAAACACAAACCTTATCTCCTCACAGTGAGTATTGTCCTAACAATAGTAGCCTGAAAAAATAAGCAGAGTAAAAATGGATATTGCCAAAATATATCTTACAGTCTGCCACTGTAATTTATGGAAAATATATAGATTTTTTTCATGGGACTGGTGCTTTCAATAGGAAAGAAAAACAAGAGATATGGTAAGAACTTACCTTTGTTATCTCTGTTTCTACGAAGTCCATAGGGTCCACAGGGTTGACCTTGGGGTATAGCTGGATCTGGATCCATGGGCACCACGCAGTTAAAGCTTTGCTGCTCCCAGGATGCACTTGGGTCCGTCCTCCACTATACCCCCTGCCCCGGCCACAGGCACCTCAGTTGGTAAGCAGCTAAGGCCGGAGGAGGAGACTAAACAGAGAGAAGGAAGACTGGAACACACAAGAAACCATACTCACAGAAATGGGAGACGGAAAACCGGTGACCAGCCACACAGCCCATTTGAAGCCAGGTGCGTCAGGGCGGGCGCCCTGTGGACCCTATGGACTTCGTAGAAACAGAGATAACAAAGGTAAGTTCTTACCATATCTCTTGTTTTCTACTTCAGGGTCCATAGGGGGTCCACAGGGTTGACCTTGGGGATGTCCCAAAGCAGTTCAACTAAGGGCGGGGATGCTCCTGTGCTGAAAGGAGTACCCGGCGCCCGAAGGATGCATCCTGAGAGGCGAAGGTGTCAAACGCATAGAACCTCAAAAACGTTTGAATTGAAGACCAAGTGGCCGCCTTACACAGCTGAACAGCGGAGGCGCCACGTCTAGCAGCCCAAGAGGGACCCACAGAACGAGTGGAATGAGCCTTAACAGAGGCTGGCACAGGTAAACCCTCCTGTGCATAAGCCTCACAAATAACGGAAGGAAGCCAACGGGCTAACGTTTGCTTGTTGGCAGGCCAACCCCTCTTGTGAAAACTGAAGAGGACAAACAAAGAATCCGACTTCCTAACCGAAGCAGTCCGATCCACATAGATTCTAAGTGCCCGGACTACATCTAAGGAAGCCTCACCAGCTGAAAGATCAGGCGACTGAAAAGCTGGCACAACAAGTTCCTGATTAATGTGGAACTTCGAGACCACTTTGGGCAAAAACTCAGGACGAGTGCGAAGCACCGCTCTGTCCTGATGAAAAATCAGAAAAGGAGGGCGACAGGAAAGCGCCCCCAACTCTGACACCCTCCTGGCAGAAGCAATTGCTAGGAGAAAAACGGTCTTGAACGTCAGCCACTTGAGGTCCACCACCTCAAGAGGCTCAAAAGGATGACCCTGCAAGACCCGTAGCACCACCGCCAAGTCCCAAGGAGCCACAGGAGGCATGAAGGGAGGCTGTATCCTGAGAACACCCTGGAAAAAGGTGTGAACATCCGGTAGTGTAGCAATCCGACGCTGAAACCACACGGACAATGCAGACACATGAACCTTCAGAGAGGCCAGGTGTAAGCCGAGGTCCAAACCTGATTGAAGGAACTCCAAGATTCTGGAAACCCGGAACACCTGAGGATCATAGTTTCTGGATTCACACCACTGAAAGTAAGTGCGCCACACCCTGTGGTAAATCCGTGCGGAGGCAGGCTTGCGTGCCCTAAGCATGTTACCAATGACTGAACTGGAGAAACCCCTAGACCTCAAGACGGCTGTCTCAAGAGCCACGCCGTCAAAGACAGCCGACCCAGATCCGGGTAAAGGCAGGGCCCTTGAGACAACAGGTCCCGACGCTGAGGAAGAAGGTACGGAGCGTCGATGGAGAGACACCTCAGATCGGAGTACCAAGGACGTCTGGGCCACGCCGGAGCAACCAGCACGAGCGTGCCGCCGTCCTGCTTGAATTTCCGCAGAACCCGAGGAAGTAAGGATATCGGAGGAAACAGATACGCCAGGTGAAACGTCCATTTCACCGACAGCGCGTCTACCAGACTGGCACCTGCGTCTCTTGTCCTTGACCCGTAAATGGGCAACTTGTGATTGTGACGGGAGGCCATCAAGTCCAGCTCCGGCAGCCCCCACCTGTCCACGAGTAGCTGAAACACCTCTGGGTGAAGCGACCATTCCCCGGGATGCACGTCGTGACGGCTGAGGAAGTCCGCCTCCCAATTGAGGACTCCGGGAATGAAGACTGCCGAGATCGCTGGAATGTGACACTCCGCCCAAGCAAGGATGCGAGACACCTCCGACATTGCCGCCCGACTTAGAGTTCCTCCTTGGTGGTTGATATACGCCACCGTGGTGGCGTTGTCGGACTGCACCTGAACCGCCCGTCCGTAAAGAGCGGGACCGGACAACTGCAGGGCCCGATAAACCGCCCGCAGTTCCAGAATGTTGATGGGAAGAAGAGCTTCTTCCGCAGACCAACGACCCTGAAGTGACAACGAGCCGGTCACTGCCCCCCAACCCCGAAGACTGGCATCCGTCGTGAGCAGGACCCAGTCCGGGATCCAAAAGGGACGCCCCTCGACCAGATGAGCTGTCTGAAGCCACCAAGCCAAAGACTGCCGAACCTCCGGGGACAACACCAGCAACTGAGAGCGGATCCGGTGAGGTAACCCGTTCCATTCCGATAGAATCAGCCCCTGCAGAGGCCGGGAATGGAACTGGGCAAATTCCACCATGTCGAATGTTGACACCATGGAGCCCAAAACCCTCATAGCCGAATGGACCGACAGGCGGCAACTGCTCAGGCAACTGTGTATCCTCAGCTGCAGGGAGGAGACCATTCCCCGGGATGCACGTCGTGACGGCTGAGGAAGTCCGCCTCCCAATTGAGGACTCCGGGAATGAAGACTGCCGAGATCGCTGGAATGTGACACTCCGCCCAAGCAAGGATGCGAGACACCTCCGACATTGCCGCCCGACTTAGAGTTCCTCCTTGGTGGTTGATATACGCCACCGTGGTGGCGTTGTCGGACTGCACCTGAACCGCCCGTCCGTAAAGAGTGGGACCGGACAACTGCAGGGCCCGATAAACCGCCCGCAGTTCCAGAATGTTGATGGGAAGAAGAGCTTCTTCCGCAGACCAACGACCCTGAAGTGACAACGAGCCGGTCACTGCCCCCCAACCCCGAAGACTGGCATCCGTCGTGAGCAGGACCCAGTCCGGGATCCAAAAGGGACGCCCCTCGACCAGATGAGCTGTCTGAAGCCACCAAGCCAAAGACTGCCGAACCTCCGGGGACAACACCAGCAACTGAGAGCGGATCCGGTGAGGTAACCCGTTCCATTCCGATAGAATCAGCCCCTGCAGAGGCCGGGAATGGAACTGGGCAAATTCCACCATGTCGAATGTTGACACCATGGAGCCCAAAACCCTCATAGCCGAATGGACCGACAGGCGGCAACTGCTCAGGCAACTGTGTATCCTCAGCTGCAGGGAGGAGACCTTCTCCGGGGTCAAGAAGATCCTTTGCTGCCGAGAATCCAGCAGGGCTCCCAAATGAACCATACGCTGAGATGGAATCAGGGAGGACTTTTTCCAATTTATCAGCCACCCGTGCGCTTGCAGGCAAGCGATCGTCAGGTGGAGATGTTGAAGCAGTACCTCCGGGGAACTCGCCAGCAACAGGAGGTCGTCCAGATACGGTAGTAGCCGTACATTCTGGTTCCGAAGATGTGCGGCCATGACCGCCATAATCTTCGTGAACACCCTCGGTGCCGTGGAGAGACCAAAGGGTAGCGCCCGGAACTGGTAATGGTGTTGAAGGATAGCGAACCTCAGATACCGCTGGTGCGAAGGTGCTATCGGAACATGGAGGTAGGCGTCCTGGATATCCAGGGACACCATGTAATCCCCCGGTTCCATCGCCAGAATGATGGAACGTAACGTTTCCATCCTGAACTTGGGAACTCTGAGGAATTTGTTCAGAGACTTCAAGTTGAGGATAGGGTGATGAGAACCATTGGGTTTCCGCACCAGAAACAGAGAAGAATAGAACCCCGTCCCTCGTTGTAATTGAGGAACGGGAACAATGACCCCTGCTGTCAGCAAGGACTCTATAGCTTCCTGAATCTGTAAAGACTTGGTCGTATCCTGAGAAGGACTCGTGCAGAAAAACTGGTGGGGCGGCCTGTGCCGAAAAGACAGGGCGTACCCCTGGGAGACCACTTCTCGAACCCAGGCATCCGTGGTGGTATTGTGCCAGCACTGGGCAAATAGAAGAAGTCGGCCTCCCACTCTGGGGTCCCCCAGAGGGAGGCCCGTCCCATCAGGCAGAAGGTTTATCTTCCTGCTTGGAAGAAGGGCGCCTGGCACTCCAGGGCTGCTTCTTGGGCTTAGAAGCGGCTTTGGTCGTCGACTGCCTCGGGAAGGACTGACCTTTTGCCTTGCCCTGAACCAGAAAGGACCAAAAAGCAGAGCTCCGTACCTTGGTAGGAGCAGAAGCCGAAGGGAGGAAGGCTGATTTAGACTTAGCCAGAGTGTCCACAATTTTGTCCAAGTCTGGACCAAAAAGCAACTCCCCATTAAAAGGTAAGGCCTCCAGTCCCTTTTTGGAGTCAGTGTCAGCTCTCCAAGACCTCAGCCACAAGGACCGACGCGCCGACACAGCTGCAGCCGACACCCGAGAGGTTAGCAGGCTTGCGTCTAATGATGGTTCCCCAATGTAGGAAGCCGCATCCTTCATTTGACCTATCAACGCTCTCTGGATCTCCGGAGCATCTTCCGGAAAGGTATCCTCCAAAGCATTGGCCCAGCTCTCGATGGCCTTAGCCACCCAAGAGATGGCCATGGACGGACGGGCCACTGCCCCCGAGAGAGAGTAGATAGACTTCAAACAAGTCTCCACCTTCCTGTCCGTGGGATCCTTCAGGGAGGAGATCGACGGCAAAGGCAGCGTAGCGCTTTTAATTAAGCGGGTAACGTGGGAATCCACCGCTGGAGGAGTTTCCCACTTCCTGCAATGAGCCTCCAGAAACGGATAGTTCGAAGCCAACCGCTTCTGCGGTTGGAACCTCTTGCTGGGCAACTGCCAGGCCCCTGCCATATGATCCGTCAATTGATCGGACAGGGGAAAAACCGTCGAAGCTACCTTGGCCTTTTTAAAATTTGGGTATTTTGACCTGGGGGCGGGCACATCCTCCTCAATGTGAAGGATGGCCCGCACCGCCCTAACCAATGCCGACACATTAATGGAAGACTTAGCCTCCATCTCCTGGGCCCTGGCATCCGAGTCAGAGTCTTCATGGATCTCCCCGTCATCCGAAGACACGTCCGTGTCCGTGAACTGAGCCGCCAGTGAAGCCGGAACGGAACGCTTGGACGCCCGTGGGGGTAAATCACTGTGCAACATATGTTGAAAAGCCGATGACGAAACCGCCAGACTCTGAACAGAGCTGGAGAGGACGTCCACCCAAGGCGGGGGTACTGCCTGAGGATACCCCTGAAAAGGTACCATCGACTGCTGCAGCACCGTGGGGGTTTGCACGTATACCGGCAAACCCGCATAAGGACCCACAGTCTGAGACCCGGGAGGAGACTGCACCAGACGAGTCACACCCGGGGAACGGGGCATGGTAGGCTGGGGCAACGCCCTAGAAGGGGCCGCAGTCGGGACTGCAAGTCGGTCCGCCATTGATGCCAGCACTTGCGTAAACATTGCCCACGGGGGATCCTGCGCCACCGGGGGTTTAGAGGGTCCAGGTACCAACTGGCACCGCCCGCACAGACCGTCCTGAGACAAATCTGCCCCGTCAACCCCTGCCGAACAGCGTCGGCAGGAAAACAGCACAGGAGCCTCGGAGCGCTCATTCCCCTCATCAGACATGACACAAACTTTTTTGCAAAAAAAGTGTCTCACCGAAACGAGGTAAGGCGTATAACACCCACGCACTCCCAAGTATGCAACCCAAACAGCCCACAATATGGTACTGAGGAGCACACCGCAGTATGTGATGGACCTCACAAATACGTAGATTTATATAAGTGAGGTACACAGAAAGAACACCCCTCCCCCACGCACCTGCGGGCCGTAGGAGAAGGAAAGGGATAGGTAAAAAGCTGACAGTAAGTAGAAAATAAGCACAGACAGCAGCTCTAGCAAAAGTCACATACCATGCAGAGAAGTTATACTCACTGCACCTTCCGCTACAATCAACCTCCCAGATTCAGTGTCTGGGAGGGCTATAGCGCTGCGAACACTGTCCTTTGCAGGGGGAGAGGTACGCAGGGGGACTGGTCCACTGGAAGCCTGCCTGGGAGCTCTGCGATGCTGCATGAGGAAGATGGCCGCCGGAGAGCTCTGAGGAGGAGTGGCCAGGAGATTGCAGCCCAGCGACGCCAGTACACATGAGAGAAGGCACGCTGGGCTGAGGGGAGGAGTGCTGAAGCAGGGAAGGCTGCCTCCCCTGCTAGTACTAAACCCCCGGGGAAGCCGGTTCCCCGCTGGTACTTTCACCCAAGGGGCCAGCGGACACGCGGGGTATGCCTGAAGAGGGGGAGCCCGCCGCCGCTACTAGCGCCGCCGGTCTGTCCCCAGAGACCGGCGGCATGAAGACTGCATTTTCCCCGCGTGCACGCGGCTTACCTGGCCCCTTCGGTCCGGCAGCAGTCCTTGGGAGGTCCCGGAGCCACGCTAGCACTGACTCCGGGGTCCCGCTGCGATCCCCGGATCAGTACCGGCATCGCAGCGCCAGCGGGGCTGTTGGAGCGGCAGCATAGACGTCCAGATGGACAGTCTGATGCTGCCGCTCTGAAGACAGTAAAAATAAAATAATAAAATCTTCTTTTTTTTTTTTTTTTTTAAAATTAAAGAATAAAGCTTAGGGGCTGCTTATGCAGCCCCACTGCGCAGGGTGACCCGACTCCGGCCGGGCACCAACTAAAACTGAGGTGCCTGTGGCCGGGGCGGGGTATAGAGGAGGACGGACCCAAGTGCATCCTGGGAGCAGCAAAGCTTTAACTGCGTGGTGCCCATGGATCCAGATCCAGCTATACCCCAAGGTCAACCCTGTGGACCCCCTATGGACCCTGAAGTAGAAATATATGTTACAAGTGGGAATAAGAAGGGCAGTATTGTTTTAAGAATGTACTGTTTATTCATTTTCATTACAATGTACCTTTAAAACTTGATCGGGCATCAACAGTTGTATTTAGTAGAACTGCAAAAACTGTAAACTACCAAATTAAACTCGGCATTGACACTGCATCAAGAGGAAACAGTATGAATGACCGCCGGCCGCATAATTCAAATACAGACACCGGAAGACGGGCAGGAGTGAAGATCCCAGCAGGTGATTTAGGTAAGTACAACTAACCCTGTCCCCCCCTAACCCTCCCTTAGGGGTGCCTAACCCTAACCTCCCCCCGTAGTGCCTAACCCCCTAAGTGCCTAAACCTACCCCCCCGTTCCTGCAGCCTAAACCTAAGTCTCCCAGGGGGTGCCTAACCCTAACCTCCCCCCGGGGTGCCTAACCCTAACTCCCCCTTCCCCTAGCCTAACCCTCCCGGGGGGATGCCTAACCTCAAGTCCCCCCCTGGGAGCACCTAACCTACCCCCCCCCCCGGCGCGGCTGTCCGTGCCTGCCGCCCCAGCTTACCTTCATTCAGTATGCCAGGCGTCGGTCTCCTGGCGTAGGGATAATGATAGGCGTCAGGATTTCAACACCTATCATTAGACCCCTGCAGGGTTTACACAGTCGGGAAGCCGGCGGTCAGCATTTCGACCGCCGGCTTCCTGACTGCATCCCCATCAAGAAGCCGGAGATGAAACTAGGGGGATATTATAAAAGCTGAATGCAAAAATGTCATGGTGTTGTGGCTGTCTGCTGGTGGTTATAAAAATTGGTCTTGTGTCAAACGCTTTAATACTGTCTTTTCTTCAGCCGTTCCAAGAAATGAACATGCAATGGTCAAGAAAAGGCTACAGGAACACACAAATTGGACAAAGGCTGAAAGCCAAGAGTCTGATGAGCCTGAAACTATCCCAAACTACAAGGAGGTATCTCAACACATCATGTAATAATTACTGCAAACTAATCCTCTGACATTATCATTTTCAGCCCAAGTGATCAGGTCAACATTGCAAAACTTGGCTGTTTGACTTTCCAATGTCCTGACATGCAAAGGGAAGTGTGGGGCATTACTTATGTATGTCAGTGCGGTTATTTGATATAGATCATTTGGGGACACTAAAGCCAAGATACAAACAGAAAATGTGAAATGCTAAGTTATATTCAGAAAGCACTATATTTGCCATTGTTTAATAAGTAAAGGAACAAGTTAATTGGTACCATACAGTAGTTTTCATCTTTGAAACACTTGTCTATATATTTTTATTCTAAAGATCTTAAAATGTCTTTTCCGTGAAAGAACACTTATTTTATGTATTTTGAATACATTTGAATTATAACTTGTAGATTTTACTACGCCAGTACAAACATATGAAGTTCATATTGTACAGCAAAAATAAAACACAGATTTTCAAACTATGTCAACACATTCTTCTTTTCATGGTCCAAAGAACCAAATCAAGACCATTCGTATAGTCTGCTCTAGAGCACAATTACATTACTCTGATATCAATAAGTGAGAGGCATATAGAATTACACTCCATTGATCTTTAAAATATAACACTATACTGAGATAAAAACAAATTCCTAGATGGTAAATTCATATATTTCAATTTAAATAGGAAAGACAGAAAATATTTCCTTTATTGTATAGCACAGGTAAAATACACATATTTGCTTTGTACTTTTTGATAGAAAAAAATAAATATATGTGGCTCTTGACATTGCAAAATATTAAGTTTTCAGTAGAACATAGGCCGGGAAGCCAACTGGCCAACACAGATGCTTTGTCCCGTGTCTTTTTCTTAGGGGCTACAGGTGTTTCGCCCCATAGGTTATAACAGGAGGAGGGGATATGTGACAAAATCACTGGAAAAGTTGTCAAGAGGAGACATTTATGTCCCAGGTTTTTAGCTTCTATTTGCTAGACAGAAGATGATTAGCAGTCTTGATTGCCAGACCACCTGTGAGAGCCTGATAAATTGTATGCCAGTGTCGCACTAAGAGACACTGTGATTATTGAATGTAAGTGCTGTGCTAAAGACTTCTGTTTTGTAAAGATGGATGTTAGGTCATTCCACTCTGAGGGGTATATTTATTAAAGTGCGGGTTTTTACAAGTGAAGATGTTGCCCATAGTAACCAATCAGATTCCAGCTATTACCTTCTATAAGGTGATAAATGATAAGTAGAATCTGGGCCTGCACTGCTGATCGCAGATTCACGATTATCGGGAATCTGCACGTGCGCAGGACCCATTCTGCGAGTGTGCAGAATGGGTCCGGCGTAGATGTACGTAGACCCTTGAATGTCTCTGCCTGATTGACAGGCAGAGGCATTTAAGGGGCGGTGCGAAGCAGGGGAGGCCGACGTTCACGGAAACCGGAAGCATTTCCGCCCCGTTTTCCGGGAGTGGCCATCCCAGGATCTGCATTGCTCAACGCAGTATCCTGGGCTCACAAGCCAACCAGGCTGAGTAAGCTGAGGTTTACTCAGCTGGCCGGAGGCCCAGCACCATCCTCCACCGCGACCATCGTCCACCATTGGTCACGATGGTTGCGATGGTGATCCCAGCCTGCGACTTCCGTAGCAGTGCTGAGATCGCAAATGCAGCAGGTGTCATACACCTCCTGCTGCATGCATTTGCATTATTGCCATGAACGCAAATGCAAAGCTGCCTGTGTGCAGCTTTGCAATTGCGATCCTTGCTGAATCAGGCCCTCTGTTTGGTTGCTATGGGCAGAAGGGCGTATTAAGAGAGGAGGGGGCCCGTGTTCTCTCCCCGTCGTGCACCCCCTCCTCAAATGCCATCAGCAGCAGTACACTCCGGGCATTAGAGTGTACCCGGAGGCTACTGCGTATGCGCATATCACTGCATGGCTGCTGCACCATTTTCCCGGTGATTTCCTACTGCAGGGAAAATGGCCACCGCTGCGTTTTCTGTAGCACTACTCCGTGGGACATCGGATGGGTAAGTATAAAAAAGAAAAAGAATGGGTGCAGGGTGTGCGGTGCGGGCCCCCCTGGACCCAGGGGCCCGTGTGCACAGCACACCCTGCACCCATTATAAATACGCCCCTGTATGGGCAACATCTTCATTTCTAGACACCCACTCTTTAGTAAATATACCCCTGAGAGAGGGAATCGTTTTGTTTAGTTAAAGACTTTCATGGAGGAAAATTACATTTAAATTGCAGCCAAAAATAATGTATGTACAAAATTTAAAGCAACAGACACCCAATTTTTTTGCTGTTGGGAAAAGACTGTTATGTTGTGAGAGTCCTGGTGATGTCATCATCAGATGCTTAGGGTAGCCAGATTCTGCCTCCCACCTACACCACAAGATACCATGGAAGACATAGTCAAGGCACTGCTACAGGCTACAGCAGCTCAGCAAGAAACTGCCAAGGTGCAGCAAATAGCAATTGAGAAGGCCCGTAGGCAACAATAATTGGATATCGATGAACTCCAGAGGCAACAACAAATGGAAGCTGGGAAAACCTGGAGGTAGCAGCACCAAGGCCGCAAAGTCTTGAAAGGGATGGAGCAGCACTGTCTTAAAATGCTTCCATGTATGTCACAACTAGCTCCAGATCCATACGGGCTAGTAATTTTTGCAAAAGATGACAAAGAGTGATGATGTTGATGCCTATCTAACAACTTTCGAAAGAATAGCGGAGAGAGAGAGTTGGCCTAAAAATCATTGGGCAGGCCTTTAGGCACCCCTTCTTGTCAGGGGAACCGCAAAAGGCATATTATTAAAGACTAAAAACTGAGATTTTTACTCATTTGGGTGTCACAATGTCTATTTGAGCACAACGAGTTCATCACTGGGGATACAAAATGGAAAAGTCTCCCTACTCTAAATTGCATGACCTCATCAATCCCACCAAGAAGTGGCTACAGCCAGGAAATTTAACAGGGTCGCAGATTGTGGAAAGGGTTATTCAAATTTTTGGGGTTAGGGTTGTTATGGACCAATACCTATCGTCACTACCTGCAGCTCTGTGCAAGTAAGTGAGCCACAAGGAACCTAAAACAGCACACCAGCTTGTGGAAATGGTGAAGAGGTATGTAGCAGCCGAGTAACTGTTGAGTATAACCCAGCGACCCCTAGACCCACAACTGCGATCTCCAGTGAATTCTGGTAAGACTGTTCCAAGGGAAAAATGTGCTAGGTGATGGAATGAACTTAAAATCCAGAGACTCTAAGCTCGGAACCTGGAAATTCGCCAGCTGTGCCAGTAAAGTTCCCACCTTCCTAAAAAGCTTGATAAAAATATAATCAGATGTGTTAGATGTGGTGGCTTGGGCCATGTTGCTGCTAATTGTCCACTTACCTCTGAACCTATGCAATGTGATACTGCTTATATGAATGGCAGACTATCTTTCTTTGCTCAGCTAGCCTGTACTGCAGACTGACAGGCTGAGCAAGATTAACAAATGTATATAATCAGTGTAGAAGGCAAACAGGTTGCCTGGTTACTTTTGTAAAAGCCGAGTTGGTGAACCCCTCAGGGAAAAGCTGTCCGTGTAACCTTTATACATGGTGTTACTTAGTATTATGTAACTTTTGAAGTGAACATAGAAAGACAGTTTGGTCCCACTGTAGTAACTGTGGGGTTAGTACCTTCTTTGATCCATGATGCTATTTATTGGGAAGAGATTTTCCCACTTCTGGAAGCTGTGGAAAACTCAATTTATTACAGAAGGAAATAACACAGACCCGTTTGATAATGTTAGTGATACAGTGGCAGTGGGAATGTTCCCCGAGTCTGAAGTGTTCCCTTTCCCAAGCATGATAGGGGAGTCAGAAAATGACAAGAGCAGCAGTGGGGCGCAAAATGATATACCCCCTACTGAAGTAGAAAATTTTGTTGGACCAGTTGACTGTATGCCTGATCCTAAAGTGAGAAAATATATTTTTTCCTCAGAACAGTTAAAATACCCTACCCTGGTAAAGGCTAGAGAGAATGTAAAAGTGGTAGATGGATACCCAGAAGAACCTGATAGTAGTTGTCATACCCTTACATGGCAGTACATCAAGATATGTTGTATGAAATGTCCAAAAAGGGGAAGATATTGTGGAACAATTGATAGTTCCTAAGGTATATAGAAGAACAGTGTTGGTCATATAACTGCTGGACATCTAGGGGTAAAGAAAACATCTGAGAGAATTGTGCAATGTTTTTCTGGCCAGGGTTTCATAGAGATGAATCTGACTGCTGTGCATCCTGCCCTGAGTGTCAGTACCATGTTACCAGGCCATATTATAGAAGTCTGTTTGTTTCATTGCACATTATTCAGGTCCTGTTTGAGAGAATAGCTTTGGATTTGGTTGGACCTCTAATAAAGTCTGCCCAGGGTCATCACTATATTTTGGTGGTACTGGATCACACTACCAGATACCCGGAAGTGATACCATTGCGCAATATGTTAACAAAGACAATTGCTAGTCTGATGCCTCGGGAATAATCTTCTACCAGGGGAACACACCAAAAGAGGTATAGTTACAATACCCCGAGAGGTGGAAGCCACTGAATACCATGTGGTGCTTAATACAGTAGGCACAAATGTCAAAGGTACAGCTGAGTACACAAAATGTGGTATTTTGGAAGCATTCCACAAGGTACACCAATGTATTGGCTCTGTTTTACGGTGTGTAGCATGCAATAGGGTATACAGAGGTGTTGGCATTGTGTGGACAGCACGTAGCATGCAACAAGATACACGTATGTGCTTGCACTGTAGGAACTGCGCACAGTGTGCAGTAAGAGGCATGGATGTACTGGCACTGTGGGAACAGCACGTAGCATGCAATGAAAGGCATGGATGTATTCGCACTGTGGGAACAGAGTGTAGCATGAAATGAGATACACGGAGTATATTACAATAAATCTGAAGCTAAAAACAGACAGCAAGTGTAACAGAGTACACTCACGCACACAGATAGAATTTGCACAAACAGATACATTGGCGTGGAGTCTAATGCCCTCACCGGACTTCACCAGAAATCCCTGCAAGAGAATATGGACTTTACTCAGTGAAGGCCCAGGTCATGGCCCAGTGTAGTTGCTTCCCACTGTGAAAACAACATCTTAGCTGGTATGAGGATTGGAAACACAGCATATGGAAATTTGGGTAAGGAGGTGCTGCTGTCGAGGAAGCTGCACGTGCAACACTGGAAGAAAACTATACTGGAGAGTATAGTTCTGGAGTGGGAGCACCACTATAGAACACAACTGATACTCAGACACTGGAGGAGTGCACTGAGCAGGTTCTTATAGTGGCTAGTTGATGGGTGATCCCTGCATGAGTCATCAGTGCTGGTGGTTAGTGGTAACACCTGAGAGAGGTGTTATGTGATCTCTAGCCTGAGCCCAATTGGGTTCTGTTAAGGATTCTTTTTGGGAAAGGCAGCAATCAGTGGCCTGCTGAGTGTTGGTGGCTGGCAGTTATGTAAATGTCTACTGGTATTAACAGCTAGGGAACTAGTACATGTCTTTAGCAGTTTGGGAATACCTAAAGAAATCCTAACTGATCAGGGTACCCCATTTATGTCAAGGATCATGAAAGAGTTGTGCCGTCTGTTTAGGTTACTTAGCTAAGGACCTCCGTGTATCATCTTCAGACTAATGGCTTAGCGGATTGCTTAATAAAACATTAAAGAATTGTGATGTATAAAGATAGGAAAGAATAGGATTATTTGTTATTCTATTTAATGCAGGCCATTATAGAGATCTCACAATTTTCCAAGGGGTTCTTGCCTTTTGATTTGCTGTATGGGAGATGTCACGGGCCGCTCCGGAGGTCAGGACTTACCTGTCTGGGCGCTCTGGTGGTGTCCGTCCGGAGGGGGTGCAGGCTGCTGGCGCGATGTGGCAGGTCCTAGGAGGTACATCTGGGTCTCTGGCATCTTGTGGCTGGAAGTCTGTGTAACGCTGCCGGGTGCCGCCATTTTGGATTTTGGTCATATGTCTGAATCAGCCAATTTTCAGGACGTGACAGGATTGCTGGATACTGGAAAAGAGACATGGGAGGGACAACCCAGTCCTTATAAGACAGTTTATTAAACATGTTTCACAGATGCAGGAAAGAATAATTGCAGTGGGGCCGATAGTGAGAGAGCACATGGAACAGGCTCAACAGGCATAACAAAGAGTGAACAATCATAATGCCCAATTAAACACCTTTGTTCCTAGTGAAAGAATGCTTATTTTGGTTCCCACAGTAAAAAATTAATTCTTGGCCATGTGGCAAGGACCATTTGAAATCATAGAAAAAGTGGGTGAAGTTAGTTATAAGGTGTACCAGCCTGGGAAAAGAAAGCAAGAACAGATCTACCATGTAAATCTTAAAAAACCTTGTAGTTCTGTGAGCCACCCGGCCTCTCCAACTATTCAACAGCATGAGGCAAAATTTCTTGTAAGAAATACAGATTTGTTTTCTGACATACCTGGAAAAACAACTGTCATTAAACATGACATGATCACTGAACCAGGGGTTAAGGGTAACCTAAAGCCATATAGAAAACCAGAAGAATAATGTGAATACAAACTGTCAAATTCAGCGCTGGAATAGAGCAGCTGAAAATTCTTACCAGTGGTGTCATAAACTGGCCACAATAAATATACAATAAAAACAATTACATTTTCAGCGCTCTGTAGTAGGGGTATATATTAAGTTGGAGGATATATATGTAAGTGTAATACACCGAAAGTTACCCTCCTTTATTCTGATACACGTCTCTATGTAGATGCTCCCGTTCAGTCAAGATAATCTCTCCAAGGACATAACAATATTCTCATAGTATAGTAAGTTCAAAAGTACATTTATGGATCTCAAAAATAAGGGAAAACGGTCCAATTCTTTCTTATTTCATCAAAACCAATCGTGCTCCAGTGATCGCGAAAAGTGAAAAAAAATGTGGGTCCCAGGGACCCATCACTTTGTAAAAATGGGGTCCTGCTCCACTCTTTTTGGGTCCCATCAGATATTATGGGGGTTAAGGGCAAGCAGCAGTTGGGGTAGAGCTAGTGCTAAAGGCAAGGAGAAGTTGGGTTAAAGCTGGAGCCAGAGGGCAGTAAGGGCAATCAGAACTGGGGATATGGAGGGGTGAGTGCAGACAGTAGTTTGCGACAGTGCTGGGGCCAAGGAAGAGGTTAGAGGCAGGCAGTATGAAGGGTAGGGAGGAGGTTAGAGTAATTAGCTGGGGTAGTATTGGGGCCAAGGAGGAGGTTAGAGACAGGCAGTGCTTGGGTAAGGTGGGCAGTGCACACAGTTAACAGTCAGGGTAAATGGGAAATAGACACAGTTACACAGTCAGGGTTAGGGGGTCTGCACACAGATACACAGTCACAGTTAGGAGAGGCTGGCCACAGCTCCACAGTCAGGGAGGTTTAGGGGGGATGCACATGGTCACACAGTCAGAATTAGGGGGGGCTGCACACAGGCAGGGTTAGGGGGCTGCACCCAGTTACACAGTCAGGGTTAGGGGGGGGGGGGTGCACAGTTACAAAGTCAGGGAGGGTTAGAGGGGGGAAACACATGGTCACAGTCAGGATTAGGGGGGGCTCTGCACACAGTTAGGGTTAGAAGGGGTGCACACAATTACATTGTCAGGGTTAGGGGAGCTTCACCCAGTTACACAGTCAGGGTTGAAGGGGGTGCGCACACTTACAAAGTCAGTGTTAGGGGGTGGGGGTGGCCACAGTTACACAGTCAGGGAGGGTTAGGGGGGATGCACATGGTCACACAGTAGGAGTCAGGGGGGCTCTGCACAGTGATAACACTGTAAGCTGTAAGTGACTAACCTGTCTGAGTTCAGGGTCTTTTCTCTGTCACCAGCCGTCAGAGCAGCACATGTAGCGGTATCTTTAAACCCCGTGCATCTGTACAGAAGTATAGGATCACATCGTGTTTTCAAACTTCCAAAAAAGACAAAAACATATTTCCAAATATCCAAAAGGGCAAAAAATCATATAAAACAAATAGAACTGAATATGTACCAGCCGGCACTTATCCGTATAACAGCTCAGCTTTTCAGAAACAGGACAGGTGGGTGAAAATAGCAGCCCTGCCCTTTTGGATATTTGGAAATATGTTTTTGTCTTTTTTATGTCGGGGATGATGACATCATCTTGCGAGACAATGACTGAGAGTGACTGGTATGCTGCTGCCGCGTTGCGATGTGAATGAGACGCCCAAGGCGCCCTTTCACTCATTGTCGCTCCTCGAAGGCTGTCTTGTCAACCGCTGCCGGCCTGCTGCAAGTCACAAGTGAGCGTGATACTCAGTGAGATCATCTCACTGTGTTTTGTTCCCTAGCTGCCTGCCCTGTGAGGAAGAGTTAGAGAGGCAGGTAGTAATCATGTCTCCCACTCAGTAAACAAGCATCCCAAGTCAAATTATTTCATTTATATATAGATCTATGTATATATATATATATACAATCACAGAAGAGGGCGCTCCATAGTGCATAAAACAGTTTATTTCAAACACACAGTACTGGTCATCAGGAAATAACAACGGTATACTCGTACCAAAAAGGATGACTCTGTGGACTGGTATGTCTACATACCATGTGGACTGGTTACCACATGGTATGTAGATAAATCGTCATCCAGGCAAAACTCCCACCGTCCTCCATGCACCACCGGGAACCTGCACCATACACCACGAAACTCCAAGAGGCAGCCACGTGTCGGGAACACTGTGAGCCAGAGAGCCGGGAGAGACACTGGATGGAACAGATGGAGATGTATCTGCTGAAAATATATAGAGATATATCTACCTATATATAGATAGATATATCTAGTTATAAAATATACATCTACAGATATATATGCAATGCATACAAACTTGTTTGTAGAGGGCTAAGAGAGATGTATATGCATGTACATATATATATATATTAGGGATGTGCAGGCTCGGATAGGTTCGAGTTTGCACGTGGAGTTCGGATTTTTCCCTCCAAAAAAACGGAACTCAGAACGAGGCAAAACGTCATCTTACATGGACGAACATCATCATTCCTGGTCTTTTGTCCAGGAATGATGATGTTCGTCCATGTAAGATGACGTTTTGCCTCGTTCTGAGTTCCGTTTTTTTGGAGGGAAAAATCCGAACTCCACGTGCAAACTCGAACCTATCCGAGCCTGCACATCCCTAATATATATATATATATATAAAAAATATCATACAAACTCGGCACTCACATGCTTTTTCAAATGTAAGACAAACTTTTTTCTTTTTCCAGGTGCTTATTAACTGATAGCCCTGGGTGTGGTCCTGTCTCTTTAAGGCAGGACCCAGTTTTCTGTTTAAAATGTATGCAAGCTTGAGGCCAAGATGGCAGATCAAGTTCATTTATCTGAGAATCAGTGTAGGGACTGGCTAGATGGGAATGACAGTGAAGCGGTGGCCAGCTTAACAAATTATTGCAATATTTTGGAACCAACATTCCCTATGTTCAAAGGAGTTGCAGTTTGAAAAGCATGTGAGTGCCGAGTTTGTATGATATTTTTTATGTAGATGGTGTGGTCACATACCAAGGGCACCCCAGATGGTCGAGTGCCGTGGATTGAGCCTGTCGTTTATATATATATATATATATATATATATATATATATACACATACTTTGCCTTTTCTTTGGGGCTTACACAGCTCCTAAGGAGATACCCTACACATATTCAAGCAGGTACAATTTGAAATACAGTTTACTATGTTTGCCTAAAGTTCAAGGGGGACTATGGACTCGATTCAGACCTGGTCACTAAGTTGCACTTGCTCTGAGCGCACTCACAACCAGGTCGATGGTGGCCCAGAGCGCATGCGTACGACGGAGCCAGCTCCGTCATGTGCATGCGCAAGACCAGGGTAGTAACGGGCAATCCATAGCTCCGGGTCTCGTACCAAAGGGGGCGTGCTGTTGATGTTGAGTGACAGCACCCCCCCTTTGGTGGGCGGGCCGGGGGAGTGGCTGCCCAAACGGAGGCGTTCCCATGTGAATCCGGCTCTGAATCAGGGCCAATGTCCGAAATAGCATCTGTATGGTGCGCTCTCGAATGAAAAAGGTAAAATATAATGAGTAAAGGAACAAAGGATACAAGAGCTGGCATAGAGCGCCTACTGTGCTTATATAACTTATTAGAAAATAAAACTAATATCAACCATGTTTGTAAAAGTGATTTTGTGCAATTAAAGTGCTAATACAGGAGTGGCAGTATTTAAACTACCATCATCATTAAATATATGTAAACTTATTAGTATGTGATCTTTAGAATAAAAACAATCAGTACAACTAAAGTGCCAATGCAAAGATCCTTAAAGAATCCGTAATTAATTAATGACAATAATACGTAAAATGACGTGTAAATTAATAAAAGTGAAAAAAGTTAATTTTTTTAAAAATGCATAAATTATTTTTAATCAGACACAACAATAATATCCTCCTACATGAAGGATAAAAGACATAAAACACATAAAAATATGAATAAAAATATGTATATATATAGACAGGATTGGTGAGAACGTGTATTTGTGCAGGTGCAGGTGTGTCCGTTGGCTGTGATGTTATAGTCATTCCTTCTAGAGCTTGAATACTAACAGCCATTAGCTTCTCACTCTGGGTCTCTCTCTTTTTAAGGATGTTCTTATCGTGTTCAATAGCGGATTCTATGAGAGTGTCTACAGTGACTCCCCTCCAGCCAGGTTGTGAGGTCTGAACTCCCAGCCAGGTTGTGAGGTCTGTACACATGTTAGATGCTCCACCACAACAAGCACAAGTGGTGCCGCCATCTTCATCAGTGATAGTACAGGAAGTGTTAACATCCACTGCACCCGTAGAGGAAGTTGTTAACCCTATACATAGCAGTATTAGACTAAATCCCTAGCCAGGTAAAAAGGTCAAAAGTAGCAGTGCGGCCGGTCTGCATCCCATCCGGACAATAACTGTTCCGAATGGGAATGCGGATGCGAACGGTGTAGTGCCCACAAGGGAGGAAGCAATGCATTGTCCTTGGACAAGAGCGGAGCTAAATTCCATAATGAATGATTTCCCCGATCCTAAAAAGGAATTAGCCAAATGTCAAAGATTTTTGAAAAATTTGGGTAGTGCTCACGAGCCAACCAATAAAGATTGGCGAGTGGTGTTAAGAGCTTGTCTTCCATGCAATACCGACGTGACAAAGTTTATCACGGATTGTATATTGGATGGAGATGTTCCCTTAACAGATGAAATTAACCAAGGTAACATTTTCCGCATTATAACTCAATTGGGTGTATATTTTTCAGTAGTAGTTAACTGGAGCAAAATTTTCACCATAAAACAAAAAGAGAGTGAATCGGCAGAGGATTATTGTAACCGAGCTCTGCAGGCTATCACCCAGTACACTGGGTTATAGGATATTAAAGATAGCACTCATCACAGAGGAATGATCGTCACTGTACTTATGGATGGTCTAAAAGAGAACCTAAAGACCCAAGTTCAGACCTCACAACCTGGCTGGGAGTTCAGACCTCACAACCTGGCTGGAGGGGAGTCACTGTAGACACTCTCATAGAATCCGCTATTGAACACGATAAGAACATCCTTAAAAAGAGAGAGACCCAGAGTGAGAAGCTAATGGCTGTTAGTATTCAAGCTCTAGAAGGAATGACTATAACATCACAGCCAACGGACACACCTGCACCTGCACAAATACACGTTCTCACCAATCCTGTACCACCACAACACAGCCCTACCCCACTTATCACACACAGCCATAAAAACCCATACTATCCACAACCACCATATTTCCTTCAAAATCCTTATCCATACCCACCATCTTTCCCTTCCGCTCAACCCACACAGCAATCCTTTCAGCCACCCCACTCACGAAGATGCTTTAACTGCAACCAAGTGGGACATGTAAGTAAGAATTGTAAGGTACCTGGATATCCCCACAAGGGATATACACAGAGTACAGGAAGCCCACAAGAGTCACCAGCTCCAATTGTGGCCGTAAATGCTGTATTGGAGAGTGAGAGTCAACGCTAGGGGTCAGGTCATACCTGTAGTCGACAGATAGTCAGGTTAACGGGAAGTACTAGGGAAGAACCGGTAATGATGGTTGATGTAGCTGGTACTAAATATCCTTTTCTTGTAGACACAGGGGCAACCAGGTTAGTGATAAAATCTCCTGCTAACTTACAGATAACCAGCAAGACGGTACCCGCAATGGGTGTAATGGGTAAAGTGCAACATTATCCTTTAACAAAATCCACAGAGGTCACTATCGGGCCATTGCATACCAGGTATTCTTTCCTCCTGGCAGCAGCGGCTTCTACTAACCTACTGGGAAGGGATTTGTTATGTAAGATGGGATGTGTCATATATTGTACCCCTGATGGTATATTTCTAGATATCCCAGAGAGAGTTACGCACGAGGTGAGAGATATGTTGTACACTCCCCAAAGGATAATGTATCACTCTACTGGTTTAAGTAAAAACTCATCTCAGGTAGATCAAATGTTATCCCAAATTCCAGATTCACTATGGACCAAGTAGGGACAGGACACTGGATTAATGGCAAACGTAAGTCCCGTAATGGTAAATCTAAAAAGTGGTAGGCAAGCTCCAAAAATTCCCCAGTACCCATTAAAACAGGAGGTAGACTTAGGGGTTTATCCCATAATTGAGCAATTGTTACAGCAGGGAATTTTAGTTCGTACAGCTAGTGTAGCCAACAGTCCCATCTTTCTTGTGAAGAAGAGTGGTGGGACGGGTTATAGGCTGGTACAAGACCTTAGAGGGGTTAATAACGTGGTAGAGAGCCAATTTCCCATAGTGCCAAATCCAGCTGTCATTCTTATGCAGATCCCACCCAATGCAACCCATTTCACTGTCATTGACCTCTGTTCTGCTTTCTTCTCTGTACCTCTTCATCCTGACTGTCAGTACCTATTTACCTTCACATACAGGGGTGTACAATACACATGGACACGATTGCCCCAAGGTTTCATAGACAGCCCCAGTATCTTCTCCCAGGCCTTACACGACTGTTTACAATCTTTTCAACCTGCCAATGGATCTGTTATAATACAATATGTGGACAATTTATTGTTATGTTCTGATTCGTTTATGTCATGTTTAAATGATGCTAAACTTTTGTTGCTTCATCTCTCGCAAACAGGACACAAGGTTGCTAAGGGCAAACTACAGCCATGCCAGTCCAGGGTTAAATATTTGGGACACTGCCTCAGGGGTTACGACATCTCACGAACGAAAGAATCCAGGCCATACAGAACATGACACTGCCGTAGAAACAACAACTAATTCATACCTTCTTGGAAATGTGCGGATACTGCAGAATGTGGATCCCAGGTTTTCCTATTTTGGCCTTGCCATTACAGGACTTAGGACCTCATTCAGAGTCGGTCGTTGAGGCCGCATGGTCGTACGCCACCGATGTTCGCTATACTGCGAATGCGTAAAGTTCGCAATGTGCGTGCGCAAACTAGCCACTACGATCAGAAATTTCTCTCTCCTTGAACACAGCCAGGTCGGTAGTTTGAGTGACAGATGGAGGCGTTTGTGGGTGGTAAGAGGGGAAGGTGCTTGAAAACGGGGGAGTGGAGATCCGAACGCAGGCGTGCCTGATTATGCAAACGGCATTTTATGGGAGTGCATACGGATTATGGGAGTGCATAATTAACAAAGTAACATCATGGCACATGTGACCTGGGAGGTTTTTACACTGACATGATCGTAGAGCTTAAGAGAGGGTATGGTCAACCTTAAACTCTACAACCAGTTCCGATTGTTCCCGATGGTCTCGATTAATCCTTTAATGCCCAGAGATGATGTGCAATGCGTACAAGAAGGGGGCATATTTTTTTGTCTTCCAACCGCTTCCTCCCCTTGGTCGGCCAACTACCGATCCGAACTTAGGGACGCAACTTGCGAGGGAATCATTTGCATATCCGGACCCTTTTTCCATTCGACCGTGCGGCCGCTTCGACCGACTCTGAATGAGGTCCTTAGTCTCTTCCTGAAGCCCATTCATGTCATGCACACAGAAGAATCAGAGCAGGATTTCCTTAATCTTAAAGATAGTCTGACAAGAGCACCTGCATTGGGAATACCTGACTATGAAAAACCTTTTGATTTGTATTGTACGGAAGCCGATGGTTGTGCAGCAGGTGTCCTCACACAAAAACATGGTGATGCCAGTAGGCCCGTAGCATACTACAGTGCATAATTGGACACTGTGGCAAGATCACTCCCAATGTGTTTAAGAAGTGTAGCAGCAACTGCTGTATTGGTCAGTAAGAGTGTGGATGTGGTACTAGGCCATGATATGATTGTCTATACTCCCCATGCTGTATCTGCTTTGCTAAACTGTGCCCAAACCAGACATGTCTCCTCAGCTAGATTCACAAAATGGGAACTGGCCTTAATAGCAATTGCAAACATCACCATCAAAAGGTGCAGTACATTAAATCCAGCTACGTATTTACCATATGTGCAACATGATGCACAAAGGGTGGAAAGAGGTGAGCCGCTGTAAACAGGTGAGTTCTGCAGGTATACTGATGCACATGATTGTATGGAATATCTGAATCAAACCTTTACTGCAAGACCTGACATACGGGATACATCTTTAGAAAATGTAGATGTGACATTTTACACGGATGGGAGTTGTCATAGACAAACTGACACTGGAGAGTTATGTACTGGTTATGCTGTGGTAAATGATGAGGACGTTATAGAAGCCGAACCTTTAGGCCCACCACACTAGGCCCAAGTGGCGGAACTGGTGGCACTAAAGAGAGCGTGTGAATTAGCAGAAGGTAAATCTACTAATATTTACACTGACTCTAGGTACGCCTTCGGGGTAGTACACGATTTCGGTGCCTTATGGCGTCTGAGAAAATTTATGACAGCAGCAGGCACACCAATTGCACATTCCAAACATATAAAAGGCCTACTAACAGCAATCCAATTGCCAAAGGCAGTGGCAGTAATTAAGTGTAAAGCCCATACATGTGAGGATGATCCGGTGTCACTGGGCAACAACAGGGCAGATGAAGCTGCTAAATGGGCAGCAGGGTTAAAAATGAATGCACCAACTGAGCAAATCATGACTTTTCAAACAATTGATATGCTGAAATTAATTGATATGCAAAATTTGTGTTCTATCCAGGAAAAATCAGTCTGGAGGTCCAAGGGATGTGGGCAAGAGTTCTCTGGACTCTGGAGAGATGGACAAGGTAAGCCAGTGGCTCCCAAGGCATACTACCCAAGCCTGGCTGAGGCAGCGCACTGTCTGAGTCATCTGGGAAAGAAAGGTATGTGTAAATTCGTGAGAGCATACTGGTGCGCATCGGGTCTTTCTTCTCAAGTGGAAAAGAGGGCAATGTCCTGTCTGACCTGCTTGAGGAAAAACATTGGGAAAATGATCCCTACCGAACCATCCCACATTCCTCCAACTGACGGACTTTTCCAGGTAATACAAATTGATTTCATCCAATTACCACCCTGCAGGAATCTCAAGTATGTATTAGTGTGCACTGATGTGTTTTCCAATTGGGTTGAGGCATACCCAGCTGCCACTAATACTGCTGTGGTTACTGCCAAGAAAATTGTTCAGGAGTTTGTGTGCAGATACGGTATCCCTAAAATTATCGAGAGTGATAGGGGTACTCATTTCACAGGTGATGTTTTTCAAAATATGTGTAAACTGATGGGTATTAATAGTCGACTTCATACCCCCTACCGACCTCAAGCCAGTTCCAAGGTGGAGAGGATGAACGGTACTATTATAAACAAATTAAGTAAAATCATGGCAGAGACTGGACTAGGATGGCCAGAAGCATTACCGTTGGTCCTACATAGCATAAGGACCACTCCTAGACCCCCTCTAAATCTGTCCCCCTTTGAAATACTGTTTGGTAGACAACCTCATTTGATTGTAAGTCCACAAGAAGACTTGAAAGGTAACAATGAGGTAACTGTAAGGTATCTTATAACAATGAGTGAACAGTTAAAACAGCAGAAACTGAAATTGTTGTCCCATGATATCCCTGAAACAAACTGTCATGATGTTGAACCTGGAGAATATGTTCAGAAATTTCTTGCATTCAGGTTGTTTGACTGATCGTTGGGAAGATCCATATCAGGTGTTGCTGATGAGTACCACATCTTTGAAGGTGGCCGAGAGAGATACCTGGGTCCATTCCACTCAACCGGTGGATAAACAAGGCAGAGACGAGGCTGATAACGTGGACCTGTCGATCGCGAGCTTGTTCCAGGAGGGTTAAAAGGTTGCAGTGAGATATCTGAGCTTTAGCTCAGATATCTGAGCTAAAGAAATTTGCAGGTCCTTGCTGCAGCAATGGACTAGTCTGCTGTGTTCATTTTTATATTCTCTTCCAGAGTTTCCATCATCCTGATTTGTTTGGGGATTTCTGGTTTCTGTGACGGGGGACCGATAGAGGAGATGGTAGCTGATGGCAGTATTGATGGAGTGGAGTCGAAAGGAGGAGTGCTATGCCAATCAGGAGAGTGTTTGACCAATCTTAGTACTGTAATTGTTAAGAGATCTGCTATTTTGGATACTCTGGGACAGTGTGAAGGTCTATCGTCTGAGGATTATTGTATGTGTGAGTTCTGTGGGTCCATAACTGATGAGAGATGCATCCAATGATGTCAACCCAAGTATAGTCAGTATTGGGGTGGGTATCCTTTAGAGGATTATCACACCATGCTGGGCAAAATTTTGAACCAAACCGACTGTTGGGGAAGACACTGGACGGAAAATTTCTTAATACCAAACCATCCCATTTTAAACTCCACCAGTACCAAGCAGATAAAACACTTTTATGTTTAAACATCACCAACTCCAATGAACCAGGAAGTTGGGAGGTGACTGGGAATTACCAGATGATGACCTTCTCCCAAAGAGCTGACCGTGAGCCTATGAATTATGAACTGTTATGCAAAATTAGATCAGGTGGAAGACACTTCCGGTATAAATATACACTGAGTAACATCAAAGAAATGGTTGGTAGAATACCAGAAGGGTACTGTGCTAAGGTTATACAACCAGAAACATGTATTTGAAAGATGGGAGAACCTGAGATAGGATCATTTGTGAGGGAAATGTGTTTGATGATCATGATGCATACTATTCCTTATGTTCTCCCCGATTATGTATATTTTATATGTGGAAGGAAAGCATATAAATGGCTCTCTCTGAGTTCAGAAGGTTTGTGTTACCTGGGAAGAGTAGTCCCAAAGGTTATGACCCTCACACATGGTGAAATGCTTGGTATTCATAAAACCACACCATCACCATATCTTCACACAGTATGAACACAGAGGCAAAAGAAATATGATAACTGGTGATGTGCATAAAGCCACACAGTTAATTAGTGAGACAACTGGCTTTCAAGTTTTGGTAGCACTGTATCCCACCAGGATCGCTCGGGGTACACTAAATTTTAGATATATCCAAGATCTTGCTAAATTAATAGAGAATATCACCGAGATGTATGATGACACATTCAGGTACACAGGTAGGGAGTTGCAAGCGAACAAGAAAGAACTGGTGCAACACAGACTAGTGTTAAATTATTTAACAGCTGTCACTGGAGGGTATTGTGTAACTTTCGCCACCCAATTTGGAGTAAAGTGTTGCACTTACATTACAAACGATACCAGCGATCCCAAGGAGGTAATAGACTGGAAGATGGAGGAAATTCTGCAGCTAAAATGGGAATTTCTAAAGAACCATAATGCTTCAGTGGCTGAAGTAGAGAAGGTAGAGGAATGGGTTTCATGGTTGAACCCAGTGAAATGGTTCTCAAGTCTAGGAGAGTGAGAGTGGGTCCAGGAAATGATTGTGAGCATAGGTAAATTCCTGATCCTCATACTGTTTGTCATCATAGTAATTGGCTTATGTGTCAGGTGTGTTCCTACCGTGTTGAAATGTGGAAAATGTAAGGATAAGGTAAACCAGAAGAATGAAATTATGATGGTGGTCAGTAGTAACAATATGAATGCTGAGGTAAATGTAGAACTGCATTACAACCCTGAACTAGAAGGTACCATCGTATAATGTAGAAGATTTAGACATGCATAAAATGTGTTATTAAAATGTTATTTTAAAACATCTTAAATAATGTAAGTCCCTATTCCCCCTCAAGACTTCCTTTATAGGATTGGTGCATCCCCACATCTTTCCCATGAACTCCCAAGATCTGCGGTGTGCATATAGGGGTAGTTTTATGTCCCCTCCTAGAGACACATTATTGATTGATTAAGAATCACATTGTGCCATCCCATAATATAACATTAAATAATATGTCATAATGTAAGCCTAAATGAATTCTAAAATCAGAGTATGATAGCATGTTGTTTGCCATCAAAGAGTGGACTGTCGAAGCCGCATAATTGGCTGAGACAGGATCAGTTTAAAATTATATCGAGGCGACGCCATTTTGCGAATGGCAATGAGACGCCATTTTGCGACTGGCTGCCCAGCGCCATTTTAGTGAAACTCGCCATTATAAATACATACGGCGATGCTATTATTTAGCGTAGTGCGATTCCCACGCAATAGAAAGAAGTTAAAAGTACTCACCACATAAATACAGTCACTAATACATATAAAATGACTATCCCTGCACAACATGTACCATGGTGTACTCCACAAAACACATAGTCGCACAGCACTAACTAGCGTCTTTTCCCAATTCCCCAATACTTACACACTGCACACTTACACAAAAGGTTCCCTAGCATCAAAGTGTAATATCCAAGGTTTATGCAGTAATTATTAATGTTGTGTAATAAAGGTTATTTGATATCTAAGGTTTAGTACATGGTAAGTAGACCGTGTTTGGTGTTGTACTGATCCACTGTGTCTCCACAGATTTCCGGTATCATCGGTGAGAAGATTGCAACATGCGTCTGCAAACTATGGACTATAGAGAGTTAAAACATTAAAATGTACTCTGTAATGTTAGCAGCTTAGATTAGCATGCACGGGAAAAAGGACACAGAGGGTTGTTAGAGGCTGTTTGTGTCCATTTGAATTGACCTATGAACTATCCTGTAACAGAAGCACCTTTAAGAAGAACCAATGGAATCATGTCAAACTTGTCTATTCTATTGCCTATCCCTGTAAGAGTATATATGTGCGCTCTCTGACCCCAGTTGAGAGTCTTCTTGCTGTGCTGTTGACAGAGGTTTCTAATGCTGATGCCGGTATCTGGGCCCAGAGCGTGTGCGTAAATATAACAACTGTACCTTGGGTCTGTATGATTTATTTGCACTAATTGTCTTTAGATCACAGCGTGTAACCATCTGTTTTTATATTGAATAACAACTTTTTGTGCTTTGGAACCACACTCAAAGTCTGAAAGCATTTATTTACTGTGCAACTCATTACGCTAAATAGTGACAATTTTAGAAGATATATGCAGGATTTTAGAAGGTATAGACAGGATTGCATAGAGGTTTTATTTAGGTATCCATAACTGTATGGCAGGTGAGGGAGGGTTAAAGGGGTAGCTCACCCCCCAAAACTTTTTAAGAGGCGACTGTGAAGCTGCTGGCCGCAGACGATCAGGGGCAGTGCATTATAGCAAAAGACTGCACAGCTCCTGCATGGAGGAGGTGTAATGTGTGGTCTTTGAAATGAAAAGACTGCACGCTACACCTCATCCTCTGCGCAGTGCAGAGACTGTGCAGCCTATTGCTATAATGCACAGCTCCTGCCTCCTGCTACATTATGGTGCCACCTACTCCTTCCTGGTGGTCCTGCACTTCACTTCATCAGTAGTGTTGCTTCCTCCTTCCCCTGTGCTACCGACCTGCTTCCACACACCAAAATTATATTATATCTTGCCCCTAACAAATGTTCTAACGCCCCTGTGTATAGGGGTCAATTGAATACTGGTTACTGGGATGCAGGCTGGGTTACTTAAAACTGCTTTTTCTCTTCCTTAAGCAATTTACCCAAACATGAGTGACAGACATAATACTCCACGTATATATGAAAGTGGTGCAGAAAAAAGGAAACTGGTTAAAGAACATGAGAGTAAGCAACAAGAAACTATTGCAAAGGTTGGAAGAATTGAGGATTACTTTATGAGCAAGAGACAGCCTGCTGTAGCAGATTCAACATTGTCAGTGCCAACAGTGGCATCAGTGCCAACAGTAGCATCACCTTCATCACAGCTAGCAGCAGAGGTGGCAACTACTTCTTATTCACATAGTTGTGAAGAATCTGGTGAAGATAGTAGTAATTCCATGATGAAGGAATTAAAGAGGAACAAAATGAGGAAACTGGGGCCCAACATCCTGGATTTGACAATGATATTGGCTTAGGGCCAGAATCATCAACACAGGAAATAATATTTTGGGCAAAAACAGGATCATCTCAATTACAAAACTGCGATGATCAATTGTTAGAGAAATCATCAAGTCCACAAGAACAGTCTAAGAGTGTGAAGCAATTTCTGCGAAAATGTACACTGAATTTGTTTCATCGGAAAACACAGAACAACAAAACAATAAATCGTTCCTGGCTCTGCTTCTCTCCAACAACTGGAAAGGTCTACTGTTACATATGTAGACTTGTTGCTACTGAGAAGAATAAATTATCCAGATCGGGATTCTGCGACTGGAAACATGCAAATGAACGGTTTATTCTAGGATCTGCATTCATTTTGGCAAAGTGTGGGAGAATAATTGGAGGAGTGGACCAGGATTTCGCAAAAAAAGAAGCAGAAATGTGTGGATACTGGCAAAAGCTTCTCATGCGTGTTGTGAGTACCATAAAATTTATAGATGAGCGTGGTTTGGCTTTTCGAGGTACAAACGAAGTCATTGCATCACCAACAAATGGAAATTATCTAGGAATTTTGGAATTGCTTTCAGAGTATGATCCATTTCTTTCAACACATATTAAATTAATTTTCAAATAAAAGTCGTGGTCATAAAAATTACCTTTCATCCACCATTTGTGAAGAAATAATTGGTATAATGGGGCAACACCTTTTGAAGCAGATAATTACAAGAATAAAGGAATCAAAGTATTATTCAGTGGGCAAAATTTACTAAGCGGCGGTTTGACGGCAGTTTCTATTCTATTCTAAACCTCGGCGGTTTGGTGGCGGTTTCTATTCTATTCTAAGCTCTGGGGGTTTGGTGGCAGTTTCTATTCTATTCTAAACCCCAGTTTTGCTATCTGCAGATTTACTAAGGCCAAAACCGCTGTAAAACTGCCATCAAAACACATTTTAGAATAGAATAGAACAGGGCTGTCATTTAGAAACTGCTGCAAAACCAAACCCCCGGGGATTAGAATAGAATAGAAACCGCCAACAAACCCCTGGGGTTTAGAATAGAATAGAAACCTCCGTCAAACCGCAGCTTAGTAAATTTTGCCCAGTGTCTCTTGATTCAACCCCTAATGAGTCTAACATTGATCAACTGACTTTGGTCATATGCTATATGGAGTACACAACACCAAAAGAAAGATTTTTAACTTTCATGCCCAGCCATGGTCACACAGGAGCTGCTATGGCTAATTCATTACTTTAATTTTTGGCCTCCCATGACATTGATATAAATGACTGTCATGGGCAGTCCTATGATAATGCTGCAAACATGAGTGCCAAGTATCGTGGAAAGCAAGCTCTCATAAGAGGAAAAATAGCTTGTCAGTTTTTGTGCCATGCTGTGGACATTCTCTGAATCTATTAGGAAAATCAGCAGCCAATATGTGCTCTGTAGCTGTACGTTACTTTGATTTTGTACAGCAAATATATGTATTCTTCAATGCATCTACAACACGTTATGTAATTCTAAAGGAAAAGTTGTCCCAGGCAAACAAACGGATGCATATTCCCAAAAGACTGAGTGAAACTCGTTGGTCCTGCAGAGCTGATGCAACAAAAACCATTGTGCAAGGATATGAAAAGATTAAAGAGGCACTGGATGACATTTCACCTGACCAGGAGCAGAAGGATGTAGTTCGAAAATGAAGCAGATAGTCTTCATGAGAAGATGAGTACATTGGAAATTGCTTTGTACACGTCTTTTTGGAATGATATTTTAGAAAGATTTAATGCAACAAATCACATACTACAGGACCCTACATTGGTACTCTGTTCTGCAGTAATGGCACTCAAGTCCCTGAAAACATTTGTAGAGTCAAAGGACCTCATTCAGAGTCGATCGCTTGCTACAAGCGATCGCTCTGAATGAGGACGGCCACTTACTTTTTAAAGTGCCGCCTTCTGGGCGATCGCTAGGCTATGGGTTACCACCCACAGCTCTAGCGACCGACCAGGGTGATGGTGATGACCATCACGACCATCGGGGTTTATGACCAGACCCTAATGTTGGGTCTGGGCTCTCGTAAACCCCAGGGAACTTCCTGCTCTGTTTGAGCAGGAAGTTCCCCACTGACATCAATATCAGTGGGGCCACCCTCAAACGGCAAGCGTTCCAACTGGAATGCCTCCGTTTGGCGGGGCATGCCCCCGGCCCGCCCAGCTAATGAGGTGAGCTGTCACTCAACATTGACAGCTCGCCCCATCTGCTATGAGACCCCTAGCGACGGAGCACCCGTCGCTAGCCAGGTATCGCGCATGCGCATGATGGAGCCGGCTCCGTCGTGCGCATGCTCTGTGGGGATCGTTGACCTGGTTGCAAGCCATTTGGCGCTTGCGACCGAGTCTGAATGAGACAAAAAGTGAGTTTTGATGAATATGAGGATTTGAGGAAAAGATTGTCTGGAACAGCCATGTCGCAACTCTCGGATGGATTGTGGATGCAGCCCATATGTAGGGAATTGGCTAGACCTATGCCTAAGGCGCGGAGTCTAATGTGCCGGCGGTATTCACCAGGGACCCTAGCAAGAAGGTATGGATTTGGCTGCATCCAACACACAGGTCGCGGCCCCCAGGTTAGGTTCCCCTATACAGGTCCTGTTGTACACTGGAAGAAGAATAAATATAGTCGACAGACTGGGTCAAACAAACGGACAAGACGGTACCAGGGAGCAGACGTAAATGGGTCACAGGGAGAAGCCGGGGTCAGAACCACATATCAGGAGCAGTACAAGGGGTCAGACGAATTCGGAGTCACAAACAAGCCAAGGTCAAGATCAGGATAATAGGTAAGTACTTTAGAATGCTGGAGTATGGTATGGAGCCTATACTCTGGCACCTGTCTGGTGCCAGAGACTTCCTTAAATAAAGTAAGTTAATTTTCTCATGTCAAACGTGACTTCACGTTTAAGCGCGCCTGTTACTTTAAATCTCCCTGCAGGTCGGCGCAGGCGCTCCTAGGACAGCCACGGCCGCCTGCCCTTCAAGCCAGCGTGAGGGGGACCTGGAGCGGATGTCACAGCAGCAGGCGCCAGGAACTCCCTGCCCGCTGCCTGCCGCCAACAGAGATTTCAGTGCTGCCGGACCTGGTAAGTGGTAGCCGGTGCCCAGCGCACCGTGACAAGCCGACTATACTCCGATTCGTCATGACATGTGAAATGTTCGCCTCAACCCACTGGATTATGGTTAAGCAGAGATTGCCCATATGACTCCAAGGGAGAAGTTTCGCATTGAAAACTTTATTCCAGTTGTTGACCAGTTGATTCTATCCTTAACTGAGAGAATAGCTGCTTATGATATGGTTTGTGAGTGGCTTGGGTTCCTCAACCAGCTTGAAGAGTTGAATTCTACTGAGATGTATTCAGCTGCAGCTAGTGTTGTCAGCATATACCAAAATGACCTAGAGCACAGCCTTGGAAATGAGTTAGGGCATTTTGCCGCCATTATGAAGCTTTACAAAGAAGACTACAATCACAATATGCCAAAGAAACTGGTCTTCTACAAAAGTTTAACATTTTAAATCAACATTTCCAAATGTTGAAATTCTTCTAAGACTCTACTTGGTAATGATGGTGTCAAAACTGCAGTGGTGAACGGTCTTTTTCCAAAATGAAGATCATAAAGAACAGACTAAGAACAACAATATCTCAAGGTCGCCTTTTTCGTGGCTCGTGCTGGTGAGTATTGAACATGACATGTTGCGTGAACTTGACTTCAAAGATGTCATTTACTTATTTGCCTCTCAAAAAGCAAGAAAGCATGCTTTCTATTAGTTTAAAAGCATATATATCTTTGGGTTCGGCTGTCCTGCTGCTATTTGAGCATTAGGACTGCTGATGCATTATTGTATATAAACTATGAACATGTCCTATAATGGTCTGTAGTGTACAGTAAGTAACATATTCTTGTTTTGTTGAAACAATTTCTGTTTATGTAGTTTGTAAGATACTGTGGACTGGGACCCCTTGCGGTGCTATATAATTGATAACAACAATAAAACCCTGTTAATACATACACTTCATGGTTATGATATTTTTGTATTTGTTGTGTTATTTCTTTGAATTATGTAAGATAATTGTAAGATTACAATATATTTTGTAAAATGCTACTTGTATTATTTTACTTTATATCATTCATATTAACTTTCTATAGGGATTGATAACAATCTTGATATATTATACTTTGTTATAACCTCGCAAATATATAATTTTGATAATTTTATTGATAGGGGCCCCCACAAGTTTGTTGCCCAGGGGCCCCCACAGACCTTAATTCGGCCCTGGTGTTAGTGACAGTTAAAGCAAAAGAAAAGACAGCTTTTCCTGCACTGATGGTCTGTTCCAATATAAAATGTTGCCATTTGGATTACATGAGGCACCTGCTACCTTTCAGATGATGATGGAGAAAACTTTAAGGCCCCATAGACAGTATGCTGCTGCTTATCTCGATGATGTAGTCATCTATATCCCTGAATGGCGGTCTCACTTAACCAGGATACAACCAGTGTTGGACTCCATTTGTAAGGCAGAATTGACAGTCAACCTAAAAAAGTGTTGCTTAGGGATGGAGGCGAAGTATCTTGGATACATCATAGGCAGAGGTTTGATAAAGCCCAACTTAATAAAATCTATGCAATACAAAATTGGCCACGAACCCTAAATAAGAAGCAAGTGAGAACTTTCTTAAGAATCACAGAGTATTATAGAACATTTATACCAAAAGTTGCCAGCATTGCTGTCCCTTTGACTGACCTTATCAAAGGCAAAACAATCAGTTATGGTTAAGTGGAATGCTGAGGCAGAAAATGCTTTTCAGGCATTGAAGGTTGCATTGTGCACCCAACAAGTTTTGATGACACCTGACTTTAAAAATGAATTTATCATGCAGACTGATACATCAGATGTAGGGATAGGTGCTGTGTTGTCTCAAAACAAGATGGTGGAGAGCATCCTCTTGTTTAATTATGTAGGAAATTCAATATACATGAGAAAATGTATGCCACTTTTGAAAAAGAAGCACTGGCAATTAAGTGGGCATTAGAAACACTAAGGTACTACCTTTTGATGTGAAAATTTTATTTGATTATGGATCATGTTCTATTGAAGTGGATGAGTCGGAATAAAGTGACCAATGGGAGAATAACTAGTTGGTTCTTGACATTGCAAAATGTAAAGTTTTTAGTAGAGAATAGGTCGGGAAGCCAACTGGCCAATGCAGATGCTTTGTCCTGTGTCTTTTGCTTATGTGCTAGATGTTCCGCCCCACAGGTTGAGGAGGGGATATGTGACAAAATCATTGGAAAGGTTGTCAAGGGGAGACATATATGCCCCAGGTTTTTAGCTTGATGAACAGATCAGAGGCCTGTTGAGAAACACTGTGATTACAGAATGTAAGTGCTGTGCTAAAGACTTCTGTTTTGTGAGAGGATGTTAGGTCCCTCCACTCTGAGAGAGGGAATCATTTTGTTTACTTAGACCCAGACAGGCTAGGATTTACTTTTGTGTTTTGTTTATTTTGTGTTGCTAACTAGCTGCAGATACTTGTATCAAGACCCTGGACTGGTGTACTATTACTTGGCTGCTGTATGAATAACTGTTTACCCCAGGTGCTGGTTATTTTGAAGCTCATACATCGATGTGTCTGATCCTGCGGTTGGACTGCCGTAGTCTTCTTTGTTTGGTCACAGCAAGTGGAAGATCTTCGTATGTTTCATCATTGCGGATGAGGAAGACGTGTCTGTGAGATTACATCAGAGATGTGTGATTGCATTGTGTTAAACTTGGAAAAAGCAGAAATGAAACTCATGAAATGTTACGGAATGCATATGGTGGAGAAACAATTAGCCGTGCTGCAGTATTTCGGTGGTGGAAGCACTTCAAAGAGGGTAATACGCGAGTGAATAATGAAGCTTTTGGCTTCCCTTGGCATCTCATTCAAACAGGTTTAACATATTGTGACAAAGGAACTGAAAATGCACTGCGTGTGTGCCAGGTGGGTACCCAGAAATCACACAGGAGAGCAGATGCAATGACAAGTTGAAACATGCAAGAACACCGTTCGAATGTCGAATACCCAATCTCCTGACATCGATTGTGACAAATCGTGGATTCGTCATTATGACCTGGAATCCAAACAACAGTCCAGTGTATGGAAACACGCAAATTTGCTTCCGCCCAAAAGATTCTGTGTAAGTCCTTTGGTGTGTAAAGTCATGCTTCTGCTGTTCTTTGTTGTGCATGGTATGATCCTACAGCCCTGGGTTCCCCGTGGACAGACAATTAATGATAACTACTATGCAAACGTCCTGAAAACTGATTTGCATGGAGCCATTTGTTGAAGAAACAGTGGTTTTTGCTCCGACAATGCCCGACCACATGTTTCTGCTGTTGTATTGGCAGCACTGACTGAAATTAATGGGACATCACTGGAATACCTTCCATTTAGCCAAGACTTAACGCCCTGTGATTTCTGGGTATTCCCAACCCTGAAAAAACAACTGCGTGGAACGATCGAGAGGGGGGGGGGAGCGGGTACAAATTACCTGGGCCTGGGCTTCCTGAGGGGCCCGGCGGTGGCCTGGGTCCAACGCTGCCGCCCCACCCTCACAGCAGCCCAGCACACAGCGTGTGCTGAGTTGCAGTGGGAGACTGCTCGTGGCTGCTGAGCAGCTACCACAGTACTCTCCTATGCCTGTGGGGGGGAACGATCACACTGATCGCGCCCCCTGGCTTTGTGCCAGGCTGAGGGGGCTCAGAGCGCCCCCCCCCCCTCGCCAGCGCGCAGTGCTGAAATATTTTTTTTTCGAAGGGGGCGTGGCCATGGCTCCCATGATTAGGCCACACCCCCTGTTACCCTGGTTGCCCCTACCTATACTGACCTCTCTAAGTGCTCAGCGGCTCTGATCCAGGTCCCGGTGAGTGTGATACCTCTCTCCAGCCTGTGCACTCTCCCTGCAGGAGCCATTTTGGTCAGAGTGCCTGTGATGTTATATATATTACAACTGCATGAGACAAGTGAGCTGCCTCTGCCATGCTGATTTCACTGTTCACTCTGTTTTTAATATAGACAAGTGTCAATCCTCATTAGTTTATATATATGGGACATAATCTATCAGCACTTCTATATTTATTCCTGCATAAACTGCCTGGACTACTCTATTACACACACTATGGGGAAGTCTGTGGGACATAGAGGCCTTGCTTGTAGACTATTCTAGTTCCTATTGAGGCCTCACCTCTGCCTTACTTCTCCAGACTGGTTTGAATAATTCTATTATTATTATTATTATTATTATTATTATTAGTGGCTACATCACCATCATTTTATAATGTATAATTCTTTGATAGATGCCTAATACTTGTTATATGGGGCTCCCCTCGCTTGGGTGGTTATATCCATTCATTGCCTCATATATTGTATTAAGGGATTTATATTTGTTACTTTTTTCATGTTTAGTTCCTTAAGGCTTTTCCGCCTTTATTTTCTCCAGCTTTTAGTTTGGTTTAAGGTTTTAAGTATGCATAGGTTGGGGTTGGTATACAGGGAGGGTGAGTTTATTTTAATTTTTTTGCCTTTTTCTATTTTCTTTTCTTTTGTTGTTTTCTATACCCTTTTTATTTATTTAATAATTTTCTTTCTTTGAATAGTTTAATATTTGTGAGATGATTGCAGAGCACATGTGATCGCGGCAAAGTTGGGCCCACCCTTTGCATCAGCAGGGGTCGGCGGGAACAGGTAGTTTTACAGGGCAGTTTAGGGAGCTGAAGGGAAGCACGTCTTCTCTGTTTGCCATTTAGGCCATGCCCCCAAAATCAGTGTTTTCATCGAGGTTGTCCTGCAGTCCTTCTGAACTGGTGTCTTATGTTGCATCTATAGGTTTGCCTTCCCTGTCACAGGAAGATGCTGCCTTCTTGGACGCTCCTTTTTCAGAAGAGGAGGTGGGGCTGCTATTGGATCCTTTCCGGGGGCAATGCTCCAGGGCTAGATGGTGTCCCAATGGAGTTATTTAAAAAAACATGCTTCAATTTTTGTCCCACAACTACTTATTTAATAAGTTGTTTGAAGAAGGTATATTTCCCCCTTCCATGTCAGAAGCATTGATAATTGTCAGGAACCGTATGGGAAGTTCCTCGGGAGAAGACAAAAGCCAGGGGGTTAGGGTGACTAGGGAATGACCAGGTGTGTGACAATACTAGGTCTCCCTATTGCAGCTAAACCCAGGTTTGGCTAGACCTGCCCAGAGGCGCGGAGTCTAACTCATTTGGTGGTCTTCACCAGTGACCCCTCCAGTTGGGATATGGGTTTCACTGCACCAAGTGAGCAGGTCGCAGCCCTCTGGACAGGTACCTGGGAGTAGCAGGAAGACCGGTAACTATATTTATGAGAGTTAACACTGGAAACCCTAGGAATGTAATAACACTAAGAAACACTAGAGGCCTGCATAAGAACTGAATACTTGAAAACAGGAGATCAGCATATGAACTGGATACTTGAACACAGGAGATCAGTGTATGAACTGAATACTTGAACACAGGAGAACAGCGTATGAACTGAATACTTGAACACAGGAGATCAGAGTATGAACTGAATACTTGAACACATGAGAATGTAACATAGCATGTACTGGGAATTGCTAGAGACCCAGCTGAGAGCTAACTAGTAATTAGCATGAAAGCTGACACCACAGTAACACAGAGAGGCAGCTGAAAATTGAACAGCACAATAATATCAACACAAGAGCTGTAAAGAACTGTAGTTCAGTGAGAGAACTGAAATGACACATGGGAAGTCAGCACGGAAGCTGATATAAATAACACTGGAGGACAGCGACAAGGCTGAAGCAAAACACTGAGAACTTAACACAAAGAAACACTGGTGAGTATCACAGTCACTGGAACAGCAAAGTTGAACATCAGTTTCCTGTTCCTGGAGTCAGACTTAAATACCCCTAGGCAGTTGGTCACTGGATCAGGAGATCAGCTGAGAGACCGCAGGACTGCCATTGGAGGAGACTGGTCAGGTGATATGGACCAACATGGCTGCGCCCATGCCGGCACCCCGGGAACCAGGATGCACACACGGAAGCCCTAGCAGACCCTGGGGAGAATACTCAGTCACCACTCACCTCCACTCCCATCAACTGAACACCTAAGCCCAAGGATGCTGGTGCGGAGGTGAGTAGCGGCCGATCCCAGGCCGCATCCTGACAATAATAATACTGCCCAAACCGGGGAAGGATCCCAGGTTGCCAGACTCTAATGCTGGCCACACACATAGCAATATTTTACCCGATCTGGCCGATTCCGACACACTGGAACGACATATCGTGTAAAATATGGCCAAATTGTTAGAAAACCGTGAGTCCCCACTCACGATGCGATGCTCGTCCCCACTGGCCGTACATCGCATCTGCAGATCTGCTGTGCTGTAGGGCAGATCTGCCAATCTGGGATACAAATGCACTGGAGAAATGTCTGGCTGCACGATAGATCGTTTGAAGATTGGACACTGCAAACACCAAATCATGTGCAGAGCTGCCGAGGAGAGTTTTCAAGGGAAATCGTGCACGATGTTGGATCGTGAGCACATCGCTATGTGTGTGGCCAGCATTACCGTCCAATATCATTAATTCCTAATGATACTAAAATATTGGCAAAAATATTATTATCAGGTTGAATAGGGTAATAGCTAGCTTGGTCCACCCAGACCAGATCGGTTTTATGCCTGGGCAGACCACCGCTGTGAACATCAGACGTCTTTATACTGAATATCAGTCTTTATACTGATATTCAGGTCTCCCACGGGGATGAGTCCTCCTCGGCTATTATCTCATTAGATGCAGCTAAGGTATTTGACTCTGTGGAGGGGCCTTTTCTGTGGGAGGTCCTGAATAGTTTTGGGATAGGTCCAGTGTTTATAAAATGGGTGAAGCTGTTATATTTTGCTCCCTGGGCCAGAGTGTCCATCAAAGGATAGAGTTATCCCTATTTTCCCATAGCTAAGGGCAGAAGACAGGGTTGCCCCCTGTCTCCAGCCCTGTTTGAATTAGCAATAGAACCTGTTTGTTGAGAACACACCCCCCGGCATTGGTGGTCTTAGGTTGAGAGACAGGGAAGATAGGGTGGCATTATATCATTATCTGCAGACGATATATTGCTATTTTTGTCTAACTGTTCCACATCTGTGTTTCAAATGTTGAAACACTGTACTTAATACCTAATGTCTGTGACACCTATACTGTGTTATTAAACATGGAGACAAATCTATCATATGTCAAGTATGAATAATAACAGCTAACTTTGCCCAGGTTATTTTTCCTAGTGACAGAACGCTTAAGAACATTTCAGTGTGTATGAATCCATGTATCTATATCTCATTTGAATTAGCAGCAACTGGCAACAGTGTTTCAACATTTGTGTTAGCAACACTTGTGCTGCTGTCTGAGTAGATTGCACACAGACTAATCCCTGCATCTATTCTTCTGTGATTATTAATATCAAATAGTCACATTAACAGATTTGTGGCAGATATCATGGTAGCAACATATCATTAAGGAATTGCTGATGCACGTCAATTAAACAAAGACACAAGTACATCAGATAATAAAGATATCTCCCTATTAATTAACCAGACATTAATATGCAGCAAGACACCAATAATAAATAATTATTAAAGGATAGTTTGATGAGACCTCATACTATTATTGGTACTTATCAAGTATGCATATGTGTACTACACAATAACGATTATATTGGTTATATTAGTACATCTCATGTATGAGAAATAAATTCTCTCACTGTATCAATTACAACTACTGTATCTTTCCTATTATTATTGGTCACGTGTGAATGGAGATGTATGGGTCTACTTACTAACTGAACCTCTTATCCCGAATATAGGGCCTGATTCAGACCCACTCGCGAGCGGCTGTCCGCTCGCAAGTGGGTCGATGTTATGGACTGAGCATGCGCACGACGGAGGGAGCTCCGTCGTGCGCATGCGTCAGACGCGTCGAGCGAAGGAAAGTCCTTCGCTCGTTGTGTCCGATCAAAGGGGGCGTGCTGTCAATGTTGATTGACAGCACGCCCCCTTTGGTGGGCGTGCCGGGGGCGTGCCTCCCTGACGGGGGCGTTCCCACGGGAACGCCTCCCATCAGAAGCCGGCCCACTGACATCACTAGTGATGTCAGTGGGAGTGATTTTGGCTCTGATAGAGCCAAAATCACTCCGGAGCTTGCGGTTGAGAAACTCAACCGCAGGCTCCGGCTCGCAAATTCGATGATCGCGATGGTCTCGACCATCGCGACCATCACAATGCACGCTCGTATAGCCTGTGGGTGGTGACCCACAGCTATACGAGCGTCCAGGAGGACGCTCCATGAAAATGGAGCCCGGCCCTCATTCAGAGCGTGCGCTCTGCTCAGAGCGTACGGCTCTGAATGAGGGCCATAATTACCAACTTTCCCAAGAATTGCAGAGCTCAGCAAGTATTAATTCTTAAATTACAGAGAATGGACATCTATCAATATCAAAAATAAAAAATACAAACACACGGCAGGGTTTCTTTTTGATTTTCTTTCACTTTATTTATTACAAATAGTTACACAATTATTTTTTGTTTCATCTTTTACCCTTTATTTTGCTGGATCAGGTTCCTGTTGGAACTTTTTAATGTATATCCAATAAAGAATTATATATTTTATTATTACTTTCAGTCCCGTGCGCAATATCAATTTTCCGTAAGGTCGAGGGCTTGATTTCCTCTCTGAACTGGGTGGGTAAACAAGCTCTAATCACTTATATTACCCTTACTAGAGCCAAATCTGACGGTGGTCTGGCTTTTCCTCATTTTCATTTCTACTATTATGTGGCTCAACTTTCCCATTTAAGGCTTTGGCTGCAGGAAACCTCGGTTAGTGCTCTCCATACTGTGTTAGTAACTCAAGCATGCCCGAGACATACGCCCTTGCAGGCTCTTTTGGCTGGCAAGGAATATAGAATGGGCCCCCGGTTACTTATGCAAGCTGTTAAAATATGGATGGTGCTCCACAAGCTTCTTGGTTATATGGATATTGACCTGATACTCCCTTACGGAATGCTAAGGCGCTACCAAAATTATTATCTTGAGAGACTGGGAAAGTATGATGGTACCGTGTTGAAATCATTTGCCCAATTGTGTAGTGAATTTAATCTTCCTTCCATGCTATTGTATATTGTAGTATATACAGCTTAGGCACACTTTAAATATTCAGTTTGCGGGCGCTTCCCCAACTTTACAGGACTCTGCGCTCAAGCTATTTTTATTGTCCTTAAGTCCTCGTAAATCTCTCTCGTTTCTCACCTTTATTGTGAATGCTTTTCATTCATCTAATCTACCTAGTCAAACAAAAATGGGAGGTGGAGGTTGGTCCAATGTGTGATGACTATTGGGCCCTTGGTAGTCCAAGAGAATCTATGACAGCTATCAGATTTCAGCAAATGAAATTATTCATACTTCATAGAACCTATAGCTTGGCAGAGAAGGCTACAATCTAAATACACCAAAATACAGTTGAATTAGTCCAAGCTGCCTCGAATATAGCTTACCGGGTTGTATATGGATTTGGAGTTATACTACAACTGATATTTATCAACTGTAGTTACATATGCCTTTTTACCGCATTTGGAAAATGTAAGATAATACATTTTTACAATCTACTCTTTATGCTGTTTGTCTTTATTTTATTTATTTATTTATTGGGAAATGTTTTATATACACTGTACAAGATTATATTTTTCTCAGTCTGCACCAAAGTTCCTAATGTTTTGTATGTTTGTTTGTATAGTATAATATATTCCATAGACAAAAAAAACTTACGATTTCACATGTCCCATTGAGCTTTGTTAGACAGGATCTGAAATTTCACAAAACGTATTGAATTTCTGCCAATCAAACTTAAAAAAGCAATGAAATTCCGATCATTAAGGATAACGCCTTAATGGACGTGTATCTTGCGCAATACAGATATGGTATGCCATCACACCGTGGTTAACTGCAGATTCAGCACTCTCACACAGCGAGATTGCTATCACTCACAAAATGGTGAAGCTGCTAATTCACAGAATTGTGTGCTCATTGGAATACACACATGCAGTCTATGATATGGAAACGATATGGTGCTTAAACAGCACAGTTTGACTTGGGAACTATCGTGCAAGATCTAAAGATAGCTGATTGCATACAGGGATCAGTGAGATCCGTTATGCAGGCATCTGTGTAATATAAATGATTCAGAAATGTGGCTTGCATCTGAAAAAAAATCAATGACACAGATGAATGGATGGATCAGTGAGATCCGTCCATGCATCTAAATCTTAAAAAAATGAATAAAAGTATATTTAAAAAAAAATAAAAATGCATGCCCCCCAGGAGCAACCAGCCCCAGGTACTGGAGACCCAGTACTGGTTGTTCTATATACAGGGGACAAATAATGTAGGGGTCCCCCGTATGAGGCACAACCAGCACGGGCTTTTAAGAACCAATCCTGGTTGCCAAAATACAGGGGACAAATTAAGTAGGGGTCCCCTGTATGAAGCGCAACCAGCACTGGGCTCTGGGCCAGTCCTGGTTCTGGAAATATAGGGGAAAAATGCATAGGTTTACCCTGTAACCAGAACCTGACTTTTTCTAGTGGGGGAGTAATGCATGGCCAGCGGAGCACTATCACCAGGTCCCCCAGCTGAAGCATCACCCCTGACCGCTAGTCAGCTCAGGCCGGGGAGCCTTGGGAAGTTAGGGACCCCCCATAAAGGACTGATAGTTCGGGGCTATCCCCGGCACCTCTGGCCGGTGAGTGCCAGGTTGATAGTGTAGTGTGGTGCATATGAAAGTAAAACATTTTGTCTTTTGCAGTAGGACTAGAGGTCTCAGCAGGCCTCCCCCACATATTGGTACTTGGAGAACCACAAGTACCAGCAAGCGGGTTATTAAGGGCCCGCTGGTACCTATAGTACCCCTGTAAAAGAAATATTAAAATAAAATAAGGACACCGATTGTTTTAATATTTTATCTTCCTGCACCTTTACCTGTGGGGCTGCAGCCTTTAAGCTCTTTTGCTTGGCTGCCGCCTCCCCAAGGACTTCCAAAGGCGTCTTCACCTGGAGGGCGGCGGCCTTTAAGCCCTTTAGCATGGCTACTGCCCAACCAGGACTTCCCCCGGCGTCTTCTTTCTTTGGCAGCTCTTCTCTGCTGCCTCCCGGCAGAAGGACTGCCGTGCCGTGTCCTCGCACTGGCTTATATAAGCCAGCCAAGGGGGTGGCCATCTTTAAATTTCAAAAATGGCGCAGAGGTGCCATTTTTTAAATGGGCATCGCGGTTCTCACCATTGAAGTCGCACCTCTCTCAGCCAATGAGCGCTCCGTACCAGGATTTTTATACTGAAATCCTGCAGCGGAGCAGCCATTCGGGTAGTACTGTCCTTAGAGGACAGTACTAATGTCCATGGGTCCACGTATTTTGTTTAGTTTTGTTTGCCAAGCCTGGGGATGCCTACATGAAATGAAGAGGACCTGATCCACGCATAGGTGGTGAGTATGGATGTTTTTATTACAGGTACCCTGGATTATCTACATGAGGAAGTGGACGTGATTGGCTTCAGGGATACATGTGAGAGTTGTAGGATAGTGTGTGTACATGTGTGTGCATGTATGTGTTAATAAACTTTTACTTTTAACATTGTGTGTGTCTTGTGTTTATTTTAATATTTCGTTTGCTGTGAAACTACAGGTACCAGCAGCCCGTAATGCCCCGCATGCTGCTACTTGTGGTTCTCCAAGTATCAGCATGCGGGGGAGGCTTGCTGGGAACTGTAGTTCCACAGCAAAAGACAATATTTTTAAGTCTTTACTTGCACCACACTGTTCACAATCAACCTGGCACCCAATGGCCAGGGGTGCCGGGGATAGCCTTGGACTATCAGCCTGGGCCTGGGGAGCCCTGGAGAAGGGAACCCCTTTTCTGGGGGGGGGGGCCAGCTCCCCAGGGATTCCCGGCCAGGCCTGACTAGCGCTCAAGGGTGATGCTTGGGCTGCGGGGCCCGGTGAAAGGGCTCCCCTGGCTGTGGCATTACCCTCCCACTAGAAAGGGTCCAGTGCTGGTTCTGGTAAATACAAGAGGACCCTACGCATTTTTTTCCCCTGTATTTCAGAACCAGGACCGGCTCAGAGCCCAGTGCTGATTGTGCTGAATACGTGGACCCCCTACGTCGTTTGTCCCCCATATTTTGGCAACCAGAACTGGTTCTGAATAGTAAAGTGCTGGTTATGTTTAATAAGGGGTACCCCTAAGTCATTTGTCCCCTGTATTTAGCACCACCAGGACTGGGTATGCAAAGCCCGATGCTGGTTGTTCACATTGGGGGGACGGGGCATGCAGTTTTTTTTTTACACTTTCATTGTCATAGGGGCCACAGTATTCAGATGGTAAATCCAGGTGGCCTCCAACTGCAACAGCCTTTTACCTCTATCACCACCCTTAATGAATGGGAGCACATGTTCTACTTCTAACGAAAAAGTAAAAAATGTATGCCTGGCTGCCACAAAATGCCAGGCAACTGGCTGATCACTCAGTTTGCCTTCTAACGCCAATCTAATGGCAGACCTATGTTGTGCGGCCCTCTCCCTGAAGGCTCAGACCATTTTACCCACATATGCAAGACCGCATGGGCATTTGATTACATAAATGACATATTTAGTCATACAAGTCAACACATGATATCCCGGGTCTTGGCCTGGCTCTCTGGATAAGTGCACCCCGGAAGATGGACTGTATATATGGAGTGCCGATCTCAGGTTGTGTGTATATACAGTCAGGTGCATAAATATTGGGCCATTAACAGAATTTTCATATTTTGGCCTCTATTCACCACCACAATGGCTTTGAAATGAAACAAACAAGATGTGCTTTAACTGCAGACTTTCAGATTTAATTTGAGGGTAATTACATCCAAAACAGGTGAAGGGTGTAGGAATTACAACGGTTTCTATACGTGCCTCCCACTTTTTAAGGGGCCAAAAGTAATGGGACTATCAACTCAAAAGCTATTTCATGGACAGATGTTGGGTATTCCCTCATTATTTCATTATCAATTAAGCAGGTAAAAGGTCTGGAGTTGATTCTAGGTGTGACATTTGCATTTCGAATCAGTTGCTGTCGACTCTCAGTATGAGATCCAAAGAGCTGTCACTATCAGTGAAGCAAGCCATCATTAGGCTGAAAAATCAAAACAAACCCATCAGAAAGATAGCAAAAACATTAGGTGTGGCCAAATCAACTGTTTGAAACATTCTTAAAAAGAAAGAACGCAACGGAGAGCTCAGCAACACCAAAAGACTCGGAAGACCACGGAAAACAACTGTGGTGGATGACAGAAGAATTATTTCCCTGGTGAAGAAAAACCCCTTCACAACAGTTGGCCAAATCAAGAACACTCTCCAGGAGGTAGGTGTATATGTGTCAAAGTCAACAATCAAGAGAAGACTTCACAAGAGTGAATATAGAGGGTTCACCACAAGATGTAAACCATTGGTGAGCTACAAAACAGGAAGACCAGATTAGAGTTTGCCAAACAACATCTAAAAAAGCCATTACAGTTCTGGAACACCATCCTATGGACAGATGAGACAAAGATCAACTTGTACCAGAGTGATGGGAAGAGAAGAGTATGGAGAAGGAAAGGAACTGCTCATGATCCAAAACATACCACCTCATCAGTGAAGCATGGTGGTGGTCGTGTCATGGCGTGGGCATGTATGGCTGACAATGGAACTGGTTCCCTTGTATTTATTGATGATGTGACTGCTGACAAAAGCAGCAGAATGAATTCTGAAGTGTTTTGGGCAATATTATATGCTCATATTCAGTCAAATGCTTCAGAACTCATTGGACGGCGCTTTACAGTGCAGATGGACAATGACCCGAAGCATACTGCAAAAGCAACCAAAGAGCTTTTTAAGGCTAAAAAGTGGAATGTTATGCAATGGCCAAGTCAATCCCCGGACCTGAATCCGATTGAGAATGCATTTCACTTGATAAAGACAAAACTTAAGGGAAAATGCCCCAAGAACAAGCAGGAACTGAAGACATTTGCAGTAGAGGCCTGGCAGAGCATCACCAGGGATGAAACCCAGCGTCTGGTGATGTCTATGCGTTCAAGACTTCACACTGTAATTGCCTGCAAAGGATTTGCAACAAAGTATTAAAAAGTTAAAGTTAGATTTAGGATTGTTTAGTTTGTCCCATTACTTTTGGCCCCTTAAAAAGTGGAAGGCACATATAGAAACCGTTGTAATTCCTACACCGTTCACCCGATTTAGATGTAATTACCCTCAAATGAAATCTGAAAGTCTGCAGTTAAATCACATCTTGTTTGTTTCATTTCAAAGCCATTGTGGTGATGAATAGAGGCCAAAATATGTTAATTAATTTGAGGGTAATTACATCCAAATCAGGTGAACGGTGTAGGAATTACAACGGTTTCTATATGTGCCTCCCACTTTTTAAGGGGCTAAAAGTAATGGGACAAACTAAACAATCCTAAATCTAACTTAAATCCTTTGCAGGCAATTACAACCTGAAGTCTGGAACGCACAGACATCACCAGACGCTGGGTTTCATCCCTGGTGATGCTCTGCCAGGCCTCTACTGCAAATGTCTTCAGTTCCTGCTTGTTCTTGGGGCATTTTCCCTTAAGTTTTGTCTTCATCAAGTGAAATGCATGCTCAATCGGATTCAGGTCAGGGGATTGACTTGGCCATTGCATAACATTCCACTTTTTAGCCTTAAAAAAGTCTTTGGTTGCTTTTGCAGCATGCTTCGGGTCATTGTCCATCTGCACTGTGAAGAGCTGTCCAATGAGTTCTGAAGCATTTGAATGAATATGAGCATATTATATTGCCCGAAACACTTCAGAATTCATTCTGCTGCTTTTGTCAGCAGTCACATCATCAATAAATACAAGGGAACCAGTTCCATTGTCAGCCATACATGCCATGCCATGACACTACCACCACCATGCTTCACTGATGAGGTGGTATGTTTTGGATCATGAGCAGTTCCTTTCCTTCTCTTCTCTTCCCATCACTCTGGTACAAGTTGATCTTTGTCTCATCTGTCCATAGGATGTTGTTCCAGAACTGTAATGGCTTTTTTAGATGTTGTTTGGCAAACTCTAATCTGGCCTTCCTGTTTTTGTGGCTCACCAATGGTTTGCATCCTGTGGTGAACCCTCTATATTCACTCTTGTGAAGTCTTCTCTTGACTGTTGACTTTGACACATATACATCTACCTCCTGGAGAGTGTTCTTGATTTGGCCAACTGTTGTGAAGGAGTTTTTCTTCACCAGGGAAGTAATTCTTTCGTCATCCACCACAGTTGTTTTCCGTGGTCTTCTGGGTCTTTTGGTGTTGCTAAGCTCTCCGGTGCGTTCTTTCTTTTTAAGAATGTTCCAAACAGTTGATTTGGCCACACCTAATGTTTTTGCTATCTCTCTGATGGGTTTGTTTTGATTTTTCAGCCTAATGATGGCTTGCTTCACTGATAGTGACAGCTCTTTGGATCTCATATTGAGAGTTGACAGCAACTGATTCCAAATGCAAATGTCACACCTAGAATCAACTCCAGACCTTTTACCTGCTTAAATGATAATGAAATAATGAGGGAATAGCCCATACCTGTCCATGAAATAGCTTTTGAGTTGATAGTCCCATTACTTTTGGCCCCTTAAAAAGTGGGAGGCACATATTGAAACTGTTGTAATTCCTACACCGTTCACCCGATTGGATGTAATTACCCTCAAATTAAATCTGAAAGTCTGCAGTTAAAGCACATCTTGTTTGTTTCATTTCAAAACCATTGTGGTGGTGAATAGAGGCCACAATCTGAAAATTCTGTCAATGTCCCAATATTTATGGACCTGACTGTATGTATGTATATATATATATATATATATATATATATATATATATACATACACACTAGCTGAAGTACTTGGCATTGCATGGGTTTAAATCTTCAAGTTATTAAGTTATCAATGAGGACCTATGTTGTGCAGCCCTCTCCCTGAAGGCGCAGACCGTTTTACCCACATATGCAAGCCCGCATGGGCATTTGATTACATAAATTACATATTAAGTCATACAAGTCAACACATGTTTGATAGAGATTTTAATGCCAGAATGTGGATGCGTAACATATGTGCCTATTTCCATTTCCAAGTGACGACAGGTCACACAACCAGTGATAAACAACTTCATATTATAATGATGAATATAACTTTCCTCCAGAGACAGAATGTGCCTGGATTATACACATTTTTTAACTAACATTATAGATATTTATAAATATTTGTCAGCTTGCCTCTAACACATTTGATTTCCAATCCAAACAAACCTAATTTGTCAAATTCAAACTTCAGTATACCATAGTAACATTTGACAAAAAGGTCTAAGAACACTGATGCAGCAAACTTTGTGAAAACCAATACTTGTGTCATTCTCAAAACTTTTGGCCATGGCTGTACATACTCTTGACCCGTCTATGAAAGCCTCTCTCCGCTCAGTGGTTCAGTTAACCTCATGGTACAATTTAGAGTCCTTAGCATTGGGAAAACCTCTTTTGTAAAACTATTGCATGCTAAGATGTTAGATTTACGAGCAGGATCGGCAACAGAAATCATGGGGTCCTGTACATCCATTTTTTTAGGGGTCCCCCATACCCGGCTGCTTCCTCTATCCACATCCCATACTGTACTCCCCTTCTCCTATCCACATCCAGTACTGTGCTCCCCTTTCCCTCTCTGCATCCTACACTGTGCTCCCCTTCCCCTATCCACATACCATACTGCACTCCCCTACCTCTATCCACATCCACTACTGCGCTCCCCTTCTCCCACCCACATCCTGTACTGTGCTCCCCTTTCTCATCCAACATGCCTCACTGTGCTCTCCAATCCGGCCCCTTGGGCTCCACTGCTTTCACAGCTCATAGTGACCACACACCGGGGCCCCTTAGGATCACGGGGCCTGGTACAGATGTGCCCCTAGTCCCCCCCTGTTGCCAGGCCTGTTTATGAGTGTATACAGTATTAATGTATTTAGTCACCATCATATACATCTTTCATGTTTGCATGATTTGTGGTGTGAACCTCTTATTCCCGGATATTATGTTTATTTCATAAGAGACCATTTTACTCTTTTTGTATTCTCTATTATGTATTTTCGAAATATTTATAAATGTATTGTGAAGGTATTACTGATTATTTGCAGTTCTATAATGAAAAAAAAAAAGAAGACACACCATGTTAATTTCAATTTATTCCTCCTACGGAATGTAGTCAGGAAGCCGACGTTCGGCATTTCGACTGCCGGCTTCCCGACAGTGATAGCACTAATGATAGGAGTCAAAATACCGACGCCTATCATTAGCCCCACACCAAAATCCCGACGCCCGGCATACCGATCATAGGTCAGCCGGGCGTCAGGAGCGGATAGCCGCCGGGGGGGTTAGGTTTAGGGTCTCCCGGTGGGACTTAGGGTTAGGCACCCCCCGGGAGGGTTAGGCAAGTGGAGGTTAGGGTTAGGTACCCCTCCGGGAGGGTTAGGATTAGTGTGCGGAGAGGGAGGGGTTCCTCAAGATACTGGACGTGCTTCTGTCACCTTGAACAGGAGATAAGGAACAGTCAGCCATCACACAGGGATTGTGTTACAACTTCTACACAGAAGTCCTACTGCATACATCAGTTTATGTATATAACTATTTCAATGTTTGATTGAGTACAAAAACATAAACTAGGTCATGTATTGGAAATCATGGCTGAAAGCTCAACTAAGAACAGCTTTTTAATGTTGTACATTAAATAGAAAATACCAAAAAAAGGGTATCTATTAAATAAAAGTTTTCCCAGATTTTTAAATCAATCAAATCAGCCTCCAAAAATGTGAATTCATCATCCAAATTATATAATCTGTTAAACAGCGGTTGTCTTTAAAATACGTACAAAGGCGATTTGAAGTGATTTCTGTTGATTTAAAAACTGCGCTTTTCCCATTCATTTCACTGACCCATATACAGTTTGGAAGAGGTTTCCAATGTATGCACTTCATGTTGAAACCTTGTTGAAACAAATATGCTAGATTGTGTTACTAAACCATAAATTGCACAGAGTGTCCCCCCACACACATTCTCTAAAATCCTCAAACAGTCCCAATGGCAGGCTGCTTAGGCTTCCTTTTGCTAAAGAAGTAAAGAAGGAAGACCACAAGCATGTAAAAACTATTGCAGTAAATAAAACTGTCCATGTGGCAGTCCATTTTTAAATGATTGGAGAACTTGCCTTTATAATGTTCCTTGGTAGGTAATTCCAGAACCTTATAGTGATAAAAGACTTCATATTATAATGATGAAAATAACTTTCCTCCAGAGACAGAATGTGCCTGGATTATAGACATTTTTTAACTAACATTATAGATATTTATAAATATTTGTCAGCTTGCCTCTAACACATTTGATTTCCTATCCAAACAAACCTAACTTGTCAAATCTCTTACTCTGTAAAGGTGCCCATACAAGGTGTGATTTTTGACACAATTTGGATGTTTTCGACCGTTCGTAACGACCAATCGTGTAAAAAGTGTAATTTCCCTGGACGATTATGATGCTGATGTGCATCTGCGGTGTCGTGTATCGGCATCGTACATTTACTGAACCTGCAGTAAAATTTTGACCTATCGTGCTTACATCGTTCTGTTTGTGCACACAGAACGATGTCAGACACGATAGAGATGATGCACGCACAGACCAGGAGATCCACGCTACGTGCATCTGTGTCATTGACACGGAGCACGGATGGGTCAGAGAGACCAGTCTGTGCTGCTGCGGTAAAAAATAAATAAAAAACCTGTGCAAAAAAAGAAAAAAAATGACGTGCCCCCCCCCCCCCCCCAAAAAAAAAAAGAGCAACCAGCCCCGGGCTTTTAGTGACAAAGTGCTGGTTGTGCTTAAATACAGGGGACAAATGACATAAGGGCCCCCTGTAATTAAGCAAAACCAGCACTGGGCTAGTCAGAACCAGCCCTGGTTGCCAAAATAAGTGGAATAAACGACGTAGGGGTCCTCCGTACTTTGCGCAGCCGGCACTGGGCTCTGATTCGGTCTTGGTTCTGGAAATACAGGGGGAGAGAAATGAGTAGGGTCCCCTTGTGTAATCCAGAACCAGCATCTGACTTTTTCTAGCGGGGGGCTAATATAGTATTTCCAGATCCAGGACCGGATCAGAGCCCAGTGCTGGTTGTGCTTAAGTACAGGGGACCCCTACGTCGTTAGTCCCATGTATTTAAGCACATTTTTTTTTCACAAGTTTTTTTTTTTAGAGCAGCAGCACAGACGGGTCTGCTCTGTGTCAATGACACAGATGCACGTAGCACGGATTACCTGGTCCATGCATGCATCTGTGTCATTGAAATACACTGCAGCACAGACGGATCTCACTGACCCGTCCGTGCTTCTGTGTCAATGACACAGATGTATGTGGCACGGATCTCCCTGGTCCGTGCTACATGCATCTGTGTCATATCGCACTCGATCTAATGATTATGCAAATCATTAGATCGTGCACGATAGATTGGGTGAAAATCGTGCAACTTTTGCTGCACATCATTCACCTCAGCTGCCGGAGAGAGTTCAAGAGCGATTGCATACGAGATCGCATCGTATGCAAATTGCACCATGTATGGGCACCTAACTGTTGATTCCATTTTTAAATTGCTGTAATCTAAAATGATGAAGGCCAATGTCAGTATGATTGCTTTCTTGACCCACGAGGAACCACTGTTATTAGTATAGTTAATCGCCTAAAATTTTTTTATAAAAACAAAACATATTGGGCCTGATTCTGAGTAACGCAAATAGCCAATGTTTTCCGCTTGAGTCACACAGTGCATGCATCACGTTTTGTACGTACAAAGTGGTAATACAGATTTGGACGCATGGTATCATAAATGTATGGGCCGTTCCTGGATGGTGATTGGGAGGTAACAGGGATGGCTAAATAGATGCACACCGATGTTGCAACGTATGGGAGTGTCGCAGGCGTGTCGCTGAATAACTACATCCAGCATCACTGCTGCTCTGGTCATAGGATGTGGGCCCAGCAGTCTCAAGTTAATAGGCTCTGGATCCTCATATACCTACTGATACTGGGCCTGATTCAGCATGGATCGCAATTGCAACTGCGTACGCAGATCTGTCAATGGTGCGTATGAAGCGCAGTGCGTGTGCGTGAGTTAGCATTGTGATTGCTCTGCGATCTTGCACGCAAATATAAAGTCATCGCAGAGTGAGTGACAGGACGTCAGTGTTTGGGGGTGGCGACGTGGGAGTGGTCGGAGAAACGCAGGCTTGCCAGTCAGTTTGAATGGCGTTGCATGGGAGTGCAAAAATTACTCACTTTGTACGCCGAGAAATTCCTATCAGGCACTCATCATTTGGACACTATTCAGGAACTGCATTGGAGTTTTCTCAACTTGGGACGCCATCCCTGGTTCCAGCATCAATCTTTCAGAGGTCTTTCCGTGTGTTGGATGTTCGCCGGTGTGATACCATCGCTAATTTTGGGACCCTCGTTTCATCTGGACATAAGCTGGTAAAATCTTTCCCATTGTTGGATTTACAACTATATCCCAAGTTACCTTGCGAGACATTACATCAGTGCCCATCCAGTATATTGCTGCAGCAATAGTGCCTATAGGATATTATGCATGCTTTATGAGGTTGTTATTTGGACCTCCATCTACTATCGCAGTGGATCCACAATATTACCACACAAAAATACATTTTGATATGTTTTTATTTTTATGATTGTATTGTTTTTATATTTATATTAAACTGCATCTATTATCAGCGCTGCATATTTTCTTTTCTATATTGTCATATAGGAGGCTGACTACCTCCCCTTTTTTGCAGCTGCTGGGAAGACTCCTCACCACAGCGCCCTATTTACTATCTTTATAGTTCTATTCTTGCAGATGTATACGCAGGTCTGATGTGGCCAGCTCCCCCCCCCCCTGCTGTGCGGCTGTTGAAGTGCAGGCGGCCGCGGCTCTCCTAGGAGCGTGCGCACCGACCTGCATTACATTTAAAGGAACGGACGTACTAAACGTTGGCCACGATTTGTACTTCTCCCTATAAGAGGGAGTCTCTGACAACAGACAGGTGCCAGAGTGTAGGCTCCAGTACCTTACTCCAGCGTTGTGAATACCCCATTACTCGTTTCCTACCCTGACTTATTGTGACTCCGATTACGTCTGCTCCCTGGTACTGCATTTGATATCTGGTTCTGACCTTGGCTATCCTTCGTGATCTGTATACTCCTGCTCCCTGGTACACTCTGTTTGGTTTTGATCCGGCCTGTCGACTACGCTGTAGTCTCCTCCGCTCCATCCAGAGTCCACCAGCACCTGTATAGGAAACCTATCCTGAGGGCTGCGACCTGTGTGTCAGACACAGCTAAATCCATACCTTCTTGCGAGGGTCCCTGGTGAATGCCGCCGGCACATTAGACTCCACGTCTCAGACATAGGTCATGCCAATCCCCAAATACGGGTCGCATTCATTATCTACCCGAGGCTTGCGACAGCTTCTCTATGCAGGCTTTGCGATTGCAGACATTAGCATATTATCACAACAGAACTGGGTGCGTAATCGCAGCCTTGATCGCAATAGCGATTCATAGTGAATCAGACCCACTGTGCTAATAGCATAGATATGGTCCTGATTCACTACTATATTGGAAGCGGATAAAACTGTAGACTCTTCACGTGAATCAGACCCAGTGATTGCATTTGAACAGCGTCAGACTGGGGTTTAAAGGCCCATTAGTACATAGTTATAATGGGCCACTGTAAGTCTGCAAATCATAAATGTAATTTATACATGCAATTAGTCATGAGCTGATTCCAGAATTTGGTCTGTAATTTGGTAAGACTGTTTTGTAAAATCTGGGTGTTGCGTAATCTGTTTGATTTATCTGAGATTTTAGATTGCTGAACTGAAGTTGCAAATGGGATTTATCATTATCTTGCTATGTTAATCATTTGTAAAATTACTGACTATTTTACTAAGTTCCAAAATATAGATTTCCATGTAGACTATACATTTTGAAGTCTAAACACGATTGCATACTACATACAGTCTACAAACAGTATTGAAACATGCTACACGTCTTATGAGTGCTGCTCTTTTCATTCACAATGTATTGTCCTATTGTTAGAAGACTGAGGCAGACATGTCCAGAAATATTGTGTTAGAAATGGGAGAGATTAATGATTAATGAAGACATTGCAGGTAAAGCGGATAATGCTACCTTCAGATAGCTGACATGTAACATTCAAAGAGACTCATTTATCTTCATGTCCGCTTTCATGTTAAGGCCAAGCAATTATGTGATATTTTCCAAACAATCCATATGCTTCTAATTATCCATTGAGATACAGACTTTGGCACACATGTGTTAGAGAGAACTTTGAATACCTGCTAAACTATGCAGAAAACAAAACAAATCAAGACAAAGTAAGAGTTTAGTTGGCGATAATGATAACGGCTGGGGCTGTAACTACAGTGGGCAGCATGGCCTTCCACATGCAGACGCACGGTTATTAGGCATACACAGGGGATTCTTACATTAGCATAAGTTAGTAAACAGACTGCTTCAGCCATACGGAAAAGCAGACGCAGATGGAACCGATTCAAAATCAGCCCCGATATGTTTAAATGCTCTGAATCACCTACTGTAACTACAGGACTGGTGAGCAATTTGGTTGCAGACATGTAGTGTCGGGTACGAGATGCCAGTGCATGGGATTCCTGTGGTCAGAATCCCATCGCGGGCATTCCCTAACCCTACCCCTAAACCTAATTCTCCCGCCTCGCTGCCTAAACCTAACCTCCCAGCTAGTGCCTAACCCTCCCCCTAACCCCGCTAACTACTTGATGATGGCTCCAGTATTCTGTCTGATGTCTGGATTCCGGATTGTCGGCATCCCTACAGCTGGGATTGAAACTAAATCCCAATTGTACAGTACAGTCTGTTGTAAAGAAAGCTTTTATTGGATGTGGCATAAAACTGCACTCCTATAGCCATAACCAACAAGATCCTCCATTCACTTATCAACAATGTATTACATGTCACTATTCTCTACTGGAGTAAAACTGGCACAGATATGTCCAGTTCGGCAAGCTGAGCAAAATTTATTTTCTTAACCACATATTTATTTTGTACCCTGGGATGTTCAGTGCCCATAGCTGCTGAAAGATCCAAAGAAAACTGAAGATGCACTGCCAGCGCTGTAACTACATTTCCCGGCACCCGGTGCAACCCACGTGCTCAAGGACGGGCCACAATCGGCGTTAATCACAGCAATGGCCGGAGCATCCTCAGAGCAGCTGTAAGGGCAGTGGTGTGCTAAGGACCCTCCATGCCACGCTGCTGCAGAGATTTTGGTTGCAAGGCAGATGCAGGGACCACTCCGTGCGGTCGCACATCCCTAGTTACGGCCTGGTCACTGCAGATCATTACAGTATTTGAAGCATGTGAATACTGTCTATGGCTCTATGACTAAGTAAAAACAAAACCGCGAAGGCAATGTAATTCCAATACAAAAATTATATACTGTACTGAGAATGGAAAATGACATAAAATATATAATTCAAGTTTTACAAGGAATAAAATTAGCAAACATCTACACTGAGGTACTTTATATAAACATTTAAGGTGCATTTACAAAAAAAAAGTACAGTAAGCACAATGACAGCATTCAAAAATTAGGAGCAAGTCTACTACTTTTAAAGTGAAAGATTCACATTTTTAAAATAATGCATATAAAAGACTACTAAAGCTTAAATACAAAACACCTCACAGTGACCACGTTATTGGGTACACATGGATACCAGCTTGTTAAAGCAAATATCTAGTCAGCCAGTCATGTGGCAGCAACCCAATGTATAAAAGCATGCAGGTATTGGTTAAGAGGCACAATCCTTGTTCAGACCAAATACCAGCATTGGGAAGGAGATCTAAGTGACTTTAACTGTGAAATGATTGTTGCTGCAGCGGGGATGGTATGTACAGTGTATCTCTGAAACAGCTGATCTCCTGCATTTTCATGCACAACAATCTCTACAGTTTACAGAGAATGGTGCACTAAGCAAAACACATCCAGTGAGTGGTAGTTTTGTGGGTGAAAACACTTTGTTATTGAGGGGGGCAGAGCAGAATCCAGACTGATTCAAGGTAACAGGAAGGACCATATATTATTACCACAGGGTTATACAGAAGAACAGCTCTGAAAACACAGCACATCAAACTTTGAAGGTGATGGGCTACAGCAGCAGAAGCCACAGGCTCACCATTACTGGATAGTTGAATAGTGGAAAAACACTGATCTGGCAAATCTCGATTTCTACTGGAACATGCAGATGTTATTGTCAGAATTTGGCATTGATCCATTCTGCCTCACATCAATAGTTCAGGCGGGTGGTGATATACTGAATATATTATGACATAATCACCTTTAAGATGTTGCTCATAATATAATGCTGGTTTTAACAGTGACCTTTATTGTCCCGCTTCCTAGTGTAGTGCATGAGGTCATTTTTTTTACACCATTCTCTGCACTTGGTCTCTTTATGACTTGGAGATGAGCTGGATCTCAGGTTCTGTCATGCCTTCATCCCTTTCTGCTGCTGGATTTTCCTCTTCAGGAGACCAATTATACACTGGCTCCTTTTTCCTTGTCCCCAGATGACTAAGCTTATACTGTAATTTAGTGAACCTCATAGTGCCCATGCTAGTGAGCAATAAGCTTGCCCTTTTGTGTGGGAAATAACATCAACACTGTGCCCCCTGGTTTAATTGACAGGTCTAACGATTGTAAGTTTGTTGGATTTCTACAAAGTCATTGCCAACATGTTTAAAAGGGACCTGCACACTATATGTGTCAACCGGGCCCTGTATGTAGGTCTGGGACAGGTTTTCCTAAAGACAGGACAAGACTGGCAATCTCGCTTGACTACGACATGGACTCCAGTCCAGTAGAATCACGTTTTTTCCTTCCTAAGATACCTCCCACATAAATGAGAATAATGAGAATGTGCCATTCTAGTACAAGCGGAACATCCAACTGTGGACTAACTAGCTGTTCTATCTTCTCCCCTTGAAAGGTACTAGCTTGGTACAACAAATCATTTAACTATAAAATAAACAGAATCCCTAGCAGCCTGGAAAGGCTTCTTTAGCCAGTTAACTTTTGACACAGCTTTAAATGAATTTGGTAAGGTAGTATCATTATGCTGTTCCTGTCCTTGTAGTACAGGTTACAGTCCTCTCTTGCTCTGACCAAAAGTGGGACTGATTCAGCATTGCACGCAATTTGTCTTAAACGTACAAATTGTGAATATGGAATATTCGACTTCCATTTTTCGAGATGGCAACTCTCGTAATGCACACAACTGCTGCTATCAACGTTTATCTAGATATATGTGTTCACCTGTTCATTTTTATTCATTTCATAATTTGACCCATCTGGTACTAGGTCCAAAAACGCAATTTTTTTACTCTGAAAATTATATGTAAAGCTAAGGTTTAAATCATTATTATTCACATATGCCATAAACTCCATAAATTTATCTTTACTACCCTCCCACACAATTAGCACATCATCTATATAACGCTTGAAAAGTTGTACGTTTAAGGCGCAATTGTGTAGATGAGAAAAAACTTAATGAGCGAGAGAGCTAGAAAGGTGTCGAGACAGGAGCTATTGGAATATAAAACGAAGAATAAGATTGAGGATAATCCTTTTTTTGTTCCATTCGCTACAAGATATAACAACAGAGAGAAAGTATAAAAAATGATTAAGTAAACACTGGGGAGTGTTATCATTGGACCCACTCTTGGGACAAGTCATTCTGAAGGAACCACAAATAATTTTTAGGAAGCCTAAAGCTGGCCACACACTAGAACAACTTACATCCAACCAGCCAACTTGTTGATTGGTTGGAATGAAAATCTGGTAAGGAATGGGAGTAAATGATGATCAGAAATTTACTCCTAAATGCCAGAAATCAGATGAAAATGGTCGTCAGACAAGTTTGTTAAATGTTTAATTTAAAATATTTGTTTATACAACAGTTTTGGTCCAGTTTTCAGCGTCTGGGAGCAACTTGCTGATTGTATTCCTTACCAGATTTTTATTCCAACCAATCTACTAGTTGGCTGGTTGGACAGATAATCTTTAGATGTGTGGCCAGCTTAACTCTTTAAAACAAATGTTAGCACCCAGTATACTCATTTCTAGTAAAGAAGCAAAAAGTTAGATAGATGGAATAGGTGCAAGAGGTTTTTTCCCTGCACTCATTATAAAGTTTGCAAGTTCGCAAAGAGAGAAGTACATTCAGCAACTTTGATGGTTCAAAAACTCATAAAATCACAAGTTTGATAAATTGCTGCACCACATATGTAAATTATATGATTGAATGTGGGTGCGGCATGAAATATACAGGGAAGACTAAGCGCCAATTAAAGTTGAGGGTATTGGAACACATGAGAAATGTGATTAACAAGGTTCCAAATTATAGTGTCCACAGACATTTTGCTACATGTCAGAAATCTTCCTTAGATAATTTTAAGTGTAAAGGAATAGAACACGTTACACCAGATATAAGAAAGAGTGATATACTGAATAAACTGTCGAGAAGAGAAACCTGGTGGATACAACGATACCTTATGGCTTAAATGAAACTTGTGATAGTAAAGCACTTTGAGTCCTTTAGGAGAAAAGCGCTATATAAATAAAATTATTATTATTATATTGTTCCTTTTTTAGTAATTAACTCTTTCCTTATCTTTTTCTAATCTTGTTCTCTTTTCCAGGTGAGGGTTTCTATACTGTTGAGTTAACAGTAGTTGGATGGAGACATCCCTGTTGGGTCGGTAGTACGGTATGGTAACCATTCTTAAATGTATATTTTTATGATGAAGTTCAATTTTTTTTATATATTTATTAATGTTTTATATGAATTATGAGTAGTAACTCATACCCGGGTTCCATCTTCAATATTATTCCATATGGTACAGCTACCTGTCACCTTTGTTTTTTATTTATTAAACATAACTTGTTATACCATACACTACAAGATGTACCCTCCTTTGTTTCTTTATTGTTCCCCACCGTTGGAGGCATATTGGAAAATATCCATTCCTATTTCCCTTATTGACCAGCTATTGGGATTAAAGAAACCTTTATGTGCTTTGCACCAACTCACTGGAACTAAGCATTCATGTGAGAATCCACAACATATTGTGTTCTTCACGAGTTTGGTGTGGTGATTGAAAACCTTCGAAAATACCATCTATCTGGACTTTTTGGAGCAGGAATTCTTGGAGAGAAGCTTTTTATGCACCCATTTTTCTCATCATTATAACAATTGGAACATTCAAATGTGTTTTAATAAACCGTTGTGACTATTTTTTTATTATTTTTCTTTTTCTGTATATATGGATGGTCCTGTTTTGAGGAGAAACCACTATCATTTTTATTTGAAGTTGAAAAAATCTGGAGCGCAAGTGAGATTGTTAAATTTTTTATACAGTATGTATAGATTGACATAAGTTTGATGACTTATTGGTAACATATCTGCAGCTTTAGAGTGCAGCGCCATTGGTTCAAATACATCTTTTCTTCATATTATATTTTATTGTATGCATTGAGGACATCTTTGGGAATGCTCGATATCTGAATTACAGGTTGAGTCTCCCATATCCAAATATTCCGGAATACGGAATATTCCGAAATACAGATTTTGTTTTGGCATGACTGAGATAATGAAACCTTTGATTTTTGATAGTTCAATGTACACAAACTTTGTCTAAGGCACAAATTATTAAAAATATTGTATAAAATTACCTTCAGGCTGTGTGTATATAAGGTGTATGTGAAACATAAATGAATTTAATTTCTGTACACAAACTTTGTTTGAGCCACAAAATTATTGAATATATTGTATAAAATTACCTGCAGGCTGTGTGTATAAGGTGTATATGACACAAATGCATTCTGTGTGTATATTTGGGTCCTATTCCCAAGATATTTCATTATGGTAAGCAATTATTCCAAAATACGGAATATTCCGTTATCCAATATACCCTTGGTCCCAAGCATTTTGGATATGGGAGACTCAACCTGTATTATATTGTACAAACTGATTCTCATTTGTAAACACTAAAATGGTGATTGTATTCTAGAAAGACAGGAATTAGTCTATAATTTATGGTAACCGTAGTATTTGTCAATACCCGATTCAGACAGCATAAAACAGCTATTTAAATATGGAACGGTCTTCACTTATTATGTGACTCTGAGAATATGGTGTCCAATATGAAAAATAAGGCTATATGAGCTTTAACATATTTAGTTTGTATATTCTTCTGTATTATTATAGATTTAGAGTATCGCCGAATCGGACTACGACAAAATGGAGACTGCACTAATGTGTAGTCATCTCCACAAAAATGGCGTCAGCTAAGTGAGGACATATGTTATGATATTAAAGCATGCCACCAATGTCTCCCTGTGGTTAGTGTGTGTATATTCAATGTGGGAATTGGTTAATTAGAACAAGATGACTAGATATGGTGCTATAGAAGCATAGAGGATTGATTGATTGCCACACCCCACTGAGGAAGTCCGATTGGACGAAACACATCTGGGCATGGCTTGACGAAGACAAGATCGCGCTGATGTCACGGGTTCAGAAAGTAGCGTGGAGTAACATCAGGGATGCCGGTTTGGAGCTTCTAATCAGATATCTCCACTTCCTTATGCTTGTATTGTGATATTGCAATGTATCACACAGTGCCTATATGAGTGGTTTTAATCCATGTTTTAGTAAAGCTTTTTGTCTTGATATACTTCACTATTGTGCGCCTCCTATATTATTTTATTTATACAGTTTATTACCCAATGGGAGAAGGGTCATCTCGGAGTGCTGCACCACGCACATGTTATATGGACATTACCTGGACCGTCTAGATCAGTGATTCCCAACCTTGGTCCTCAAGGCACACCAACAGTCCTGGTTTTAGTGATATCACATGATTGTGCACAGATGGTTAAATCAAAATAACTGAGGTACTAATTAAGTTACTTGTGCTCAAGTATGGCTATCCCCAAAACCTGGAATGTAAGTGTGCCTTGAAGACCGTGGTTGGGAACCCCTTCTCTAGATAGACACTGATTGCGCAATTTGGGATAGCTTGGTCTTTTGTTTGGAATATATACGTATACTGTGTGTGTGTATATATATATATATATATATATATATATACACACACACACTTCAAATGACAGTACAAATGTGTCCACATACATCTATCCTCCATGCGCCACACAACGCGGGAGCTCCGTGTGCCTTGGTAGCACTGAGCGTCTTTCGTGCAACTTTTTTTTCAAATGCGTCTTGACACAGTGATGCAAATAACTGGCACAAGGAGCTTCTGCTGATTAAAATGATATTCAGCATGCCTATATTCTATGAGAGACTTCAGAACGAGTCCTGCGCACATGCAGATTCCCGATAATCAGGAATCTGCTTTCAACTGAATCAGTTCCTATGTGCGTCCCAGATTGATAAACTTTATAATTTATCTGCTACTTGTTTCTTTTGTCATAAATATGTTCAGGAAACAGGAATGCAGAAAACATCATTACAGGTGACATTAACAAAATAAAGGTCTAAATAGGGAATGAGAGTATAACACTAAAAAGATCATGTATTGTGTAATAAAATATACAGTACTATATCATTGAGAGAGAGAGAAAAATGAAGCATGTAATATTCAAACATTGGAGCATTTTGAAACTGGGCACAATTCATTTTCAGAGAATCTAGAAACCTGAAGGCTATTTTGGTACCCAGGTGTCTTAAAGAATTAAGAGCCTGATTCAGAGCCGGACGCTATTTGCGCTCTCTCGTTCAGAAAAAGGGGCCGGATATTTAAATAGAGCGCTCGCTCTTTGCGGTCTGTTGACGCCTCTATGTCTGAACGAGCGAACGAAACATGCGCGCGCTATTTTTTGTGAAACGCCCCCTGGCCGCTCGTATCCTACGTCATCTCCGCTATTTATTAGATTAATCGAGTACATCGAAGGCGTATGAACTGCTTGCAGTGCTTGTGGTTGGATTTTCCTACCGCAATCATGCAAGCAGTTCAGGCTAAAAGACAACAAAGTGACGTGGTCGATGACGCTGCTTTGTTAATTATGCACACCCTTAAAACGCCCGTTTTGACCGTTTGGCACGCCTGCGTTCGGTTCTCCACTCCCCGTTTTCAAGCGCCTTCCCCTGTTACCGCCCACAAACGCCTCATTCTGTCACTCAAATTAGCAGGCATTTGCTATTTTGCGAGCACACAGTTTCCGACCGCAATGACTGGTTCGCGCATGCGCAGTTGTGCGAACATCGCTCGGAGTGAACGAGCGGCCGCTTACGAACGGCTCTGAATCAGGCCCTAAGTTCCAGTGATGGTGTAACATCAGATATTAAATGTGTAGGGTCATATAAATGTGGATATTGCAACACACTATTGATGGGTGTGTGGGCCTGATTCAGACCCGCTCGCAAGCGGGTCGATGGTGCCCTAGTGCGCATGTGCACGATGGAGGGAGCTCCGTCGTGCGCATGCGCGAGACCTGCATAGCGCCGGCCGTCGCTATGGGTCTCGCACCAAAGGGGGCGTGCTGTCGATGGTGTGACAGCACGCCCCCTTTGGTGTGCGTGCGGGGGGCGTTGCTGCCCAGACGGAGGCATTCCCATGGGAACGCCTACCGTCTGGGTCCGGCCCCACTGACATCACTAGTGATGTCAGTGGGAGTGCTTTTGGCTCTGATAAGAGCCAAAAGCACTCCAGGGCTTGCGGCAGCGAGACCCTACCGCAGGGTCTCATCGCAAGCCCGATGGTCGCGATGATCTTGACCATCGCGACCATCTTTTTGGCCGCTCGCATAAGCTGTGGGTGGTCACCCGCAGCTATGCGAGCGGCCAGGAGTCCGCTCCAATTTTAGGTAGGAGGGCCCTGATTCAGAGCGAGCGCTCTGGTCAGAGCGTCCGGCTCTGAATCAGGCCCTGTGTTCCCACTGGAACATTTATAACACAAGTATATCAGCACATTTTTTTTATTATTATATAACAGATATACATATTATATATATATATATATATATATATATATATAGATAGATATATAGATATACTGTATACAGGGTTGTCCATTAGTGGGGAAACACCCTTATAAAAAGGAAATGAGTAAGGAAATATTAATCCAGTGTCTACAGATATGATATGGGAGTTAGGGTATGTTACCAGTATGGCGGTCGTCTTGAAGTCGGTCATTAATTAACACTGCAACATGGTGGACAGCACTTCGAACATATCCTATAAACTTTATATTAAAACTTGAGAATGAATAAAGATATGTTAAAACAAAGAACACAATAGTGTTTCTTATGAAATTCTGCATCTGTTTGCTATGTCACATGGCCAGGGCTGGATTAAGGCTTGTGGGGGCCTTGGGGCAACTAAGTCGTGGGGCTCCACCAAGCCACATGGAGACTACTCCACCCTCCCTGATTACATACCTTCTGGCTGTATTGTGAATGCAGCATCGCAGTCAGCGCTGCTGCATAGAGCGCAGAGCGGCTCCTGAAGCCCCACATCAGTGATCAGCGTCACGGACATGATGCATCACATGACACTGATGAGGGGACTTGGGAGCCACTCTGCGCTCTATGCGGCAGCGCTGACTGTGATGTTGCATTCAGAGCACAGATCAGCGGCAGCTCAGCCCCCATCCGGGAACAGGTGCCACTGAATATATATATAGATTTATATATACACGTGTGTGTTAAACACGCACACACATATATAAATATATATGTAGCAAACGTATATAATATATGTTACATACACACTAACACATATATAGGATACACACACATACACTAACACACACACTAACACATACTGTATATACAATAACATACACATATAGACAATAAAACAGTATACATACTTACATTTTAGGCAGCTGCTGCTCACATCATTAGGCTCCGCCCCCTCACACCATAATGCTGCAATTTGCAGGTCTTTTGGGGCTGGGGCTTGTCTTATTGGATCCACCCCTTCAACCACTGTAACTGGGGGATCTGGTCCATCAGGGGGGGTTTCTAGGTACTCAGAACACTCCCGAGTGCTCTAGTGGTGGGGGCCCCGGGATGACCACCTCTGTCGCCCCCCTTAATCCAGCCCTGCACATGGCTATCGTCCCAATTTAAAGATTGTTGCATCTAAGATGGCCACCATACTGATGAAATACCCTAAAAAGTTTTCCCCCGCTCCCATATCATATGTGTAGACAATAGAGTAATATTTCCTTACTCATTTCTTTTTATAAGGGTGTTTCCACACTTATGGACCACTAAAATATATATATATATATATATATATATATATATATACACACACACACAAGTTGAGTCTCCCATATCCAAATATTCCGAAATACGGATATGGTTTTAGCATGACAGATAATGAAACCTTTGCTTTCTTATGGTTCAAAATTATTAAAATATAGTACAAATGTACCTGCAGGCTGTGTGTATAAGGTGTACAGTATATGAAACAAATGCAATCTGTGTTTAGATTTGGGTCTCATTTCCAAGATATTTCATTATGGTATGCAAATATTCTAAAATACAGAAAAATCAGATATCCAAAAATACTATTGGTTCCAAGCATTTTGGATATGGGAGACAGATATATCAGTAATCCCTTGGGAGCCCTGATGTCTCCTTTTTATTCCCCAGGTGGGGGGGGAGTGACTTCCCAGTTAATGTATACAAGCTTATCGTATGCATGCATTAGTGCTCTACTTTTATGAATAGCAGGGGGAAGTATCTTTCCAATTATGGCTATTACATTTACTCTCTGATTTATCTCTGCAAGCAATACCTTGCATGATAACATTATAATTCTACATATTCAGCTATTTAGAATAGATGTCCACTGTTCTGTGCATGAGAAATGTGTGAATAGCAACATTTAACAGTGGTCTTTGTCTGTTGTAGCGTTGATACAATATGTTCTATCAATGCACTTCCAAGGCTTTTGGCTAAAATAAAACAAAGGCATATACATATTTACACAGATTGCCAGAATATGGGGCAAGTCACATTATCATTAACCCATACTGGTACAGGACCTTGTAAATAGGACTTTACCCTGCTGGACCTCTTCCTGTCCAAACAGTCTTCAGCATTGCTTGTAATAAATTTAGTTAACCATATATGCATGTATTTTATGTCCATTGCACAATTCTAAAATGTCAGGTGCACTGCTACTATAGTGTAAACTTAAACATTGCTTTTGTTTATGTACTGTAATATGCCTCCTGGCCGCTGTGTTTATAAGCAGACAGCAGCAGAAGCCGCATCCTGCTTTAGCAGACATGCTGGAGCCACAGATTGCAGGATGTCTGCAAGTGAGCGGAAGACTGGACTATGTCCATGAAAAGTTCCTAGTAAATGTCTCCCTCCTGGACAGTGGGGCGCCTGTTGGTGGTGGAAGAAACGTGCATTGTGGGGACTGTGTCATAATGTTTTTGGTCCTGCAAGGAACATTTTGTTAACATAGAAGAAGACCTATTTCAATGCAAGCCTTAATTCATTAGTCAGCCTAGCATTTGATGTTGGTTAGTACAAAATCACTACATTTTAATCTGGCCTTTTCCAGTAGTAATATTGACCTTTGTGAATACTGCTCCTTTTATTGTTTTGCTAAAGGAAACTTTTTGTTAAGTCCTAGTTGATCATGCTGCCTTTAATAAATGCAGTCAAGTTTCATAACAAGGTTGCTTCAATATCACTCTCCAGTGTATGTAGGGACACGTAGGACACATATGAGACAAATTGAATGGGAATTTAAAGGTAAGCCAAGAGCTCTTTAGGGGACATTAGAATTTAAGGATTAGATGTATATCAGATCTATCACAGATAAAGGACTTTTCACTGCTTCAGGATTAGAACGCACAGTGTTCTGGGATTTGTTGTAGTTCTTCAACATTAATTAATTTGTAGTGGACTTAAACCTTATAAAAGAAGAACTGGAGAACAGAGTGGAAAGAAAGAAGGGCAATCACTGCATCAATCAATTCAAAGTTCTGCTTAACATGGAGAAATCTTAAATTTATCCAGTGGTGTCCAAAATTGCTGCAATTTTCACCTCTTCATACATGCTGTATCTGTTGCTCTTCTGAGCTTCATTTCACTATCTGTGGCTGGCATTATGTGGTGGACTGTACCTCCTTCGGAGCAGAAAAAGCAGTTAAGTTCACTGTGCAGGGTCTACCCTCCCCCCCCTCCCTTTTCTCTAGCAGCCATTACTTGTATGAAATAGATCTGTAGTGTGTTACTGTGGGCTACATTTACAAAGAGTCAGGTTATAAAGATCACAGAGAATGCACCATTTAAAATATAATTGAATATCAAAACAATAATCAATGTTTTAGACCATTTAAAAAAAAAACAGTAACCCCAGATTTGTAAAGCAGGTATTTGGAAACCCACTATAAAACAAATATCAAACTCACCAAAACTATAGATCTGCCTGTGACAGGTGAGTTTGGGTGAAGCACAGTGATCTGTGCAGGATGTGCGTCTCCCTGTTTTAGCATTTTATCCCCCTGGCAGTTTCAGTCTCATTCTGGTTTTTGGAATATAGGGGGAACCCCACTCTGTTTCTAACTTCTATTATCCAATACCAGCCCTGTCTGAGAGGTCGGGGCTGGTTAATGATTTTTTTTTTTTTTATTAATTTAAGGAAGGTTTTTTTTAAATTTAATTTCTTTATTGGATGATTTCAGTTTTGTGATGTGTGACCTGCAGATGTACTGAAACCCACACTGTGCCTGCAGTATTTTCGCACTGTCTTTTTTTTGTTCCAAAAACAAGGATAAGGATATGCCAGTCTTCAACCTTCCTCAATTTTTTTTTTCATTTTGCTATTTTTGCTGGACTTGGCAGCAGGGGCGGAGTGTACATCAAAAAAACAGAAAAAAGTTAGACGAAGATACAGATTTTCATAGCGTACTGATAATTTTCATGTGGGTATATTGTGTACAAACTTCAATTTTACCAAATAATTTCCCAAGCAGATAAAAGGAGATTATGGGGGAGATTTATCAAACATTCTAATAAGATATTAGTGGAGGTGTTGCCAACGGGTTGGGTAAGAAACACAGACGGTTTACAAGTCGCCGATTCAAATCCCGACAAATGAAAATCCCAACGCCGGTTCGTAAGTATATTTAACCCTTCCCTCTCCCCCCTAACCCTCCCACACCCTAAACCTAACCCTCCCGGGGGGGGGGTGCCCAACACTAACCCTACTCGGGAGTGCTTAAACCTAAACCTTCCCCCCGCTGCTAACATGTCACGACGCCCGACTAACCTACGTTCGGTATGCCGGGTGTCGGTATTTAGATGCCTATCTTTAGTCCCATGCCGGGCTTTCAGTATCAGGATTCTGGCGGTCGGCATTTCGAACGCTGGCATCCTGACTACATCCCGTTGCCCACTGTAACTAAATTCTAGCTATTGTTATATAGAATGTACTAGATAAAGCTAGAAGTGATTGGTTGCTACAGGCAAAACCTCCATATGTTTTCATTAGGTTTGTTATAAATACCATTAACATACAATAATTAAAATAAAAACACATTCACATGAAATAAAGCTAGAATGCTGGAAGTTTTACAGGAAGCTCTTCGGGCTGGCATAGAATCCTAGAATAGAAAGAACATAGTGAAGTGAGATTATTCACGGAGTGCTTGATGGGAAATGTCCATATATTTAGAAACACCTGTCACTGTGAATTTTCTTTTCCATACTTACCTCTACTATACTGTTAAGAAATACTACACTATAGTTTGTTCTCCTTCTTTGTGTGATATATTGTTCTCTCCCCCTTGTACAGTGCTGTGGAAATCTTGTTCCAGAATCAATAATAATGATAGATTGATATATCTATCTATCTCCAAACCTGATATGAGGACAGTATAATATTACAAGGGAAAAGCGTGTTGTGGTAAATTCCCTTTTCGGAAACATTTACCGACCATTTTCAGCTATTGATTGAATCGTTGCCACTTTCTTTTTGGAGCTATATTTATAAACACTTATCTAGATTTTTGTTTTGGAATCTGGTCTTAAACTATATATGTAATTAGGTGAATGATTTAGAAGCACCGTGGCTCACATGTATTTTCCTATTATATCAGAAATACTTGTTTTTTTTATTTTTAACTTTGTTGCAGTTAAAATGCCTCAAACTGCTTCCTTTACAGAGAACCTCTTGTGTAGTGTAAACACAAGTGAATAATATTTATAACTGCAGGTTGAGTCTCCCATATCCAAAATGCTTAGACCAGGGGTACTTTGGATATCGGAATATTCTGTATTTTGGAATATGTGCATACCATAATTAAATATCTTGGGAATGGGACCCAACTCTAAACACAGAATGCATATACAGTCAGGTGCATAAATATTGGGACATTGACATGCTTGGACACTTTTAGAATAGTGGTTATAGAAAAATACAATTATTGGACGTGGCTTATAAAAATAGAAATCATGAAATAGAAGCAAAAAAAAAAAAGTTACAGTTACAATGTTATATCCAAACAATTAGAACATCTGCCAACACAGACCTACAGTCAGGTGCATAAATATTGGCACAATGACAGGATTTTCATATTTTGGCCTCTATTCACCACCACAATGGCTTTGGAATGAAACAAACAAGATGTGCTTTAACTGCAGACTTTCAGATTTAATTTGAGGGTAATTACATCCAAATCAGGTGAACGGTGTAGGAATTACAACGGTGTCTATACGTGTCTCCCACTTTTTAAGGGGCCAAAAGTAATGGGACAAACTAAACAATCCTAAATCTAACTTTCACTTTTTAATACTTTGTTGCAAATCCTTTGCAGGCAATTACAGCCTGAAGTCTGGAACGCACAGACATCACCAGACGCTGGGTTTTATCCCTGGTGATGCTCTGCCAGGCCTCTACTGCAAATGTCTTCAGTTCCTGCTTGTTCTTGGGGCATTTTCCCTTCAGTTTTGTCTTCATCAAGTGAAATGCATGCTCAATCGGATTCAGGTCAGGGGATTGACTTGGCCATTGCATCACATTCCACTTTTTAGCCTTAAAAAACTCTTTGGTTGCTTTTGCAGTATGCTTCGGGTCATTGTTCATCTGCACTGTGAAGCGCCGTCCAATGACTTCTGAAGCATTTGACTGAATATGAGCATATAATATTGCCCGAAACACTTCAGAATTCATTCTGCTGCATTTGTCAGCAGTCACATCATCAATAAATACAAGGGAACCAGTTCCATTGATAGCCATACATGCCCACGCCATGACACTACCACCACCACCATGCTTCACTGATGAGGTGGCATGTTTTGGATCATGAGCAGTTCCTTTCCTTCTCCATACTCTTCTCTTCCCATCACTCTGGTACAAGTTGATCTTTGACTCATCTGTCCATAGGATGTTGTTCCAGAACTGTAATGGCTTTTTTAGATGTTGTTTGGCAAACTCTAATCTGGCCTTCCTGTTTTTGTGGCTCACCAATGGTTTACATCTTGTGGTGAACCCTCTATATTCACTCTTGTGAAGTCTTCTCTTGATTGTTGACTTTGACACATATACACCTACCTCCTGGAGAGTGTTCTTGATTTGACCAACTGTTGTGAAGGGGTTTTTCTTCACCAGGGGAATAATTCTTCGGTCATCCACCACAGTTGTCTTCCGGGTCTTTTGGTGTTGCTGAGCTCTCCGCTGCGTTCTTTCTTTTTAAGAATGTTCCAAACAGTTGATTTGGCTACACCTAATGTTTTTGCTATCTCTCTGATGGGTTTGTTTTGATTTTTCAGCCTAATGATGGCTTGCTTCACTGATAGTGACAGCTCTTTGGATCTCATATTGAGAGTCGACAGCAACTGATTCCAAATGCAAATGTCACACCTAGAATCAACTTCAGACCTTTTACCTGCTTAATTGATAATGAAATAAAGAGGGAATAGCCCACACCTGTCAATGAAATAGCTTTTGAGTTGATAGTCCCATTACTTTTGGCCCCTTAAAAAGTGGGAGGCACATATAGAAACCGTTGTAATTCCTACACCGTTCACCTGATTTGGATGTAATTACCCTCAAATTAAATTTGAAAGTCTGCAGTTAAAGCACATCTTGTTTGTTTCATTTCAAAGCCATTGTGGTGGTGAATAGAAGCCAAAATATGAAAATTCTGTCAATGTCCCAATATTTATGCACCTGACTGTATGTCTCATATACACAGGTAATTTTATACAATATTTTCAATAATTTTGTGGCTCAAACAAAGCTGTAGCTGCAGGTAATTTAGACTTATCAACAAATCACAGAGACAGGTAAATAAGGAGTTTATTTATGGGTCCAGAGAGAGCAACTTAATTATTTTTTAAACTCACATACTGTATAAAGAATGCCCCCACAATGAGATACTCCACATACCCGATTAACATAAAAAATGCTGGAAAAAAAATAAAACAGCAAAAGTTCCCAATATGTACTGTTATAGGAGAGAAACTGCAGTAAACACAACTAGTGAGACAAAAGATTTGCTGTTCACTGGAATGTTCCCAGTCAGCAACCACCAAAGAACCTGGTTAAACTCTACAAGAACACACAAATCAGCAAAAGTATGAGAATTATGGTTTTATTGTTGATACAAAAATCATAGGATTTATCTTGGTAATCTTTGTTTCCACTGGAATTTCCCATATTCCTACTGGGCTGAATTGGCATTGCACATAAGAAACAAAAATATGCAATGCGTCTAAATGGAGATTTGGTTATTATATGACTTTTTAGCTTAAGCAAGGGTCCTTAATTAGTCTTCAAATAAGCATGCTACAGCTTTCCAGCAGCGTGCTTGGCATTTTTGACAAGTCTGTACATGAAGGAATAGAAGAAGAGAAGGTTATCATATTCACCATTATAGTCCTTCTCTAAGATTTGCATATGATAGTCCACCATGAAGTAGTAAATAGCCTCTATCGTTGAAAGGTACGTGTCAGGCGATCCTTTCTGATGACGCCAAAAGCAAGTTTTTCTTTCTGTCAATTCAACGCTCACCAGTCCTAGCATAGAATAGGGTATAAAAACACAGAATCAATTATCCGATATGTAATGTGAGATTCACCTTTTTGTGAGGATGAACAAATTTGGTTGTCATTGCACAAATCAGGGAAATCCTTCAAAGTTATATTAAAAAGTAATCTGAATTTTTTTTCTCCAACTATAATTTTTGTTTTAATGTAAACTACCCCCATTCCCCTTTATAGAGGATTTTAAGATGGTAGAGTGCCCCTACTTAACTTACAAACAATATCCAGCTCTCACATCTATCTCTGCACTTTCTGAAGTCTTGGCTGTTATAGATCCTGGAGTCTGGTACCAACCTACACAGATTATGATGTGCTATGGTAGCACATTATAGCATAGTAGTTAACATTATAAGTTACTACTATAGTATAGGGTGCATTATAAATAAGATAAAGCATCAGGGGACACACAGAAAGCCATAAACTCCATTAAAGGCTGTAGCCACAATTTGGGAGTCTACAGCCATTCCAATTGTTTCTAGATTTTAGGAAAAGCATCCCTCTATGAGTCAACTTTTCCAATTTTAAAGGAGGCCAGCATTGTTGAAAAGTGCAATACTCTAAATAAAAGTAGCTTAAAAAAAAGAAAAAAAGAAGAAGTATATAAAAGTCTGCCTGACTGGTTTATTTACTAAACAGAGAAAGCCCATTTCTCCAGCAAGATTGGTTTCTCTCTATCTGCTAAAAGCTCCCCAGCCGGTGATAGCTTTTCCCAGGTTTATCTGGCAAAGTATGAACAAATTGTGATAATAATGCCACCAATAAAAAACCCAAAATTCAATGAAATACTAATGGTCAAGATTAACCAATTTATTTACTGCAAAAAAAAAAACAAACAAAAAACCCCCCAAAATTATTCCTATAAATTACAGTGACATCACCGCACACAACATACTGTATATACATGATATGCAAATCAACACTACAGCACTGGTATAGTATTCTATTGGGTAACATGATATACAGGTTACAATATTAGGATCTGTATTACTGTGACAAAGTTGAATCAATACACATTTTCTTTCTTTTTATATTATTCTGTGCCTAGATCAATCTGATATTCTGTCTGCAAAGGCTTTCCCCAGCCTATTTAAGAAAACTGCATTGGTACATGTACTGCAGCAATCCCCTTATCAATGTCAGCCTTTCATGATGGCAATAGTGGAAGGTCCATAGAGGAAAATTTAAAAGTACTTATTTCCAGTTTTCTTTCCTATTTTAAAATATTTATATACTTATTTTCTTTTATGTATTTTTCTTTCTTATTTTAAAACATTTTCTATCATTATTTTCCTTTATTTTTCATGGAAGTTTAAGTCTACTGCGTATGTGTGAACCGGCAGAGCCGACTAGCATGTTTGGTATCTGAAAGATTAGAACTGCTTCATTAACGAGGGTTTTTTAAAAAAAAAACTGAAATAGAACTAATACAGTAGTGTAGGTTTTTCGCAACCAAAACGTAAAAAAATGTTTCTTCTACTTATGACATGGTTGGGGAATAAGTATCTGATATATGCTGTACTAGGGTTGTCCATCGATTGTCAATAGGAGATGCCTACGTTGGAAAACCATCTATGGTTTACAAAGTCTCGGACAAGTGAATTAACCCCCCCCCCCCCCACCAAGGACAAATTACCTCTGGGTCGTTATCATCAAACATAAATCCCTAGGTAGTCAACCATCAATGGACAACCCCATGTTTGATGTACACCTAATGCATACTCTATGGGAACTGAGCTCGACATAAGCTTAAGACGTGTTCAACTCAATATATACGTGTAAATAACCCATTTTTACATGCATCTGAGATTTATCCATCAGTTTCAATCCCTGTCTCTCAAAAAGCTCGTTATTAGTGGTAACATAAGCTTGGAGTATGCCTTACTTACTATCTGTGGATCACCACCAATAGAAATTCTAAATACAATTTTTCAAATAGGAAAAATAAGGGGGAGATTTATGAAAGTTTGGGGAGAGAAAGTACCAACCAATCAGCTCCTGTAATTTTTTAAATACAGCCTGTAAAGCGATAGAAGCTGATTGGTTGGTACTTATCTCCCTCCACCACTTCTCTCTCCAAGATTTGATAAATCTCCCCCCAAGTCTCTTATTGGCTGCGAATGGTTAACAGAGCTGGATTTACTGTGGGGTTAGATTTACATTTGTTTAGTGTAGAAAAGCACAACTGGACGGGAAAACCACACATTCTTGTTTCTACAGTCTTCTTCTTTCCTGTTAATTTGATCAAGTAATACCATTTTTGGATGACTGAAAATGATTTCTTATGCTTACCAAAACTGTCACTGGTTTTGTACACCTAATCTTTAGGAGGAATAATCAAAATGACTATTTAGATAGATTTTAATTACTTTTAAATTAACCCCTTCAGTTGCTATGCAAAATGCATTAAACAAGTCCATCAACTGCTGAGAAATACACTCTCTACTACTTTCTTTGCACCGCCCCCCCCAAACAATTTCTTCACACCTCTTCATCACTGCCCCCTCAATCTCTCTTGTATTATTGACACTAGTGGGAGGAGTCAGAGGTCAGACCAACTGTCATTATATTCCAACGTGAACACAATTTTTACCAGCAGTCGTTGTTATTACACAGTTATTAGTGAAGCTTTAGAAGAAAAAAAAAAAAGATAAAAATCACTACATGGACTCAAGGCGCTCTATTTAAGAAAACATTAGATATCAATTACTTGCAGCAAGTGACATTGAAGTATGTGCTAAGACTAAAAAACTGCGACAACAAAGAAAAGCAAAACAAATAATCACTGCATTTAGTAAACAAAAAATCAATAATAGAGAACATACTCTATATTAAGTGAAACACTGAGGCTCAGTTGTACTGATAAAAGCAATTTTGTTAATATTTAAACCTATTACAGTATATAAGAAAAATCGTGGACTTATTCAATGAAACTTGTTGAAGTAAGTTTCTGGATACACTTAATAAAAAAATTGTACAAGAAATTATTTCAGCATGTCGCCATATGCAAAATCAGCCTGAATATGAATCATTGAGGTAGGTGAACTAGTCAGTCTAGCAGCCAAAAAGTGAAAGCGATAACTGAAATATTTGACATTTAAATATATGTTTAAGATTAATAGCTCCCAAAGGTGCAGCAGATACCATCCACAATCTTTAGATGAATTAGATACTGAATGTTGTACTCATTGTGGCAGTTGCTTAGTCACTTTTCTGCAGGTAATAGAGGCAAAATGTATAAGCCCACTGTTCCAAACAGCACTTACATCGAGTAACAGTCCGATTTTGCTAATAGTTTCATTGGATAAATCCACGAGCAGCAATGTTGCTATCATTTTTTTTTTTTAAGTTTTTGTTTTAATTGCATTGTTGTATATATACTATTGTTATGTTTAAATATTACTACAGTTGCTTTTATCAATACATGTGAGCCTCAGTGTTTCACTTAATAGAGAGCAGACTGTATTGATTAAAGTTTTTTTTTGTTTACTTAACTTAAGTAAAAAGAAAACAAATAATCACTAAGCTACTAGTAAAAGGGACCAATGTCACCGCTGTCTGGCCCTGCAGGACGTGCTCCATTTGATTAAAAATGGAACATCATAGAGCCAAATGCTTTCTTCTGTGGAATGCATAATGAATGGCATAGGACAGGGGTTCCCAACCACGGTCCTCAAGGCACACTAACAGTCCAGGTTTTAGGGATAGCCATAATTGAGCACAGGTATCTTAATTAGTACCTCAGTTATTTTGATTTAACCACCTGTGCTTAAGAATGGATATCACTAAAACCAGGACTGTTAGTGTGCCTTGAGGGCCGAGCTTGGGAAACACTGGCATAGGAAAAAAAATGGAAGGAACATTAAGATGTCCACCTCTTGTTGAAAGGCAGTATGCGTTCCACCTAACAGTGGCCACTAATAAAACCCTAATTAATGGACCTAAATAGAGGAAGTGAGACAGACAACATCTGCAGCTTGAAAAAGGAAGTATCCGAAACTAGTCATTGGCAGGACCTGACTGGACTTGGATGCCTTTGCCTATGTGAGCGGTATCATGCTGTTCATTGGGAGTAACCGGGACCCCAAATTATGCACTTGTCTGATCTTGCTCAGACCATCTTGCTATCTGGTAGGCATTCATGCTCAGCGAAAGTGTTTTTAACAGTACCTTGATAATACTTATGACTGAGGTCCTGTGTATTTTTATGGATGCTTTTCAAATAAATTGTATGTAAAGAAGTATTATGCTATGCACCTATTTTTATTTTTTCATGTTATACCTCACCTGAAAGCTCTGTTCTGGAGGTGATACAGTTTCTGCTACATGGACTTGTGTGCTGTTTAATCCTCTTTCTTTGAGAAACCTCAATACCTGCTTTGTATTTAAAGGTGTGCGATTAAAGTACCATTGGATTTGGCTGTCCAATAAGCACATTTTTCTAATTAGTGGAGTTTTTCTCACCCATTAAAAATGTACATTTAAACAGTCTACACTGATTTTTTTTCTTCTTTCTTTGGATTTTTTTTTTTTTTTAGGTAAACATAACAAAAAGAGCGCCAATACCAAGGAACTTATTTATTTTGTGATGACAGAAATAAACAAAAAAGTCCAGTAAACAAAAATGGCTAGCATGCAATAAAATGTCTTGTGTACATACATGTGTAGCCTCCCATATCCAAAATGCTTGGGACCAGGGGTATTTTGGATATTGGAATATTCCGATTGAACCATCAAAAAGCCAAGGTTTCACTATCTCAGTCATGCTAAAAAAAAATCCGTCTTTCGCAATATTTGCATATGGGAGACTCGACCTGTACAACATTTAATTAAAATAAAAATAATGTTTGGTGGCAGATTTAAAAAGGTATGGTGACTGAGTGTACCTCTAGTACAGTGGTTTTCGACCTTTTTTTCACCTGGGTACCCACTGGCAGTTCATTTGCATTATCTGTACCCCAAACATTTGTAATGAATTAAATTGCTATTAGATTATGTGTTTAGGTGCTACAATATATACAAGCAATAAATGTGCTATAAACATGATTTTAGACAAGCATGAATTGTGCAAACATATTCACATATTACAAATTTATTTTAAGTGAATAATAAATACAATTTTTAAAATATTAATAAAACTAGAGTTCACGTATAATTTCTTATTTTTCTTAAAACTATGTTATATCCTAACAATTACAGGGATACCTAAAATGTTGACTTTAATTTTTTAACTTTAATGATTGTTTTTTTTTTTTATAGCTGCAGTCTCGCCAAACCGTCCCACTCCTCGCACCTGGTCCCATGAGATTCATCCAATTCCAGTACGTTTTCGCCTAATGGAAAATACAATGCACTAAAAACAGGCGGAAAAGAAGTGCAAAATCTCTATTTTGGGGTGCAAATGTGGGGAATTGATTCAGAACCCTATGGACAGCCCCCCAAAAAACAAATCAGCGCCCCCCCCCAAAAAAAAGACCTCAGAACACCCCAAAATATACATTTTTGGGGGGCTATATGGATGGGGCAGGTGTTTTTAGGATTGCAGGTGCTGGCAGCAGGTGGATTTTTTACATTTAAAAAAAAAAAAAAAGCACTTTGGAGGCACAAAAATATGCTAGCACCCATTTTCAAGTACCCCAAGTTTGACTGGACTATTTATTTTTACCAAAAATACTGTTTTCTATCATTCTTCACCACTTTTACAAATATGCTTTTAGAAAGCATTTAACACAACTTAAGGACACAAAGTACGTTTATTATGGCTAATAGTACACATCTGTAATGATTTCCAGTGTCAGAGTGTCTTATTTTGGGGGTACAGATGGATTCCCCCAAAGTATTCAGTACTTTCCGCCTGTTATGCATTTGCCTATTTGCGTTTTTGCCTGTTCTGTAACTGAATAGGGCGGAACACAGATGCCGCAAATTCGCGTCCCAAACAAGGATATGCGGTGGAAAGTACAACAGGCTGACTTTTCACGGCTGATTGAATATGGGCCTAAGTCGCAAAGCGATGCGTCTAGGACGCACTCAGACTGTACGGATTAATTTTACATGTAAAGAGCACAGAGAGAAGGAAATGTGTTGTTCTTAATGCAGTGCACAAACAGCAAGCAATATAAAAAAAACACGAAAATAAAAAACAAAAACTTAGCTTTTATTAATAATCTTATCCCAGTCAGGATCCTGACGGTTCGGGCCTCCAGCGTCGGTATTTAGTCCGCCGGCAATACATCCGGCAGCATTATAGGGCAGCACAGATGGTGTAATGGTTAGCATTACTGCCTCACAACACTGAGGTCGTTGGTTCGATACCCACTACGGCCCTAACTGTGTGGAGTTTGTATATTCTCCCTGTGCTTGCGTGGGTTTCCTCCGGGTGCTCCGGTTTCCTCCCACACTCCAAAAATATATTGGTAGGTTAATTGGCTCCTAACAAAATTCCCCCTAGTGTGTATGTGTGTGAGCATGTGGTAGGGAATATAGATTGTAAGCTCCACTGGGGCAGGGACTGATGTGAATGGATGAATATTCTCTGTATAGTGCTGCGGAATATGTGTGCGCTATATAAATAACTGGTAATAATAATAATAATAATAATTATATACTGATTCCCATTGAACATCCCCATCAAGAACCCTTTGGGGGGTACCCGTACACCTGGTTAAGAACGTCTGCTCTAGTATAAAGAGAAATAAACTACCATTTCAGACGGCTGCAGAGTGCACAATACATTCTTCTCTTGTAATGCATTGTCACAGAACATGAGAAATTAAACACAGCTGATTTTAAAAACATAAAAATAAAAAAAACAATGGCAAATAGCAGATGTTAAACTGATCAATTGTTTTTACATGTGTGGGGCAGGTTGTGAAAATAAATCGTCGCCGCATGTGATGCATATTTTATTTCAGTTGTCCTTTACATGTTTTTTTATATATATATATTTGTATACTTCCAATACAGATGTAACCATCAACTTTAATATCAACACAATATGTAAATTACATCATATTAAAGTTATGTCAAATAAAACCGCATAACTGCATGCAAGGGAAACCAAACAAACACATACATTCACATTCCTTCTTCTACCATGTCTGTCTCCCTCCCATATTGTCAGATTACACCCACTGAGACAATAGTATACAGTTCATGTGATAATCAAGAAACAGCTCGATGAAGTAAAGTTAATGTTTTTCAGAAAATAAAAACAAAACAAAAGAAAACTATCTAGATTAGGGACAAAACATTATTTAAGGTTCTAATGAACACGAAGGATGAGATTTACCAATTTACATTAATGCTCCCTGTAGGCTGGCTTCTTTTCCACCTTTACCTCTGTAGAATACTCCTCAACCAGAGAGACTAAACAACCGCCTAACAATGAGACCTAAGGTTAAATTTACTAACCGATGGGGTGGAAAAAAACGCCAATTGTATGCAGTTTTGCCTGCAGGATTTAAAATGAACCAGCCTAAAGGCTGAGAACTTAGGTAACGGACTACAAGTCTCAGACTTTTGCTATACTGAATATATATTGGCCAGGCTGAGAACTTAGGTAAACGGACTACAAGTCTCAGACTTTTGCTATACTGAATATATATTGGCCAGGCTGAGAACTTAGGTAAACGGACTACAAGTCTCAGACTTTTGCTGATAACAATGTTATTTAGCATATCACTGCATAGTATATTAGTTTGATGTTTTTAGTTTCTTTGTTAGTTAGCTCATTGAGCCTGTTATTAGCCTAGTGGTATGTGCTGTATGTTTGTTTAACTCAATTTATTGCTAGCCATATTAGTGGGAGGGTGCTGGGCTTGTAAGCAATCAGTAATTTAACATGCCAGGTCTCCTACATATTGGTCATTAGTAGGCTGGAATTGCCCCATTCAGAAGTGCACTATTCAAAAGTGCATTTTAAGATTAATACTGGCGTTACACCAGTGTTGAACCGAAGTGGAACAGAAGGGAAACAATCGATCTGCACTTCTAAAAACCTAATCTACATTTGGAGAAAAACCATCAACAAAGGTGAATTTAAAATCTCACTGCTACAAATTCCTGCTGACTGCATAACCTGGACTTTCAACACTGAACTCTGGTTGCTACAAAAACTCTAGCCATCACTTGCTACTATTTGTGCTGCCTCTGTGCTTAACAGATAATTTTACTGAATACTGTTAATATCAGCTTAACTCTGTAATAATGTCTTTTTACATTAGCACTTTGGTCTAGTCTTACATGATCTAGCTACTGCTACTCTCTACTCTAATATTCAAATTCTGCGCCCATCTTATCTCCACTTTTTCTAAACTCTATAATATATTTTTGTTGTGCTGACACTTTACCTCATCCTTACCATGACCATGTTTTCTCCTCCCTTCACTCAGTTTCTAACTAATCTTTTGTTCTGCCCTCTGACTCCACCTCTATCCTTTCCCCCTGGTCTCCTCCACCTCCTCCTATCTCCCCTTCTCTCTCTGCCTTCCTCCCCCTCTTCTCCCATTACTCCATTTTCTTTCTCTTATACCCCCCAAGGATCCTACTACCCCACTGGCAATCTTTCCTCCCTTACTTATCTCCCTGTCACTTCGCCCACTTTCATTCACGTCTCCTTAACTTCCCTCCCTGCCCACTTCCTACAGGGTCCCCTCCTAGCACAGGAGCACGCATGATCCCTACACTCTATTCATCTCGGTCTCCCAAAGTATTCTCATCTCCACGCTATTGCAACCCTGATAATCTCATTCACATCTCTCCTATCAACTCTGTCACTCTATCCTGTGCCCTCTGGAATGCCAGATTAGTCTGTAACAAACTGGCCCCCACCCATGACCTCTTTATCTCCAACTCCCTGAATCTCCTGGCCATTACTGAAACCTGGATTTTACCCTCTGACACCACTTCTCCTGCAGCTCTCTCTTATGGGGGCCTCACCTTCTCCCACACCCCCAGGCCTGGGGGTCGCCATGGTGGTGGTGTTGGGGTCCTTCTATCCCCTGGTTACTCATACCAACATATACCATCAGAACCATCCCTTACATTCTCCACATTTGAAGTTCATGCTATACGCCTCTTCCAACCAGTACACCTCAGAGTAGCTGTCATCTACCGTCCCCCTGGCCCTCCCTCCAAGTTCCTTGACAACTTTGCTTCCTGGCTCACTCACTTTCTCTCCTCAGACCTTCCCTCTATTATACTCAGTGACTTCAATATTCCTATTGATATCCCCACAGAATCTGCTGCCTCCAAACTACTCACCCTCACTTCCTCATTTGGACTCTCCCAATGGACCTCCTCACCCTCCCATGCGAGTGGGCATTTGCTTGATACAGTATTCACTCACCGTTGTGATATTTCTGCTTACTCCAATTCCCCATTCCCCCTCTCTGACCATCACCTCCTCTCTTTTAACTTATCCCTCTCTCCTTCCCCTCCACTACCTCCGAAGCCACCATCACTAAGCGTAACATTGAAGCCATCGACACTGCTTTCTTTTCTTCCCTACTTGTCTCACTTCTCTCCCCTATCCTCTCTTTCTCCTGCGCTGAACAAGCTGCTTCCCTATACAATGCCTCCCTTACTTCTGCTCTTGACTCTGTTGCTCCAGCGATCACTACTCACCCTCGCAAATTCACACCTCAACCCTGGCATTCCAAATGCACCAGATACCTGCAAAAATGTTCACGAACCGCCGAGCGACAGTGGAGAAGATCACGCTCTCAGGCAGATTTTCTCCATTTCAAATTCATGCTGTCATCCTACAGTGCTGCCCTTTCCCTCTCTAAACAGTCATATTTCAAGAATCTCATCTCCTCCCTGTCCTCAAATCCCCAGCGTCTCTTTTCCACCTTCAACTCCCTCCTCTGCCCACCCCCTCCTTGTCTCCCCTCCTTGCTCTCTGCCACTGACTTTGCTACCTATTTCACATCTAAAATTGATTCCATACGTCAGGACATCATATCCAACCAGTCCCCCAGCTCTTCACTTCCTCCTTTCCCGGATCACCCGTCCCCATCCATTTTACAGACTCTGACATCCTTCTCCCCTGTGACTGGAGAGGAAGTTAAGACCCTTATTCAGTCCTGCCCCCCCTTCCACCTCTCCCCTCGACCCTATCCCCTCCCACCTCCTCCGCTACCTCTCTCCTTCTGCCTGCTCCCATCTTGCCCACCTCCTTAATCTCTCCCTCTCATCTGGCACTGTTCCTTCTGCATTCAAGCATGCCCGTGTTTCCCCCATTCTTAAAAAACCTAACCTTGATCCTAACATTCTCTCTAACTACCATCCAATCTCTCTCCTCCCTTTTGCCTCCAAACTCCTTGAGCGTATTGTTTACAACCGCCTCACCACATTTCTTTCCTCCCACTCCCTCCTTGACCCTTTTCAGTCTGGCTTCCGTTCTCTCCACTCCACTGAAACTGCCCTCACAAAAGTCAGCAACGACCTCCTTGCTGCCAAATCCAAGGGCCACTACTCACTGCTCATTCTCCTTGATCTCTCTGCTGCTTTTGACACTGTGGACCACCCTCTACTGCTGCATATACTTCACTCCCTTGGTCTACGTAACACTGCTCTCTCCTGGCTGTCCTCCTACCTCTCTGACCGTTCCTTCTCTGTTTCCTCTCATGGCGACTCCTCCCCCCCACAGCCTCTTACAGTAGGTGTTCCCCAAGGTTCTGTTCTTGGACCTCTCCTATTCTCTCTCTATACGTCTTCTCTAGGTAAACTCATCAGCTCTTTTGACCTCCATTATCATCTCTATGCTGATGATACTCAGATCTACCTTTCCCCCTCTCTACTGACTCGTATCTCTAACTGTCTCTCTGCTATCTCTTCCTGGATGTCCCAGCGATTTCTCAAACTTAATATGTCTAAGACTGAGCTGATAGTCTTCCCACCCTCCCACATAACATCATGTCCCACTATTTCTTTATCTATAGATGGCATTACTATCTCATCTAGCCCCAAAGTGCGTTGTCTTGGAGTCATCCTGGACTCTTCCCTCTCCTTTAAACCACACATTCAGAACCTCTCACAGTCCTGTCGTTTCCATCTCAAGAATATTTCCAAGATCAGACCCTTTCTCACCCAGGATGCTACCAAAACCCTTGTACATTCACTGGTCATGTCCAGACTGGACTACTGTAACCTTCTCCTAGCTGGCCTCCCCAAATCCCATCTCCCTTCACTCTTCTGTCCGCCCTCTTCGTTCACTTAATACACGCCGCCTTTCATGCCAATTGATTACTTCCTCCCACTCCCGCCTCCAAGACTTTGCCCGTGCTGCTCCTCACCTTTGGAACTCCCTCCCTCTCCCCATCAGACTCTGCACCTCTCTACCAACTTTCAAACGAGCTCTTAAGACCCACTACTTCATTAAAGCCTTCCAGCTCTCATCCTAACTTGCTGCTACATCTTCCTTTCTCCCGGCCCACCCCATTCTGTGTCACTCCTGTGTGTCTTCCCCTCCCTTAAAGAATGTAAGCTCTTTCGAGCAGGGCCCTCTACCCTCTTGTGCTTCTCCCTACTGTAATTTAATTTATCTCTTACTAGCCACTAGGGCAACTAACACTTGGCTGCTTATGCGGGCATTAATGTCACTAATATAGCTATGTTTATCCATGTCCTGTATTGTATTGTATTGTATTGTAAGTCAATGGTTACTTTTTTGTCTATGTACTTTGTAAGGCGATGCGGAACACTTGTGGCGCCATATAAATAAATGATAATAATAACAGGTCTGAGCGGTATATATGCTAAATGGTCCAATAAATGTAGCCAGTCAAGGTGCTTTGAGGATATATTTTCTGGTGGTCAGTAGTCCAAACAGCTCACAAGTCCTAAACGCATTTCCCAATGCTGCGCCACAGTTTATTAGAGGAACTTAATCGTTTCATGAGAGGTGATATTTAAGTCTAGATAACATTTTAAACCAGAATCCACGGAAATACTGATATCTAACCAGTGGGACTATATTAATACTGTATATCCTAAACTCACAGGAGGAACAACAATTTTTACTGATTCAGAATATGCAGCATAAAAAGTATTGATGGTGATTCTGTGTAATTATGCAAGCTTGATAGATATTTTAATGTTGTAGATGTATGTAAGCAATAAATATATATTATTTTAATTACACACATCTGACTCCATCAATCTTATAGTGGTTGGTTTGCGCTACCTGATTTTTTTGTCTTTTCGCTTTATTGCTTCATTTGGCGGTGACACAGACACCGCCTGTTTGGGAGTGCTGCAAACTTACCTTTGTACATATAGCTGATAATTATTTTTAATATTTGTACGAGATTGGCGTTTACCGATCAAACTTTTTACTGTTGGCTTTTATGTTATGGCTGATTGAAAGTGTGTGCGTGTGTGAGAGAGATATACACACACAAAATGTGCAAAAGTTTTAGGCAGGTGTGGAAAAAAAAATGCTGTAAAGTAAGAATGCTTCAAAGATAGAAGTGCTAATAGTTTATCAGTTAACAAAATGCAAAGTGAATGAACAGATTCAATTCTTGTAGGTACACTTGCACAAAGTCAGGGATTTTGTAGGATTATTATTATTTGGTATGATTAACCAATCATACCAAACAGGTGATAAATGATCATCATTTTCATATGTAGGTTGAAACACAGTAATTAATTAAAACAGAAACAGCTATGTGGGCGGCTTAAGACTGGGTGAGAAACAGCCAAACTCTGCTACAAAGGTGATGTTGTGGAAGACAGTTCCATGACACAGGTCATACACAATGGCAAGGATGAGCGCAGCAACACGACAAGGTAGTTATACTGCATCAGCAAGGTCTCTCCCCGGCAAAAATTTCAAAGCAGGCTGGGGTTTCAAGATGTGCTTTTCAAGCTCTTTTGAAGAAGCACAAAGAAACTAGCAACAATCAGGACCGTAGACGTAATGGTCGGCCAAGGAAACTTAGTGCGTCAGATGAAAGACACATCATGCTTACTTCCCTTTGAAATCGGAAGATGTCCAGCAGTGCCATCAGCTCAGAACTGGCAGAAACCAGTGGGACCAGGTACACCCAACTACTGAATGGAGAAGACTGTCCAGAAGTGGTCTTCATGGAAGAATTGCGGCCAAAAAGCCATATCTTCAACGCGGAAGCAAGGCTAAGTGACTCCACTGTGCAAGAAAACATAGGAACTGGGGTGCAGAAAAATGGCAGCAGGTACCATGGATGGATGAGTCAAAATTTGAAATATTTGGCTGTAACGGAAGGCAATTTGTTTGCCGAAGGGCAGGAGATCAGTACAATAATGGGTGACTGCAGCAATCAGTGAATTATAGTGGAGGTTCCTTGGGGCTGCATTTCAGCAAATGGAATAGGGCATATGGGGTCTGATTCACTACCGATCGCAACTGCGAATGCAATAGCGATTATGCACACAGTTCAACTGCGATAGTATGCGAAAGCATTGCGATCGCTATCCCGCCGCACTACATTAAGATGCCCACTTTACCTTACACACATCCGTAATGTTTAGCAAGACTGCGAAAACATCGGCACAATCGAGTACCATCGCAGCCACATGCACAATTGCACAAGGTCTGACCTTAATGAGAAATTGCAAACTTCAGCGCACGCTATGAGGCCTCAGGCTGTGTAGGGCATCGCGGTGGCTTTATTATGCACGCTCCTACAACGGCGTTCAAATGCACTGGCACGACTGCGTTTTGCCGAACCCCCCTGTCACCACCCACAAACGGCACTTCCTGTCAATCACTCTGAGATGGGTCTGTGTAGTCACTGTGATCACAGTCCCGATCGCAGTGGCCGGTTCGCGCATTGTGTTGCATACACATGCGCAGTAAGCAACAACCGGCTGACTGCGTGCGCATTAGCAACTGCGATCCAAGCTGAATCAGGACCTTGGTAAGGATTAATGGTTTCCTCAATGCTGAAGGCAGGTACTTATCCATCATGCAATACCATCAGGGAGGCGTCTGGTTCCAAATTTATTTAGCAGCAGGATAACGACTCCAAATATACAGCCAATGTCATTAAGAACTATCTTCAGCGTAAAGAAGAACAAGGAGTCCTGGAAGTGATGATCAGAGCCCTGATCTCATCATTATTGAGTCTGTCTGGGATTACATGGAGACAGAATGATTTGAACAAGCCTACATCCACAGAAGACCTGTGGTCAGTTCTCTAAGATGTTTGGAATAACCTCCCTGATGAGTTCCTTCAAAAATTGTGTGCAAGTGTGCCTAGAAGAATTGATGCTGTTTTGAAGGCAAAGAGTGATCACACCAAGGGGTAAATTTACTTAAGTGAGAGTTTTTAGAAGTGGAGATGTTGCCCATAGCAACCAATCAACTTTTGCCATTATCTTCTAGAACACAGGTTCACAAACTCAGCCCTCAGGGCCCCAAACAGTGAATGTTTTCCAGGTCACCTCACAGAATCACAAGTGAAATAATTAGCTCCACCGGGGGATCTTTTAAAAGGTATCAGTGAGTAATGAATACACCTGTGCACCTGCTGGGTGACCTAGAAAACATGACCTGTGTAGGGTCATGAAAACAGAGTTTGAGAACCACTGTTCTAAAAGGGGCTAGTTAAATGTCAAGGAGAATCTGATTGGTTGCTATGGGCAACATCTCCACTTCTAAAAACTCTCACTTTAGTAAATATACTATACTGATTTATACTTATTTGATTTGGATTCATCTTCTGTTCATTCACTTTGCATTTTTTAATTGATAAAACTAAACAACTAACACTTCTATTTTTGAAAGCATTCTTACTTTGCAGCAATTTTTCCACACCTGCTTAAAACATTTTCACAGTACTGTACACACACACACACACACACGCACGCACATATATTATACATATATACACACACATCATATATATTGAACACCTCAACATTGTATAAATATATTTGTAATGGGGCTATTGTAATTACATGTTCAACAAATGTCAGCAACAACCCATGCAATCAAACATGCAAATAAATCAAACCATAGATGTCCATAAATTAAGTTACATGTGTAATAATGTGAAATGACAGGGAAAAAAGTAGTGAACACGCTTACTGAAATTTATTTAATACTTTGTCATTACCAACAAAGGGTTTTGTACGGCTTCAAGACGCCTCATGTACGGAAAAACTAGTCCCATGTATCGCTCAGGTGTGATTTTGGTCCATTCTTCCACACAGTCTTCAAATCTTGAAGGTTCCGTGGGCCTCTTCTATGAACTCTGATCTTTAGTTCTTTCCATAGATTTTGAATTGGATTCAAGTCAGGTGATTGGCTGGGCCATTTTAGCAGCTTTATTTTCTCTCTCTGAAACCAATTGAGAGTGTCCTTGGCTGTGTGTTTGGGATCATTTGTCTTGCTGAAATGTCCACCCGTGTTTCATCTTCAGCATCCTGGTAGATGGCAGCAGATTTTTATCAAGAATGTCTCAGTACATTTTTCCATTCATCCTTCCTTCAATCATATGAAGTATGCCAGTACCGTATGCTGAAAGACAGCCCCACACGATGATGTTCCCACCTCCAAACTTCACTGTTAGTATGGTGTTTTTTGGGGTGATGTGCAGTGCCATTTCTCCTCCAAACATGGTGTGGATTATGGCATCCAAAGAGTTAAATTTTGGTCTCATCTGACCAGACTATATTCTCCCAGCATTTCACAGGCAAATGTTGTGCAGCAAACTTTAAACAAGCTTCAACATGATTTTTCTTCAGCAATGGAGTCTTGTGTGGTGAGCGTGCATGCAGGCCATGCCGGTTGAGTGCATTACTTATTGTTTTCTTTGAAACAATTGCACCTGCTAATTCCAGGTCTTTCTGAAGCTCTCCACAAGCGGTCCTTGGCTCTTTGACAACTCTTTTGATAATTCTTTTCACTGTCAGAAATCTTGCGAGGAGCACCTGGTCGTAGCCGGTTTATGGTGAAATTATGTTATTTCCACTTCCAGATTATGGTACCAACAGTGCTTACTGGAGCATTCAGAAGTTTAGAAATCCTTCTGTAACCAATGCCATCAGTATGTTTTGCAACAATAAGGTTGCGAAGGTCTAGAGAGAGATTTTTGCTTTTACCCATCATGAGAGGTTTCTTGTGTGACACCTTGGTAATGAGACACCTTTTTATAGGCCATCAGTTGGGACTGAACCAGCTTATATTAATTTGCACTGACAAGGGGCAGGATTGCTTTCTAAATACTGATAGATTGCGACTGGTGTCTTGGCTTTCCATGCCTTTTTGCACGTCCCTTTCTTCATGTGTTCAATATTTTTTCCCTGTGTTATTTCACATTAATTACAATAGCCCCTTTACAAATATATTTACTTAGAAAACTGTTGATGTTTTCAATACTTATTTTACCTGCTGTGCGTGTATAGATTTATATTACACACTCGCGTCTTTTTTGCCAAATATGCATCTTAGGGCCGTAGTCGATTAGCGGTGTAAATGCCCTTTGTTTTCGCCATTGCCGAAAATGGCGAACAAGACCAGGAGAAAAAAAATGCGAAATCCCTATTTTTGGCTAAAAATGTGGGGATTACTTTTAGAACCCTTTGAACAACCCCTAATGCTAAATTACTGGAAATTTTTTTGTAAGTTGCGTACTTTGGTGATAAACGGCTGCGCAAGTTTTGGGCAAAAAAAAAAGTTGAAAAATAAAATGGACTATTGGGTCTAATTTTCGGGGGGCAATATGGACGTGTCAAGTATTTTAAAATTCGCACATGGTCATAGTACGTTTATTTTTTTTTAGCGGTTTTTAAAATTGCGTTTTTACGACACGAAAATGTAGTTGCACTTATTTTAACGTACCCCCAATTTACGTCGAACAGTAATTTCCTGGAAAAAAAAATAGCTATCATTTTCACTTTTTTTTTCCCTCGCCCAAAATTAGCGCGGTCGCCAAAGTATGCAACTTACAATTTTTTTTCTGGTAATTTATAATTAGGAAGGTGTCCAAAGGGTTCTGAAGGAAATCTCCACATTTTTAGACAAAAATAAGGATTTTGCATTTTTTATTCTCCTGGTCTGGGATGGAGAAAACTTTTCTCCACTTTTTTTCTCCATGAAAACTTTGCTTTTGGTGAAAAATTACCGTTTTCGCCGCTAATTGAATACGGCCCTAAGCCAAAATGCCATGCGTCTAGGATGCAGAGCCGTAACTAGACTTTTTGGTGCCCATTGCCGGAGATAGCATTGACGCCCCCCCCCTTTTTTTGAAAAATAGGGACATAAGATAATGCACCATAAAAAGGGCCATGGCTTCATGGGGAAGGGCCAGGGAAGAAATAGGGGCAGCCAGCAGATGCTGGGGATAAAAGAAGAGGAAGCCACAAGTGAGAATGATAACAGGAAAATTGACAGGCCCAAACAGCACCCCCCCTGCCGTGTGCCATGGCACAGGACACATCATCCTAGTTCTGGCCCTGCTAGGATGCACCAGGAGACACTGCTAATTAATTTGATATGCAACACTTTTATATCTGTGTGTACCCGAGTCTGTAGATGAAGCACAACGGAACTTGGAACGAAAAAAGCTGCGGCCGCTACATTGTAACACTTCACATACAGATTCAGAGACTCAGTCGCACACAGATACACAACTGTTGCATATCAAGTTAGTCAGCACAGTCTGCCGATGCATCCTAGAGTCACACACAGATATAAAAGTGTTGCATATCAAATCATCAGCAGCCTGCCGACCCATCCTAGTCACATCGTATTGCGAATTGGACGCATTTTCAGCAAAAAAAGAGGCACAGGACCTGGCACGCCAAGAGGGGCTTTTTAGCACGACTGAAGCAAAGATGTATAAGGACATCAGACTACTAGAGCATTTGCATACACCATGCTGTGTTCTTTTATGCTCTCTTCGGGACACAGTGAGCAAGGGAAAACTATGATTTGTTTATTTATTTTTATACACTTTCTAATGCTCAGTGGGAAAAAACAAACAGTTTTGATATAGTTCTAGACAGCTGGTGCAAATAGCCATTGGCATTTTATCCTTCTTCCCCTCGGGCTAGTTGGAATGAAATTTTCCTGTACAGACTTTAATAAGAAAAAGTATTTGATGTGGATCACAGTGTTCAGCTACCTATCACTTCATTATATCTGTCAGTCCAAAGTAAAGTAAGTGACTGAGCATAGAAGCACATTATACTAGTACTTCCAATTACCACACGGCGTGTTGCATGTAGCACAATTAGCATTGCAGTATTTGTATAAAACTTGCTTAAAGCTGTAATATCAAATTAGAGGATTTCCTATTTTGAAAGGCAAGACCTTTACTTGAACTATATGGAGGTGATACAACCCTCTCATATAGGCATTTTTTTGAACCAGACCTAAAGGGAAATCCTGCTAAATTGTATAAATAAGTTGTTTTTGCCCTAAAATCTGTTTAATAAGAATGGCTGTTCTATTCAAAACGTACTCTTCTCTGCATCAGTACAAGTAATTGGAAAGGACATCAAAGATCTTCAGAGTTGTATACTACAATATACATGGAACAACGCACATCAAAGAATTAATAGAAATGTGATCAATCTGCCAAAATGTATGGGCTGCCTTTCAGTTTTCAATCTCTTATGATAGATCACATAGATATACAATTAGAATATTGAGTAATTGGGTGGCTTACAATTAAGGAAAATGTTACTGAACAGTATTAAAAAAATAAAATTATAATAATGAAATAATGAGTTCATGTGGTTCTGTCTCCAACACAATGAAGGCACTCTGTGTCTCATACCTAGGGCCAGATTCATTTAGCCGCGAAAAGTGCAGTTTGGAGAAAAGGTTTTGCCGATTTGCGCTTTTCACCTGATTTCTACCTATCTCCGTGTTTAATTCCAGGACGTTTTCTCCTACGTGAAAACTTTACATGGGAAAATAGGCGAAAAAGTTTCTCCACATATAGGCAGGCGAATTGGAAGTGTAAAATCGCTATTTTTGGGTGCAAATGTGGGGGTATTGATCCAGAACCCTTTGGACACCCCCTAATGACTAATCAGTCAAAAAAACTTTTTGGGGCAAAAATTTAAAAAGTGTTGGAAAATGGGTAAAAAGTGGGGGGCCTGGTATTTTGGGGGGCTATATGGATGAGAAAGGTGTTTTTGAGATTGCAGGAGGCTGCAGAAGGTGTATTTTAAAATATTTGGAAATCTTCATTTTAGAGATATCAAAATATACTAGTATCCATTTTCATGTACCCCAAACTTATCTACGGTAGCTACTTTTCTGAAAAAACATTGCTTTCTATAATTTTTCCACACATATGCAAATATGCATATAACAGCCGTTTGCAACAAAATAAGTTCACCAAATACTTTTATTAGTGCTACTATTACTATTCTATATTGATTCCAAGGGTCACTGAGGCTTTTTATGGAGTACAGACTGATTTCCCCCAAAAAATATGTCCTTTTCGCCAGTTTGCTTTGTAAAACAATCACCTATCCGCGTTTTCGCCTGTTTTACAATGGAATTGGGCGAAATGCAGGGACGCGCAAGGAGAAAACATTGCGGCAAAACAGGCGAATTCACCAGACGGCACTTTTCCACGGCCCCTAGTTCCTAGTGTTTAATTACACTGTCAACAATTCAACTGAAGAGAGATTTCCTATTCACTGGTCTTATTTCTGCATCTAGTATTATATTAATTTACAAATAAGGCTTCATCCACTTCTATAAATATGCATGAGTCCATAGACATTACTGTACAACAGGGGTGGCCAGACTTTTGGACTCGGTGATCTATTTTTAAAACTAAAAACATTTTGTTATCTACCGAGCTCGAAAAAGGGGGCGTGGTATGCTAAATAGTGTCCCCAATTCAAATTACACCATATAGTAGTGTCCCTTATTTACGATACAACACACAGTAGTGTCCCTTATTTACGATACAACACACAGTAGTGTCCCTTATTTACGATACAACACACAGTAGTGCCTCTTATTTACGATACAACACACAGTAGTGCCCCTTATTTACGATACAACACACAGTAGTGCCCCTTATTTACGATACAACACACAGTAGTGCCCCTTATACAATGACCCCTGTATTAGAGCCCATTATACAGTGCCCCAGGTAATGCCTCTTTTGCTGGGCCCCCAGGTAATGCCCCTTTTGCTGGGCCCCCTCCCCTGTGCAGTACTTACCTGTCTTCACGTTGGTCAGCGCTCCAGCTTCACTCCAGTGTAGACACTGCCTGTGCCTGCCGCTGACTGGATCCAACTAGATCCAGCAGGCTCCTCACATGTCGGGTGACATCATGACATCACCCACGCATTGCATAACTGGGAACGCTGGCCTCTGCAGCGATCAGAGGCTTCTTTAGTCTCTGATCGCTTCAGATACCAACGTTCCCAGTTACTGCAGCAAGTTGGTCGCGATCTACCAGTAGATTGGGATCGACCTTTTGGCCAGCCCTGCTCTACAAAGACAATAATAAAGCTTTACATATTACTATGGGTCAAGGCCCACATATATATGGTATCTTACAAATAAATATCCCGCTAATTATAAATTTAGGATGGGAACATTTCATTAGGTGTCTTTCATGATGTTTTATTTAGCAGCAGGAAATAAAAACATATGCATATCTCTTTGCCAATAAGAATATTTGAAAATTGTTACTCTTTTTTTGTACTGGAAAAAATATGCCAAACTGCCTGGTTAAACAAGTTTTCTTATATAAAAGAGCTAAAATAAACAAAGATTGTCAAATATATATTGAAATGGTTTAGATACTTATTATGGAATGTAGTTAATAGACCGGCGGACGCAATGCCGCCAGTCTAAATCCCGACACGGGACTTGAGATAGGCGTCTCAATCCCGACACCGGAAGGTTAGGCACCCCCCCAGGAGGGTTAGGTTTAGGCACTAGGGTGGGGAAGGTTAGGGTTAGGCACCCCTGAGGGTTAGGGTTAGAGGGAGAGGAGGGTTAGAATACTGACCACCTCGGGATCTCCTTCTGTCGACCTTCCACTGTCAGGATTTGAACCGGCAGCTGTTGAGCCGTCGGTATTTCAATCCCATTCCACTTCTTAGATCTCATTAACCAATTAAACTCTGTCCCTTCCACAACACCTGTGGTATAATTTTCTCCCCACAGTTAGGTTTGATTATGAAACAAGTAAAGTTCCATTCAGTTAAGAGCACTTTTACTTTATATTTGTATTTTATATATAGCTTAATTTTTACGCAAAGTGTATTTTATATTTAGTAACATTTTATAGTGGTTTTGATTTTAAATAATATTTATCTATTCATAAGTTAACTTGTATTAAGTTAGTATGAAAAGATAGCAAGTCTGAAATTTCTTATCTACTTTACTTCAACTTGGATTACCAGATAAGCTGTGTAAATCCAGACCTATATGAAACACGTGCTTCATGGATCCACTGCATTTAACATGTATTCTACATATAAGCACAGTCAAAAGTACATATACAGATAATGCATGCTTACCAATTGCAGTGAATCCACATTGGATGAGTGTTTTATCTGAGCCAGGATTTAAATGGCTGATTAATGGAAACCCTATATGCAATGCCAGTTTCTCAATGACCTTGGGAGGGGTTGGGTATGACATCCCGGCAGTCGGGATGCCTGCTGTCAAAATAGAAATGTCAAACTGGTTAGGAATCTCTAACTAAAGGTGAAGGAAAAAATAAAAAAGTTAAAAAAGGACCATTTTCAAACAAGATGCTTCTAGTAAATCACACATCGCCCCACGGACCCAGCCATTTAAATCGGTTTATGCATTTAATACATGCTCAAAGCTTGGCAGTCAATCAACTGACATCACTAAAATAGGACAACCCAATGAACTGTTTAGTAGAGCAATGGCAGGAAAAGAGAACTCTGTGGACAGACAGGCAGTCCTACAAACTAATGTACAGAAGTAAAATGCTCACATGCTAGATTTTTTTGGAAGAAATCAATTTAATTGAAACCATTTCTATGAAAGTGGACTTGCCGTGTAAAGGGGATGTAGACTTCTCGAGCCTCTACCTCCCTAGGCAGGCATTCTGGGTAAGACGATCTGTGCTGAAAGCTCTCCCTCTTGCACGGGTGTTTTTTTTGGCCGGAAACACATTGATATGCTTATAAGTCTGTGGGATACCAGCTTTGGAATATGCAACACAGTTTTGGAATATGTAACATAGGGGATCTATCAGCATCACATAATCTGTCTACAAAACCAGAGAGCTACTCATTCTCTGATCTACTGTATTTAAGCAAAATGTTTCCTAATCAGCAATACTTTGGATGCCAAGCCATACGGAGGACTAAAAGGTTATGCATTCATTTATTGGCAGCATTTATTTTCAATATTAAAACCATGGAGTGGCAGTTTAGAGTAAACATTAATTAACATATGGCTACTGAAACACATGTACTTGTGGCATTTATTAATTCCAAATAAATTATATTTCCTGCATTTATGGGTTTATTGCTAATCCTGGCATTTCTAGTTAGTCATTTCTTTCTGACAACAGTTCTGTTCGTCATAAACAAACTGTTTTTCCTTCCACAGAAATGCATGATCTTACAATATGGAATTTGTCTGACAAATTGGTTAAACAAACCACATTAAAATAAACTGATTAAAAAAGCAGTCTTACATTTTCTTGATCTAAAAAAAAAATAAAAAAATCAGCTTTAAATTTCATAAAACATTACTACTACAGATACAAAATACAAATACGGTACTCAAAAAAAAGCCCCAAAAAACAAATAAACCCTCCAACCTATTTGCTACATGGTAAACTTAGAGGGGCAGGTTCTATTAGTTGGGAGTCCTGCGTTTATTTCCTGTGAAAATTGCAGGAAATTTTTGCCAAGGGCTCAGAACAAATTGCACATTTTAAATAGAAATGGAAAGTCACAGGCATCATGCCGATGTTGCGCGCAAAATATATGAAATGAAAGAGGGGTCTATTTACTAATGAGTGTTAGGAGACAGAGTTAAAAGTGATAAGAAAGTGATAAGGTACCAGCCAATCAGCTCCCAATTGTCATCTCACAGGCTGTGTTTGAAAAATGACAGTTGGTTGCTGATTGGCTGGCACCTTATCACTTTTCACTCTGTCTCCTAACACTGCTTAGTAAATAGACCCCAGAGAGTGAGATAATCATCTTGAAACCCCAAATAAGATAGGAGTACAATGCAGTAGAGGTCACAAGCAAAGAATTGGAGGCACATAAAATGTGTGAAATCGTTAAGTTTTACAGCTTTTACTAATGAGGAGAAAATTATAGCGAGCAATTGTATTTCAGCAAATATAAGTGCTTAGAGCAGTAGTTCCCAAACTGTGCGCCATGGCACCTGGGGTGCCTCGGGACACTTGCAGGGGTGTCTCTAGTTGGTTGTCCTGCACCAAATCAAAATATTTATGGTCAATGTAATGTAAATATGTGGACAAACAGAGGCACAAACCTGTCCACCACCATATAGCTAAACATAAGGATGACTGGTAAGCACATTTACTTCACTTACTAAATTTATTCTAAATTTCAAACTAAGTAGCAAACCTTTGGCTTAGGGGTGCCGTGAAGACAACGCTGATACTCTAGGGCGCTGTGTTTCAAAAAAGTTTGGGAACCACTGGCTGAGAGTATTTTGGGGTACTCTAATGGTGTACATCCACTAGCAGATATTAATGGACGACTCAACGATAACAGTTATCATTCAGTTGTCCATTAATCGTGCATGAATCGGGCACTAAAATGTCGAAACGACCAGCGATGCGCGCTCCCGGTGGTCGTTTCCGATATCAATCATCGCCTGAACATGCTAGTCAATCTGCCGATGACGACAGATTGACCATGTTCAGGAATGAGGGAGGGTGCCAACACTGAACGATATATATTGTTCAGTGTAGGCACTGCACAGTTTAATGAACGACTGAACGATAACAATATCGTTATCGTTCAGTCCTTCACTAGTCGCCTTGTGGATGTGCCCTTTAGGCCAGAGTTAATTTATAATTAATTTCTAAGTTTAGAAAATATAGGACAAAAACATTTGCATATATCAGTGCAAAAACCCATTTCCCACCTATACAACACTTCAACATACATAACAAAAGAAAATTACCTATTTTCATTAGCTACAATTTAACATTTAAATACCTCTAAATCCATTCATATTCATTGGGAGGGGTGTACCAGACGTATTTGCACTATGCCTTGCCATTTTTACATGAAGATAAGATTTTTCATCCTTTTCACAGCTATCAACTAGTTTGCAGGTGCGAACTAAAAGATACAAGTTCTTCCATTAAAACAAACAACAACGTAATATAGACATCTAATTCAATAGCAAAAAGTTGTAGCCACGGGTTTCAACTGCAGGAAAAAGTCGAGTAGATCACTGCTGACAGAATCTGTCCCAATAGTAGTCTGCAAACAGTTACCACTGAGCAATAGGAGTACCGCTTTCTGACTTAACAGAAACCTACCACACTGTCAGTGCTGCCACTTGCATATGGCAACACAGTAGTCTCTACATAGTCAAGAAACTACACCTTAACATTGTGGTTCGCAAATGCGGTCCTCGAGGCTCCCCAACAGTTCAGGTTTTAGAAATATCCATGGTTGAGCACAGGTGGTTAAATCAAGTTGACTGAGGCACTAATTAAGTCACCTGTGCTCAACCATGGATATCTCTAAAACCTGAACTGTTGGGGAGCCTTGAGGACCACATTTGGGAACCTCTGCCTTAACATCATGTCACAGAAAACATTTTCCTATAAAATCTGACTCCTTTACCTACCAAGTAAACAGTGATGAAAGGCCCTTCACTTGCAGCGATATCTTGTCTGCTATAGACAACCTGTATGACACCTTAGGATTTGCAGCTCCCATCACTATCCAAGGTAAAGTCCTACTCAGAGACCTAACTTGTTAATCATCCGACTGGGATGATCCACTGCCTCCACAGAAAAGAGATGTGTGGGAAGAGTGGAAAAAAACTCTGCCTGCCTTAACTAACCTTTATATTAGACATTCATATGTTCATGTGCCGTCTCCAGAGGTACAAAAACAGAGACTATTTTCTGATGCTCCAGTCAAGACAATAGCTGCAGTTGCACAAGTTAAAACTGTGGACATTAAAAGACAATGTCATATCGGATTTGTTATGGGCAAAGAAGTTAGCACCACATCCAGACCACACCGAACCCAGACTGGATTTTTGTGCTGCAGTACTAGCTGTTGAATTAGCTGAGCTCATTTCATTTCAGTTACCTATTTAGCTCAAAGAAACAGAGTACTACACAGATAGTAAAGGAGTGTTTGGCTACATTTACAACGAGACCAGACTATTACATGATTTTGTCAACAATCGCGTGTTACAGATCAGGAGATCCACCAATCCATAACAGTGGCTCTATGCATCTACTGGTCACAATCCTGCAGACCCCGCTACAAGAGCTGCCTCAGCCAGTCTCCTTAAAGACACTACATGGCTCACATTGCCTGGATTCTTGTACAAAGCAGATAGGATCCTTCCTAAAAGTGACATATTTGAGCTAGCAAAAGCAGACTCGGAAGTCAAAATCCATCCACGAGTGACTACATTCCATACCACAATTTCAGCTATTGTCAATTTCACACCCTTGACTTTTTAAATGACCTAAAAGAGCAACTTCTACTTAGGCCAGAGGTGTCACCGGTGCGCACTCCGACTATCCCTGCGCGCCCACGTCTGAAAAGGGGGCGTGGCCTAAAATAAAGGAGACATGGCCTCATGGGGTATCCCAATGACTTCACTCCGGGGGCAGCCCAGCATCGCCAGAGATGCTGGGCTGCCCCCGGAGACTGAGCTGTCAGCATTGTCGGCTCCTCTTCTATGACAGGAGCCGGGTGCTGCAGGAGAATGTCACACTGCAATGGGGCCAGAATTTTGGGGTCACCCTTCGTCATGACGCAACTGGCCTAGACCTGCCACTCTTTTTTTATTCAGAAGACCGGGACGATTCATGTGCCTTCTGGAGAGTTCAACACCAAAGACTTATACAAGTGTTAATGGAGACAAGCACAAACTCTTGCAAACACCTTCTGGGACAAGTGGAAAGACAGTATACTGTATCTCTACCTTACAGCCAAGGAACAAGTGGCAAGTAGCCAAACCTAACTTAAAACCTGGTGACATTGCGCTCATCAGAGATTGCCAATCACATCGCAAAGATTGGCCTTTAAGACTTGTCACCAAAATGATCCCAAGCAAAGATGGGAAGGCCCATAAGGTCGAGGTCAATATCTATAAGCAGGGAGAGACTAAACAGTTTCTTAGACCAGTGTCTGAAAGATCCTGTTGCTACCTTCTTGAATTTAAAATGTGTTATCAGCCGATACCAGACGGGGCGTGTTATGCCTTCAGCATGGTTCGTTTCATATGCATTTATTTCTTTGTAAGCTCAATTTAGTGGCCAGCCTAGTGTCAGCTTAACTGAACGCAGGCCTCCATAGTTGCAGTAGTTCCCAATGCACCCAGGGTAGGGGGATAGTGGAGCCATCCATCTTACTTTTCCATATGGTATACTGCAAACATGTGCATACTGTATATTTCTCCCCTCAGCACAGCATCAGTCATAAGGACGCTGACCTAAATATGCCATCATTAGATTAGCTAGTTCAGTATGTTATAGTCTGTTCTTATTGTAATTGCATTTCATTACATTTTCACCATATTCTCCTATTAGTACAGTAAACACCATTCTTCAGATATTCACATCTAGATTGGATTATTAAAAAATAGAAGTAATTATGCTCTATGTCTAATTGTATAGACCAAAGTGAAGCAGAACAATATACATTATTTTAATATTATAGGCAAAAGATTTTCATCCATCAAAGATTATCTGTCTGATAATAAAGAATCCCAAGAAAACCTAAAAAATATTCAGCCATTTTTATGTTAATTTATATTCAAATGTGTAGCTTGATTAACTGTATGGAGAATTTTGGGGACTTATGCAGGTCTTATGTATAAATAGTTGCTGTTAAAAAGTAAACCTTCAACACTGCCTGTAGTAAAGTTACATATAACATAAGGAAACAGGATCTTTGTACTCACCGATAAACCCTTTTCTCCGATTCCATGGGGAACACTGAAGACTGGAGAATAGCGGGTGGCCGGAGGAGTCTAGGCACCTGCACAACAGCACAGGCTCCTCCCTCTCTATATCTCACCAACTGCCAGACTAGTCAGTTTTAAACTAACAAAGCCCAAAGGACAGACAAGGAAGAAGGTGAGGAGATGCAACCCTGAAACTACGTAACATGCAGACATAAAAACAAGAAACACCCCCAGGACATAGGGGTAGATGTACTAAACCTTGGAGAGAAAAAGTACCAACCAACCAATCAGCTCCTGTAATTTTTCAAACACAGACTGTAACATGACAGTTAGGAGCGGATTGGTTGGTATCTCTCTCTCTTAAGAGCATCCAGTAATCCCTCCGGGATCAGAGAAAAGGAATTACCAGTGTATATAAATATAGTAAGAATATACATCTCTCTCTCTATAAACTACATAGCTTAACTATTTATAGTGAAGAATAGAGGAGCAAATAACAGAATGGCTGCCAAACATAGTTGCAGCAGCGCCTGACGCTGCTGAGAAGATGCCACTGGCGTTCTGATGAGATCCTTTTGGCGTTTGAAAAAACAGACTAGTCTGACAATTGGTTGAGTATAGAGGAGGGAGGAGTCTGTGCAAGTGCCCAGACACCTCCAGCCACCAGCTATACCCCAGATTCTCCAGTGTACCCCATTAGAGGAGAAATTAAAGTATCTATTAATGATCTCCTCAGACTCTGTGTCTGATCTCAATAATAGGACCTGTTTCATTCAGGTCAGATTGACCTGCAGCAAGAATCACATAGACCGGGTAAAATCAGATGTTTATTTTCTCACCACAGACAGGAATACAGGACAATGCAGTGTTCACAGGCAAGATGTTACAGGCTGGTACACCGAATCTTTGAAACAGCAGCACAGTTCTTTACTGGACTCACAGGTTCAGGATCCCTAACACTAGTCAACTCCCGGGCCTATAACCTGGGCGAATACTTCACCGTCAGGATCATCATCCCTGAGCACAAAACCATTTTTAAAGCTAGCTAACAGGTGCTACTAATCAGCCTAGCTGCAGTTCATCTCTGACCTTAAACAAAACCTGGACTGGATCAATGTTAAACTGCTGTTTAACATATAAACCAGTGGAATCCTGCTGGCCCTGCCACACTCCTTTCCCCTTAGCTTCAACCACCTTGGTTAAGCTAAGAATTTCCAGGCGAGCTACTTGCCTTACCTACATCTATTGGTGCCATCCACCCGGAAAGACAGCCCTGCACCACCCTCCAGAGTTCTTCCCTCTCTTCCTCCTCCTCTAGCTTCACCATAGGGTTGTGAGGAAGATCGGGACCCACAAACCTTCTGGACAAAGCATCAGCATTTAGATGTTGTTTCCCAGGGCAATGCTGAATAAATTGAAATGGCTGTAAAGCCAAAAACCAACGGGTCACACGAACATTCAGTTCCTTGCACGTGTGCATCCATTGTAAAGGTGCATGGTCTGTGAATAGCCGAAATTCTCGCCCCAACAAATAGTATTTCAGCGACTCCACTGCCCACTTAAATCGCCAAGCACTCCTGTTCCACAGTTGAGTACTTGCATTCTCTGGGCAGCAATTTCTGGCTAAGATACAGTATGGGTTTCTCCTCCCAGTCTACCTCCTTGTCCAAGAGGCAGTAGTCTGCAACAAAAACTGCTTCTTAAAGTCAGGAGCTTGCAAAACAGGCTCTTCACACAAAGCTCATATTAAATCCTGCCAAACAGCCTCTGCTGGTCTAGACAACATTATCTGATCTGGAGATTGTTTCTTAAGGACCTCAGTCAGTGGAGCCGTCCTAGTGGCAAGATCACGTAAGAATCTGAGGTTATAACCAACCAGACCAAGGAATGTTTTGAGCTGTGATTTACATTTAGGTTTAGGCCAGGTGAGGACTGCTTCCACCTTACTGGGCTGAGGTTTAACCTGCCCTCTGCCTACGATATATCCCAAGTATTTCGCCTCCACCATTCCAATGGCACATTTCTCAGGGTTAGCGGTGAAACCCATGTGCCCGTAAAGACTAACACTGCCTCTACTCTTGGAAGGTGTGACTCACATTCAGAGCTAAAGATGATGTCTAAATAAGCAGCTGCATACTCCCTGTGGGGTCGAAGCAACTTATTCATAGCACTCTGGAAAGTTGCTGGGGCTCCATGCAAACCAAAAGCAACATTTTGTACCCCTCTGGGGTAGAGAAGGCTGTTTTTGCTTTAGCAGCTTCAGTCAAAGGAATCTGCCAATACCCTTTTCTCAAATAGAGAGTGGTGAGATACAGTACTGGCTTTTTCCTAGATTCTCCACCAGCTCGTCAACCCGAGGCATAGGGTCTGAGTCAAACTGAGAAACTTTATTAACTTGTGAGTCATTACAGAATCTTAAAGCCCCTGAAGGCTTAGACACTAAGACAATGGGGTTATTCTGTTCACTGTTTGACTCCTCTATGACCCCCAAGTGCAGCATCTCCTCCACCTCTCGTTTTACCACTGCCCGTTTTGCCTTGAGTATGCGATAGGGTCTCTGCTTTATTATCACCCCGGGAGGATTAACAATAACATGCTGTATGATTTGGGTCTTTCCCGGAAGAGCAGAGAATACATCTTGGTTTCATGCTATAAGCTCACCACTTCCTGTTTTTGGCCAAGACTGAGGGTGACTTCCATGGGTACCTGACAGTCTGGGGTTTTCTTTGCCACTAAAGAGGGCTGACTGGAACTTTCTTTCCAAGGTTAATAGATTTACATGATAAATTTGTGTCTCCTTCCTTCTGCCCTCCTGTTGTACCCTGTAGTTTACAGGTCCCACCGCCTCTATGATCTCATAAGGGCCTCGTCATTGAGCGTACAATTTGCTTTCAGTAGTAGACACAAGCACTAGTACCTTGTCTCCCGGTTTGAAAGACCAGTCGACAGTGTAGTAACTTCATAATTGCGTTTCTGATGCTGTTGAGCTCTGTCCATATGTTCGTTCAGCAGTGGCGCAATCTGCCTTAAACAGCTATACAATTGGGACACACACTGAACGATATTAAGATCGTGGTATGGCTGTTGCTCCCACCCTTCTTTTAACAGATCCAAAATCCCTCATGGTTGCCTCCCATAGAGGAGTTCAAAGGGACTGAACACCGTGGAGGATTGGGGCACCTCACGAACAGCAAACAACAAATAAGGCAGGAGTAGATCCCACTCTCGCTTTTCTTGCGGAACCGCCCTCTTTATTATCTGTTTAAGGGTCTGGTTAAAGCGTTCCACTAGGCCATCCGTTTGCAGGTGATAAGGGTAGATAGGATTGCCACCTCAGTTTAACAGTCGGCACAAATCTCATCAATTTAGATATAAAAAGGGTACCTTGATCTGTCAGAACCTCTTTTGGTTTTCCCAGACGGTTATATAGCATCAATAACTCCCGGGTAATAGTGCTACATTTCATGTTACATAGCGGGATGGCCACCGGGTACCTTGTGGCATAATCTACTACCACTAATATGTATTGATGCCCACGAGCTGATTTTTCCTCCGGTCCTATCAGAACCATACTAATTCTCTCAAAAGGTACAGAAATGACAGGGAGGGGAACCAAGGGTGCCCGAAACCCTGGCCGGGATGCTGTCTTCTGACACACTGGACATTCCTGACAATACTTTTTTACTGCTGCATGAATGCCGGGCCAGAAGAGTCTTAACTGAAAATGCTGGAGACTTCTCTCCTCTTTCAAATGGCCACCCCACAGGTGTGTATGAGCTGCCCTCAACACCAACTACTTGTGTTTCCGGGGTACCAACAATTGGTCTACTCTCTCACCCTGCAAATATGTTACACGATATAACAAATCATATTTCAATGCAAAGTATGGTACACCTTCTGCTGGTAAAGCCATGATTACTCTACCATTTATCTCTACAACATTTTCAAATGCTTTTATCAAGTTCCCATCATTCTGTTGGTCTTAGCCAGAGTCCTGCAAAGACACTTCCTTGCCAATGGGAACACAGTGTGCCTCGGTCTCACTCCCCTCCTGCTGCTCACTGGCCAAGGAGGGTGTTACAGCCACCAAACTTTGGGACAGAGCAGAGCTTGGCTCTGGGGACACCTCTGACATGGACCATCTGCTGTCATCATGCCAAGTAACCACCTCTTGTAATAATGGAAATTCCAGACCTAGGATCAATGGGTATGACGGCTACTGCGGCAACCACCTTCAGAGATCGCCATTTTATCACTATCAGGAGGCGCACTCGGAGCATTTTTCTACATCCCTATGTACACATATAACCTTTACCGGGGGTAGCACCTGATCAGTCCCAGGTGGAACCAGGTTGGCAGTGATGAGATGATTGTTAATTTCCAGCCTGTATCCACTAAGGCCCAGACCTCCCGGCCTTTCTTTCGCACCATCAAACGAAACAAGGTGGTTTGCGCTAGAGAAGTGCTTCCAGCAGCCATGCTGACCACTGGTCGAGTTGTTTTTCCAGCACTGCAGTCCATCGGCTCGCCATGCTTTGGTCAGTCTCGGTGCAAATGACCAGGCTCGCCGCAGTCAAAACACACAACTGGAGGTGGGTTGTTGGCTTTAACAACTGAGACCTGGGTTCTAGGCTTGGGGACTGGCTGGAACTTCTGCTTGGCTTTATTCAACTTCCCAAGAGTCAGGTACCGTTCAATCACCACCGCTAACTCCTCAAACGTTTGAGGGTCAGCCTATAGGGCCCACTTTTGCACCAAAGGTGCACAGAAAAGCTTCAATGTCATCAGATGGGGCAAGTTTCTGTAACACCTCTCGCTCATGCCCACCTCAGTTAACTCTGCATGTAATAACTGAATTTCAGCAGCCAGAGCCTGTGTTATCATTAGGTTTGGAAACACCAGCCACTGAGCTATATGTATGTACACAGAGTATACAGCTCAGCTGCAACAACTTCATTAAAATAATCTGAATACCTTATTGATTGTGGGATTTCAGAGTTACCTCTTATATAGAACATTACTGAATATACAGAGAGCAAAGGAGATCTGATAATGAAAATGCACTGATAGGTTTATAAAGGGACGTAGTCAAAAAGGTCCACATTCATAATGTCGACATTGTTAAATGAGGACAGGCAACGGGTCAACATTGTCAGAATATCGACAGGTGAAATGTCGATATTGTCAGAATGCCAACAATATGTTTAGCATGCAGGCGGGATGGTTGCTCAATTATGCAGAGCCCCAGGAGAAAGTAAAGCTGAGTAGACTGGCCGATATATATTCAATTGATCAGCCAACATATCTGGTGCCCGTCGGTCAGAGTGTACCAGCGATATGTCTGAATGACGTCGTTTACAGACATATTGCGTCGGCTGTGCTGCACAGCCGATGGACAGATATATCTGCAGACATCTCTGTCCATCAGCAAGTGTGTGCGGCCTGAGGACCGCCCGTACATATGCAGCAGCAGCCGCGGGAAGGGGGGCGGACTAGCCCCCCCGGCCAGTGGGACCCACACCTGTCTGGAAGATGATGGACGTTCAGTGTGCATGAATGACCATCACCTGCAGATCACTCGATCTGCAGATATAGTTGTTCAGTCTGTACCTAGCATAAGGATCTACTGCTAGAAATGACATCCACATATCAGATCCAATCAGATTCCAGCTATCATTTCTAGTATTGTATTAGATACTCTGATGCTCAAAAATGATTACAGAGGTTAATCAGCAGCTGTCCCTAGTATGGTGGCATAGTGGTTAGCATTTCTGCCTCACAGCACTGAGGTCACCCACTTATTAAGTCAGTAACTTCATATGTGTGATTAGAAATTGCAGAAAAACAGCTTGCAGAGGGAATATTTACATTAATTTACAATTCACTTTAAAGTACAGTAGATATTAGTGTAAGTATCTTCATACTGAACACAGTCACTACTTATCAGAAGCAGGCACTGCAAATGCACATTACAATCCCCTAAAACATGAAAGTCACCTGCTGGAGTAGTTCTAAAGGAAATAGAATGTAGCTCTCAGCTAATATGAAAGAGTCATCTCCACCACATCATAAACCACAAAAAGAAAGTGGGGGATTTTAAAAATCCCAGTGGCTGCAAGTTTTCCATAAACAGCCTGTTCCCTAGGTATCTCTGCCACTATATCAGTTGTATGGACAATAGTTAATAATTTCCTGTTTTCCCAATTGGTGGAACTAATCAAATGATTTTGGTTAGCTCCAATCGGAGCTTGGATTGTGTTCTAGTGAGTGCCTTGCTTATTAGAATACATCTGGCCAAAAGATACACTTTGCTATGTGGGCTTGGGCTGGGTACTAACAGTTATAACTAGGGGTGAGCGGGTTCGGATTTCTGAAATCCGAACCCCCCCGAGCCCCCCCGATCCGAGTCCGATCCGAGTCAGGCTCGACTTTTCCCGCCTGACTCGGATCTGAAATCGAGGCAAAACGTCATCTTCCCGCCTTCCGAGTCTCGCGGGTTTTGGATCCTATATAAGGTACACACGTCGGCGCCATTTTCTCACTCGGCTGTGGACAGTGAAGAGGGAGGGTGGGAGTTAGGGCTGTGTAGTGTAGTGTAGTGCTGCTGTTGTCCACTACTTCAAAGTCCATAGGGGCTGGCTGTGTTGTGCTGTGCTGCTGTTGTTAATAGGGGCTGTGTCCACTACTTCAAAGTCCATAGGGGCTGGCTGGACTGTGTTGTGCAGTCAGTTCTCCATAGGGGCTGTGTCCACTCCAAAGTCCTGTGCAGTGTCCCAGTCCTAAAGGAGTGCTGTAGTGTTGTCCAGGGGGTGCTCTGTCCATCAGGGGTGCTCGCCCCAAGTGCTAAAAAAATAATATATTTTCTGTGTTTGTGAATTGTGTGCGCAGTAGCCGCATGTGCATCAACAAAGTAGTGCCAAGCGTGCGCCTGTGTCATAAGTAAAGGGCCGGCTGGCTTGACCGTTAAGGGTGCTGTAACCCCCGAAAGTACACTCCAGTCCAAACCAAAAAAAAATTATTTTCTGTGTTTGTGAATTGTGTGCGCAGTAGCCGCACGTGCATCAACAAAGTAGTGCCAAGCGTGCGCCTGTGTCATAAGTAAAGGGCCGGCTGGCTTGACTGTTAAGGGTGCTGTAACCCCCGAAAGTACACTCCAGTCCAAACCAAAAAAAAAATTATTTTCTGTGTTTGTGAATTGTGTGCGCAGTAGCCGCACGTGCATCAACAAAGTAGTGCCAAGCGTGCGCCTGTGTCATAAGTAAAGGGCCGGCTGGCTTGACCGTTAAGGGTGCTGTAACCCCCGAAAGTACACTCCAGTCCAAACCAAAAAAAAAATTATTTTCTGTGTTTGTGAATTGTGTGCGCAGTAGCCGCACGTGCATCAACAAAGTAGTGCCAAGCGTGCGCCTGTGTCATAAGTAAAGGGCCGGCTGGCTTGACCGTTAAGGGTGCTGTAACCCCCGAAAGTACACTCCAGTCCAAACCAAAAAAAAAATTATTTTCTGTGTTTGTGAATTGTGTGCGCAGTAGCCGCATGTGCATCAACAAAGTAGTGCCAAGCGTGCGCCTGTGTCATAAGTAAAGGGCCGGCTGGCTTGACCGTTAAAGGGTGCTGTAACCCCCAAAGTACACTCCAGTCCAAACCAAAAAAAAATTTATTTTCTGTGTTTGTGAATTGTGTGCGCAGTAGCCGCACGTGCATCAACAAAGTAGTGCCAAGCGTGCGCCTGTGTCATAAGTAAAGGGCCGGCTGGCTTGACCGTTAAGGGTGCTGTAACCCCCGAAAATACACTCCAGTCCAAACCAAAAAAAAAATTATTTTCTGTGTTTGTGAATTGTGTGCGCAGTAGCCGCACGTGCATCAACAAAGTAGTGCCAAGCGTGCGCCTGTGTCATAAGTAAAGGGCCGGCTGGCTTGACCGTTAAAGGGTGCTGTAACCCCCAAAGTACACTCCAGTCCAAACCAAAAAAAAAATTATTTTCTGTGTTTGTGAATTGTGTGCGCAGTAGCCGCACGTGCATCAACAAAGTAGTGCCAAGCGTGCGCCTGTGTCATAAGTAAAGGGCCGGCTGGCTTGACCGTTAAGGGTGCTGTAACCCCCGAAAGTACACTCCAGTCCAAACCAAAAAAAAAATTATTTTCTGTGTTTGTGAATTGTGTGCGCAGTAGCCGCACGTGCATCAACAAAGTAGTGCCAAGCGTGCGCCTGTGTCATAAGTAAAGGGCCGGCTGGCTTGACCGTTAAAGGGTGCTGTAACCCCCGAAAGTACACTCCAGTCCAAACCAAAAAAAAATTATTTTCTGTGTTTGTGAATTGTGTGCGCAGTAGCCGCACGTGCATCAACAAAGTAGTGCCAAGAGTGCGCCTGTGTCATAAGTAAAGGGCCGGCTGGCTTGACCGTTAAAGGGTGCTGTAACCCCCGAAAGTACACTCCAGTCCAAACCAAAAAAAAATTATTTTCTGTGTTTGTGAATTGTGTGCGCAGTAGCCGCACGTGCATCAACAAAGTAGTGCCAAGAGTGCGCCTGTGTCATAAGTAAAGGGCCGGCTGGCTTGACCGTTAAAGGGTGCTGTAACCCACAAAGTACACTCCAGTCCAAACCAAAAAAAAAATTATTTTCTGTGTTTAGCCGCACGTATATATCAAATTGATATAACATAAATGGAGGACCAAACTTTCTCCGATAAAAATAAAATAGAGAAAGATCAAGAACCACTTCCTCCTAGTGCTGAAGCTGCTGCCACTAGTCATGACATAGACGATAACATGCCATCAACGTCGTCTGCCAAGGCCGATGCCCAATGTCATAGTAGAGGGCACATACAATCCCAAATGGCAAAGTTCAGGAAAATGACCTTGAAAAAGACATTTAAATCAGCTGAAGAGAAACGTAAACTTGCCAATATGCCATTTACGACACGGAGTGGCAAGGAACGGCTAAGGTCGATCCCTAGTATGTTCATGACTAGTGGTTCAGCTTCACATGACGATGGAAGCCCTCCTCCCACTAAAAAAATCAAAAGAGTTAAGCTGGCAAAAGCACAGCGAAGAACTGTGCTTTCTAAGAAGATATCACAAATCCCCAAGGAGAGTCCAAGTGTGGTGGTGGTTGCGATGCCTGACCTTCCCAGCACTGGACGGGAAGAGGTGGCTCTTTCCACCATTTGCATGCCCCCTGCAAGTGCTGAAAGGAGCACCCACAGTCCACTTGCTGATATGCAAATTGAAGATGTCACTGTTGAAGTACAACAGGATGAGGATACTGGTGTAGCTGGCGCTGAGGAGGAAGTTGGCGAGGAGGATTCTGATGGTGATGTGGTTTGTTTAAATCAGGCTCCGGGGGAGACAGTTGTTGTCCGTGGGATGAAAAAGCCCATCACGGTCATGCCTGGGCAGAAGACCAAACATTCCACCTCTTTGGTCTGGCAATATTTCTATCCAAATCCGGACAACAACTGTCTTGCCATATGTACCATATGTAAAGGTGAAATAAGTAGGGGTAGGGACGTCAACCACCTAGGAACATCCTCCCTTATACGGCACCTGCAGCGCGTTCATAAAAAGTTACTGTCAAGTTCAGAAACTTTGGCTAAGACCGTAAGCAGTCCAGGGACACCTAAATCCCGTTGTCCTGTTGTATCCAAGCGCCTGCAAACCACACCGTCAACTCCCTCCTCGTCAATTTCCTCCTTAGTCAGGATCGGAAGTAGTCCTGCAGGCCATGTCACTGGCATGACTGACTCTCCTATCCGGGATTCCTCTGGAGGATCCTGCATTGCTACGCCTACTGCTGCCGCTGCTGCTGTTGCTGCTGCTGGGAGTCGTTCATCATCCCAGAGAGGAAGTAGGAACACCACTACTTTTACTAAACAATTGACCCTCCAACAGTCCTTAGCAAGGAGGATGAAGTACGACAGCAGTCATCCTGAAGCAAAACGTATAACTGAGGCCTTGACTGCTATGTTGGTGTTAGACGTGCGTCCGGTATCCGCCATTAGTGCAGTGGGATTTAGACAATTAATGGAGGTAGTGTGTCCCCGGTTCCAAATCCCGTCTAGATTCCACTTCACTAGGCAGGCGATACCGAGACTGTACAGAAACGTCAGAAAAAGTGTCCTCAGTGTCCTGAAAAATGCCGTTGTACACAATGTCCACTTAACCACGGACATGTGGACAAGTGGAACAGGGCAGACTAAGGACTATATGACTGTGACAGCCCACTGGGTAGATGTATCACCTTACGCAGCAACAGCAGCAGCGTCACCAGTAGCAGCATCTCAGAAATGCCAGCTCGTTACAAGGCAGGCTACGCTGTGTATCACCGGTTTCAGTAAGAGGCACACCGCCGACAACCTCTTAGAGAAACTGAGGGAAATCATCGCCCAGTGGCTTACCCCACTTAGACTCTCCTGGGGATTTGTGATATCTGACAACGCCACCAATATTGTGCGGGCATTACATCTGGGCAAATTCCAGCACGTCCCATGTTTTGCTCACACAATAAACTTGGTGGTGCAGAATTTTCTGAAAAGCGACAGGGGCGTGCAGGAGACGCTTTGGGTGGCCCGAAAAATTTCTGGCCACTTTCGCCATTCAGCGACTGCGTGCCGAAGACTGGAGCGCCAGCAAACACTCTTGAACCTGCCCCGCCATCACCTGAAGCAAGAGGTTGTGACGCGGTGGAACTCAACCCTCTATATGCTTCAGAGGATGGAGGAGCAGCAAAAGGCCATACAAGCCTATACATCCACCTATGACATAGGCAAAGGAGGGGGTATGCACCTGACTCAAGCGCAGTGGAGAATGATTTCCGTGTTGTGCAAGGTTCTCCAGCCCTTCGAACTTGCCACACGTGAAGTCAGTTCAGACACTGCCAGCTTGAGTCAGGTCATTCCCCTCATCAGGCTTTTGCAGAAGCAGCTGGAGAAAGTGAAGGAGGAGCTAAGACGGAGCGATTCCGCTCGGCATGTGGGACTTGTGGATGAAGCCCTTCATTCGCTTTGCCAGGATTCCAGGGTGGTCAATCTGTTGAAATCAGACCACTACGTTTTGGCCACCGTGCTCGATCCTAGGTTTAAAGCCTATGTGGTGTCTCTCTTTCCGGCCGACACAAGCCTGCAGAGGTGCAAAGACCTGCTGGTGAACACACTGTCAGCTGAAGCGGAACGTGACACGTCAACGGCTCCTTCTTCATTTTCTCCTGCAACTGGGGCTGCCAGGAAAAAACTTAGGTATCCTAAGCAACCCGCTGGCGGTGATGCAGGGCAGGCAGGACCAAGTTTGGACATCTGGTCCGGACTGAAGGACCTGGCAACAATTTCTGACATGTCTACTGTCACTGCATATGATACTGTCACCATTGACAGAATGGTGGAGGATTACATCGGTGACAGCATCCAAGTAGGCATGGCAGACAGTCCATACCTGTACTGGCAGGAAAAAGAGGCAATTTGGAGGCCCCTGTACAAACTGGCTCTATTTTACCTGAGTTGCCCCCCCTCCAGTGTGTACTCCGAAAGAGTGTTTAGTGCAGCCGGGAACCTTGTCAGCGAAAGGCGTAGGAGGTTGCTTCCACAGAATGTGGAGAAGATGATGTTCATCAAAATGAATTATCAGCTCTTCCAGGGAGACCAGCCTCCAGAAGGTACAGAGGGACCTGTGGTGGTGGATTCAAGTGGGGACGAGTTAATACTTTGTGAGGATGAGGATGTACACACTGAAGAGGGTGAGGAATCGGTGGATGAGGAGGATGAGGATGACATCTTGCCTCCATAGAGCCAGTTTGTGCAGGGACACATTAATTGCCAGCTTGTTTTGTGGGGGCCCAAACGAACCAATCATTTCAGCCACAGTTGTGTGGCAGACCCTGGCGCTGAAATGATTGGTTTGTTAAAGTGTGCATGTCCTGTTTATACAACATAAGGGTGGGTGGGAGGGCCCAAGGACAATTCCATCTTGCACCTCTTTTTTTTCTTTGCATTATGTACAGTTTGGGGCCTAGTTTTTCAAACTGCCATCCTGTCTGCCACTGCAGTTTCACGCCTAGATGGGTCACGTGTTTGTGCCGCCCACTCGTGTCGCTTAGCATAGTCATCCAGCTACCTCGGTGCAACGTTTTGGACATAAAAACACTATTGTGAGGTGTGAGGTGTTCAGAATAGACTGGAAATGAGTGGAAATTAAGGTTATTGAGGTTAATAATAGCATAGGAGCAGAAAAACCTACAAATTCTGTGATTTTAGCTGTTTTTATGCTTTTTTTAAAAAAAATACAGATCCAAAACACAAAACCCAGAACCCAAAACACGGAAGGGTGGTTTTGGCAAAACCAATCCAGATCCAAAACACGAAGAAAGATCCAGATCCAAAACCAAAACACAAAACACGAAAAGTGGCCGGTGCACACCCCTAGTTATAACACTATAGTGTGACAACAATTTGCACACAAGATTATTAGAATTACAATCCATGACCCACAAGGTGATCTGGTCATGTTACTTTAGTGTATAACGGATTAAAACACTTACAGTCAGGTGCATAAATATTGGGACATTGACAGAATTTTCATATTTTGGCCTCTATTCACCACCACAATGGCTTTGAAATGAAACAAACAAGATGTGCTTTAACTGCAGACTTTCAGATTTAATTTGAGGGTAATTACATTCAAATCAGGTGAACGGTGTAGGAATTACAACGGTTTCTATATGTGTCTCCCACTTTTTAAGGGGCCAAAAGTAATGGGACTATCAACTCAAATGCTATTTAATGGACAGGTGTGGGCTATTCCCTCGCTATTTCATTATCAATTAAGCAGGTAAAAGGTCTGGAGTTGATTCTAGGTGGGACATTTGCATTTGGAATCAGTTGCTGTCGACTCTCAATATGAGATCCAAAGAGCTGTCACTATCAGTGAAGCAAGCCATCATTAGGCTGAAAAATCAAAACAAACCCATCAGAGAGATAGCATTAGGTGTGGCCAAATCAACTGTTTGGAACATTCTTATAAAGAAAGAACGCACCGGAGAGCTCAGCAACACCAAAAGACCCGGAAGACCACGGAAAACAACTGTGGTGGAATTATTTCCCTGGTGAAGAAAAACCCCTTCACAACAGTTGGCCAAATCAAGAACACTCTCCAGGAGGTAGGTGTATATGTGTCAAAGTCAACAATCAAGAGAAGACTTCAAAAGAGTGAATATAGAGGGTTCACCACAAGATGTATACCATTGGTGAGCCACAAAATCAAGAAGACCAGATTAGAGTTTGCCAAACAACATCTAAAAAAGCCATTACAGTACTGGAACAACATCCTATGAACAGATGAGACAAAGATCAACTTGTACCAGAGTGATGGGAAGAGAAGAGTATGGAGAAGGAAAGGAACTGCTCATGATCCAAAACATACCACCTCATCAGTGAAGCATGGTGGTGGTAGTGTCATGGCGTGGGCATGTATTGCTGCCAATGGAACGGGTTCCCTTGTATTTATTGATGATGTGACTGCTGACAACAGCAGCAGAATGAATTCTGAAGGGTTTCGGGCAATATTATATGCTCATATTCAGTCAAATGCTTCAGAACGCATTGGACGGCGCTTCGCAGTGCAGATGGACAATGACCCGAAGCATACAGCAAAAGCAACCAAACAGTTTTTTAAGGCTAAAAAGTGGAATGTTATGCAATGGCCAAGTCAATCCCCTGACCTGAATTCGATTGAGCATGCATTTCACTTGATGAAGACAAAACTGAAGGGAGAATGCCCCAAGAATAAGCAGGAACTGAAGACATTTGCAGTAGAGGCCTGGCAGAGCACCACCAGGGATGAAACCCAGCGTCTGGTGATGTCTATGCGTTCCAGACTTCAGGCTGTAATTGCCTGCAAAGGATTTGCAACAAAGTATTAAAAAGTGAAAGTTAGATTTAGGATTGTTTAGTTTGTCCCATTACTTTTGGCCCCTTAAAAAGTGGGAGGCACATATAGAAACCGTTGTAATTCCTACACCGTTCACCTGATTTGGATGTAATTACCATCAAATTAAATCTGAAAGTCTGCAGTTAAAGCACATCTTGTTTGTTTCATTTCAAAGCCATTGTGGTGGTGAATAGAGGCCAAAATATGAAAATTCTGTCAATGTCCCAATATTTATGCACCCGACTGTATCTACAAGAATCTGAAGAAATGTCTACTTTATATAATACCCATAGCCTGGTTTGTTTTTACAGTCAGGAGCAGTTGCATTATATACTATTTGTTACCTTGAAGTCGTTCATCGGACATGATTTTGTTGGTCTGATTCCATGTACTGTCAATGAATACAACTTTCTTCAAACAATCTATCTTTGGACTTTTGCCCTCAGTCTTCAGGTCTTTATTCTCACTGTCATTACTATCAGCTTCTAGTTTTTGACGTTTCATAGTTGGTTCAGAAGTAGAGTCTTTATTGTGAGTATTACAGTGACTGAGATGCAGAAGGCTGTCCTTGAGAGGTACTGCCTGTGGACCTGGAAACACTAGAATAATCTGAAAGAAAATAAAAAAAGCAATTAAACTGTTGGACGAGCTGAGAAAAGCTCTCATTTTCACAACCAATGGTGCTCACTATAGGTCTTTATGCATCTCTCTCGCTTACAAATTTGTTATCCCCATGTGTCTCTCCTCAGTCACTTATCTGCCAGCAACATACCATGCTGCTATGATCATTTTATAACCCTGCATGCACGAAGAGCTGTCCTGGTTATCTTTTCTCCTAAAGCCGTAATCAATCAATATAATAGGTATGGATGTTTAATACACATAGGGGGGAATTCAATTAGACAAGAAGAGCCGTGATTTTGCGTTAAGTTTTCACAACTTTTTTTTCGCAACTTTGGATATCCCCCTAATAACTAATTAGGCAAAAAGAATTTCTTATTTAAACTTAATTCCACCTAATGACGACATATTTGGGGTGAAAATGTAAAAAAAAAAAAGTGTTGAAAAATGGGTTTTAAGTACCGAGTCAGGTATGTTAGGGGGCTGTATGGATGAGACAGGTGTTTTATAGGATTGCAGGTGGCTGCAGCAGGTGTATTTTTTTTTTTATTTAAACTGCACTTTATAGACATAAAAATATACTAGCACCCATTTTAATGTACCCAAAATTTAACTACAGCAATTATTTTTTCCCAAAAATATTGTTTATCATTTTTCAACACTTATGCAAACATCCACATAACAGCCATTTGACACAATTTAAGAACTCAAAATACTTTTATTAGGGCTAGTAATGCACTCTTATATTGATTTCCTAGGTCAATTAGGCTTTTTATGGGGTACAGACTGATTTCCCCAAATTGTGCTGTACTTATCGCTGGTTTTGCCATGCGCAGTTTTCGTAATAGGATAGGACGAATGGGAGCGAGCATTGCCAAAAGATGCAAAAATATCGCACCAAAACTGGCGAATAGTGTTTTATCGCGGCTAATTGAATCCAGCTCTTAGTAGGGCAATGCCAATGTGTAACTAGTGGGGGTTAGCCTCTTTATAACCAAGATCAATTCAACAATTTATGTCGTTTTGGTTCTGTCTGCAACACATTTTAAAATAGCCCAATTTAGAAAAACACACACACAAAGGGGCAGATTCAATTAAATGTGGAATCTGCTGGGACCCGTTCTGGCGGCTTTTGTGCCTTTACTGATAAGGGTTGATTTTGCTCGCAGTTTATGGAGGTGTGAGCAGGATCAGCTTTCCATTATAGGCGGAAAAAGGCACAACATGAGCTACCAACGGAAGCTCCTGTTCAACTGAATCTGCCCCTAAGATTCTGTTCTTTGTAACCTTAACACAACCAGTGGAACCTCACATTCACTTGCCATGTGATCCACTACCTCTATAAAGTATACAGATAAATATATGCACTTTACACTAGGTACAAAGAAATGAGAGTATTCCCCTAGTTAAAAACAAAATCATAGGCCTGTGCCTTCCCTTTTCTGCTAGCACTAAAACAGAAATAGAGTGGTCTCCATAAAATTGGCATAGTCAGGCAGGAGACTTTGGGGGGAATTCAATTAGTGGCTGGATATGCCTCGCAGCTAATTGATCACACCAAGCGGTGAAAAGCTATTCAATTAATTAGCCTTTTCCCTGCGCGGTCAACCAGGGATTAATGCACACTAATCCATTTATTCTGCATAAAGTGTGGAATCAATGGGTTGTCCCCGTGGCATTCGGTATGAAAAGCCGGCTGCCGCATGACCGGCAGTTCGATTCTCGGCTGCGGCAGCCCGACAAAACAGCAGAGCCCGGCAGCGGATACCCGACAGCGATGGAAATCCCGATCGTCCCTAAGGTAAGTATAAACTATACTAACCAACCACCCTAACCCTCCTTAGGGGTGCCTAACCCTAACCTCCCCCTCTAAGTGCCCAACACTCCCTTCCCTGCTGCCAGAGGGGTGCCTAATTCTAAGTCCCCCCCGGGGGTGCCTAACCCTAACCCTCCCTCCCCCTAGCCTAACCCTAACCCTCCCGGGGGGGGGGGGGGGTGCCTAACCCTAATTCCCGCCCACGTACCCTAAACCTAACCCCCGCGGCTGTCCGCTTGCGGCGCCCGGCATCCTTTCGATCGGGATACCGGGCACGTGTCTCCCGGCGTCGGGAAAATGACAGGCATCTAAAATCTAGACGCCTGTCATTTAACCCTAGGTGGGATAGAGGATTCGGGAAGCCGGCGGTCGGGATTGCGGCCACCGCCTTCCTAAACGTATCCCGTCCCTGTATATTAAACCCCGTCAGGGTGCCTTTTTTACAGGCTTTTCCTTGCCTTTCTTGAAGCTGCAAGGAAATATCCACTTCAGGGTCTTAACGTGCGGGGTAAACCCCACTAAGTGAATAGGCCACAGCAGGTAATTAGCCGCTGGGTTAGATTCACCTATACATTGTGCTCTGCAATGCTGTTAGGGACTCTAATTATGTCAGTTCAGTGATCTCACAATATATCCATAGTGTTTTACAAGAACATTTAATGACTAAAGTGCCACTCTAACAATACCAGCAGGGTACAGTTGTTAAACCACTATATTTAGAATGCTGATATTTTCTATACCTTTCATACATAGCAAGCAGTGGGGAACTGGATATAACTTGTAAGCAATTTATAAGATTCAGCTACAACTAATAATTCTTATTGCTGAATAAAAATGATTTTCTGCATAAGAATTTTACATCTGTAACAAGTGGGGAATATACAGCTCTCTCAAAGTGAAAGCATGCTATTCTAGCCAATCAGGGGGCACTTCAGGGCCAGGATAGGATTATAAAAAAAACAAAAAACTTTATTTTATTAAAACATGGTTAATTCAAATATCAAGAGACCTACATTAATATCGGTATGTGTAATCATGTACTTGACTTACGTCATGCCTGTGATTGTCATAATCTGGAATACAGGGATATGTATAGACAGTAACGTCCTCATGTGCAAGAAGTTTTGCATGTACAGCAGTGCTTTTCCCATCCGTTTCATTAGGGTGTTTGATAATATCAATTTTTAGAGGAAGCTAAAAACAAAACAAAATACATTACCACCACTTTATTACATTCTTAGAATACTAATGCTAAACGCACATGGGCACTAGCTATGCACTTACAGTATGCTCATTCTGAGTTACAGCTTAGCTTGAGTATTCAAAAATATAGGTAATCCAGCTCTATTGTGAACATAATGTCTTATGCCGCGTATCCAATACGCAACATTACTGAGCGATTGCACGATTACAACATCGTAATAGTGCAATCGCTCAGTAATCGGGCACTAATCGCGCATATTAATGTCGGAAACGACCAGCGATGCTCGCTCCCACTGGTCGTTTCCGAAATCAATCATCGCCCAAACATGCTGGTCAGCCTGACGATAACGTTGTTAGGGGATGAATGATGTGCCTACACTGAACGACTGTGAAACGACTGCACGATTACAATGTTATAATCGTGCAGTCGTTTCTAGGTCTGCTAGTGGATGTGCCCTATTACTTACAATACACACGACAGACCATAAACACAGTAAGCAGCAGTTAAAGTGCATGAAGAGTTTAGGGAAGTGTCAGTGTGTATAGTCATCTTGATCACTATAGAAATTAAATTATATAGATTGACAGGTTTCTAGCTACAGTAAGCATAGTTCACAATGAGCATACCACGATTTACTTTTTCATACCCAGATTATGATGCAACAATTCCAAACATGGAACCAAACTTTACATATAAAAAATGGGCACCTGTAGGAGCAGCAATGACTGCATGGCCACATGAATAATTTGCACTAGCATTGCACCTGAAATCACAATCAGCCTGCAGTCAATAACTAGTCCAGTTAAATATAAACATACTATCTAAGAGTCAGAAACTAAAATGGTGCACTAGAGGTTTTATGGTTACAGGTAGAGATCAGGGGAGAAATATTTCCGAATGCTGGAGGATCATAGGTCTGACCTGGAAGTCACAATCACATGCAGGGCCGTAACTAGGGCACCGCAGGTCAGAGGACGCTGTTTGGGCCGGTCAATTTTCCTGTTTATTATCATTCTCACTTGTAGCTTCCTCTTCTTTCATCCCCAGCATATCCTGGCCTCCCCTATCTCTTCCCTGGCCCTTCCCCATGAGGCCATGACTCTTTTTCAGGTGCACTCTCTTAAGTTCCTATTTAAAAAATGGGGGAAGGGGCGCCAATGCTCTCTCTGGCACAGGGCACCAAAAAGTCTAGTTATGGCTCTGGCCATATAACGCCGGAATCCGCTGGGACAGGTAAGTCACTGCTGGGCCACCAGGAACAATATGTTGACATTTCACTATCTACATAATAAATATCGACATGGTCATTGTCAACATTATGACCATGTTGACATTATCATATTGACATAATGACTGTCTAAATATAATAACCAACCCATTTGCACAAGGCTACCTTCTAGATCATGTTATTGTAAGTAATTTGTTTGTATTGTGATCCCCTCAAAGTACAGTGCTGTTTGCATAAATGATAATAGTAATAATAATACAACTCAGTAGTAAGCAGTAAGCTCAGCTTACTGCTGTTTATGGCTGTACCACATCTATACATGGCCAAGTGGTACAGTCCCACTGCCTTTCCAGCTTTAGTGAATCCTTCCAGACCTTGCAGAGTCCCCACCTTGCTGTAGCACAACGCGCACACAGCATTCGCACATGCACATTAGTCAGCAATCCATCATGGGCAACATTACACTGCCAGCAACTCAGTAGAGGACTCCACGAAGGAGAGTGGCAGCAGTGGACCTTGCCAGGCAGGTATTTGGTATAGTTGTTATATGGAGCCCTTAGAAGGAGATTTATCAAACCATCTAAAATAGACAACTAGAGGTTTTGCCATAGCAACCAGATTTATCTAGTACAGTTTATAAGACGATAGGGAGAATCTGATTGGTTGCTATGGGTAACACCGCCACTTGTCATTTTCAGAAGATTTGATTAATCTCCCCCACAATTATGAATTATAAGGCAGCGTATGTTTACAGTAGGACAAACAAAACCAGTGGGCGTGGTTACATAGCAAAGAAAGTTTCAGCAACTTCCTAAAATCAGAACAAGTGCAAATAGTGGGCAACAAAACTATGGCAGATTCCCCAAATACAATATAAAATAGCTGACGCTGCAGGCCTGCTGTTATTTGTTTTGGATAAAGCTGAGAAAGAAGGAGATTCAGCTTGCTCCAGAGAAACTCTAGTATATATGAATTACTGAAAACAATTAGCAGAGCCACATTGATAATTGCTCAGACGTTTAATTAGGTCACCAATACTAGAAGGTACAATTGGCTTGTTTAAGTAAGCAAGCCTTTCTAGGCTTGCTCCCTGTGCTATGGAATTTCTGAACCTAATTGACAGACTTGGTTGGCCCAGAATTAATTTCTGAGGCAAAATCCTGTTACAAGGTCAGAAAATCCTTTGCAGATTTAAAAGTGAAAACTCAGGAACACAAGTAGCCCTTTCCACAAAGTGAGTGTGTGAGTGTGTGTGTCTTCTGGAGCAGGATAAGACACACATGAGGCTGGACAGAGGTGAAATCACAAGAAGTGTCTCAACTGCACATAAAATTCTCTCAACCCTTTGGAGACAGATTACTTCAGACAAATGGTTGTTAAAAACGGTACAGTTTGCCATTAAAAAAAATTTCCTCGCCAAAAATGTGTACCACTGAAAGATTGCAGTAGCAGGTTACACAAAACCCTAAACATAGCCCTGGCAGAAGGCAAGATAGAATGTGCAGACCCACTGCAGAAAGGTTGGACCAGTCACATTGCCCATAAGGAAATAAAATGGTTCCTTCAGTCCAGTGTTAAATGTGAAAGCTTTGAATCAATATCTGAAATTCAAAAGTTTCCACATGGAAGGCATATAATAAGTGCCATTTCTACTTCAGCAGAATTGTTATGGTCTGAAAATAGATATAAAATCTTCCAAAAACACAGGAGGCTACTAATATTTGGATGGAAAGGTCATCAATATCAGTGGACAGTAATGGTATTTGGCCTCTCCAAAGCCCCTTATAGCTTCACAAGGGTAATGAAATCGGTGCAGTCTCATATCCGCAAAAATCAGTTTATTGCTTACCTGGACAATTTGCTTTTGACAAACATAGATTCACTGAGGGCACATACACACTTAATGATTCGCTTCATGAGCGCTTTCGTTAAATGTTTGCCAGGCTCAATGTCGTTAACGTCATTGAGCCTATACACTGAACTATATTGTCAACGATATTGTTCAGTGACGTCACCGGCAGCATCACTGAACATGCACAACCTGACGATATCGCAGGTTGGCCTGCATGTTCAGGCAATGAAAGATATTGTTAGCGAACTGCGGGAGCGTGAATCGTTAACTATATCTTGCATACACACTGGATGATATTACGAACGATTAAACGATATAGTTATCGTTCACAATATCGGCCAGTGTGTACGAGTCTTAATTCTCATACAACACAGAGACATGACGCTGTCCCTACTAACAGACCTAGGTTTCACTATAAACCATCTCAGATCTATACTGGTTCCAACTCACCAGATTCCCTTCCTGGGGATTAACCTAGATACCATTCTCTCTCACTGAGTGCTCCAGTGGGCAAATGGACTGCAATTCAAATAAAGTTCTCAAAACTTTACACAAACAATATCCAACTCTTCGGGATCTGGCAATAGTGCTTGTAAAGTTGATAGCACTATCACCAGGGTTCTTCCATGTTCCCCTATACTGAAGACAGGCCCAATATTTGCGAAGAGAGCTATTCCATGATGATCTTACACGGTCAGACCACATCAATATAACTTCCCCGGTACTTCAAGAAATTTCCTTTTAGAGCACCATGTCCATTCCGTCTCCCAGACCACTAATAGATCCAACAACAGGCAGTGAATTCTGAGGCTGCCTGTTTCTAAATGGGGTCCTACAACGCAGTGTGAGATAAAGCAGGAAGATTCTGATCTGAGGAGCGATGCAGCAGACAGCGCTGACGATCACAACTTAAGGTTAAGTGTGGGGGGGAGGGCATGGAGAGGGGCAAAGGGACAGACATTGAGGGGGTAAAGGGTTCTCTTTTTTTTTTTTTTTTTTTTTAAATGCTTATTACGTTATTTTGATACTCTAATTATTTTGGCTTAGGGTGCCTTGAAAAATTATAAAGACCGTAAGTGTGCCAAGAACTGAGAAAGTTAGGGAACCACTGCGTTACACTCTAACTTTCAGGATTTCCAAGAGACAAGAAGGACACAGGTCACAACCGTAAAGAGAATAAATCCTAGATTCCAACCTCTTAAAATGTCACACTTGGAAGAGCTAAAAAAGCTTGTTACTTGGATTGTTTACCTTCCCTGCATCAAAGGATATTAGTTACCATAGAAAGTTGCAAATTTGAACAACTGGTAACACTGTTGTATTTTACCAGTATACTTTGTTGCATTACTGAAACTCATGCTCCAACTTGCTACTTCGTTATTATTCAGATATTTATAATAAAAAGCTTAGTTACAAATTACAAATGCATCTACTCTTTCTTAACAAATAAGTCATTCTATTTACAATTCTACAATACAAAGGGAATGGACTGCCATTAGTAAGCTTCCGAAAATATGAAAAGTGGCTGCAGCTGTGCACCCAGCTGACAGAGGGTTTGCATGTGACCTCTGTGCACGACCTAGCTTTCCCGCTAGGCTGCTTTAGCTGGGTGCTCGACTTCAAAAGGGCAGATTGCACCCTGCCCTTATGGCGGTGCCTTCTCGGCACCATGCTAAGACAAGCCCCGGATGCTGTCCCCACCAGCACCCCCAAGAGTGATGAAAAGAGGGCACGTCTTACAGACACGCCCCCTTTTTCATGGTAATGACCCTTTTCAGGGGGGAGGGGGGGGATGTGGAGCGAGAGTGCCCTTTCTACAGTCCTGCGCCAGACCAAGAATTAACACTATGAACCTCCTGCTCTGTGGTGCATGCAGCTGCCGGTTTATGATTAGCAGGGGAGTGATTTTCTATCACTCTCTCTGCTTTCAGCAGATCTTCGAGGGTTTGCTGCCTATGCCCACTAGCTGTTGCTAGGTGGCAATCCTATTCCCTAGTTCAAATTCAGTTTGCAGATTACTGCAAACTACAGTCAAGAGCCTAAGCAGTGGCTCACTAATAGTTACTGGTGAGGCTCACTTGCTTTAATGAGATCGACATGTATAAAAACTAAAAGAGAATGGGGAAGCAAACATAGAAGACATAAGTGCTACACATGGAGATACAAAGATATCAGCTGCTTAGATATGTGTGTGACATATTTATTATGTGTGTTCCCAGATACCATGTTTTCTATTAAATGGGTTCTAATAAAAAGGCATCTGGCTACAATGCATCAAATTGGTCAGAGGTACCAAGACCATTTTATTATTTCCAAAGTATGGTATTTGTGAATGCAATTACATAAACAGATAAACAGTATATATGTAGCATTTTTCTGGCAGGTAATTTGTCCAACATGAATAAGACATCATCATATATAGTACATCATATATAGTAAGTTAATTAGATGTGGAGGGCATTCTGCAGATAGGATTAATCAACCACAATAGCATAAGTAGATATAGCAGCATCAGCAGAAGTAGTCTTTTATTTAAAAATATTAGGCAACGTTTATATAACTGGATCCTGCTAGCTACCGAATCTCTCCCTGATCGGGTCTTTCCTCTACCATCCCTAACCCATTGTTTCTCCCATTTACCACCACTACCCCTCCTCCCTTTTAGAATGTAAGCTCTCTCCACCTGTTTCATCTCTCGCCCAGTAATTCTGGCTATATGCTACAGCTTGTATTTATATCAATATGTTATTTAATATAAATTATGTTACTTTGTTGCCTTGTTTACCCTGTTTTGTACCTTTACTATGTACGGTATGGGGGAAATTTGTGGCGCCTTAAAAATAACTGTAAAAGGTGCATACACACACAACGATTTAGTAAATGAACGATTTTAGTAAACGATTTTTGTTCACTTTTCAAGGGAAAAGTGAACGAAAATCGTTTACTAAAATCATTAATTTACTAAATGTAATGAAGATTTTTTTGAACTACAAACGATTTTTGCATATTCCCTTACTGAAAATCGTTAAGTGGGTCAGTCTGACTAACTACAAATGTGAACACGCATGATGGATAATCGTTCATCATTTTAACTCAAAGTGAACAATTTTTTCAACGATTTCGTTAACGATAATCGTTAAAAAAAATTGTGTGTGTATGCACCTTAAATAATAATAACAATACCATTGTTTTATGTGTCATGGGGAGATGAACCAAACCTTTGAGAGAGATAAGGTGAAGTCGTCCAGCTTTTAACTGTCATTTTACAGCCAGTGCTAGATAAATGATAGCTATAAGCTGATTGGTTGATATGGACAACTTCTCCAGTTTCTCTATCCCAAAGGTTTGATACATATCCCCCTAATAGTCAGAATAAACAGAATGTGGAATGTCCTAATAGGATGTGATGCACATTGGCACATGCAAATGAGTATGCAAATTAAATTGTAAGCCATTATCTTCTGTTCATTATAATTAAAGGTGTACATGGGCCCTGGAATAAAGTAGCTACAATAAAACACAGTGGGCAAAGTGCAGAGTAGACATTTCATGGGACAGATATTAGGAGATAAGATAGATTTCTTACTTTCACAGATGGGATATCCCCTGTGGGCACGCTCTCTACAGGTACATAGCAGGTGTAGCAATAGAACATTCTGGAGCTGTTACATTTCGGACACTTTGACCTCCCTTTCTTTTGTGCCATTTCAAGTACTTTTTGAGATGAGACTTGTAAATTATCCAACATGTCATTTTCTGATGATGAACTGGCTTTTCCTTGTTTGTCATTGGACATAATTCACACGAGGCCTATGGATTTCAAATATACATAGAAAACAACATATAGGCTTAACTGAGAATGGTAACAAACACATAAAATATAGCAGACCTACATGTGTTAGTACTGTGCTCTTCATCACTGTAGAATGCAAATATTACATTTTATTTTAAATGCTGAAATGTTTAAATGATATGTTAAAGGCGTTCCTACATTTATGGGGAAACACAAGACTTTTTAAATCAGAGAAACTTAAACTGGGTACACACTTGTTGATATATATCATTAGATCAACGAACGATATATAGCGAGTGCATCGGCGGATGTATACACTCAGTGCTTAAAGTGGTCCTAGAGAAGTGGTGGAACTCACCGCCCCCCCTTGGTACTTTTTTAATAAAAGGACAGCGCACGCTGCAGACGCGTGCCAAAAAAAGGGTGTGGTCTCAGGAAAGGGGCGTGGTCACAATAGTATTTCCAAATCAAATTACACCACACAGCAGCACAATCTTGATTCACATTACACCACATAGTAGTGTCCATTATTCATGTATAACACACAGAAGTGCCCCTTTTACACAATGACCAAAGAAGTAAAGCCCCTTACACATAATGCCCACTGTAGTGGTGCCCCTTATACAATGCCCACTGTAGTGGTGCCCCTTAAACAATTCCCAATGTAGTGGTGCCTCTTATGCAATGCCCACTGTAGTTGTAGTGACACTTATGCAGTGCCCACAGTGGTAGTACCCCTTATGCAGAGTCCACAGTAGTGGTAGTGCCTCTTATGCAGTGCCTACAGCAGTGGTGCCCCTTATACAATACCATTAGTATTCCCCCTGTAATAGTGCCCCCAACAGTAGTGCCCCTGCAATGCCCACAGTAGTGGTAGTGCCCCCAACAGTAGTGCCCCTGCAGTGCCCACAGTAGTGGTAGTGCCCCATATGCAGTGCCCTCAGTAGTGATAGTGACCCTTATGCAGTGCCCACAGTGGCAGTGCCCCTTATGCAGAGCCCCCCTAATGCCCCCATTAGTAATCCTGTAATAGTGCCCCCAGTAGTAGTGCCACATGAGTAATGCCCCCAATAGTAGTGCCCCCTGAGTAATGCCCTCAGTAGTAGTGCCCCCCATAGTGAAGCCGCTTAATAAAAAGAAACAAAAAAACGACCTAATACTTACCTTAAGTCCCGCTCTCCCTTCTGGTCCGTGTGGCTGCTCCTCTAACTATGGGAGAGAAGTCATGACGTCTCTCCCATAGGGCACTGCGGGAGCCGAAGCTCAGGGGTGAGCTCCAGCCTCCGGCTGCCGCTGCAGGGAGGGAGCCGGGTGCCCGCTGGTAACAAAATCTCAGCGTGCGCCCGGCAAATGGAGCCTTCCTGCTGCACCGGGCTAAGGTGGGTCGGTGCAACTGGATCAGTCTCCAAATAGAAGTGACGGAACGCAGTTCCGCCCCACTTTAACCCCTGTATACACGATATGTCTGTGAACGATGTCCTTCACAGACATACCAGGTCAGCCCTGCAGCACAGCCAAAGTGTCTGGCTGTATGTAAGGGCAACCCATCGACCACCCAGACACGGGCATCACAACTGGACGGGCAAATTTGAATGCCTTCCTAATTGTGATGTCAGGCCATACATATCGATCGGCTGATTGGTGTGTGTAGCTTACAAATCGGCCGCTCGGACTGCATTCATATGTACCCAGCATTACAATGTTATGATTTAATCTCCCTGCACTATCCAGGTGGAAATATTATACTATGGTTGTAAATGTGTTCATAAACAAATGTATTAAGAAGGAAAAAATTTGTGGTGTTCCAAACATAATGATAGGCCATGCTTAGTGGTGACATTTTCACTCCTGCAAGATATGCACCTTTGCGTTCCACAGTGAAAAGCAGAAGTTCAGATGGACCATGAATTTGCTCAAAGATGTAATATACTTGTGACGGCAGGGACCTGTAGAAACATATGAAATTGCACATTTGCAATACTTTGCACAGTGTACTATTATTAAGCAACCTAAATTTATTAACTTTACTATTTTATTCCTCCCAAGAATGGAAACTGCTTTACAATACACTAATTACTGACATCTGTGTGCTTCCTTACAGGTATCACACACAGAGATCAATTCAATTAGGAGCGATTTATATTTTGCAAATTTGCAGCTTAAAAATTACGCACATAGCTGCTAATTTTCATTAAGCGTGCTCACGCAATTTCACTGTAAATGTCTATTCACAAAGATTGAGGAGATGAAATGTGATATTTTTATTATTAATAGTGGTAAACAACTATAGCTAGCAGGTGTTTTTCAGCAAAATATAGGCTTTACATAATTTTGGGGTTGAGTCTTTACATAACATGTTGTAAAAACCATGGCAAATCACATCTGTAGCTTCAAAAAGGCCTTTCCCATCCATGGCCACAACTAGGGGTGTGCGAGCAGTACCACTGCCCAGGGTACAATACCCTGCGGGCGACTCCGTTGCGGCCCCTCAGCACCTGCATTTGGCTTGGCACCCTGCAGCCTTTGGACACACCCTGTAAGTCTGTACAGCTGCCCTGCCTCGATGTGACATCATGATAGGAGACAAATATCGCTCTGCACCAGCACTGTTCCCTTCATTACACCTCTACATACAAGCACCATATCATTTAACCCATTATTCTGTTTGTTAGAGAAAATCACCTAATTAAAAAATAACCCACCCCCCCAGGTAGTGTATCAGAGGTTCAACTCTGTGTCCTGACATTTTATCTTAAAAATCAGTGCTTTTCCCAGCTTTTCACATGCATAAGGGAAGTTCAAATAAAGGAGATGTGGTAGCACATACCCAATCTCTGTACCCAATTCAATGCAAACTGCTCCACATTGAATTGCCCCCTTTATGTTAATACCTTTTCCTATTTTACTGTAACTTGCATCCATAGACCTCATACCTGTACCAGCATACCTAATAAATATAATACATAATATAATAACCATTTTGTAATTGTCAACATTGGCTGCATATTATTCTGAGGTGCCCACACACATAACGATGTCCTCACGATACGATTTTATGGCCAATTTCCTCATGAACTTTCACGGGAGCTCCCTTGCCGTCGTGATCACGATTTGGAGTTAAAAATGTCCAATCTGACTAAAGATCCATCTTGCAGCCAATGCATTGTATCCCAGATTGGCTAATCTGCCCTACAGCACGGCAGATCAGAAGATGCGATATATGATAAGCGGGGACGCACATCGGCATCGTGCTCGTGAGTATAAACTCACGATTTGTACTTTTTATACCCGATTCGTCGTCACGATTTGTCGAAATCGGCCAAATCGTAATGTAAAATGTCGCTGTGTGTGGGCACCTTTAATCTAAATGGTACTGTAGCAAAACAATTTCATATTATAAATCGTAGACAACAGCTAAACCTGATCAGAATTAATTTATCAAATTTCATGGTCTTCAAAATAAACCCTTTGCAGTACGTTCCCCATGTATTTCTTCAAAACAAGACAGGTGTCAATGACTGTAATAAGCCCGTTTATAGACCCCTCGGACTCTTAAGCAGCTTGTAGATTTGAACTGCATTATCACATAATGAACAAACAACGTAATTGCTTCTAAAGCCAGGTGACCTTATACTATATTGTACTACTACACGCACATATCCACAACAATGTAAACGTAGCATTTACCTGAGCACTTATAGAGCTAAACGTCGCATAAACACAGAGCTTCTTCAGTATATTCGCTATACAAAGGTGTCATATAAGATATCACAGCTGTGCGATCTGAGACACATGAGTCTGCACCAACCAGTATTATTGTTATTATTATGCCATTGTACCGTACATCATATATTACACGAGGTGCTGTGTGGCAGGAGCACGCTGGCTGGGGGGAAGCTCCGGGTACAGGATACACCAACCACAGGCTGGCAGCGGCGTCACGTGTCACACAGGAAGAGGCCGCCGAGATGGACGGGGAGGAGTGTAAATAAACTAATATTACATATATGACAGTAACCCCCCATGTAATCACGCTTTGCTTAAGCATCAATCAAATAAACGGATATTTAATAGCATTTTCCGGCATTAAAAATGCCTGTTACCAAACACTTGCATTATCCTGCAGTTTCTGTAGAGCACAAACATCCTTCGTGTCTGTGCGTCCGTATAAGTGTTGTGGTGCCGAGACGTAATAAACAATATATTTGTTTCCTACAGCAATAGCAGAATGTCATGTAACTCAATCTCTCCACAGAACACAGTGTCCATGCTTCTTTCCCCCCCATGTGCTGGGGGACAGAATTTAATGCAACACCGATAAAGGAAGCTGTTGCCATTGGCAACTGTAAACACACCAGGCAGGCTCCGGCCTAAGTAAAGAATTGGTGAGTAACTTAAATAAAAAAATAAATTATGACAGAATTTTTCTGCATGACTTTTTATGCGTATGCACAACACACTGGTTTATTCAGTGAGGTAGCACAATGTGGTCTCTTCACTGCATACAGTCCTAAGGAAGCTGACCATAGCGTGCACTGTGCAAAACAGACTTCATATTATTTATTAACAGATAACAAAGTGATATTTGCTGTGCGAGGTATGTGCACATAAAAACCAGGATATTCTTGTGAAAAATGCTTTGCCAGTGATGTCACTGTGCTAATGTGTTGTGTGTAATTTTTACTTCAATATTTTTGCAGCAAAAATGTATTTAAGTAAAATAATGAAATACAACTTAATATTTTGCATGATACTGGCATTCACAGCCCTGTCTTATTACTGTGCACATTTATACATATTTAAATTATAGTTCAAATTTATGGAATATTCTGCCATGTATGTGTGCCCTATATAAGTAACTGTTAATAAATAAATGATATGTATGTAATGAGATTGTTAGGAATTAAACGCTCTAATGTACAGTATATAGATTATTTACTAATAACAAATGTATCACATTTCTGCTTGTGTGAAAGATGCATATTATAGCAATATAAAAACTAGGGGTGTGCACCGGCCACTTTTCGTGTTTTGTGTTTTGGTTTTGGATCTGGATCTTTCTTCGTGTTTTGGATCTGGATTGGTTTTGCCAAAACCACCCTTCCGTGTTTTGGGTTCTGGGTTTTGTGTTTTGGATCTGTATTTTTTTGAAAAAAAAGCATAAAAACAGCTAAAATCACAGAATTTGTGGGTTTTTGTACTCCTATGCTATTATTAACCTCAATAACCTTAATTTCCACTCATTTCCAGTCTATTCTGAACACCTCACACCTCACAATAGTGTTTTTATGTCCAAAAGGTTGCACCGAGGTAGTTGGATGACTATGCTAAGCGACACGAGTGGGCGGCACAAACACGTGGTCCATCTAGGAGTGGCACTGCAGTGGCAGACAGGATGGCAGTTTGAAAAACTAGGCCCCAAACTATACAAATTCAAAGAAAAAAAAGAGGTGCAAGATGGAATTGTCCTTGGGCCCTCCCACCCACCCTTATGTTGTATAAACAGGACATGCACACTTTAACAAACCAAACATTTCAGCGCCAGGGTCTGCCACACGACTGTGGCTGAAATGATTGGTTCGTTTGGGCCCCCACAAAACAAGCTGGCAATTAATCTGTCCCTGCACAAACTGGCTCTACGGAGGCAAGATGTCGTCCTCATCCTCCTCATCCACCGATTCCTCACCCTCTTCAGTGTTGTGTACATCCTCATCCTCACAGAGTATTAATTCGTCCCCGCTGGAATCCACAACCACAGGTCCCTCTGTACGTTCTGGAGGCTGGTCTCCCTGGAAGAGTTGATAATTCATTTTATGAACATCATCTTCTCCACATTTTGTGGAAGCAACCTCCTACGCCTTTCGCTGACAAGGTTCCCGGCTGCACTAAACACTGTTTCGGAGTACACACTGGAGGGGGGGCAACTCAGGTAAAATAGAGCCAGTTTGTACAGGGACCTCCAAATTGCTTCTTTTTCCTGCCAGTACAGGTACGGACTGTCTGACATGCCTACTTGGATGCTGTCACCGATGTAATCCTTTAACAGACAGACGCACGCTTGTCGCTGCTGCTTTGAGGATGCAGGTGCGGCTACAGCCCACACAATTCACAAAGACAGAAAAAAGAAGAATATTTTTATTGTTTGTGTAGCACACTTTGAGGGTGTCACCACCCTTTAACAGACAGACGCACGCTTGTCGCTGCTGCTTTGAGGATGCAAGTGCGGCTACATCGCACACAAGTCACAAACACATTAAAAAAATAGTTTTTTATTTTTTGGAGCACTTTGAGAGTTACACCACCCTTTAACAGACAGACGCACGCTTGTCACTGCTGCTTTGAGGATGCAAGTGCGGCTACATCGCACACAAGTCACAAACACATAAAAAAAATAGTTTTTTATTTTTTGGAGCACTTTGAGGGTGTCACCACCCTTTAACAGACAGACGCACGCTTGTCGCTGCTGCTTTAAGGATGCAGGTGCGGCTACAGCCCACACATTTCACAAAGACAGAAAAAAAAAGAAGAATATTTTTATTGTTTGTGGAGCACACTTTGAGGGTTACACCACCCTTTAACAGACAGACGCACGCTTGTCGCTGCTGCTTTGAGGATGCAGGTGGAATCTAGACGGGATTTGGAACCGGGGACACACTACCTCCATCAATTGTCTAAATCCCACTGCACTAATGGCGGATACCGGACGCACGTCTAACACCAACATAGCAGTCAAGGCCTCAGTTATACGTTTTGCTTCAGGATGACTGCTGTCGTACTTCATCCTCATCGCTAGGGACTGTTGGAGGGTCAATTGTTTAGTAAAAGTAGTGATGTTCCTAATTCCTCTCTGGGATGATGAACAACTCCCAGCAGCAGCAACAGCACTAGGAGGAAGTGGTTCTTGATCTTTCCCTATTTTATTTTTATCGGAGAAAGTTTGGTCCTCCATTTATGTTATATTGATATATACGTGCGGCTAAAGCGCACACAAACACAGAAAATATTTTTTTATTTTTGCTGGAGAGTAGTGCACTTTGTGGGTTACACCACCCTTTAAGAAATGAGCCAGCCGGCTCTTTACTTATGGGACACAGGCGCACGCTTGGCGCTGCTCCTTTGTTGATGCACGTGCAGCCACAGTGCACACAAGTCACAAACACAGAAAATATTTATTTTTTTTGGTTTGGAGTGTACTTTGGGGGTTACAGCACCCTTTAACGGTCAAGCCAGCCGGCCCTTTACTTATGACACAGGCGCACGCTTGGCACTACTTTGTTGATGCACGTGCGGCTACTGCGCACACAATTCACAAACGCAGAAAATATATATTTTTTTGGTTTGGAGTGTACTTTGGGGGTTACAGCACCCTTTAATGGTCAAGCCAGCCGGCCCTTTACTTATGACACAGGCGCACGCTTGGCACTACTTTGTTGATGCACGTGCGGCTACTGCGCACACAATTCACAAACACAGAAAATATATATTTTTTTGGTTTGGAGTGTACTTTGGGGGTTACAGCACCCTTTAACGGTCAAGCCAGCCGGCCCTTTACTTATGACACAGGCGCACGCTTGACACTACTTTGTTGATGCACGTGCGGCTACTGCGCACACAATTCACAAACACAGAAAATATATATTTTTTTGGTTTGGACTGGAGTGTACTTTGGGGGTTACAGCACCCTTTAACGGTCAAGCCAGTCGGCCCTTTACTTATGACACAGGCGCACGCTTGGCACTACTTTGTTGATGCACGTGCGGCTACTGCGCACACAATTCACAAACACAGAAAATATATTTTTTTTTGGTTTGGACTGGAGTGTACTTTGGGGGTTACAGCACCCTTTAATGGTCAAGCCAGCCGGCTCTTTACTTATAACACAGGCACACTGTCTCTCCCTGTGTAATGGACGAGAGTGGCCCAGAGCATATTTTTGTACTGGGGCCCACCACTCACAAGTTCTGCCACTGGTGGCCAGGGATTTCCCTTCATATCAGGAGCCAACCTTGAGCACTGGGACTTCCCGGCTGAGCAGATAGAGTATTGCCATGTGATAGGCTCCATTCCTGGCTGAGCCCCGGGATCTCCATGCTTGTCCTAGGCGCAGCATGGCGGGAAGAGCGGCTTCGGGCACAGGGATCGTGCTGATAACAGCCAGCATCACAACCTTGTTTGATGATGTGAGTACTGCAGGACACGTGCACTCACTGGCTCTGGTGGGGAAAGATAGACTAACTAGCCCTACACCCAGGCCTTACAGTACAGTACCCACCCTAATCACCACACCAGCATCTGGATGTCATACCCTACACCCGGCCCCAGGGACATACACTACCCACTCTACCCCCCAGCTCCAGTGACATAAACTACCCAGCCTACACTCCAGTCCCAGGGACAGACACTTCCCTCCCTACCCCCCCATGCCCAGAGATATACACTACTCACTCTACCCTGGCCCCATAGACATAAGCTACCATACCCACATTAGATACATCACACCTCTGAGAAATTTATTGTGCGTTTTTTTCCGTCACAGTTATGTGGTAGAAAATCGAGGGCCACATGCTTGTTTGCCCCCCAGTCTTAAAATTGCCAGCCAGTCCCTGCACATGCATCATCATTAGCATCAGCACCAGCTCCAGCCCATACTTACGTACTCTCCTGGAAGTAGCTGGAGTCTCCCGAATTTTCGAGTAGCCCCCTGCAACCCCAGAAGAGTGTCCGGATCTCCCGCATCCCACCCACTTCTTGTGAAGTGGGCAGGATGGGAGATAATTGCCGGACCCGTGATTTGCGGCAGTTTGCTGTGCCAGTGGTGGGACCTAATTATATAGGAGCACGACCCCGGCCTCCCAAAGGCCAGCTCCTGAAGAGATTTACAAAGTCGGCAAGTATGCTCCATCCCCACGCTAGGTGCAAGAGATAAGTCAGAAACAGGCTTCCTCTCACTTGCTTGAGACTCATAATTGCATGTACCTTTAGCTACACGTCCATGACACTCCCGTGACACTTCCACAAGTCTGAACAGTTCTGTACGATTGCATTGTTGACAGCCATTTAATGTCTCAAAATGCCCTTTTCATAGAAAAACAGATCTGGCAAAGACTCAGAATAGGATGGAGATATTTAAAAATATGTAAATTCGCATCTTTGCAAGTGCCGTATGCTAAAACTTGCCATTTGCATGTGAGATCACCGGAATATTTTAATAAGGTTCTACTGATATCTGCTACAGCTCTTCAAATTTTAATCGTAAAAGGAGTTCCCACAGGTTTGTATGGGAACTGTAAAATTGCCAGATTTACCAAGATTAGCTTTCCAGAGCTCTGCTAACTCCCAGTGGTTTATGTTGTTCAGTGCATATGGGCCTGAGGGTCAGGGACACCTAGAGAAGACCCCACTGTGTATAGTGCAGCTGATGCCCCCTCAATGTATTCTGACAATGACTGTATGTTCCAGATAATCCAGAAATTATTCTTATTGGGGCAATAATACAACAGGGCATACCAGTGGCTTAACAGGGCTTTTCGGCGCCCTGTGCCGACCAAGCCCCCTGAGCTCATGACGTCATGACAAGGGGGGGCGGAGCTGCCAGCGCTGGGAAGGACTACACTTTCCGGACCATTCAACTTGCACAAAACAGCATTTAAGTACTGCTCTTACATAAAGCCATAGCAGTGTCTTTCTACAGGCGTATCGGCCTGCTCCCCAGGTAGTGAGCGATTACCCAGAGAAGCTGACACACCTTTTATCAGCCTCTCACAGGTGGTCTGGCAATCAAGGCTGCTCATTACCTGGCTAATTACTACACAGAAGTACAGTATCTAGGACATATACTGTACATGCAATGATTTGGGCATACTTCAGCCTTTTATCAAGTCTTGACAAAAGGGCTAAAGTATGCCCAAAATGTTGCTGCTTTCATTTGGCAAATATGCTTTAAGCCTAATAAACACTTTGGTGTTTCCTGAATGTCTGCAGTGCCATGCATCTTTATACTTTATTATTCTATGGATCATAATTTTCAGTTAACGGGTCTTAGACCCGATGATTCTAATTTGTTATCGTCGCTATTCGCGGCAATAAGTAATTAAGCTTTGCTAGGATGTACTAAAACATGCCCGCAGGGACAGGGCCTGTCCCTGCAATGTACTTTGAGTGAAGAGACTGTTTCAACTGTCACTTCTCTAATTGGATTCTTGTGCGCTACTGCGTATGCACGATCTGCTGTCCATGAGGCGGCCATTGCCAGGGATTGTTCCGTAGCAACTCTCTCCTTGTAATTTTTACGAAATGTAGCGCATAGGTTTTGGTGGCTAACGTCCTCTTCAGATAGCGTTAGCTGCGGGGGAAAACTCTTGGTACATCCGTCAGCTTCACAACTGCATCTGCTGTTGGAAATGGAGATATCTGCGGCGGTCCCTCTATGGTACATTTGGGATATACTAAATATTTGCAGATATCCCCTGAAAATGGGTGTTTTCGTGATATATACTGCATATATTTGATTAATTGGCTCCAATATAAATCTACTCTGGCACCCTACCATTATCTTTATTGTGCCCTGCATTTAAGTTTTTTGCCCTGTTTTTCATCTTTGTCCCCCTCACCCCCCTCGTCTCACATCTCTATCCCCCTACCTCCCCGTCTCTCGTCTGTGACCCGCTCGCCTCCTTTCTCAGTGGATGAAATTTGATGGCCCAAAAATGATCGGGTGTGATTGGCACCCATTCCAGCAAGTCTTGAGCAGAAGACGTCACAGCAGGTCGGCAGACATAGGGATGGCTTTTTGTTTTGCTTTTAATATGATTTGCTGTTTTAAATTTCGGTATTAAACATGCTGAGAAACATTAGCTTGTTAAAGCTCCCTCTTAAAAAATGCACCCCTATGTATGTGTACTTTTTTATTATGCTGCTTTTCTGCTTATACTGGTTTGATTTTCCTTGATAGTTTGTGTTTCCTCTGTGTTTGTAGTTGTCTCTTTGTGTGTCCTTTGCATTTTTTTGTGTGTATGCTCAGTGTTAAAGGAGTATGAAGTGATGATAAAGTGCTGATAAACTGATTGAGTTTAGTTCTTGGTGGTGGTGAATGAAATTGTTTGGGGTGTGAGAGAAAGTTCAGTGCTGGGCTCAGGTTAAAGACCCATCCAGTGCTCTATGTGTGCATGTGCACTTGATGATGTCATCATAAACACGGTGATGTACTCAACACATAGCAATATAGTTGTGTATACACAAACATGTCCATGAGAATACCTGGTATTCTTGTGATGTATGCACAACATGACCACTGCTTGTGTTGGGTCTGGACATCAGGCAGAGGATAGAGATACCCCTGCTTATTAGCAGGGACAACCATTGACCATCAATGGTTAGCAAACCATGAATGGTTTGCCACCAATTGTTGATGGTTTTGCCATTAATGCGGAGGTCTGATGGTTCTCCACCATCGATTGCAGAGAGCATGGCCTAGTGTGTTTTTACCCCGTTGCACAGTTGGCACAGTTGTTGCAGTGATAGCCATCAATTATGCAAACCATCTATAACTTACTGTCAGTGGTTTGCAGCCATCAATGTAAACCATTGGTAGAAATTAATTCTATGGCAATATTTACTGGTGGGTGCTTATCGTCTTGACAGAAAAGGCAATACAAAGATAATAGGAGTTAGTTGTACACTGAGTGGATGTGGGACGTAGCTAGCAAAACAATCAGAGGGAGTAGCATCAGGAGGGGGTAGAAGAGGCTGTAGAATAGAGATGGGGTTTAAGAGAGCATGGTGATGGGAGTAAAAAATGGTTATTATAGAGGGTGAGAGGCATATGTCACCAGGCAAGGAGGCATGTGTCTAATGACAGAGTGCCTGATTCATACAGTAGATGTACATTCATCTGATGATGAACGTACATCTCCAAAGGTTAGGGGTCTGCACCTGCCCAGGTTACATTCTGTGCATGTACAGAACAGGCCTTGCAATTACGACCGAAACCTCCCCCCCCAGCCACAGCATGATTGGCATGCTGCGGCGTTTGCGGGGCGAAGCAAGGGCATGGCTAGTCACCGGTCCCGGAAACTGGGGCATGCCGCCCCTGCTTTCCGGGAGAGATGAGGCCAGGGTCTGTGGCGGCAGATGCAGATACCTGTCCTCTGAAGTGACCAGGTCAGGCTGCGGGAAGTTTCAGCTCCATTCATTGTGACCATCATTTGCGATGGTGCTCGCAAATGTAGCAAGGAGCTGACTGACCCCCTCTTCTGCATTTGCATTAAGGTGGACGGAATTGCAAAGAAGTTTGTGTGCGGCTCTGCAATTCCATACATCTCTGAATTGGGCCCAGTTGGAAAGCTTTGAAGATAAAGTAAGTAGCTTGAATTGACTTCAGTAGATAATGTGCCAGTGAACGTGAAGTACAATATTGTAAAGTGTTGCAACATATATGAAGTAACTAGAGAAGAAGATCAGTCTTGCCACAACATTGATGTGGGGATAGAAGGGTGTTTAGGTTGGATTGTAGTGCCCACTTGAATCAAATTGCAAAATGTGAAAATTGATCTGGTCATTAAGGGATGAAAACCCTCTTGACTGAAAACAGTTAAAAATGTCTGCAAACCAAGAGATTTTACATACCTCTATTAGTTCAGATGACATCAGCCTAGTGCAGCCTGGAGCCGGCAGCCGCCACAGCAGCGATAGCGACAGCTACAGCGGGCCGAACGGTCATGTGATATGACCGTTCATACATTGCCCAGGCTATCGGCGCTGCTTTCTTGTAGATAGCAGCGCCGATAATGACAGGGGCGCATAGCACCCCTGTCATTTACCGCCAAACCCCCGATCATACATCGGGTAGAAGTGGTATCAGAGTACATAACATGCGCTGATACCGCCTCTAAGCTTCTTAAGTCTCCCCCATTGTGCCTTATAACCAATGCAGGAAAAACATACTAATGATCCCATTTGAATGTACTGTATATATCTCTATTTTTTATTTATATAACCGGTTCATAATAGGGATAAGGTGCAATCAGGGAGAATGCTAGACTCTACAGGGAGTCAGGGACATTGCTACTATTTCAGGGAGTCTCCCTGACAATCATGGAGAGTTGGCAAGTCCATTATCATATATAGATTATGCCTTTATGGGATTGTGACTGGTTTGGTAGATCATGTGTAAGGGCTGGTAAAAGTGTGTGTGTGCTACATTGCAATTTCCAGCCTGGCAGACTCTCAGGCAGCACTGATGTGAGACAATACGTGTTAGATGTACTTTCCAAAATGTGAAATGATAGTTGCTAAATCTAATAAATATGTAATTTACTGTGAGGCAGGCTCTTTAATGCTGGATAACTTTACCTTGGATAAAGTACAATTAAGTGTGGTGGATTGCCAATAATCTTGTGCAATAAATACTGAAACCGATAAATAAAGCAGAAGAAACTGTAATTATAACCAGCTGTGAAATGGCTGGAACGACTATCAGGGGGTTGGGATTTCAGAGCTGGTAGCAACTAACTGCAGTTGGGTCTCTGCTGTTATTCCCGAATTTAGTTAAAATGTGACTGTCTCACACTCCATATTATTAGCCCATCTAAGTACCATCATCATCACATGCTTTAATAATATGCACTATAGCTTTGTACATAAAGCAAGGTTGATATAGTAAAATACTGGAAACTGTTGGACCTTTCATCACCCATCTAATGTGACTGACTTGTTTGTTGTATTTATTTATTTTTTTCATTTTCCTGTCTCTTATGCTAGTTTTACTACTTATTATTATTATGTTTTTGATCCTGTTGTATGAAAACATTAATCTGTTTTGTCTCCGCAAACACTTAATAAAATAATCAGGTCAGGATAAGAACTGGATTTACGGATCCAAGAGCTTAAACCATTTCCAGTGGAATAGAGCTGCATAAGATGAGCAGTGGTCTGTGGAAACTCACATTGACGGCTGTCACTTTTTTGAGAGAGATTGCACACACATCTGCATGCCAAATGGTGGCATCTGCAGTAGCAGATTGGCGTGTTGCTTGCTGATTGTGGTCTAGGGTCATTTATGCACCTTGCATGGAAAAATAAGATTCTGTTTCACAGAACAAGATATTTCAATGAGAACAAGTAGTGGAGAGCATACATTTATAACGGTATAGCTTGTTCCGCAGGTAGGAGGCACAGAGTTGTTTCTGCCTGCAAAAGGGGTGATCCTAAAGTGACAATGTGTTGGACTTTAAAGTAATATTTTTACTGGCACCTCCCCAACTGTCCCTAATTTGCATGGACACTGCCAGTTTGAGGGAACTATCCCATTGTTTCTAGATCAGCGGGTTTGTCCTTACTCACAGGAAACTATATCACTGCCCAACTACTTGAACGGGTCTGCTCCACTGGCAGATGTCTTTGGTGCCTGCTGCTGCTCAGTGTTGTTTATTTTGGGAATGGAGTGTTTGTGATGGCTTAGCACATCAGAAGTGCTAGATACTCTCATGGGGGGTGCGGCCACACCAATTGTATTGTGTGCACACATTTTCTAACTGGACATCTTCTTTCTGTCGTGTCCCTATTTGGACATATCCTATGTTGGGACGTATGATTTCCATTCATACATAAACTTTAAAAAGTGTTATTTATGTTTTAAAATGGAATGCACCTGCAAACAAACACAAGGATTGATGCAAGGAAACAATCTAGTTAGTGCACATTTGTCTGAGCAGATACTGACAGAATTTTCTAATAAATCATGTTGTCCCATTGGAATCTCTGTACGAATACACTTTTAATATTGAAAATGGCAAAATATAGTTGACATGCATTAAACTGTACGTGTTGGACCATGCTGCCTTTTAATGTGATGGGCCAGGAATGTATTACATATAATTCTTTAAAAATGATTTCACACGACAAAGGGTATGAATTGCTGAGAGGATGTGAGCCACTTTATACTCTGCATCTGACTTGTGGGCTGTCAACCAGACCACCCAGTACTAATTTTATAGTTAAAGGCCGCTATATACTGAAAGTGATGTAACAAGGTGAAAACATATTTTTTGATATACAGTATAAAAGATATGAGCCTGTTCGCTTGACAACGTCAAGTCATTGAGGTTAGAGGTCAGCCTTGAGAGCTAAAGGGTTAATACTGCGTGACAAGTTGAACACAGGAGATTTGCCAAACTTCTGAATGACCTAAGTAAACCATCTTCCCATCTCCCTGGGTGATGACATGCAAGCGAGACAGCTTTACCTCTACTTTAAGCTGATCCAGATGCCAGCTCAAAGGCAGCGTAATGGTTAGGAAAAGAGTTGCCCTTTGATGTTTGAAGAAGATACAATACATACAGGCGGCACAATTTGAATACTTGCTTGTTTCCTGCTTCAGCATCAGCTTTACAGAACAAGCTGGCTTACTTGTTGGACACCAGATTTCTCTGAACTGCAAACCCATACTTAAACACCAGCGTGCCTGCACTGAGAAAGTTGTGTAACAATATTATTTATTTTCTTCTTTTGGTATCTTATGCAACATCGTTATTTAAATATGTTGTGAATTATTACATAAAGGACCAAATGTATAATGTTTCTAGACGATCAAACATTCATCACTGCATTTTTAAATATCTGGTGTCATAATTTTCTTTAAAGTTTCTATTATATTACAAGACATGCAGGCCATACCTAAAACGTCTCTGTCATCTTCCATATAAAAGACATGCTGATGTCTTCAAAGAGTTTTACTTTTAAGGTCCTAAAATGTAAAGTAGGTAAAATGTTCTGAGACTTGTTTTAGGTTGTTTTAGAAGGTACTAGACTGTGTTAGTAGGACCCTGTTATTGTTACTTGGGCACACTTGGTACTTGTGTCACAGTCCAATTATAATTTTCTTAGTACCTTTTACCAGATACACTATAGCGACCTGCATTTTCTATATGGAGGAAATGTTCTATAGCGGCACTTATTGTGCAGCTATAGTTCTTCTTGCTTCAGCTCTTATTGAGGCAAAGCAATAACAGCAAGATGTATTAGCATCTAGGTCGCTGGAGTGGGGGAGAGAGAACTTCCCCTGTGGTGGCTAAACCTAACCCCCCCCACAGCGTAAAGCTAACCCGGTCTGCCGGGGTGCTGCCGCTGTAGGGTCTTCGTCATAGGCAACTCTTCAGGGATGAACGATGGACACTTGTGCTTGGTGGTACTCAGGATACTACTGCTTGTGTTCACCACCAACAGATACATTTTTTATTTTTCACAGAATATATTATACTCCGCTCAGTCTGTTTGGTATGGGGCTTCGGGCATATTCCAAATGCTGTAGATGTTGGTTGTCTGAGGTGGCTTTCTGGCACCTCCTCTGGGAGTGCCAGGCCTATGCAGCTTTTCCGAAACCTGATGTGGGACTGTGGGCCTGATTCACTACTGATCGCAACTGCGACTGCAATAGTGATTATGCATGCAGTTCAACTGCGATAGTATGCTAATCCATTGCGATAGCTATGCCGTCACAGCATTACATAAGGATGCCTTACACACAACCGGAATGTTTAGCAAGACTACGAAACCATCGGTACAATCGAGTACCATCACAGCCTCATGCACAGTTGCACAGGGTCAAATCTTACTTGGAATTGCTAACTTCAGCTCACGCTATAAGGCTTCAGGCTGCCTAAGGTATCACAGTGGATAATTTATGCACACCCCTGCAACTTCGTTCAAACGCCCTGGCACGCCTGCGTTTCGTCACCACCCACAAACGGTACTTTCTGTCAATTACTCTGCGATGGGTCTGCCTAGTCACCCGATCACAGTGGCCGATTTGCACACTGCAATGCATGCGCAGTATGCAGCAATCGGCCGATTGTGCGCATAATCGCAGTTGCAATCGGTAATTGTGTCCTGTGTCTGTACTACTCTATCTGCTTTGCCCCCACCTTGACCCACTTATGTCTTTTTGGTTTCTCCCTAGAGGAATCGTTTAATGTCATAACCTATAAGTATGTTTTTAAGTTGCTATCCTTGGCCAAGGTTATAATAGAACAGACATGGCTGGTGGTTGATCCGCCTCTTTTTCACAGCTGAGTCAATGGTACTGTTAACCACAAAAGATTTCTGTATATAGCTAGAGGAAGTTTGCACAACTTCCACAAACTATGATACTGGTTTATTCTGGGAGGCTGCCTGCACTCTGTATTGCCCGTGCACGCAGGCCAATTTGGTCGATATCGACCAGGTTACTATAGGGACCCACGATCCTTGGTCGCTGGTCGTTGGCTGTCGGTGGTGTACTGGATGCACTCTAGGAAGGTGCAGGACGATCAGTCAGCGATATCGTTATCGCTGACTGATCGTACCTAATGTCTGTATGCACCATAAAAATGAAACTGTCCAGCATTTATGGGCTACATGCAAGAGCAGCCAGTAGTTACCCCACATGTAAAACAAAGTATCTATTTGCAATGCTTGCATTGCAAAATGGTTTGTCCAGATACAAAGTTACTTACTCTATCTTACTCTATTCCCAAATCTGAATCAGGCCCCAGGTGGGATATATTACTGTTTTCCCTGGTATCTACCTAGCCTAGTGCATATACTACTGTTCTCTCCTGACATAAAACTGGCACATATACTACTTTTGCGGAGCTAGATGCAACTTGAGTTACAGCCAACTCTGCAACATTCCCAAATTGTATTTTTTTGGGCGCATTCTTTACATTTCTTTACATTTTTTCAATTACAAAATACATTCAACTATACACCAGCCACTCGTTACTTTGTTGCTACAGCTCACTGGATGTACAATACTTCGCACTAATAGCCTATGACAGCAACATCATCCAAGCAGCAGAACAATGGACCTGATTCAGAGGTGGACGGTAATGAGAGTCACAACTGCTTCTTCTTTATGCTAATGCAGCAGACGATGGGATTCATACAAAGAAGCTCACCTGCTGCGACTCTAATCCGATGCTTTGCGTAATAAGTCGCACCTTGGGACACATAATGGTTGCACCATCGGAAATTAGAGCCGCCCTGTGGTTGCTCAGAATGTCTGTCAGATAATGGCCACCTGTGCCAGTGCAACTGCAAAAAAAAAATGAAGGTGCTGGCTGCAATATGCCCGCATCTAGTTACCCACCCCTCTTTTACCACTCAGGAAGGCACACTGAAATTGTCTCTGTGTCCAAATTCGTTCTTCGTCCCACGGCGGTAACCATTGGGAGGCATGTGCAGTTCGACTTGGACACATGCAAAACTGAAAACATTGGCCACTTGAGAATGAAATCGATACTGCATCCACCTTTGAATCAGGCCCAATATTTGCACAATCCTAGTAAGAGCTGCACAAAACATGTAAAACTTGCACATATAGGACCCCATTCAGAGTCGGTCGTTGCGGCTGCACGGTCGTACGCGACCGTTGTTCTCTAAACTGCGCATGCATAAAATTCGCAATGCGCGTGCGCAAACTAGCTATTACGATCAGAAATTGCTCTCTCCTTCAACTTGGCCAGGTCGTTAGTTTTAGTGACAGGATGAGGCGTTTGTGGGTGGTAACAGGGGAAGGTGCTTGTGAACGGGGGAGTGGAGATCCGAACGCAGGCGTGCCTGACTATGCAAACGGCGTTTTATGGGAGTGCATAATTAAGTAGTGTCATGTCACATGTGACATGGGAGATTTTTACACTGACTTGATAGTAGTGCTTAAGAGAGGGTATGGTCAACCTTAAGGTCTACGAGCAGCTCCGATGGTTCCCGATGGTCTCGATTAATCCTTATATGCCCGGAGATGACGTGTAATGGGAACGAGGAGGGGGCGTATTTTTAGTCTTACGGCCGCATCCTCCCCTCGCTCGTCCAGCTAACGATCCCATCTTAACGACGCAACTTGCGAGCGCTTCATTTGCATATCCGGCCCCTTTTACCTTTACGACCGTGCGGCCACAACGACTGACTCTGAATGAGATCCATAATATCTATTATTCCCTCAGCCGTTTCTGCTTAAATGCCTTTATTTCCCTTTGTGGTAGGGGCTGTGTCGAGGACTCTATTGTCATACCCCTCTGTGTTTTACCTTACTCCCCCCTTGTCTCATGTGTACTTCTTATAGGGCCTGATTCAGAGGTGGTTGCTGTTGGCAAGCTCCACAGAGATTCTTCACAGCCATCTGCAGGTAACCCTTGCCTTTCTACAAATACACGGTTGGCTGAATAACTGGAAAAAGTCTTCCCTGACATCCTTTAAAAGGATGGTACATTTGGGAGCCCTCCTGGACTCTCGAGTTCAGATAATCTTCCTAACGGCGGACTTCACCACTACAGCACAGAGGGCCTAATTCAGACCCGCTCGTGAGTGCCAAGCGCTCGCAAGTGGGTCGATGTTGGCCCAGTGCGCATGCGCACGACGGAGGCAGCTCCGTCATGTGCATGCGCGAGACCCGGATAGCGATGGGCAAGCCGTCGCTATGGGTCTCGCTACAAAGGGGGCATGCTGTCGATGTTGAGTGACAGCGTGCCCCCTTTGGTGGGCGTGCCGGGGGCGTGGCTGGCCAGACGGAGGCGTTCCCATGGGAATGCCTACCGTCTGGGGCCGGCCCCACTGACATCACAAGTGATGTCAGTGGGAGTGCTTTCGGCTCTGATAGAGCCGAAAGCACTCCAGGGCTTACGGCAACGAGACCCTACCACAAGGGTCTCGTCGCAAGCCCGATGGTCGCGATGGTCTTGACCATCGCGACCATATTCCTGGCCGCTCGCTATAGCTGTGGATGGTCACCCACAGCTATATGAGCGGCCAGGAGGCCGTTCTAAAATTAGGAAGGACGGCCCTGATTCAGAGAGAGCGCTCTGTCAGAGCGTCCGGCTCTGAATCAGGGCCAGACTATACAGACTGCTTCCCAATCACAGAGTGTCGATTCACTCTGCAATGCAGGCCTTGGGATCAAGGGTGTCCACCTTCGACTTGGTGGAGTTTGCACAGTTTCACTCTAGGTCCCTCCAATGCCTGATCCTCTACAGGTGGAACGAGCTACCCCATCTGCTCAAATCCCAGATGATGAGCCTCCTCCCAGAGGTTCGCCTGTCCCTAGCCTGGTGGCTACAAACTTACCATTAGAACCAGTGTCATCCACTGGGCTTTCCTCACCACAGACGCAAGCCTCCGAGGGTGTGGAGCAGTAACCAGTCAGCACTCGTTCCAGGGCCGATGGTCCCCAGGTGAGGCAGTGTTGCCAGTTAACATCCTGGAACTTCGAGCCATCTACGGAGCTCTCACTCTGGCTCTGAATATTCTGAAAAACAGGCCAGTAGAAGTACAGTCCAACAACGCCACGGTTGTGGCCTTCCTCAATCATCAAGGGGGCACTCGAACTCAGTCAGTAATAACAGAAGTGTCCCGCATTCTCACCTGGGCCGAACGCAATCTCCCAGCCATCTCCGCAGTGTTCATCCCAGGGATTCTCAATTGGGAGGCGGATTTTCTAAGCCGTAATGACATGCATGCACGAGAATGGTCTCTATATCCAGAAGTCTTTCGGCTTCCAGTGGACAAATAGAGTCTTCCGGAGGTGGATCTCATGGCCTCCCGACACGGCCTTCATAGACGCATTGTTGGTGAAATGGAACTTCCGTTTAGCATATCTCTTCCTTCCAATATCCCTGCTTCCTTGAGTGCTTCAAAAGTTCAGACAGTCGGGAGGCACAGTGATGTTAATAGCTCCGGCCTGGCCCAGGCGTCACTGGTACTCCGATCTTCAAAGGATCTCCATAGACATTCCTCTTCAGCTTCCTCTACGAGTAGACTTGTTGTGTAAGGATCCATGTCTACATCACGACCTACCCTGTCTGTCTTTAATGGCTTGGCTATTGAGACATGCCTCCTAATGCCTAAGGGTTTTTCCAGCTCTGTGGTCCAGACCATGCTAAAATCATGTAAACCAGCCTCAGCCAGGATTTACCACAGAATATGGCATATATGTTTCCATTGGTGTGCTCCAAGAAACCATGACCCTCAGGTCTTTAAGGTTTCTAGAATTCTTGCTGGATTGGATCTCGGCCTCCGCCTAGCATCACTGAAAGTGCAGGTTTCTGCTTTGTCTATCTGGTTTCAGCACAGAATTGCTCCTATACCGGATGTTCACACCTTCATGCAGGGTGTTCTATGACTATAACCCTCCTGTGGCTCCATGGGATTTGTTAGTGGTGTTCCAAGCACTTCAGGAAACCTCCATTTGAACCCCTGGAATCAGTGGATGTCAAATAGCTCACTGCGAAGACTCTCTGTTTCTTCTGGCTATAGCATCTGCTCGTAGGGTATCGAATTTAGGGGTGCTTTCATGTCTCTCCCCCTTTTTGATATTTCATCAGGACAGGGCTGTTCTTGGGAAATGCCCAGGCTTCCTTCCCAAGGTTGTTTATCGCTTCCACCTGAATGAGCTAACAAATAATCTGTAGCCAGATGGATTTGAATGACTATCTCACAGATTTACACGCAGACGGGCCTTTCTGTGCCGACTACAGTCTGTCCACACCTTTCTTAGGTTTTATGCCAGGGCTCGACAAATGTTTGGAAAATCTATGAGCCATTTTTAAAGTTTAGAAGCAAATTATATGAAAGCTTGTATAGACCACCACACATGCCCTTTCAGTGCCCCTCAACCTCCCCTCATGCCATCAAATCACCACACATGCCCCTTTAATGGTCATCAGATTCTGCAACATGCCCATACCAGCCCCTGAAATTGTGAATCCAAAAGTAATGCTTCCTGTAATAGTGCCCCCAATAGTAATGCTCCTATAAAAATTCCCCCATTAGTAATGTCCCCTGTAAATGTCTCCCTGTGATCCTATGGACTTCGAAGAAAGAGTTAACCAAGGTAAGTTTTACCAAAACTCTCCTTTTTTCTAACGCCATTGTCCGTCCTTCTCTGCACCTCATTTCTCCTATCTGCTTCTAGTGTTCACTCTAGCTCCGGCGGCAGGCAGGATGCCGGAGCTAGAGAGGGGCAACTTTGTGCACGCGCTGAAGGCGCGCGCGCAGCACTTGAAAGGGGGCGTGGCCATGAGAGCGGGCGTGGCCATAAAAGGGGGTGTGTCTACAAGACGCGTCCCCTTTTCGTCATGCTTGGGGGCGTGCCCGGCACTTACGGACACGCCGGGCAGCCCCCAAGCGCTGCAGACAGGGAGAATAGATGCCGGATGCATGCGCCCGGCGTCTATTCTCCGGCGGTGACCGGGTCACCGCACATTTCTCCACCCGCGGGACACTGCGTCCCGCGGGTGAAGAAGGCACCCGCAGGCTTTGAGGGCAGGGCACTTTTTGCCCTCCTTCTGGAGGGTAGGGTGCTTTTTGCCCTCCAGAAGGAAGGCAGGGCGCCGCGCCCGGCTAAAACAGCCTAGCGGGAACGCTATGCTTCCCGTTGTGTTGTCTCATTACTTATGCACCCATGTTGCCACTGTGTACTTCTTCTATCCCTGTTATTTTCTTTCCCTGTTTCCAAACCTATTTTCTATATCTCTTCCTTTGCATGATTCACTTATCCTGGGCACTCTCCCAATTTGACAGAACATTATGAGTAATGCCGACTTTGCATTATTTTTTTTATTTATGTATTCTACACCTAGTTTTTTCAGCCTGTCATGTTCCCAATGTACATTTAACTACATATCCACCCAAGTAGACACTGAACATCTCTTACAGCAGTGGTTCCCAAACTTTTTTGCATCATGGCGCCCTAGTTTATCAGCATTGTTTTCATGGCACCCGTAAGCCAAAAGTTTGTTATTGAGAAATTCAGAAAAAATTTAGTAAACTAGTAAAGTGAAGTAAATTGTGCTTACCTGTCATCCTTAGGTTCAGTTATGTGGTGGTGGACAGGTTTGCGCTTCTGATTGTCCACATATTTACATTACATTGACCATAAATAATTTGATTTGGTGCTAGACCACCATCCTGAGGAACCCCTGCAAGTATCCCGAGGCACCCCAGGGTGCCACGGCGCACAGTTTGGGAACCACTGCCTTACAGTATTCTATTGCCACACTAAAGCGATGCGATGGATGACGGGACAGGCGATGAGCCGACATATCGGGTAGCCAGTACACATTAGACGATCCGGTGCCCGACCTCCCGATATTTCGTAACCAGCCGCTTTACGCTGCATGGGGTTGTCAGTCGCATTGTCAGATTGAGTTGCATGTTAGGCCGACCTGATGATGCGACTGATGACCAAACAGGAGTGCACATGGCCCGACATAGTGGGTACACATAAGGCAATTTTGACGATCTGTTGGCCAGACCTGTCGGATCAGGCAAAATATCGTCTAATGTGTACCCACCTTAAGAGACGATCAGAGATCTGCCCGAGTCAAAAGTACATTAGGGCAATGACAGCCCAGCACTCTCCCAGCTAACGTCCTGGGCCACGGTCCACTATACATCCTCCTGAAGTAAGAAGCTGACTATCAGAAGTCAGTAAGAAGCTAACTATGCATCTAAAGCTAGGTATATGGTTTTCCTTTTAAATTATTGCATCTTTAAATCTAACAGCTAAATCGATAAAACCTCACAGCTGTCTGCAATTCACAGTCTATATACCCATGATGTTTATTTAAGGTGGTAATAATGATTTATAGATTGTGTCAAACAGTCTCTCAAACTATATTTTAGCTATAGTATACTTTACTATCACAATAGCGTATCCTATACCAACCCTAATCTGTTCTACTAGTTCCAGTCCCATATCTGTTAGCTCCATACTGTATCTCTATTGCCCGCTCTTGATAGACTGTAAGCTCTTGAGGGTCAGGACCCTCCTTTGTCAACATGTCTTTACATTTTGTTTTATATACGGTTGGATTTGTTTTATTTATGATTCTGGACCTAAAACTCGTAAAATTATAGACCTGCTTCAGGCTAGAAAGTATAGCCTGAGCAGGTCCGAGTTGCACAGATCAGTGAGATCCGTACATGCTTCTGCGTTAAAAAATCTATAGAAGTGTAAAAACAGGAAAAAAAAAAGACTTTCTCCCCCCATAAAAGCACAACCAGCATCGGGTTTTTCTGAGCCGGTCCTGGTTGTGGGAATTAAGGGCCCACTGGTACCTGTACTTCAACTACAAAATAAATATTAAAATGTATCGTCCTCTAAGGACGGTACCTCGCAAATGAAGGCTCAGCCACTACATATCCCATAGAAATGCATTGGCTGAGCGTTCATTGGCTGAGACAGGCAAGCCTCTACCTCTCTTAGCCAATGAGCGGTTCCTACCATTGAATTCATTAGTGGGAACAGCTAGGTAACTTTTACCAATACAAGGTACAAGTTTTCATATGGAAAAACATCACTCGCACAGTGTAATAGCCTCGAACTCACATGTTCGCAGGCTATTACATTTGCCGAGTTGTGGGACAAACTTGCACCTTTAAATGTGCGAGAAGGTACGAGTTTGTCCCGCACAATAAAACTGACCTTATTACATTTGGCCCATAAAATTAAAAAACTAAAATAAATCTAAATCTTATTAGATGGCTTATTTATGTCTATGGCAGAGGTTCTTAAATGTGGTCCTCAAGGCTCCCCAACAGTTCAGGTTTTAGAGATATCCATGGTTGAGCATGGGTGACTTAATTAGTAAGTCAGTCAATTTGATTTAACCATCTGTGCCCAACCATGGATATCTCTAAAACCTGTACTGTTGGGGAGCCTTGAGAACCACGTTTGGGAACCTCTGGTCTATGACATCAATCCTTACCTATTGACATTGTAAAATTTTTAAATTGTTTGTCCCTGTTTTTTTTTTCTTCTCTTTCCTTTAGTGATGTTTTATAAACCTTGGTTACGCATTTCCTGCCTCCAAAAATTGTCAGGCTTCACTTCTAGAAGTTATTTGCATACAATTGTGAAATTTTGAGATTTATTACAAACTGGTTTTTTTTTCCTCCATCACATATTTGTGGAAAAAAAAGGGAGATTATATACCAAAGGTAAATAATGAAATAAACTATTTCTATGTTTAATTGTTATATAATATAACATATTAATAGTTAAACTCTTAATACGGGTCCTTTAAAAACAAATGAAAAATGATTTTTTTTTATAGGTCACTTAATGTAAACTATATTAAGAGGAAGACTACAAAAATAGTGACGTCATAGATGTCCATGAAAAAAAAAATACTTTTAAACATTAAATAAAAACTGACAGAAAATACAAACTTTAGCTATATAGAACTACTTTACCAGTTATTAACTATATCGGAACTCTTGGCACAGTCTCAGTACCTTACTGTAAAACACATGCAAGTGGAAAAAAATAAATCAACTGGGATTTAAATGTTAAATAAACACAGAGGGTCTATTTAAGTGTATGTAAACATATGGACAGTTCTCAAGGCTTCTAATGCTTTTAAGAACCTTTTAATAACTCTCTTTTATATAGCAAGTTAATGAAGCGTGTATCAATATGCCAGAGCAAATGTGATAACATTTTGTTAAAGTGCAAATTGTCAAAAAACAGTGGCTCCCACATTTAATCTAGTAGACAAGTTCCACATACCCAGTGATGCAACATTCTTGAACACTTACTTTTAAGTATATTAAATCATTCAATACAATTTTCTTAATATAATTTTGTGGGAAATAAAGGCCCTTTGGATAGTATATAAAAATACTGTATGTCATTTTTCTTTTCAGTTATATTCTGTGTACCGTTTAATTAAGTTAAATAAAGGGCATTATTTTTAACAGTTTTCCATAATTCATTGCAGTGAACAAAGTTGTCCCTGGCTCAAAATACTGGAAACATTATTAAAATGTACCATATGTATATATCGACAGACGTGCAGTGACAACTTGGGTCAGGCCAATACGGTCCTTGGAGTTCGCTTACTAAGTTGCAATACTGTGCTTTATCACTGTATTACAATAAACATTTCATACTTTCTTTTATGTATATGTATGTATCTGTCTATTGTGACAAAAATTGGATAGGTTGTAAAGGCCTGGTATTAGTAAAGGAGGTGGAGTAGTAATATTACTGTCCCATATTTTACATACACAGTTCTCCCACAGGTACCATCACTCACATTTACATCATTTGAAGTACCTTCTCTCCGGACTTTCACCCCATTCTCTCTGCGCATTGCGGCTATCTGTTGCCCACCTGGACCACCCCAACAATTTCTGGAACATTTTTCTGCCTGGCTCTCTCACTTCTTATCCTCTGACATCTCCACCATCATCATGGGTGATTTCAATATGACAGTCCACAATCTCCTCATGCCTCCAAACTTCTCTCTATAACCTCCTCTCTTGGCTTCTCGCAATGAACGGATTCCTGTACTCATCAGGAGGGCCACTGCCTTGATCACCAGACTGTGCTAAGTTTCTGAATTCACTAACGCTCCTTTCCTCCTCTCAGATCAAAACCTTATCACCTGCACACTCTCCTCCATTGCGTCAACCTCAATGACAATCAAATCAACCAAGCTTCCTCAAACCCAAAGAGATATTAAGGCTATTCATTTTCAACAATTAGCCACCTCTCTGCAACAATTACTCTCACCAATTTCTACTTTCACTTCCCCTGAGACTGCTGTTTCACACCTGAATCAGACCCTAGAAGTAGCCCATGTTGAAGTGGGTCCAGCTACCCATCACACTCTATGTAGACTTAGACCTAAAGCAGAACTTCAGTGGCTTAAATCTCATACTCCAAGTGACTTCCTCACATATAAGACTATCTACCACTCTTATCGTAATGCTCTGAACACTGCCAAACAAACATATTTCAATCTGTCATCTCTGCCCAAGCCTCTAACCCCAAGCAACTTTTAATACATTTAAATCACCTCTTACCCATCCCTCACTCAACCCAACTGCTACTATCAGTGCACAAGATCTTGCTTCCTATTTCAAGGACAAGATTGATAATATCCGAAATGAAATAGTGGGCTCTTCCCCAGCCAGTGACCTGCTCAATTCCCCACTGAACCTGCTGACACATTCTTTTCATTTGATCCCACAAATGAAGATGAAGTATCTACACTCCTCAACCTCCTACTCTGCTTCCTCTCCTCTGGATCCTGTACCCTCAGAAATCGGTATAGCTCTGTGTCCAGTGCTCATCCCACCCATAACTAAACAGACTGACATATATATATATATATTGTGATACGGACGGGATAGGGGTTCCTCTCCTGAGGTAGATGGACTCCCTCTTTCACACACACAGCAGCCGGAAAACAATACACCAGGCCGGGGTTCTCGTGCAAGTTGGTCGTAGCCAGTCTTTAATGTGCCAAATGAATAAAACATAAACATAAGCCCTAGCCCGTCTGGGCACTCACTACACAGTAGATTCCCTCTCTATTACACGAGCTGTTGACAAAGGTTCTCAGGTTCATACAGTGACTTGCCAAATGGCCCTATCACTAACAGATAACCTCTCTCTAGCCAACGGCCAGCTTGTACAGCATTGGTCACACAGATAAACGCCCCCAGACAGTATTTTAAACCTCCTCCCCTCCCAGATTGACAGGCAAACAACACTCCCACCTTGCCTTCTTAAGGGAGTGCTTCACAGCTACTCTGTTTGGATAATCACATGTTGTGAGCTGGGTCTCTCAAACAGGTGAGACACAATATCCCTGTTTTTCTGCAGCATTCTGCCCCCATTGCCACAAAATATATATATATATATATATATATATATATATATATAAGTCCCCTGAGTTCCTATGTCCATTCGGAGTCACTCATATAAACAATAAAATTTGACTACTAAGAGTGTACTTTTTTTTTTCTACTTCTAAGAATTAATTATGAGTTTTGAATTTCTTTGAAGGTGGGGATGATGCGTGTTTCCATGTCATGGATGCTTGCTACGTCTCCTATGTCACATAATGCACCCATGTTTCATTGCTTAACAATATGCTGCAGGAACTGCATTCCCTTCTCATGGTACCACGTCAACTGCATGAGAGACAATCCCATCCTATTGGTTTTTTGAACTTCTGTGAGTTGCTTCGCTACCCAGCATGAACACTTTTTCTGTATCCCACTTGCTCATGAACGATGTTGTGCATAGTACCCACTGAGATGTTCAGTTCATCAGCAACATCACTAACTTGAATCTGTCCTCCTGAATCAGACTTTCAATGCGGCACAAATTATCATCTGTGATGGACGTGCTTGGCCGACCGGATCGCTGCTCATCTTGAATGTCTTATGAAAGGCAGTGCATCAAACTCAAACCTGTTTCCGTGACATGACGTTATCACCGTACACCTCAACAAGTTGGCAATTAATTTCAGCTGCTGATGCTCCCTTTAGACGCAGAAATCTGATGACACTACGCACCTCAATTTTGACCATGTTTTCGCCAGCCCTGCCATCTTACAACTGATATGTCTGGACAGTATAACTGATATGAAGCGCAGTCTAATGGCCATGAGGAGAAGCAGTGGTCTACCTACTCTGGCCTGGTGGTAAATTAGAATGAAATAGAGAACATTACACACTTATTGAACTACCCTTGTACTTTTTTACATCCTTTGATTGGGTATGTTTAAAGTTGGCCATTCACAGGCTGATTCTGGTGCTCAATCTATACAACAGAATTGCTGTCCAGTTTGGCCACTAACATGGGCTGCCAAGATGAATGGGACTCAGAAAACATGTTGCTGATGTGCCTTTTATCACAAGGTTGGGAATCGCTGCATATAAAGGCACAGATATGATTTTATGTGGCGGTTGCTCCTGCACTTATATAGACTGTTTACTGTCTAATTACTGTGTTTAATTGCAACTTGAGTATGACATGTAGTGTATACAATAATTGTGAAAGGATAAGAAATCATTGTTTCTGAAGTATACATCATCTTCTGTCTACTACATTATTTTAGTATATATTGATGTGATTAGTTTTACATGAAGTAATTCCAGTATTATATATTGATTGTCAGTCTGTTTCCATTTTAGATAATGCAGAAACCACCAGCTACATATGAAGAATTTCTGGACTTCCAGCGCTTGGTAAGACATGTGAATAATTAAAGAGTGGATTTAGAGAAGCTTTTAGTCAGGCCACATCAAAAAGTCACATTTTAAACAATATATATTTGGAAACCTCTTACTGCAGGATGGATATAGGTCTTACACATGTGTAAAGTAATTGCACTTTCAAGATCCAGATAACATAAACTGTATGCTTTACATAGGTGCAACACCAGGATAAGTGTTTCTACTGCTTTCTGGTATGCTTTTATAATGCATACAACTTAAATGTGACCATTCATTTATCAAGTTGTGGATTTTTCTTTAATTACAAAAAATAATAGCGTATGCAACATTGAAAATGGGATTCAGTATTTTTACCACTGGCCGCATGGCCGGCGGTTCAAATCCCGACAGCGGCAGCCCGTCAAGGGTGAAAATCCAGATCGTCAAAAGGTAAGTATTCACTAACCTAATTCTACCCCCTAACCCTCCCTTAGGGGTGCCTAAACCCTTTCCCCCAGTGCCTAAACCTAACCCCCTCTTCCCCGCAGCCTAAACCTAAGTCCCCCGGGGGGATGCCTAACCCTATCCTCCCCCCGGGGGTGCCTAATCCTAATCCCCCCCTTCTCCTAGCCTAAACCTAACCTCCCGGGGGACGTGCCTAACCCTAAGTCCCCCCCAGGAGACCCTAACCTAACCCTCCGCCCCCTCCTGCGGCTTCGATCGGTAAACCGGGTGTCGGGCTCCCGGCGTAGGTCTAATGACAGGCGTTGGGATTTCGACGCCTGTCATTAGTGCCTTGCCGGTATTAGACAGTCGGGAAGCCGGCGGTCGGGATTACGTCCTTCGGCTTTTCGACTGCTGCCCTCAACTTGTATTGTGAAGGCATACAGTTTTTCTTGAGTGACATAGATGTTTCAGACCTACTCAGGAGCAACAGGAGAGGAGAGATGCCTAACGTGTATCTGTCACCTACATGTTAAACATATACCTGAACAAGAAGCATAGACATAAAAATGTTACCTTTTGTTATAACTTTATATTTTAGAGTCACCTGTTTTTACGCGAGAATTATATTCAGTGAAAGGATATATACCTAATGGGCAAGCCTAAATATTTTTAAGCATAAATAAGAATCCTGGTATCCCATCTGGCAGATACAGACTCATGGCATCCTATTTTTGACATCATCAGATCAGAAAGTACTACAGTAGGAAGCAGTTTACAAATCATGTTGCTATTGGCTAATGCTGGGTACACACTGACAGATATATTGGCCTATCAATTGATCGGCCAATATATCGGGTGCTCGTCGACTAGTGTGTACCAGCGATATGTCTGTAAATGATGTTGTTCACAGACATATCGCATCGGCTGTGCTGTACAGCCGATGGCAGATATATTTGTCCATCGGGCAGTGTGTACGGGCGGTCGGCAGACCACCCATACACTTGCAGCAGAAGCCGCGGGGAGGAGGGCAGGACATGCCCCCCAGCCAGAGGGACCCAGGCCAGAGAGACATGATGGTCGGTCAGTGTGTATGAATGACCATCATCCAGATCACTCGATCTGCAGATATGTCTGTTCAGTGTGTACCCAGCTTTAGAGTGACACATTGCACAAACTAGTGAGCAGATGCCACCAACACAAGAGGGACACACACACTTTTGCAGCTGTGTTTTTCTAGAATAATGTGTTCTTTCCTCACTATATGTTTCCCTTTGGTCTATATATAATTAGACAGACAGCATAAGCACTCCTGCTTTTCAGTAAGCCAATCTATGCGAGAAGATCTGAAGAATGTTTTTTATTGTATTAATATAAGTTAGGATTCAATTATAATACAATCTGAACTGATGCAATGCAAACATAAAACATAACATAACTGCATAATCTGTCAGAGGACCTTACCATTGATGCAGTGCTGAGTGGAAAAGTATAATGCACCTCTTTACTGAGACCAGGTGAGATGTAGATGGTGACCTCCTATCCTTTACCTAGGGTGCATTGGCAAGCTTACTGTGGGGAACCTGAAAGGTTCAGTTTCATCTGACACTAGGCTGGCCACTAGAAGGAGGTCTCACAAAACAAATGCATATGAAAAAGCAATGCTGAAGGCAGAACAGTATATGTGTTAAAAACAGGGCTGTCATTAAATATTGTGGGGCCCAGTACATATGAAGCATGCAGGGCCTACTAACCCACTTAACTTCTATTTCCACAAACTCTTCCAAACCACAAACAAACATTGGATGAAGACATACACACTGACAAGGACAGACACACATAGAAAGGAGACTGAGAACAGCCTCCACATCCAGTACTATATGGTTCAATCTGTAAAATATCTGTCCGCGGCATATAATAGATCTCCAGGCTTGTTCATTCTTGTTAGGGTTACTTGCAAAATAAAGGCTTCAGCACATCAGTGTGAATTGACTTCCACCTTAAGGTGTGTCTCTATTACTGACTGAGTTGTACAAGCAGGAGCCATTTTTATGGAGAACAAAAATGCACTGACACATTTGCAAATCACTGTGGCTTCAGGATTGGAGACAAACTGTTTGAGTGAAGGAGGAAACTCTCAGTAAAGTGTCAGACAAGATCATCAGCACAGGGTCACCATGACAGCCTTGAAGTATAGTTAACTGTACTCCCCTGTTGGCGGCCCTGGCTAAAAAATTTATTGAAATAGTATTTAATATTGATGTTAGGTTTTTAAAATCAGCATGACAGGCATACTTTAAAATGGAAGCCACCGATGAGCATCATTTAAGCATTGAAGCCAGGACTAAATACTCATGACTAATGCATCTAGGGGAAACCAGTTTGCATTAAAATGTAATGTAATACCCCTTTTACACTAGAGCAAAAACCTCGGTTATTGCTGGGTCTACCTGGGTCGCAGCTCAGTGTAAAAGGGTCCCTGAAAAATAACCCGGGTTAAGTGACCCAGCAATCCAACCCAGGTAACTACCAGGGATGGACCCAGGATAGACCTGGGTAATGGTGCAGTGTAAACGGCTCAACCTGGGTTATACGACCAGGGTCATGCCTGAAATGAGCTGATTGGTGGCTGTGGAGCAGTCACCTACCACTTTTTATGACCTCACAAGTTTAGCAGGGAAGACCCAGGTTCAGTGTGAACGGGGCTGACCTGAGAATAACCCAGATCGATGGTGTTGTGTAAACGGTGTCTGACCTGGGTTGGAACCACGTCTGAAAACCCAGGTCGGACCCAGGTTTTTGGTGGAAAAGAGGTATAAATGTATTATTATTATTACCAGTTATTTATATAGTGCACACATAGGGCCTGATTCAAAGATGCTCGTAAGCGGCTGCTCGTTCGTTCCGAGCGATGTTTGCCCAACTGCGCATGCGTACGGATCGTAATACGCATGGGCGAACCAGTCAGTGCGGCCGAAAATCGTTTGTTCTCTAAATAGCGAATGCCTGCTAATATGAGTGACAGGAGGAGGCGTATGTGGGTGGTAACAGGGGAAGGTGCTTGAAAACGGGGAGTGGAGATCAGAACGCAGGCGTGCTTAAAGGTCAAAACGGGCGTTTTATGGGTGTGCATGATTAATACAGCAGCGTCACTGACCACGTCACTTGGTTATTTTATAGTCAGAACTGCTCGCAAATTTGTGGTAGGAAAAACCAACCACAAGAATAGCGAGCAGTTCATACGTTGGTCGATGTACTCGATTAATCTAATAAATAGCGGACATGACGTATGATGCGAGCGGCCAGGTGGCGTTTTTATAAAAAAAACGTCCGCATGTTTTGTTCGCTCTTTCAGACATAGAGGCGGCAACAGACCGCAAAGAGCGAACGGTTCATTTGAATAGCCACCCCCTTTTTGTCAACGAGCGAGCGCTAATAGCGACTGGCTCTGAATCAGGGCCATATTCCGCAGCGCTTTACAGAGAATATTTGGCCATTCACATCAGTCCCTGCCCCAGTTGGTTTACAATCTATATTCCATATCACATGCTCACATGCTTCTTCTTTTGCTGAACAGACAGATTGGCCTGAATATCCTATTACAGAAGAAGTACTTCCTGAAGAGGCGATGCTAGTCACTAAATATTCACTGGGCATGATTAATGAAGAGCTTTCAAAAAATGCCCCCCTAGACATGAATGTTTTGGAAAATTTGGAAGAAACAATTGTTAAAAACACATTACTTGTGGATAAATATGCTTCCCAAATATTATGTTCACCTACGTCAGATGATGATCAGTATCCATTACCTCAAGGTAAGAAGATTCCATTTGTGTTATTTACTATAAACAAATTGTGTTATTTTCATCACCATCTGTCATTTGCAGAACTGGGTTTGGGAACTTTTGTCAAATGAGTCTCAAAGCAGCTCTTAACATATACACAAAACTGCACACAGAAAATGAATCAAATATAATTCACAATGTAGTGTGTGCACTCCCCACAAATATGGGTGGCTGCTAGTCCTCAAAGAATTTAAGAGAACAAAGTGTTGAAGACGGCACTCCTCAGGTGAAATAAGCCGTGAAGTGTGACGATATATTTCAAACTGGTGACCACAAGGTATCTGCAAAGTCAAAGAAATGCTCAGCCAAGTGCCCAATTAGTTGATACGTTTGAAATAAATAATTATATCTATATATTGTGTATATAACAGTGATGAAAGAGCATTCCTTGTGTTATATTCAGATGGCAGTCATCCCTAAAATGACTGTTAAAAACAAGTGGATTATGTGACTAAGGGGTCTATGGCCCTCATTCAGAGCCACTCGCTAGCGGCAGTACGCTCGTTCCGAGCAATGTTCGCACATCTGCGCATGCGTACGGTTTTTAGTACGCATGCGCGAACCAGTCAGTGCGGCCGAAAATCGTTTGTTCGCTAAATAGCGAGTGCCTGCTAATATGAGTGACAGGAGGAGGCGTATGTGGGTGGTAACAGGGGAAGGTGCTTGAAAACAGGGAGTGGAGATCAGAACGCAGGCGTGCTTAAAGGTCAAAACGGGCGTTTTATGGGTGTGCATAATTAATACAGCAGCGTCATTGACCACGTCACTTGGTTGTTTCATAGCCAGAACTGCTCGCAAAATAGTGGTAGGAAAAACCAACCACAAGAATAGCGAGCAGTTCATACGCTGTTCGATGTACTCGATTAATCTAATAAATAGCGGACATGACGTAGGATGCGAGCGGCCAGGGGGCGTTTTTAACAAAAAAATTAGCATATGTTTTGCTCGCTCGTTCAGACTTAGAGGTGTGAACAGACCGCAATGTGCGAACGGATCATTTGAATAGCCACCCCTTGTTTTTGAACAAACGACCGCAAATAGCGAACGGCTCTGAATGAGGGCCTATGTATCAAGCTTTTATTCCAAAAACAATGATGTAGAAGCTGCAGTTTCTGCATAATTTTATGAATTGTAATTATGTACTAAAAGCACAATCCAGGATATTTCACAAAAATCTCCGTCAGAGTGCTAATTAGCACTGCAGATCGCAGTCCCCATTATCAATGGGGAGTACGATCTCAGGCCTATGTACCAAACTCCATAAGACAGTAGTAAATATAAATAATTCAATTGAAACTGGCGCTCAGTAAAGTGCAGATGTGTTTGTACCAAATAGTTACTAATTCAAATGTATTTGTATTTAGTCAGCCATCAACATATCCTAGTACAACGTCTGTGAAGTCTCTTTCATTCCTTAAATTTCTCATATATAGGGAAACAAAAAACATAGGGCCTGATTCAGCACGGATAGCTATTCTGCTTATATGCACACAACGCAGTTGCTAATATCAGCGGTGATATGTAAATAATTGCATTTGCATTGCAATTGCAGCCTAACATAAGGACGCCCAACTTTCCCTTACATCCGTATACTTGGGCTACATAGCGAAATAATCGGTAACATCGGAACCATACGCACAGTTAAGGCAGGTCAGACCCTCAGGAATTGCTTACTTCAGCGCATGCCAAAATGAAGATGTTATGAAATTACTTTTTAGATCTTAAAGGTGATCTCAATAAATATAAACTTGAGTTACACTGTCCATAAGGGAGGCACACATTTCAGTGTTCACAGTAGCTGATATTTTTAGCCAATAAATTAGAGAAGAGAAATTGATGGATAATTATAGGGACTTCTGACATCTAGATAGAGCAGTCCTAAATATTAACCCTGGATGGAAAGTAAAAAAAAAAACACATGGATCTATATAAGTGGGATTTAAAATTTTGGGCAACACCAATCTGCCATCTAGAGTAAGGGTGGTAAATTGCAGTGTTATATACAATGACGTAAATGCAAATCATTGTTGGCAGACACCGCTGTAATAATGGTGGTAAATTGCAATGTTATGTGGAATAACAGCTGCAAGTCATTGATCTCATAAACTGTTTAGCAGAATTCTACAATGTTTAACCCTGTCTGCCTTTGCAGTATGAATAGGATGGTGTCAGCACTGGTCATACCTGGACCTTCCTTATTGCCCTTAGCATGGTATTAATATAAATCCTCGTGTGTAAGAACATGCAGAGATGCAGTACGGGAGCTGAACGTGCACTAGATGTTACCTTGCAGCCAGGCTGATAGTGCAGTCAATCGGAGTGAAGTGCCGGAGCTTGTTATGCTGCTGGGTATACACTTACAGCAGGGCAGAGTTCCATTGGTACAGCCAGACGGTTGCTTTTCAAAGATTGTAATTAAAAAATAAAAAGATTATAATTAAAAAATATATAGTTGTTCTATTTAACTAGAGTTAATTTGTTATTCTTTTACTGTTTTCAGCCTTCTTTACTGAAATTGATATTGCTGAACTCTCTCAGAAAGCGCAAGAAAAAATGAAGGTAAGAAATTGCTCACTTTTTAAATGTAATATCATTCTATAAAACAAATACAAAACAAACCACAGCAGTAGTAGCATTAACTTTACTATAACAATCATTCTTTATCATGGAAGTTAAAGAGTCAGTAAAGGTCATCTACAAACTGCAAAAGCCTGGCTTTTGAGAAAGCTGGGGTGGCCGTAGAGAAGGCAAATTATCTGTTTACTGTCCCGATGGATTACACACAGCGGTTTCCTCCCAGAAAAATTATTTTAATTGCTTGCCAACTCTTAAGTCCCAGAGTTGGATGCATTTTCATCCTCCAATTGCACTTCTGTATGAAAGATCATTTTAGGCAAACGTTAACTAATACACTAAAAGGCCTAAAATTTGCCAACATGACTGTCCCCTCTCAAAATTAATGTAATACATAAATGAGGCCAAACCGAGGAAGAAAACATTGAGGAAAAATGTAATTAATTATAGGGGTTGTTCGAAAGCAGTGGTCTCCAACCTGTAGCTCGCGAACTACCGGTAGCTTGCAGTCTTAATTTTGGTAGCTCACCTAGCTACAGTACTGCCGAGTCAACTAGGCGGAAGTGACCTCTGACGTGTGCTCCCCCGTGGCATCGACGCCATGGGTGGAGCCACAGGGAAGCACATCAGGTGATTGCCGCAGCCTCTACAGCAATCACCTAACTTGCTTCCCCGTGGTTCCTCCCTTGGCGTCTAAGCTACGGCAGAGCGAGTGACTCCCGCCTAGCCCTGCCAGAAAATCACACAGCATCCCTGCCTATATCTTTTGCTCCTCTACTGCACGTACCTCCTTGGAGCCGATAATTAACAATGACATGTGCCTGTGCTTACATTTTATTTGCAAACTACAACAATAACCCTGTAATAATTAAATGCATTTTTATTTTCTATGAAACATATACATATTTTTTCATTTGCATTAAATTACCTTCAATTATTCGGTTATTAGCCAAATGTTATTTTCTACATTTTTAGTAGCTCTTCAGGAGGTTTAATTTTTCTAAAGTAGCTCACACCTCAATTAACGTTGGAGACCACTGTTCTAAATTGATAGGTTGGACATTGATGTGACATTTAAATCATTCCAGCCTTCATGTTTTCCAGAGATTTTGGAAGCACCGAAATCTAGGTGCAGATCAGTGGCGGAACTCCCGGAGACAATGGAGTCATTTGCCGCCGGGCGCCAGCCCTGAAGGGGCACCCAGCTCCATTGTCACCCGGCCATTCCACCTGCTGCTGAGGAACAGAGGAGCCGCTGAGTGTTGATCAGCAGCGGCGCTCCTCCTCCATAACCTGCTGCTGCCGGAGTGCTCTATGGTCGCAGACGTCACATAGCATGTGACCGCCACGGCCCACCTGAGCCCTTACGCGCACACAGGGGGGGTTTCTGAGTACCCAGATACCCCCCTGCCCGCTGATCAGTAAGTGTGTTTCGGACCGCAGTGAGTTTGGGCTGCACTACACAGTAACAAACACACCGGCGCCAGCAGCGGCGACAATGTGTTTGTTTTAGCAACCAATGAGAGTCAGATAGACTCATTAGCTGCTGCATCCACGGTGGAAGCGGGACTGGAGCTCACTATTGAGCTCCGCCTTCCAGCTCCTGCAGTGGTAATGGGAGAGACATCCTGACGTTTCTCCCATAGTGCCGAGCGGGAGGACAGAGAAGCGGGCGCAAGAATTCAGGTAAGTAATCTGTGTGTGTCTTGTGTTATATATGTAAGGGACAAAGCATAGGGGGACCACTACTGGGGACACTGCATAGGGGGGACCTACTACTGGGGGCACTACATAAGGGGGCACTGTATAAGGTGCAATACTGAGGGCACTGCATAGGGGGGCCACTACTGGGGGCACTACATAGGGGGGCATTATTGGGGGCACTGCATAGGGGGGTTATGTGACCAACGGCCGCAAGGCCGCTGGTCACAATCCCAACGACAGAATGCCAACTAGGGATTTATGACAGGAGTTGAGATACTGACACCTGTCATAATCGCGACGCCGGAATCCAGGATGACGCGGGCCCGAACGAAGTGAGTCCTGTTAGCCGCGGGAGGAGGGGGGTTAGGTTTAGGGCACCCGGGGGGGATTTAGGGTTAGGCACCCCCCGGAAGGGTTAGGATTAGGCTAGGAGAAGGGGGAAGGTTAGGGTTAGGCACCCCAGGGGGGAGGTTAGGGTTAGGCACCCCCCCGGGAGGGTTAGGGTTAGGGTGCAGTTAGCGGGGAATAGGCTTAGGCAGCCCTGAGGGGAGTTTAGGGTTAGACACTAGGGGGGGAGGTTAGGGTTAGGCACCCCTAAAGGAGGGCTAGAGTTAAGGGGGGGGGAGGGAAGGATTATGGTACTTACCTCACGCTGTCGGGATTTCCATCTGTCGGGCTCACAGTGTCGGGATTTGAACCGGCGCCATTACAATCCCATTCCCACTACTGGGGAGACTACATAGGGGGGCACTGTATATGGGGCACTACATAGGGGGGCACTATTGTGGGCACTGCAAAAGGGGCACTATATAAGAGGCACTACTGGGGTCACTGTATAAGGGGCACTACTGGGGGCACTGTAGAAGAGGAACTGCATAGGGGGACCATGTGGGCGAGCAGCCAGAGACAGCCCAGCATATAAGCAGTGTGGCAGTAAAAAAACATAGCAAGTACAAGCTAAGCCCTATGAGGATGGGGGTGGGGGTGGCTGGGGCTGGCATTGGTGCTGGGGGGGGTGGTAAATTAAATTTGAGGGGGGGGGGGGGGCTCCAACACTTATGAGCTGGGATGAAGTTACTCCACTGGTGCAGATGACTGTAAGGAGTGTTTCCACATGCACCTTGAAATGGGAAAATGTAATAAGATGTGGTGTGTACGTATGTGTGTATATATATATATATATATATATATATATATGCATGTATGTGTGTGTATGTATATATATATATATATATGTGTGTGAACATATGGACGGCACTCCGGGAAATCGACAGAATAAATTTAGCCATGTCGTTGACCTAAACTAGCTGTCTAAGCTACATTTATTCTGTCATTTCCCGGAGTGCTGTCCATATGTTCACTTATATTAACGATGTATTTCTTCTTATTTGAAATGCACAGTTCCTGTTCATTTAGACCGCAGATGACTGACTTTTTTTTTTTCAATATCAACAAACTTTATTGAACATAAAAATGCCTATTAGTAATGCAAAATCTGTTTATTTTAAGTTATTAGAACATAACAAGCAACATAATTAAAACGCCAAGCCTACAATCCCATTATACATAAACTTATTTTTTGATACTATTCAGAATGTAATTAATTTTCCCAATTACACATATTTACCTAATTACTCATGTATAATTCTAATTAACAGAAATATAAACCCATTTAATGTTGCTGGCTATTATTAATAAAATATAATAAGTGAATCTTTTTTTGGTATAAAATTCATTATAAATTAATCAGATAAGTAAACCGTTTCAAAGTGTTATGAACTAAATTTAAAATTTTATATTTATAAAAAACTTAGAACTATAAATGGTCACATAAATGATTTTTTTGGCTGTCGAGGAATGAACTCTGGATATAATATGTGTGTGTATGTATGTATGTATATATATATATATATATATATATATATATATATATATATATATATATTAATATATATATATATATATGTGTGTGTGTGTATGAGTATATATATGTTGTGATCAAATAAAAGAGTAAAAGGCAGGCCGCTATATACTATCTTGTAATTTGTCATGTTAACACTTAAACAGTCCTGACACTTCTACACAGATTAAAGTGTGATCAAGGCCATTGATACTTTAATGATATACCTGCACCATGCAGGGCTCCCCTGAGCATCACTTTGTCTATGCTGGCTGCCAGGTGGGATCTGGCATGTCTCCTCTACTGGTGGTTCCTTATGGGTAGACACTGACCTAGCTCAGAGATAGCCAGAATCACTTGCATTTGTCTGCGGCAGTGTGCACATCCAATTGCGGGTGGGCAGGACAAGTCAATGTATGGTTTATTTATCTTGTGTGGATATTCCACATTGCTCAGTCACATGCCAAAGTAAATTATATTTCATTTATTTCTGTACAATTACCCCAAGTTCTTGGATTTTGGAACATAACCATAAGAGGTTGTGAAGTTTACAAATTCTTTTGTTTTTTTATCTTGCCGATCTCTACTACATCCTCAAACTGGACACCTGACAATATTGTTGTTAGTTTAGTATTCTTCCTAAGGCAAAAGTACCCATTTGCTTATAGCTTGTGTTGCATTGGTTCCTACTATGTATAGCCTGTAAGCTTTATGCAGTGCAACAATGTACCTTCAGTGCAACAAAGCCCAGCGGAAGTAATGACGATGCCATGAGAAGAATCTGTGTTTCCTTGTATGGAAGGGAGAGAATCGGTTATTTTTTAACAAGTTCCTGGAGGTACATGTAATAAACATATATATAGGGAAACAGCTGTTTACATTTTTGCAGAACGGATTCCCATAGCTACATACTAAATACTAGCTGGGATACCCCGCGTTGCCCGGGTTGAAGACTGGACCCTGAAGTGCACTTGCATCCTTAGTTTTTTTTACATTGTCCTCGCCTATAACCTGGATAACTGTGCAAATTAGGAGCAAATGACAGTGCAGGCAGCGTATCCTCATACCGTTTGGAATGGGGTATATCAGGAGCAGACTGACTCAGAACAGAAATCAGTATAGCTTCCAAAATTACTTGAGTTTCAGAAATCACTGCAGAACAGAGGGGGTGATTAAGCTGCGGATGGATATGCTATCGCAGCTGCTAATATGTTAGCAGCTGCGATAGCTGTAATATGGTAATGAAGCAGGAGGCGTTACGCCTCCTGCATGTATTACTGATTAGAGCCGCATCCAAGAACGCAGCATCGGATCATCTGCGATCTCTCGTTCCGGCTGAGTGACCATGGGGTCACACAAGGCGGCTGCCGCAGATGAGTAATAGATGCCAGGAAATTTCCATCAGCCGATGGAGATTCTGGCCTCTACCTGCCCCCCCCAATGGTGGCGCGTTTTGAGTAACGGAGGTTGTCACTGCCCTTACCTGGCCAGAAATGGGAGCAGACTGACAATCACGGACATTGCAGACCTATACTGCACATGTACAGTAAGGGTCAGGTGCATGCATAGATTCCCAATAATCGGGAATCTGCATGATTCCTGTCACTGCGTCCACGGCTGACTCAACCCCTGAAATCACTCCGCAGACTAACATTGAAGACCATGTCGAGCAGGATTGACATCAGATTGGGAATGCTGGGACTGGATTCCCGTTCCCGGACAAAAGGGGACCCTATCTGCAGTGGCACTGTGTGACTGCGATCGATGTCCCCTGCTGTTTTTAATCTCAATATGCTAAGATTTGCCAGGATCAAAGATTGTGGATTGATTATGCTGTCTGCCACAGTCTGAATGTATTGAGTAGTGAGCTGCAATGTGTCTGCCTGAGTGTGACAGGGTGTGTATGAAGCTAGCCCCTCAGCCCCAGAAACTGTGTAATTTAAGAGTGTCTTGGTTCTATGACAGCGTGTGGCCCTGACGTAGTTTAAACCTAGGCAGAAACCTAATGCTGATCAAACTACACCACCATGCCAAATTTGGTGGAGCTAGGTAGAAAACTGTGGCTGTGCATAAAGGACAAACAGACACACACATTTTTTTGCTTATTATATAGATTTGCTTTGATTTCTTAACTTCACTGGAAAAAGAACAGTCAGAGTGGCTGCTATTGATTACAACACCTCTTTTTACACAATTACTTGTGTCCCAGTTTTCAGTAATGTCCCCTATTAGGCATGTTTGTGTTTTATAAGATTTGTAATCAAGTTTTCACATACAGTATTTGTTTACATTTTAGGCAGTGGCCAGAATCAGTCATAAGGAAAAGTATGTTGAGGTAAGCTGTTTCACTTCAATAAAATTTTAGTTAAAAAGTTAATTATATTATAGTGTTTGCTACAATAGCAAACACTATAATATAATAATTTTGAGTTGCCATTGTTCTGTGCCATTTGTTTTAGCTAACTGATCTTCCACATGCTGCAGTCAGATGGTAGTTTCTACATTGGGAACACCATTGTTAGACTATTTTGTTGTGTAAGGCAGCTACAGTATAAATGGACCTGCCCCTTTCCCCAGTGTCCTATAATAATGTAACCCTACTTAACAGTCCTAGGGCCTGATTCAGACCTGCTCACGAGCGCATAGCGCTCGCAAGTAGGACGATGGTCGGCCAGTGAGCACGCACAGCGTGTGCGAGCCCCAGAGCGAGTGAGAACTTCACTCGCTCCGGGGCTCGCTACAAAATGGGTCGGCTGTCGACAGCTCGCCCCGTTTTGTAGAGCGGGGAGGGGGGGTGGCTGGACAAACGGAACCCTTCCCGAAGGAACGCCTGCCGTTTGTGGGCAGCCCTACCCTGACATCAATCGTGATGTCAGTAGTGAACTTCCTGCTCTATAGCGAGAGCCTCTGAATCAGGCCCTAGATCTGTAATTGTGCTTTGTTTAGCAATCCTAGTGATTGTGCGCTGGGATTTAGTGGTCGGACAGGGGTGTCCATAGTTCTGAATGGATAGTTTTGTTTGACAGGACAAACACATTTTAAAACAGGCATCTACCTAAGTGAGTCGATACAGTAAGACTGTATATTTAAAATATTTTTTTAATAAGCAATAGTACTACATAAGTACAGGAAAAGAGATACATAGCAGAATATATTCATGGACTTTATGGTCTACTCTCAACCAAGTTCATAAAGATTAGCAGAGGCAAAAACTGTACTACAAATGTGTGAATGTTACAGAAACAAACAGCAGGATTTACTATAATTGTGTTTGAAGTCTGAAAACTAAAGCCACAGCTGATGTGTGGAAGTTGGCAAACACATAAACCAGCGTTTCCCAAATGTGGTCCTCAAGGCACCCCAACAGTCCAGGTTTTAAGGATTTTCATGCGTGTGTACAGATAGTATAATTAAACTGACTAAATTACTAAATAAGTCACCTGTGTTTGAGCATGGATATCCTTAAAGCCTGGACTGTTAGGGTGCCTTGAGGACCAAACTTGGGAACCACTGACGTGAACATACAGCATGTACCTTAGGCCAAACAGTATGGTAACACTAGTGCGATCTCTTCCAACACTAAGCCAAACACTAATAAGCCACGTCTCCTGATTGGCTGCCCGGTAATTAAGTAGGATACATCATTTTGCCTTTGGTACACCTCATGAATGTGGATTACATCTGAAAAAGAAAAGAAGATGTTTTCACATAAGTAAGTATTATTAGGGAGGGAACATTTAATAACAATTTATGGGGACCATGCAACACCAAAAATTAAAAATGTAATAGCCTACTACTGGGGCTAATACTATGTTAATATGTACAGGACCACTATTATTACATTTAACACTACTCAAAGCAGAACTATTTTAATATTTATATATGGGGGCACATTTATTAAATGTAATTAATGGGTCAATACAATTTTAATATTTATACATGATGTCACTATTATGGAATTTGATGCTATTGGAGATAAAACTTTCAATATTTATGTATGGGGGACATTATTATTGAATTTAACACTACTGGGGACAATACTATTTAATTGGATATTATTTTTTATGGGGGAAATACTTTCTCATAATTTACTGTATATACTAAGAGCAAAACGTGTAGTTCACCAGCATCGAAACATGGGCTGTGAGTACATGCTGGCACTTGTAGTGCCACGTGTACCCACAGTCCAGGGTTAACAGAAGGGGCCCAATGCTACTTGGCATTGTGCTAGTCATCTCTTTTATTAAATTGATATTTTATGATATGGGCATAATTTATAGTGACAATCTAAATAATCATAAATACCTTTTAATTGGCCCTATTAGCAATTATTTAATATTGGCAACTTAATATAGTAAATAAGATGGGTCTATTAATCTAATTACTAATTAATTTTGTCCTCATAATATATTCATTAGATTGATTAGGACCCATAATATAATTAATAAAAAAAATTCCCACCTTATTGGATAAATAATGATTGCCCACATAATAAATATTTTGTGTTTTTCTCATCTTCTGATTGGCAGGTAGCATGCTTTTTGAGCTGTCTCGTTTGTCACAACTACCTCATTTCTTTCTGGTGGTTTTTTGGTGGTTTGCATGATAAATATGGTGGTTTGTTTTCCTTACGTGACGTCGACATGTAAAGTAATAGCTGTTTTGCAGCATGCTTTTAGTAAATCTCATGGTTTCAAAACGCAGCTTAGTAAATTTTCCAAAGTTTGTTGCCCCAGTAAAAATTCCCAATGCTGCATCATGCATAGTAATATAACCCATGGTTGATATAATTATATAGGATCTCAATAATTTTGTGTTTTTCTACAGAACTGTGTATTTCCTGGACTTAAAATAGCTGACCTCCCTGGGTACCTGAAGGCTAATCAGATCCTACACTGTGTTGCTAAAACTCAGCACTTTCAGGTATAAGTCTTCAATGTACTATTCCTATATTCATCATGTACATGGATAGTGACAAAGCTTGAAAACAGGTGCCATAAGGGCATTTAAAAATGTTCATTCACATATACCAAATGCTTGGTAGTTTGTGATGATTGCTGCACTATTTGCTGAGCTGTGTTAGCAATAAAAGGGATATGTATCTTTCTCCTACATGCCCTCTTCACGGGGTCCCCCAGCCAAAGCATTCTCACCTCACACTAGTCATCCCAGGCCGGGGATCCCCCCAATAAAGGGGTCTCCCCTCTCCTGGATAGCTCAGGCCTGGCCTGAAGCTCAGGACTAGCCTCCGCATCCCTGGCCGGTGGGTGCAGAATTGATAGGGTTAATAATGTTGTCAGTCTTAGGTCCTCTGATTTTCTCAATCTATACCACCTCTCTTTGCAAACTAATTAGCTCTTTTGGTTTTCAGTATCATCTGCACACAGACAATACTCAGATCTACCTATCCTCCCCAGATTTGTCACCATCTATGCTTGTCCGTGTCACTGAGTGGCTCTCTTCCATTTCATCTTGGATGGCATCTCACAACCTCAAACTTCATATATCCAAAACAGAATTAATTATATTTGCACCGGCCAATAGTAGTTACCAACCTGATATCTCTATCACTGTTGACAACTCGACAATCAACCCCACCCCAGTAGCCTGCTGCCTTGGTGTCATCCTTGACTCTAAACTGTCCTTTGTTCCCCACAATCAATCTGTATCAAAATAATGCTACATACATCTAACAAACATAGCCAAAATGCAACAATATCCACAAGACACTGCAAAAACTTGAATCCATGTACTTTTTATTTCCCGCATTGACTATTGCAATAGTCTCCTTACTGGTCTTCCCAAAAACAGACTTTTGCTGCTACAATCCTGTTTGAATGCAGCTGCAAGGCTGATCTTTCTCGCCAAATGTTCATTGTTTGCTGATCCACTCTGTTAGTCCCTCCATTGGTTACCGGTCTTCTACCATATTCAATTTAAAATACTTAAGTTCACACATAAAGCTATTAACCAAACCACACCAACATACATCTCTTTACTCATCTCCAAATATCTCCCATCCCGACCTCTCCGCTCAGCACAAGATCTGCGTCTCTCATCCCCACGCATTACTTGCTCCCATGCACGGTTACAGGACTTTTTTGGGCTGCGCCCACCATGTGGGATGCCCTCCCACGAACAATAAGACTTTCCGCTAGTCTCCAAACATTCAAGCATTCTCTGAAAACTCACCCCTTCAGACAAGCTTATCAGATTCCAGAATCGCCCACATTATCTTCATAGCTTGCCTATCTAACTCCCTTCTTATAGTGTACACATATCACATTTTTCCTTTCTTCAAATTCTCCTAACCCTAGGCCAACTTTCCAGTGTGACTAGATTATACAGCTCACCAAGAACATCTGCAGTCTGGCTGGACCAATTTGCAATATGTAGCACCTATCCTTGTGTACACCTATTTCCCTGTAGATTGTAAGCTTGCGAGCAGGGCCCTCTTACCTTTATGTTTGTCTCTTACAACCCAGTTTAGTTCTATTAATGTTGCTTCAAATTGTAATGCGCAACGGAATATGCTGCAGTATATAAGAAACTATTAATAAATAATAAATAATATTGTGTAAACTAATATTGTCTTTTTTTACAGGGGAACTATATGTCCCAGTAAGCCTCTCCTGCATCCCAGTACTTGTGTACTTGTGGATCTAAAAGTACCATAATGGGATGCATTAAAGGCCCACTGGTGCCTGTAATCTTCCTGTAAAAGAAATATTAAAGTAAACACAGTACACACACCATTGAAAGTAAAAAATAAATTAGCCCCTGCGATTGCATATGCAGCTTGAGTCCTCACTGCGTGTGACAAGACATGCAATTTCTGCGATGGGTCAGACCTGCTATAATTGTGCATGACAGGCCGAATGTGCTTCAATGTTACCGCTGTATACCCAGGAGGTATAACGGATGTGAGAAAGCAGTAGTGGGTGTCTCTATGCTGGCTGAGCGGTGGTAGATATTAGCATATTTTCGTAGCTGCTTTGCATGAGATTACACAGCTGCGATGGCAATTGCGATCCGTGCTGAATCAGGCCAACAGTCTGCTGGTGCGTCCTAATTGCATCACACTGTGGTGATTTAGCATGACTGCAACAAAGATATATAAGGACACATCTGTACTTCTCTGGATTATGCAAGCTCCTATTGGTGCCAGTCTAAGTGCATTTTATGACATTTGGATCTTGTGTAGGCATACATTTCATGACACTACTTACATAACTATTTAAAATGCTCAGACAGTTTCCTATGTCCGAACAACAGATACCATGTACCTAGTCAGTCTTTGTGTCTGTATCAGTAGCTATGTCTTGGTCTCATTTCCCGTTGCCTACTCTTGCCTGTTTCTGATCATCACAGTTTACTAGGAAACCTGACATTTGTTTTTTACCTATTTCTGTCTGTCCTACCCTTGGCTTATCTCCGACTATTACATCTAGTGTTTTGATCCCACTACTGCTTTGAGCTGTCTTTGCCACCATCACTATCAAAAGGCAAATAAGAGGGTTTGTGACATTTGGGTATAGGGCAGTGAACCCCATCATATCCTTGAATGGGTTGCTGGCAATGACTGCATGCTCATTAGCCTCTCCTATACAGGAGGAACACCATCTACTGGCAAGGTTGGTCCACCAGTAGTGATTGGGACATTACTCACTTAGACAAGTGTTAGCTTGGTTACATTTTCGTAACAAAATTTACTGAAAAGGAGCATTGAATTTTTCTGATACGAAGTAAAAATATTTGTGTCTGCATGAAAATGTTCAATTCAGTTTGCAATTTTGCAAAAGTTAAACCCGCCCCGTGACCCCTTATTCTACACTTTTGGGGTTTTTGACAACCCCCTCAACAAAGGGCCCAATATGTGAGTATGCTGCAACCAAATCCTCAATCAGACTTTCCTGCTGCTCATTTTGTCATGTTGCTTCCTGTCACTATGCAGTCGGTACAGTAGGATTGCAGCTGGGTCATTACATTCCGTCTTCATGAGGCATTATGTTGGAGAAAGCTGGAGGTAATGGAGTGCAACATCCAGAAGAGAAAGTACCAGAGGAGGGACATCTAGAATTCAGATAAGGAGTAGCACATGCCATGCATTTCTTATTAATATTTCATTTAAGGGGCCAGTCTACTGTGGTCTGCATTTTCCCCCCAATAAGCATAATTATTTATTGTATGTATGTATGTATGTATTAATAAACTCTTGCAGTACACAGACTCCGATGGCATTAGCTAGCGGGGGCTTACCTCCAAGTAGCTAAGCTTTTCGCAATATCACAGTCCCCATAGAAACCTATAAATACTGCTTTTGCAATCTTGAAGAGGGATCGCAGCAGACATCTGTGATATGTACCGTGGTACTTTCTTAATAAATTGACGGGGTTCAGATGTTTTCTCATAATTTTCCTCAAAATATACTTTATATATCTACCTCTAATTGTGAACTTTTCCATTTAAGACCAAGACAGAGTAGCAGTTTTGGCACTCTCTATTACTATTGTACTAGATAATAAACATACCTCACAGGAAGAATATTGTTGAAGTATATACAATTCAAATGTATAAGTCATTTGCAAACCATATATGAGCAAACCACAACTATCTTGATGACAGGCAGCATTGCCTAAAATAGGAGCAAAATAAATGCCAAAACGGATGTACAAAAATGTTTGAAATGATATTCCTGATTAAGCCAGTATTTAAACACTCCTCATGGAAGGAAGTCCTTCACTTCAGCAGCTGACACCTTGGCCTCTGAGTTCACTGCAATAGAGCATGCTACCATCAAGATCACCATGACAACAAATAAGCAGCATACCCTTGGCTGGTTGGTATAATAACAAGTACACAACTCCTTTCTTTGTGAAAGATAGTCCATCTAACAGTGCTGGAGCTCAGTAAAAATCTTTTTTACAATACAATTTTCTTTAAAAACCAGTGACATCTGCTGAGAGATTATTAAAATTTCGAAGTGGAACTTAAGGACTGTGAGGCCAAAATAAGTGTTCCTGTGTAATCATTCCAGCACAACAACCTAAGACCGGTGATCCCAATCAGGAGGTGTTTTTGTTTAGGAAATAATCAAAACTGCCCTTAAAATAGACAAACTGACATTGAAGTCTGTAACAAATCACTGAAAGAGCTGATTCATGGTTAGGAGCAAGTTTATTATTTATTTATTTTATTATTTTATTTATTACCAGTTATTTATATAGCGCACACATATTCCACAGCGCTTTACAGAGAGTATTTGCCCATTCACATCAGTCCTTGCCCCAGTGGAGCTTACAATCTATGGCCCTCATTCAGAGCCGTTCGCTATTTGCGGTCGTTCGTTCAAAAACAAGGGGTGGCTATTCAAATGATCCGTTCGCAAATTGCAGTCTGTTCACACCTCTAAGTCTGAACGAGCGTGCAAAACATACGCTCGTTTATTTGTTAAAAACGCCCCCTGGCCGCTCGCACCATACGTCATGTCCGCTATTTATTAGATTAATCGAGTACATCGAACAGCGTATGAACTGCTCACTATTCTTGTGGTTGGTTTTTTCAACCGCTATTTTGCGAGCAGTTCTGAGTTAAAAAAAACCAAGTGACGTGGTCAATGACGCTGCTGTATTAATTATGCACTCCCTTAAAACGCCCGTTTTGACCTTTAAGCACGCCTGCGTTCGAATTCCACTCCCCCGTTTTCAAGCACCTTCCCCTGTTACCACCCACATACGCCTCATTCTGTCACTCAAAATAGCAGGCACTCGCTATATAGCGTACAAACGATTTTCGGCCGCACTGACTGGTTCGCGCATGCGTACTAAAAACCGTACGCATGCGCAGATGTGCGAACATCGCTCGGAACGAGCGTACGGCCGCTAGCGAGCGGCTCTGAATGAGGGCCTATGGCCCTCATTCAGAGCCGTTCGCTATTTGCGGTCGTTCGTTCAAAAACAAGGGGTGGCTATTCAAATGATCCGTTCGCAAATTGCAGTCTGTTCACACCTCTAAGTCTGAACGAGCGTGCAAAAGATACGCTCGTTTATTTGTTAAAAACGCTCCCCTGGCCGCTCGCACCATACGTCATGTCCGCTATTTATTAGATTAATCGAGTACATCGAACAGCGTATGAACTTCTCGCTATTCTTGTGGTTGGTTTTTTCAACCGCTATTTTGCGAGCAGTTCTGAGTTAAAAAATACCAAGTGACGTGGTCAATGACGCTGCTGTATTAATTATGCACTCCCTTAAAACGCCCGTTTTGACCTTTAAGCACGCCTGCGTTCCAATTCCACTCCCCCGTTTACAAGCACCTTCCCCTGTTACCACCCACATACGCCTCATTCTGTCACTCAAAATAGCAGGCACTCGCTATATAGCGTACAAACGATTTTCGGCCGCACTGACTGGTTCGCGCATGCGTACTAAAAACCGTACGCATGCGCAGATGTGCGAACATCGCTCGGAACGAGCGTACGGCCGCTAGCGAGCGGCTCTGAATGAGGGCCTATGTTCACTATCACATGCGCACACACATACACACTAGGGTTAATTTGTGTTGGGAGCCAATTAACCTACCAGTATATTTTTGGAGTGAGGGAGGAAACCGGAGAACCCGGAGGAAACCCACGCAAGCACAGGGAGAATATACAAACTCCACACAGGTAGGGCCGTGGTGGGAAACAAACCCATGACCTCAGCGCTGTGAGGCAGTAACGCTAACCATTACACCATCTGTGCTGCCCAAAGTGCAGCTTGTACTTTGCACCTGGGAAAACCTTTTGATGCTTCAAGGTGAAAAACTAATAAACACAACTGTAGTTGTGAGGAGCGTGTGACATACGGGATGTAGTCAGGAAGCCGGCGGTCGAAATGCCGACCGCCGGTTTCCCGACAGTGAAAGTCCGGCATGGGACTAATGATAGGCTTCTAAATCCCAACAACGAACGTAGGTAAGCCGGGTGTCAGGAGCTGTTAGCCGCGAGGGGGGGGGGGAGGGTTAGGTTTAGGGACTCCTGAGGGGGGCTTAGGTCTAGGCACCACTCCCCCCCCGGGAAGGTTGGGGTTAGGCACCCCGGGAGGAGGTTTTAGGCACCCCACCGGAGGGTTAAGTTTAGGGTGCGAGTAGGGTGGGTTAGGTATAGGCAACCCAGGGGGGAGGTTAGCCTTAAGCACTAGGGGGGAGGTTAGGGTTAGGCACCACTAAGGGAGGGTTAGGGCGCGGAGAGGGGTAGGGATAGGGTCGATACTTAACCTGTTGGGATCTCCATCTCAGTGGCGTAACTCGGGCAGGGCACTAGACAGTTACTCAGGACTGTCGCTAGGTTTCCCTGCGCCCAGGGCTGTCCTGTGCTGCAAGCCGAGCCCCTTCCCTCCCCCTGAGCGCTTACCCAATAGCACCAGGCGGAGGGTGGGAGGTGGGCTCAGGCTAGTGCATTTACACACACATCGCCGCCAGCGCGGCAGCGATGTGTGTTAATCAGCAGCCATGAGAGTCAGACAGAATCACTCACTCACAAGCTCCGCCTTCCGGCTCTTGCAGTGGATAATGGGAGAGACGTCATGCCGTCTCTCCCATAATGCAGAGCGCTCCAGCCCGGGAGGACTGACGTGCGGACGGCGGCGGGAGCAGTAGCCGGAGCGTGGATTAGGGTAAGTGTATTTTTTTTTCTTTTATTTACTTGTGTGTATTTGTCGGGGCGGGGGGGGGGGTGGACTACTATTGGGGGGGACCTCTAGTGGCACTACTGGGGGGAACTACTACTGGGGGCACTGCATCGGGGGTGGACTACTACTGGGGGCACTACTCGGAAGGACCTCTGTGGGGGGAGACTACTAATGGGGGCACTGCATCGGGGGATGTGGACTGCTGGGAGCACTGCATCGGGGGATCACTTGCAGGCACTGCATAGGGGGGTTACTACTGGGGGAACTATATAAAGGGCACTGCATAGGGGGGACTACTCCTGGGGGCACTGCATAGGGGGGACCACTACTGTGGCACTGCATAGGGGGGGTCTACTACTGGGGGCACTATATATAAGGGGCTCACTACTGGGGGCACAAGGGACACTGCACTGGGAGGACCACTACTGGGGCACTGTATAAGGGGCACTGCATTAGGGGGACCACTACATGAGGCACTGGATAGGGGGGATCACTACTGGGGGCCTGCATAAAGGGGACCACTACTGGGGTCACTGCATAGGGGGACCACTACATGGGGCACTGCATAAGGGGGACCACTACTGGGGGCACTGTATAAGGGGCACTGGATAGGGGGCATCAGTACTGGGGGCCTGCATAAGGGGGACCACTACTGGGGGCATTGCATAGGGGGGACCACTACATGGGGCACTGCATAAGGAGGATCACTACTGGGGGCATGCATAAGGGGGACCACTACTGGGGGCCTGCATAAGGGGGACCACTACTGGGGGCACTGTATAAGGGGAACTAATGGGTTGCATAAAGGGGACCACTACTGGGGACATTGCATACTGGGGGTACTGTAGAAGGGGCACTGCTGGCGGCCTGCATAAGGGGGACCACTACTGGTGGCACTGCATTAAGGTGCATATGGAATGGAAAGGAATGTTCAGAGTGATGAGAAAGGGGTGAGTGTCATGTAGACACGCCCCATTTTTAGTGACTATGCCCCATGTGACCACGCCCATTTTTCGGGCTTACGGCATCGTTATTTCATTTGCAGGGCAATTCCGTGATATACTGTATAACACAATTTACTGTATGTGAGTGTAGCCAGCAAGAGCAGTATGTGGCATGTATGCAAATTAAAAAGTTAAATATTTGAATTTGCACCTCTTGCAGTGCTGCATTGTTTGCTTGGTTGCAAGTTTAGAACCAAACATTAAATCCACTCCTGAACTAGTACATTCAAGTAAATTATAAAGGGAGATAAGTGTCTGTTTTTTCATTGTATTGAAGAGCTCAGAACATGTTCTTACACCTACATACTCCCAAAATACACTGTATCTACTTAGAATTGTATTGCATATTTAATCTCCTATTAGACTTGTTCAATCCAAGAAATGTCTGGCAACTGTTTTATTAATAGCACCAGTTTTTAACCTAAAAAACACCAGTTTTTGTGTGATGTTTACCAACGAAAAACTAACTTTTTCTTGTGGTTTCGCCGATGTAGTTCTGCCATAGGGATATTTGTAGAAATCAATGACATATGCTGCCGAGACCCTGCCCCCCAGCCCAGCCCAGCCCTGCTACCAAGCAGTTAACAAACCACTGAACAGTGAAGTCTGAATGTGGGGGTGAAGCTTATGTACATTGATCACATGTAAACATAACTTTTGGTTGCTGATCGGTACATAGCTAAGTGGTAACTTGTTAAGCCGAGTCACTGATGTTCCCGTCCAGGGAACCATTGAAGGCTATCATAAAAGGATCTTGAAATACTGTAACTTATTATTTATTGCTTACTAATATGCAGTCAGGTGCATAAATATTGGGACATTGACAGAATTTTCATATTTTGGCCTCTATTCACCACCACGATGGCTTTGAAATGAAACAAACAAGATGTGCTTTAACTTCAGACATTCAGATTTAATTTGAGGGTAATTACATCCAAATCAGGTGAACGGTGTAGAAATTACAACGGTCTCTATATGTGCCTCCCACTTTTTAAGGGGCCAAAAGTAATGGGACTATCAACTCAAAAGCTATTTCATGGACAGGTGTGGGCTATTCCCTCGTTATTTCATTATAAATTAAGCAGGTAAAAGGTCTGGAGTTGATTCTAGGTGTGACATTTGCATTTGGAATCAGTTGCTGTCGACTCTCAATATGAGATCCAAAGAGCTGTCACTATCAGTGAAGCAAGCCATCATTAGGCTGAAAGATCAAAACAAACCCATCAGAGAGATAGCAAAAACATTAGGTGTGGCCAAATCAACTGTTTGGAACATTCTTAAAAGAAAGAACGCATCGGAGAGCTCAGCAACACTATGTCTGCGCTATATAAATGACTGTAATAAATAAAAAAAACACCAAAAGACCTGGAAGACCACGGAAAACAACTGTGGTGGATGACAGAAGAATTATTTCACAGTTGAAGAAAAACCCTTTCACAACAGTTGGCCAAATCAAGAACACTCTCCAGGAGGTAGCTGTATATGTGTCAAAGTCAACAATCAAGAGAAGACTTCACAAGAGTGAATATAGAGGGTTCACCATAAGATGTAACCCATTGGTGAGCCTCAAAAACAGGCAGACCAAATTAGAGTTTGCCAAAGAACATCTGAAAAAGCCATTACAGTTCTGGAACAACATCCTATGGACAGATGAGACAGAGATCAACTTGTACCAGAGTGATGGGAAGAGAAGAGTATGGAGAAGGAAAGGAGCTGCTCATGATCCAAAACATACCACCTCATCAGTGAAGCATGGTGGTGGTAGTGTCATGGTGTGGGCATGTATGGCTGCCAATGGAACTGGTTCCCTTGTATTTATTGATGATGTGACTGCTGACAAAAGCAGCAGAATGTATTCTGAAGTGTTTCGGGCAATATTATATGCTCATATTCAGTCAAATGCTTCGGAAATCATTGGACAGCGCTTCACAGTGCAGATGGACAATGACCCGAAGCATACTGCAAAAGCAACCAAAGAGTTTTCTAAGGCTAAAAAGTGGAATGTTATGCAATGGCCAAGTCAATCCCCTGACCTGAATCCAATTGAGCATGCATTTCACTTGATGAAGACAAAACTGAAGGGAAAATGCCCCAAGAACAAGCAGGAAATGAAGACATTTGCAGTAGAGGCCTGGCAGAGCATCACCAGGGATGAAACCCAGCGTCTTGTGATGTCTATGCGTTCCAGACTTCAGGCTGTAATTGCCTGCAAAGGATTTGCAACAAAGTATTAAAAAGTGAAAGTTAGATTTAGGATTGTTTAGTTTGTCCCATTACTTTTGGCCCCTTAAAAAGTGGGAGGCACATATAGAAACCGTTGTAATTCCTACACCGTTCACCTGATTTGGATGTAATTACCCTCAAATTAAATCTTAAAGTCTGCAGTGAAAGCACATCTTGTTTGTTTCAATTCAAAGCCATTGTGGTGGTGAATAGAGGCCAAAATATGAAAATCCTGTCATTGTCCCAATATTTATGCACCTGACTGTAGGTCTGTGTTGGCAGATGTTTTAATTGTTTGGATATAACATTGTAACTGTAACTTTTTTTTTTGCTTTTATTTCATGATTTCTATCTTTATAAGCCACGTCCAATAATTGTATTTTTCTATAACCACTGTTCTTAGCATGAAAACTGTCCAAGCATGAAAACTTTATTTTTAGTGGACAAACTGAAAATCATATGCAATCTCCTGTTTGAACTAAACATCTCAACTGGCTTTGAGATACATTATTTGGAATATTTAGGACTTAAAGTAATTTAAGGATGTAATGTAAGGATTTTTTTCCACAATTTAGTGGTCCACTCCTTAAAATGAACAAAATTAAATTTTAAAAATGACCCGTGTATTCACCCACACAGTCCCAGTCATTGCTTTCCTCTGCAGCGCTCCACATAGTGAAGTAGACACATGGGGTCTGGTGCAGAGTTCTTGCGCTATTCTGTGTGGTAAGCCGGGAGCCCATCCACATCCCGCTCTGCAGAGGAGGAGGATGCGGGCTGCGGGGCAGACTGGGATAAGCTGCCAGAAGAGGGCTGCCAGTGACGTTATCGAAAGAGAGCCTTTGGATTCCTGGACGCTTATTTCCAGAATATCCGGGGGTATCCCGCGTCTGAAACGGAAGAGGAGCCAAGCGTGGCCTAGGCTAGAGGTTCAGGTAGAGGCTGGGGGCGCATGGCTGCACCATTCCAGGCTGCAGTGCTTCGGGCAACGGCCCTGTCAACTTGTGCCTTGAGCCGTACCTACTGGCAATGTTATTGAAAAGTTTAATGTTTAGTGTATTAAACACACTGTAGTTCCCCTAGTTCACGTTATGCCAGACAGAAACCCCAGTTCACATTATGCCACAGTGCTTCCATGCTGGTGATGTAGCTATGTGTGGGGCCCCCTAGTGTGTGGGGGGCACCTAGTGTGTGGGGGCCCGTGGTGGCCTCCCTAACTGCTCTGTTGTTTTTCTGGCACTAGGGAAGTCTGTGTAGGAGATGTTATCATAGCACTTATAATAGAGGAAATCTCATACAGCGTTTAGGTTGAAACTACAGAACACTGATCTGCTAGAGCAGCTGGTTCCTCACTTCAATTTCATGACAGAAGTGAAGTCCTTTAAAGCAGGGGGTTATGAGGTGCTCTATTGTCATAGGTTCAACTTAGGTCACTTGGGCCGTCTGACTAGGGTTTAGTTAGCTTTATGTATCTTAAATATATAACTTCATTTATTGATGGATTATGTGGAATTTATTACATATAATTCATACAAGATATTGCTGTACCTTCTTCACTTTCTTTCTAAAAAAAAAAATCCAATTGAAAAAGCAGCATAATGTCAAAAATGTAATGGGAACAGGTTCTTTTGTTTATAATGTACTGTGAAAGCAGGTCACAGTACCATAAAGACCTAGATTAACTAAACTTTTCTATTTCCCCATGTACATTATGCACGGTTTAGTTTTATGGTGCAGTTTTGCAATGCAATCATTTTTATCCACATAATAAAAATGAAGCGCGGGTCCAGAACCAAAACAGTAAGCCAGCTGAGATAATTGTGTACTTTTTTTCTTCTGACTCTGATCAATTGGTTTTAAATGGCTTACCTTAGCTATGCATGCAATATTTTGACCCTGGCTAGTAATTGAAACAAGATTTTTCACATCATAAATGTAAATATGTTTAGCATGTATAATCCAGTGCTACACATTTCAGCAGACTATAGAGAAAATGAAAACCAGGAGTGATTCTGTATGGTGTAATAGATCATGCCCTTTTACAAAACATTGATAAAGCCATACAAATGAAAGGAAAGTTTTTCAAACATTCGGTCATTGTGGCTCAAATGCAGCGACACAGCACATTTTGTGCAAATACTCTATCCACTACATCAGAGGTTCCCAAACTCGGTCCTCAAGGCACCCTAACAGTCCAGATTTTAATGTTAGGTGACAGTACCTCAGTCAATTTGATGTAACAACCTATGCTCAACCATGGATATCTCTAAAACCTGAACTGTTGGGGTGCCTTGAGGACCGCATTTGGGAACCTTTGCAACACAAGCATTCACTGCAACAATTCAGCACAGAGGTCTTGGTCGCACCAGGCATGGTTACGCCTCCCCTGCACACCTGGGCTCCAACAGAGGCCCTGTAAGTTTTACCTGCTCCCCCCCCTTCTTGGCATCCATAGTACATATAGGCATTGTGCCAGGCATTGTGTTAATAATGTGAGATTGATGTGCTCATTCTTGCAAAAGTGAAAGTGTGACCTCAATGTACAGCCTGCTATTACATTTCTCCCATCCACTTAATTTCTTCTCCCATACTTCTGTTAGTCTGGCCTTATGAGAATACTTTTTAATTATACAGGTGCCACACCTTCTCCAGCAGGCTCCTTTATTCTTCCTACGAACTTTAGAGTCTAATATACACCCAGTGTTTCTCGGGTTGGGTATGATATGTCAACAGTTCATCATGTCGACATGGTGATTATGTTGCTGTTGACCATTGCTGTTGCTGGTCGACATTCATCTTGTAGACAGTGTTGAAATGTCAACAAGTTAAATGTCAACATATTGTCCCTGGTAGCCCAGCGGTGACTTACCTGTTCTCTACTACTGCAGTGGCCCCAGTGGCATATTTTGGGTCCCGGCTGTCATGTGACTGTGTCTTCCGAATCAAACCGACAATACTTTGGCGTTCGGGTGAGTATTTCTCCCCTAATCCCTACCCCTAACCCTACCCTCCCTCTAGTGCCTAACCCTAACCCCCTCCCTCCCCCCACAGCCTAACTCTCCTGCCCGCATCCTAACCCTAATATTGACATTCTGACAACATCATAACATTGTGGTGTCAACATTATCAACCTTTTGACTTCATCCCTTCCAGATAGCTTAATACAATTGTTGTAGCTCATGTGAAGTTTGGAGCAGAAAGAGGCTACAAATACTAAGGATCAACTGCGTTGGAATCCAGATTCCCTGACTCATGAGAGGAGCTCTGAATTCATTACCTGACCAGCAACGCTGCAGTATTACAGCCATGGCCAAAAGTTTTGAGAATGATACAAGTATTGGTTTTCACAAAGTTTGCTGCTTCAGTGTTTTTAGACCTTTTTGTCAGATGTTACTATGGTATACTGAAGTAAAATTACAAGCATTTCATAAGTGTCAAAGGCTTTTATTGACAATTACATTAAGTTTATGCAAAGAGTCCATATTTGCAGTGTTGACCCTTCTTTTTCAAGAACTCGGCAATTCGCCCAGGCATTTTATCAATCAATTTCTGGGCCACATACTAACTGATGGTCACCCATTCTTGCCTAATCAATGCTTGGAGTTTGTAATGAATTTGTGGGGTTTTGTTTGTCCACCCACCTCTTGAGGATTGACCACAAGTACTCAATGGGATTAAGGTCTGGGGAGTTTCCTGGCCATGGACCCAAAATTTTGATGTTTTGTTCCCCGAGCCACTTAGTTATCAGTTTTGCATTATGGCAAGGTGCTCCACCATGCTGGAAAAGGCATTGTTCGTCACCAAGCTGTTCTTGGATGGTTGGGAGAAGTTGCTCTTGGAGGATATTTTGCTACCATTCTTTATTCATGGCTCTGTTCTTAGGAGGCAAAATTGTGAGTGAGTCCACTCCCTTGGCTAAGAAGCAACCCCACACATGAATGGTCTCAGGATGCTTTACTGTTCGCATGACACAGGACTGATGGTAGCGCTCACCTTTCCTTCTCCGGACAAGCGTTCTTCCAGATGCCCCAAACAATCTGAAAGGGGATTCATCAGAAAAAATAACTTTAACCCAATCCTCAGCAGTCCAATCCCTGTAACTTTGGCAGAATATCAGTCTGTCCCTGATGTTTTTCCTGGAGAGAAGTGGCTTCTTTGCTGCCCTTTTTGACACCAGGCCATCCTCCGAAAGTCTTCGCCTCATTGTGCGTGAAGATACACTCACACCTGCCTGCTGCCATTCCCGTGCAATCTCTGCACTGGTGGTAGCTGAATAAACTTTAGGAGACGGTCCTGTCGCTTGCTGGATGTTCTTGCATGCATTGATGACGCCATGTGTTTCCTTGCAGGTAACCATGGTTAACAGAGGAAGAACAATGATTTCAAACTCCATCCTCCTTTTAAAGCTTCCAGTCTGTTATTCTAACTCAATCAGCTTGACAGAGTGATCTCCAGCCTTGTCTTCGTCAACACTCTCATCTGTGTTAACGAGAGAATCACTGATATGATGTCAGCTGGTCCTTTTGTGGCAGGTCTGAAATGCAGTGGAAATGTTGTTTTTGGGATTAAGGGCCTGATTCAGACCCGTGCGCTATCTGCATACGCTCGCTGGATGCGTATGCAAATTTGTCAAAGTGATGCCGCGGGAAGTGATCGCTCGCCAAGGCATAAGCATGCCCACCATGTCTTAGCGAGGGGCTACTTTGTGTATGTGTATGCACAAACGCACAGGCAGAGCCGCCCCACCAGCACCCCGCATCTCCAGGAAGTGTATTAAAACATTGGTACATCGAGCACCATCGGATGTGAACGCAGTGCTTGAGGTAGCTTTACCCTACTGCAAGCATTGCGAGGAAATCATCGCATCTCCAACCACCCCGTTATTACAGGACAGCCCCTGTTACCACCCACAAACTGCCTCTCCTGTCACTCATTACACTGGGCTGTCTTTGCAGGGCGAGCGAGCGGTATGCGATCGCAGTGAGTAGTTCGCGCATGCGCAGAACGAAGCGTGCGCATACGCAGAACATCGGGCCGCTTGCGAGCACACGCATATAGCGAACGGGTCTAAATCAGGCCCTAAGTTCATTGTCATTAATTGCAATTCATCTGATCACTCTTCATGACATTCTGGAGTATATGCAAATTGCCATCATAAAATCTGAAGCAGCAGACTGTGTGCAAACCAATATTTGTGTCATTCTCAAAACTTTTGGCCATGGCTGTACAGTCGCTTATTATAAATTATTTCTGCGTCACATTAAATATGAACTGTGTTCACCTGGGGAGTAGGTGCTGCTGAAAATTCATTCATGTCCTACGACAATCAAGATAACTGAATGGCAGATGAGTGGAGTCCATTTTTTAAGTAGCTAGTACCATGTCAGAGTTACCTTTTTTTTTGTTTTTATTAAATATACTCAGGGTTTGATATTTTGGGGGGGTTTCTCTTACTATCAGTAATTTATTGACCACTCCTACTAGTGCTACTTGGCCACTGGACACTCATCACCTGTTAGCGTCAGCAGTGCATCACCTTGGCGAAACTATTTGTAGACAACTGGCTGCAGCCGCCACCATGCTTATTTAGTGGTATCTGAAACCACTTTCTTATAGGTGCTGTGTGTAGTTGTCCAAGCACCTCTTTACAGGAGACTGTGACTAGATTTTTCTGGCTCCTTACTTAGGAGTAGGGAATGTTGGCTCAGAGCACTGTGGGCCTGATTCAGAGATGTACACTAATGCATTCACTAATGCATTCACTGCTGCGATCCCTCATGCAGCTGCTGTGAGCATATATGGTAATGCCGTAGCTGGCTGTAAAAGTATCGAGATGCCCACAGACGGCTTCCCAGATCCAAGCAAGTACGTACAAATACGCAGCATCGGTTGCAGATTATTTGATGTTAGCAGTCCTGAGTGAGGCTATGGTTGCGCAGAATGATCATGGGAAATGAGACGCCATAGCCATGTTTACAGTGTACGGGATCGCAGACACAGTTTGTGACCCGCCCCTGAAATGGTCAAGACACGCCTGCGTTTTTCATTTACACACTCCGTTACCTCCCCCAAACGGTGCCTGAATGGCAATCACTTTCCAAAGTAATCCTCACTGCGTGCAGCATCGCTAATATACGTACTTTGGCGTGTGCACAGTGCAACCGTCACGCATGCATAGTTAACTGATAATTGGTCAACTGCGTAAATATTGGAATATCGTACATCTCTGAATAAGGCACAGGGGACCTAATTCAGACCCGCTCGCGAGCGCTGAGTGCTCGCAAGCGGGTCGATGTTGCCCAAGTGTGCATGCGCACGACGGAGGCGGCTCCGTTGTGCGCATGCGTGAGACCCTTATAACGACGGCCAAGCCGTCGTTATGGGTCTCGCACCAAAGGGGGCGTGCTGTCGATGGTGATTGACAGCACGCCCCCTTTGGTGGGCGTGCCGGGGCCGTGGCTGCCCAGACGGAGGCGTTCCCATGGGAACGCCTACCGTCTGGGGCTGGCCCCACTGACATCACTAGTGATGTCAGTGGGAGTGCTTTTGGCTCTGATCGAACCAAAAGCACTCCATGGCTTGCGGTAGCGAGACCCTACTGCAGGGTCTCGTCGCAAGCCATGATTTTGGCCGCTCGCTATAGCTGTGGGTGGTCACCCACAGCTGTGCGAGCGGCCAGGAGGCCACTCCAAAATGAAGGAGGGACGGCCCTGATTCAGAGCGAGCGCTCTGTCAGAGAGTCCGGCTCTGAATCAGGGCCAGTGTTCAATAGAGGATAGCTGGAGGATGGATGAGTGTGTTTGCACTCATATGTAGGTTATCTTTAAGAAAAGCATTGATTTATTGTTCAATGAAAGCTTTTAAATTAGATATTTTATACTACTGAAAGCAGTGGCTGTTTAAGAGAGGAGGGAGCACGTGTGCAGGCTCCGATCGGGCCCCCTCCTCTCCGGCGGTGCAGTAAACTCTGGCACTGTGCCACAGTCTACTAAGCATGTGCAGGTCTCCAAGAACATGGCGCCGAATCGCGTTCCTGGAACATCTCTACTGCGCATGCACGAATCACCAGGGAAATGGCCACAGTGGCCATTTTCCCGGTGATTTCTGCAGCCAGTTCCGAGCCGACAGAGCGGTAAGTATATTTATAGGTTGCGGGTGCAGGGTGTGTGGTGTGTGGGCCCCCATGGACCCAGGGCCCCGTGTGCACCATGCTGGACCATGTTGACATTTATGTAATAACGACAGCCGTAGAGTACAGCGCTGGGCCTGGGTACTGTAGGCCTCGTCCCCTTTAAAATATATATGATTGAAATAGTATGCGCGGCACAGCGAAGGGGTACCAGGCGTTACACAGGGGGCTGCTGTTTGCCCCTCAGCCAGGGGCAGAAACAGGGGATGTGGTATAATAGATCGACATGAAAAAGGTTGACAATGTGTAGATAGACACCAGTGGACAAATTTAATAGGGTGAGAGTTTAGAAAATTTGAGAGTATACTCACACTTTTTAAACTCGGCCAATGTAATAGAATCCGAGAAAATGCAAACTCTCATGTTTTTCAGACTCAAAATTCTCTAACGATTTAAACTCTCATCCAGATGTTTTCTCATTTTGAAAATACCACTCAACCAATGTAATAGTGTGAGGGTTTACTGCTAAACTCTCACATTTTCTAAACTCTCATCCTATTACATTTGGCCCTAGAGGTTAGACAGATAATAGGTTGACAGGGACAAAAGGTCGACGCACAAATGGTCGACATGTGATTTTTTTCATTTTTTTAACCTCAATATATTTGCCCTAACCCTCCCTCCTGGTACCTAAACCTAACCGTCGGGATAGGTGCCTGACCCTAACCATCCCTTTTAGTGCCTAAACCTAACCCTGCCTCCTGGTGCCTAACCCTAACTGTCGGGATAAGTGCTTGAACCTCTGGTAAGTGCCAATTTGTGTCAACCATTTTCATGTCGACCTTTTGACTTTGTCGACCATTTGAACCTTTCGACCTTCCACCATGTCGAAATTTAGTGTGTCGACATTTTGTCCCTGTCAACCTTTTGTATCTATCGACCTATTGTCTATCTAACATCTGGTGTCTCTCTAGATACTGTCAACCTTTTTAATGTAGATCTTTAGTCCGGATACCGATCCAGAGGGTGATGGGACGATCCCTTGCTCAGGCAAGCGGGTACATCCTCGGCGGCACCATCTTCTCAGTGATATTTGGAAAGTTGGCACATGTGCTTTCACTGTGCGGCGCCACAAAGATGTCCCTGGGAAGAAGGCATGCAGAGGAGGTGGGACCCGCTAGCTGGAGCAAGGTAAGTATTCTCTGAGGGGCCGGGCTCCGGTAATTAGTTATTATTAGTTCCTGCTGCCCGCCCCCTGGCGCTCATGTCGACATTATTTGATAGGAATGTCTTTTCATATCTGTCTATGCCTAAGGCTAACCGTAAGCATAATGCAAATGTAGACATTTTGACAATTGTCTGCGCCCATGTTGACATGATATGATAGGGATGTCTTTTTATGTCTGTCTATCCCTAAGGCTAACTGTAAGCGTAATGCAAATATAGACATTTTGACAATGTCTTCATTTCATATGTCAACATTTATGGTGTTGACATTTTAACCTTCCTCCAAGACCTCAGGAACCGAAGAGAACAGAACAGGTGAGATCGTTGACCTCTGATGTGCTGTTTTGCTCCATGGCATTTTCAAGGCAAAACACACTTTTTGGATTAATTTAGATCCTTCATATGCTACCGTCAACAATGTTTACAGCTTTTGTCAGTCCTGTCCTGCAGGAGCCAACCTGCCTCCCAGCCAGTAACAAACTGTTCTTTTTAGGTTAATTTCTGTAGCTTAGGGCCTGATTCAGAGCCGGACGCTATTTGGGCTCGCTCGTTCAGAAAAAGGGGCCGGATATTTAAATAGAGCGCTCGCTCTTTGCGGTCTGTTGACTCCTCTATGTCTGAACGAGCGAACGAAACATGCGCTCGCTTTTTTTTAAAAAACGCCCCCTGGCCGCTCGCATCCTACGTCATCTCCGCTATTTATTTGATTAATCGAGTACATCGAAAGGCGTCTGAACTGCTCGCTGTGCTTGTGGTAGCATTTTCCTACCGCAATCATGCGAGCAGTTCAGGCTAAAAGACAACCAAGTGACGTGGTCCATGACGCTGCTTTGTTAATTATGCACACCCTTAAAACGCCCGTTTTGACCGTTTGGCATGCCTGCGTTCGGATCTCTACTCCCCGTTTTCAAGCACCTTCCCCTGTTACCACCCACAAACGCCTCATTCTGTCACTCAAATTAGCAGGCATTCGCTATTTTGCGAGCACACAATTTCCGACCGCAATGACTGGTTCGCGCATGCGTATTACAACCCATACGCATGCGCAGTTGTGCGAACATCGCTCGGAGTGAACGAGCGGCCGCTTACGAGCGGCTCTGAATCAGGCCCTTAGTCCATTATTGTAACTACTTTAGCATAACGGCATCTCTGCTCTCTGGGCCTGATTCAGATCGATGGTGACCCAGAATGCATGCGCACGATGGAGCCTGCTCCGTCGTGCGCATGCGCGAGACCCGAATAGCGACGGGCAAGCCGCCGCTCCGGGTCTCGTACCAAAGGGGGCGTGCTGTCGATGTTGAGTGACATCACACCCACTTTGGTGGGCGGGCCGGAGGAGTGGCTGCCCAAACGGAGGCATTCCCATGTGAACGCCCCCGTTTGGCGCCGGCCCCACTGACATCACGAGTGATGTCAGTGGGAGAGATTTCGGCTCTGTTAGAGCCGAAATCTCTCTGGGGCTTGCGGGAATGAGACCTTACCACAAGGGTCTCGTCGCAAGCCCGATGGTCGCGATGGTCTTGACCATCGCAACCATCTTCCTGGCCACCCACAGCTATGCGAGCGGCCAGGAGGCCGCTCTAAAAAAAAAAAAAATAGCCCGGCCCTGATTCAGAGCGAGTGCTCTGTCAGAGCGTCCGGCTCTGAATCAGGGCCTCTGTCCCCTCTCAGGAGTTGAGGTGAGCTACTTTTTCAAAGGATGCTGAATTAAGAGCCAGTTGCCGCTTTGAATCTTCATAAACTACCCTACTTGTATCACATGTAAATTTTTTGTGGTACAATTATAATATTTTAGATGTTTTGAGTTATAAAAGTGTTAAGGGTTGTTTGTTTGTATTTCCTGTGTTGTTCCTTGCTATATTTGTATTTAATGCATGAAGCTTATTTTTAAAGTCCTATTTAAATGTAGATAATTTAAAAGCTCATTACCCTAAAACATAGACTTGTATGTTGTATTACATGTCTGTGATTAACACAGATGTACATGTGCAGATGCTTATCAGAACTAAATATATTGCAGATAAAGTTTTGTGAGGGAGAATTTATTTCTCTTGTATAGCAGACTTCCTGGGGCAATGGCATAGCTTGAATGTAAGTTGGCTGTAAATGTTCCAGCATCATGTACATAGAGCTTTGGGTGTGATTCAAAGTCCTATGTTATTGCTATCGCAGCTGCTACCATGGTAGCAGCTACAATAGCACTGTTATGGTAATGCACTCCTCCTGCATTCATTACTGTTCCGAGCTATGTTCATGGACCCATCATCGGACCATTTGTGTTTTCCTCTGCCAGCTTCAGTGACTATGGGATCACTCAAGCCGGCGAACGCAGATGCTCAAAAGAGGCCAGGAAATCTCTGTCAGCCGAGGGAGATCCTGGCCTCTTCCATCCCCACCATCGTCGGCGACACGCCTCCATTTTGGGAAACCGAGGCCACCCCCGCTCCGTCCCAGCCCAGTAAGGGCAGGAGACTATCAATCACTGACAGTCTGCTGTCACTCTGCGTGCGAACACGCAGCACCCATACTGCAAATGCGCTGTACGGGTCTTGCACTGAAGCAGACCGGCACAATCAGAGATGTGTGCTACCCATTGGGTTAGCACACATCTCTGAATTAGGCCTTAAATGCGTATATTTGCCCGTACGCATCTTTGCATCTGGACTGCTTGGTTTCATACAGATGTGTCCACATACACCTATTGTCAAATTGCGCCTAGTAGCCCTGTTTGGCACACCACAAGCTTTGCGCTTATGTGGCATCAAGTGTTTTGCCTGAGTATTTTTCGCAAAATGTGTCTTATTCGCTTCACTATTGTGACAAAAAATACAATGCAGGTGTACCCTGAACTCTGACGCTGGCATTTCATTTAGTTTCTGTGTACAACTCAGTCACTACTCTCGGTAAAAAAGTAAAAGATAGACGCCCGATACAACTGGTGCCACGTATCATTATGCTTATACCAATTCCTTTACGACAAGTATCTCATACCATATGGTGCAAAAATGCTAGGTAATTGAGGACACATCTGTAGCTCTCATAATTATCTATACTAAGCGTAGGTGACTAAATTGATGCAATTTGCCAGTTGCGAAATGTGGCCAACTACATTTACCACCATTGTGTGTGCGTATGAATTATAATATAGCTCGTGCCTTGAGTACAGTGTAGCGAGCACCGAAACAGCTGTTGGGAACTTCCCACCATAACACAGTGAAGGAGATGAGTAAATTGCCGATTCTATAATGTTGTGCCTTTACTGTATGTACAGAAGTGTCTTCACTCGTCTTCGCTGCAGTTGCGCCAAACAGCCCCTCTCAGCACACCTGGTCCCGTGAGACTCTATCATCAGTCGTCTTTTTTGCGTCTGTTTTTGCCAAAACATGTCTAAGTCACATGGTGATGAGACTAGGGCGCACCAGGAGCCTGTGCTGATTCATTTGATATGTGGCACTTGTATATCTGTGTGCAACTGAGTCTATCAATCAGCATGCAAAGTGCTACGATGCAGCAGCCACAGCTTTTTCCACACCTAGCTCTGTTTACAGACTCATTTGCATACAAATATACAAGTTTCACATCTCAAATTAATCAGCACAGTCCTAGTCGTATCGCATTGCGACTTAGATGCATTTTCAGCAAAAAAGGACTCTCAATGCTAGCAGAGAGTAGCATGGGACCTGGCAGCTCACTCACGCTAGGCATACCACGCTGCATGGCGTATTGAGGCTAGATGAGCAAGGCACATCTTTATTTATTTGGTGTATCTGTTTACTGTAGTGTTACGGTTAGATATGATACTTTTTTTTTACCTTTGCACCCTATTATTAATAATTAGTGTGTGCGCTATTTGGACTGATACTATATGGCTGCTACATGACAAGTTCAACCACTTACCCCAGGAGACGACACTCTTACCCTTACACTCTTTTCCTGTTCTTGTCACATACATACACACACGCACACATATGGAGATATATATATATATATATATATATATATAACTTGTGAATACTAACGGAAGCTTGTTTACATATGTTATAAGATAACTTGTACTGTAGATTTAGTGGTCTTTAATATGTTGAACAATGCAATTGATTTATTAAGTTTACTGCTGTGTACAGATTGTCCATCTGTTGGGAGTAGAGCTGGTAATTTAGAATCAGCCGTTTGTATTTCAATACCAAAAAAGAGCACATATTTATTTTTTTTAGTATTTTTTTTTTTTATTCTCACTACTGGCTGCTGCTCAACATTGTTAAGCATAAAAATATATTTTCGCCCTTACATGGAATACACTGTTCAGCTTTGTTCGTTTCAACATACATATGCACACAGGGGCAAACGCAATATTTCTAGTGGGGGATTTTCAAATGCTTGATTTTAGAGCGAGTGTGGCCAGCCCATGAAGAGGGTATAATTAGCCCATAATAAGCTATAGTCTGCCTCTTGCAAAGAGCACAGTAAGCCGTTTGATCGTCAGTAGAGCCTCAGCTGAATTTTTTTTTTTTTCAGACGTGGTCACCATTCTACAATCTTAGTCTCCTGCTCTGCGGAGCACTAAAACCAGTACAGTAGTCTGGCGGAGCGACGGAAGAACCTAGCCCTGGACATATATGTACAATTTGTCTTATACATTGGATAGTATATTGTATTAATAATTAACACCATAGATGGTTTATAGCAGTCATCTCCAAACTCAGTCCTCAGGGACCCCTAACAGTTTTTGTTTTCCCGATCTCTTTAGTTGGTGCACATGTGTAAACATAACTGAGTGACAAATATTAAAAGGTTTTTAATTATTTTAATTTTGTTACTGAGGAGATCTGGAAAACATGCACCTTTAAGGATCCCTGAAGATCAAGGGAGAGATGTAATAGGGTCCAAGTTTTGAAAACGTGCGAGTATAACACTATATTCGCACATTTTTAGTACTCACCCTATGTAATAGGGTACAAGAACATGCAAACTTGCATATTTCTCACCCCCCCTAACTTGCAATGGCAAAACACGCATCCAAATGATTTGCTATGGTTTGGCATTGTAATAGAGCGTGAGTGTTTAACTCCCGCACTATTACTGACTGAAAACTCAAAAAAGAACAGAACTGCTTCAGGCTATCGAGTCTAGTCCATACTCACCTACCCCTTGTTCCGGTCCTCTTTTGTCCCTGTAAGCATCCATGTCTTGAAAAAAAAAACAAACGCCATTACATGAGCCCACGGACAGGTACCGTCCTCTAAGGACTGTGACCTTTCAAATGAGGGCACAGCCACTTCATTTCGCATAGAAATGCTGGTTCTGAGCATTCATTGGCTGAGAGGCGAGCCTCCACCTCTCCCAGTCAATAAACGGTTCCCCCCATTGACTTTAATGATGGGAACCGCTAGGTAACCTAGCCGTTCTCACCATTGAAGTCAATGGTGGGAACCATTCAGTGGCTGAGAAAGGCAGAGGCTTGCCTCTCTCATCCAATCAATGCTCAGCCAAAGCATTTATGTGTGAAATGAGCCGTCTTTCGGGAAGTGCCGTCCTTAAAGGACGATACCTGTCTGTGGGCGTTTTTTGTTTTTTTTATGGGACATGGATGCCTACAGGGACAGAAGAGGACCAAAAGAAGGGGTAGGTGAGTATGGAATTTTTTTTACAGGTTACGTGGATGCTACTGGCCAAGAGGACGTGATTGGCTACAGGGATTATAGGTGAGTGAGAGTGAGTGTGAGTGTGTGCATGTATGTTTTAATAAAATTATGCACGGTGTGTGTGTCTTGTGGTTATTTTAATATTTATTTTCCAGGTGAACTAGAGGTATCAGCGGGCCCTTAATAACCTACATGCTGGTACTTGTGGTTCGCTGGGCCCTCTCCTCCATCACCTTGACCCCAGCATAGGCAATCAACACTCTATATCGATAGGGATCCATCAGCACAGAATTCAGGAACAGGATAGAATGCAGGTAGCACACACTTGCAGGTAGAACACACTTTGTAAAAGGCAAGCCAAATACAAAGCAGAGCACAGTAGCAATGTACAGTGTTCAGCAGGTATACACCTAGCCTCACTAGTAGCAGAGCAGAATGTGCACAGAGTTAAAATGGCGCCTGCTTTTTTACCCCATAGCTAGCCCCGCCCATTATTTAAATTTCCATCCAATCGTGACGATCCTCGTGTGTTGTTGGTAAGCTCACGATTTATCGTGCACGATCTCACAATTTGGACATCCGACACGATGCACAATAGATCGTGTATCAAATTGGCGGCTCGTTGTACCAAATCGTGTGCATGGCTGCCGGGGAGATTTCAAGGGAAATCGTACACGATGTTGGATCGTTAGCACATTGCCAAGTGTGTAGGCACCTTCAGATACTTGTGGATAACAAAATTCTGTCTCCAATTACTGGTGCTGGCAATCACCTTCTATCTGTTTGTATCTAGATTGTGGCTGATGCAAACTGGCTATAACTTTCTTCCATACTTGTTTTGGATTTTGATGGAATTCCTGGACTACTGGAACATCCGTGTCATTACTGGAAACCGGATATTAATGTGGATAGTCAGTAACTAATGGACTGTGTAATATTCAAGTACAGTATGTTCAGAATTATTATATGCAAATTCTGCTAAAGACAAGTGTTGAGATCAGTTGTCCTGTTGGCAATCCTTAGCATGTTGTAGTATGGTTTGAGTGAACTGTGCCATAAAACTGCTGACATACTATTCAAGGGCTTAATTTATACCGAATGTCCAGCAGTGGGCAATTCATGATATTGCTGTAGGATTACTTTTTGCTACTGTGTAGAGACCTGAAGGACTGAAAGTACTATTTATCTTTCCTTCTGGTATTATTGCCTGGATTAGGTACCTGTCTTTTTTTGTTTGTTTGCTTGTCAGGAATTTAATCATTTAGCACAGTTAATGTGCTTTTTAAGTTGTGATGATCACTATATTTTCTTACAGTATGGAATGCACCTTCTTGTAAGTGACTCTACTCTTTGAGAGTAATAACAATCGCTAGCAACTCTTGATCACTAATATAATAGTTTAATTCAGCAGAACACAAATTCTTTGAGCCCTTTTTGTTGAGTCAAGACATAAGTTGGGCAATCAGGATATAGTTAGGATCCCAGCAGTAAGAATCCCGGTGGTCACAATGCCGTTTCTGGAATCTTGAGGGAAAATCCGACGGTCAAAATCCAGTGAGTTTTAGGGTTAGGCACTATGGTCGGGTTAGGGTTAGGCACTAGGGGAAGGGTTAGGGTTAGGCTGCCTACACTCCCTCCAGTTGCAGTGTTGCTAACAATTGGCCCTAATCTGGCCCTTCATTAATAGTAATGGGTTGTGTTTACTCAATGACAATAAAGGGTGCTAGGGCCTCTGGAAGAAAGGACTCTCACAGGGCGCTGAAAGAGTTAATTAAACTAGCAGCTGTGTGGAGAAGTGTCAGGTCTCCCTGTATTCTCAAAAGAGAAAAAGATACAAATAGAATAACACAGCGCTTAAAATAACAATATGGACAATAAACAGTGATCCAGAGTTCAATTATTTAATATGAATTACACGTTAAAAACTGGAAACAATCTTTTAAAAAGTAGCAGTTAGATTCAACATACAATCACACATATACCGACAATGCAACAATCAGTGAGAATCTGAACAAAGATCATATAGTTAAATCCAATGCCTAAATGTGTATAGTATGCATAGTCGGGGCCACTGTTGTGGCTGCTGCCAGAAATTACGGTTATTGCATATCTTTAACTCAAGGTTACAAAAAGGGTGCGTCCCATCCTCAGGCTTATGCCTCACATTGGCTCACCTTAAGAATGAGCCGTACTCTTCTCATGCATATATGTGGCTGCACATATGTTAAATCTCAACAGCCTTCGGTGCTTACCTTAGAAGGTATGCATCTGTGCATCTATATGGATTTATATCTTATTTATTCCCTTCGGCAGCACACACAACACGAAGTAGTAACATATGGCCGTTGTGGTGGTTGGCATTGCTGTCTCGCATCACTGAGGTCATCTTTTGATTTCCATCATCTGGAGCCAGAAGGGCACACCTGATAAGGCGAGTACACCGGTAACGGAAGGGTCCCAGGATCGCAATCAGTCTGGGATAGTACGTTGCTAACATTTCCTGCCCCAACGCCGTAGCAGAATGACAGCCACGCGCGGCACATGAGCAGTCTCCCTGCGTGGAGGTAAGCCACATGTATGTATATACTTGTATGTTATACTAGACCCGGCGTTAAGACCTCAGTTCCTTCCATGGCTCTAACTATTGCCCATGTTATATTTTTCAAATTATATCGTCACCTACTAATCTTGTATGTAGGTACGCGTAGGCATGTGGGGATTTGTGTGTGTATGTATATATATATATATATATATATATATATATTGCTTCTTATCCTTACCATTAAAGCAGGGGTAGGATATGCTCTTCTCAGTTTTATGTCTGATACCTAGCATATTTAAAGAGGATGCTGCGATGAGAGGCTGGACTCTCCTGATCCGGTAGTTTGTTCTATAACTCCGCTTACACCATCTCTCCCTAGGGATTGGGTGGTGTGTGTGTATATGTATAGAATTATGGATATGTGTAGGTATGCCTATACTACCACAATCATTAAGGTACATATTATTCCACGTCTGGAAAGCTGCCAGGGTTTACCAGAAGCTGTCTGTTATATCCATACATATTATATGGTGGCTCTATAGACTAGAGTCATGTTCTGCAGCTTACATAGGATAGTCACAGGCTCCTACGGCATTGCTTCTAGTATGGACTCTATACATGTCCTGGGCCTTCCTGTATGTCCACACATGTATATAAGGATATGTACTTACACCCGCCTCGGGTTATAGTCCTGTTTCCATCAGTCTATATCTACGGCGTCCACTTCGGGGGACCTATTAATTACAACTACACTCTAGGGCGCACTTAGTAACCAACTTGTAAGACACTAGGAATGCAGTGTGTGTATATATATATATAGCATGCTGATCTCCTATTGCGGGATATATGTGTGTGTGTGTGTATATATATGTATGTAGCGTGCTGATCTCCTGGTGCAGGAGTTTGACAACTGACTTACTATGTCGGTACTAACTCTTCCTTTCAAAGAGTTTGCCTTTTCATGCAGCTATGTTTATGTGTGTGTATGTGTATATATACTGATATATTCCCGTTCCTTGTATGAATTTTCCTAATAATTGGAGAAATCTGTTTTTGGCCCTGACTGGCGTCATCATTACATATATATATCTCTTCTTACTTGGGATAATTAACGCATTCTATGTCTATGTACAGGTACCTTTCCCAGTATCGATTCTGGTACTTTATATTATTGTCTTGTCGCATATCTCAATAAAATGGGTATCTGATGGTCCCTTGGGTACATTTCCTATCAGTACATAGAGAATCCTGGATCTATTCCATCCTCATGACTTATTTAGTTAAATTACATGAGGCCTAGGGCCACCCGCCGATATAGGCAGAGTCTGGCCTGGGTTGTATCAGATTGTGGGCGTAATACACACTTCACCATTATAAGTGTTAATGTAAGGATACACTAGCAGACCGTTTTTGGGGTATGTGTAATCTCTATATGGATACATATCTCTAATGGAACAGGCTCAGGTATAGCGTCCTGTTGTACGGCCTTCTTGTCTCCACTAACAATTTGCTAGTTTCTACAGTATTTTCTTCTGCAGCATCTCCAGACTGAAGTCTGTGCTGTAGAGCATTGATCTTTGCCCACTGAGGCTACTCTCTGTACCTGTCGTGGTGGGTTGCTGTGAGCTGAATAAGGTCAGTGACATTCTACATAGCGTCCAGAGGGCTTCTGGTCGCTCACAGGTAAGCGGGCTTACCCCACTAATACCTCGGAAGATGCTTCCTTTTCATGCATCCTGACATAGCTGTTATTCTCTCTTACGCACCCTAGCTGCTGTCCTAGCAGCCTTCAGTTCTTTTAAATCAGTTGGCTGTACACTTTAGAGCTTTCCTGGTGTGTAGGTGCATAGTTGTAACATTGAGATTTGTGACCCTATTCTACTGGAATCTGTTGGCTTTATGGACTGAAGCGCATCTATGGGCTAATGCACATCTTTACTATAAAGTGTGACAGTCTCTATGTTCCATACAGGGGGCCTGGTTTGTTTCCTGTTCAGTATCTGTTGATAAATTCAGCACACTGACAGGTACCTGAATGGTACCTTCATAGTTGTCCTAGTGCTTTAGCCTTGCGGATGGGATACTTCCCTATATTGGTAACTCTCCCTGGGTGGAGGTGGCATCCGTGCTCTTTTTCTGCTAAGGGTATCCTGGGTGTTTTCATACTATGTTCAGGCCAGTAGTTGGTACTGATTACACTCTACCATCATGTAGGAAGTTGTCTGCTGTTTGACAGGAGGGGTGGTACTGCCGTGTGACCCACTGGAAGGAATTGTAGTCTCAATCCTCTCGTATCCGCCTCATGCCCAGTGGGATCGCCACTCGTTGACAACTTCTATGGTCTAAACCTTCCACTGGTTACCAACCCTTTAGTAGTTATAGTTGGACCTCGAGAATGGTTCAGGGCGACTTTTAGGTCGTGACTCTTGCCTCCTTGTTTGCTTGGTTAGGAGTCTGTGGACGGGTTCAGCTCCGTCTCTGTATATTGGTATCATTATACTTTTATCTATATGATTGATGTCCCGCAGTGCTGGGATTCTGCTGTCTGAGACTGTTGCAGCTTCCTGTAGTTGTCGCTGGTACGGTTTTCTCGAGTTTTGTTCTCATGTTACTGCCATTCTATGGATTCTAGTTGGGGTTTTCTGCTCCCAGCGGTCTTGCTTGGTCTGTTTTTGGCTGAGCTTACGGTGTTCTGATGCTTCTCATCTGCGGCTACTCTCTAGCCGTATTCCATTGAATTTACGCTGTAAGTTGTGGAATGTCTGTGACTGTTCAGCAAGGAGCTCTGATTGTCTCCTGGCTCTACGACATGCCTCCAGTATTGGGCTGTCCCTGTTTCGGTTGGCCGAAAGGTCAGCAAGTTCTCCGCGCTTGCCACCCGGGAGGTTGGCTTTGGGACGTCCCCACTGTCTTGAACTCCAGTGTCCCCTAGTGGATGAAGGAGAAAACAGGATTTTGGTACTTACCAATAAATCCCTTTCTCCGATTCCACAGGGGACACTGGACGCCCGCCCAGCGCTGCGTTCCTGCCGTTTTGTTGGGTCCTTATCTAGTTGTGTGACTGCATGTGTTCCCTGCAGTGGGTTCCTCTGTTCTCCTTCAGTCGGTATTGTTCCGTTCTGTGGTCTTCTCCTTCTCCTCATTTTCCTGTTGTCTACCGTCTCCTCTCGGGCTCAGTTCTTATAACTGGGGCTGATGGGGCATAGAGGGGGAGGAGCCAGTCACACTTCAGAATTATTTAAAGTGCCAGGCTCTGCTCTACCACCGTCTTTACCCCACTGTCTTGAACTCCAGTGTCCCCTGTGGAATCGGAGAAAGGGATTTATCGGTAAGTACCAAAATCCTGTTTTCTGAAACCTCGTCCCACCACGTATGTCTGGGGGGACCATCTCTACTCCAATGAGCTTCAAACATTTAGGGTCCGCCCCATGTACTTCACTAAAGTGTCTCGATACACTGTGCTTCTGGAACTTATTTATAATATTCCGACGGTGTTCCATGAAGCGCAGTTTAAGGGGTCTGGTGGTACGTCCAACATAGGTTAGATTGCAGTCACATTTCAACAAATAAATAACATATTTGGAGTCACAATTCATAAACGACTCAATTTCATAAGGTTTAGAGTCATTAACACATTTAACAATTTTGTTTTGTTCAAGACAAATTGGCATGTGGTACATCTAGTTTTACCACATTTAAAAAAACCTTTTGGTCTTTCGTGTAACCAATTTGTACTGATTGAACTAGATTCTCGTACAGGTCTTAGAAGACTAGGGGCTAAAAGAGTTTTAAGGGATCTGTTCTTTTTGTAAATAACCAAAGGTTTTTTTGGGATAATCTTCCTGAGAATATTGTCATGTTTCAAAATTTCATAATTTTTATTTATGATTTTCTTAATATCCAAAGAACAGCTATTAAATTTAGAGATAAAGGCTACATCATTATTGTCCATATGATTAGATTTTCTAGTCCTCTCAGCTCCTTTGTCTTTGTTTAGGAGGGACCTCCTATCCAAAGATCTAACTTCTTGTAGAGCTTTTTGTAGAAGCTCCTCAGGATAACCTCTTTTCCTAAAGGATTCTAAGAGTGATGAAGCTTGAGTCTCGAAAGTGTCCAATTTGGAACAATTACGTCTAATCCTAAGTAGTTGTCCCTTAGGAATATTATTCTTCCATGGAAGATAATGTGCACTTGAATAGTGCAAGTAGGAATTGGTATTGACCTCTTTTTGATAATTAGAGCATATAATATGAGACCCATCAGTCTGGAGGGTCAAATCCAGAAAGGAGATGGTGTGGGAATGAAAAGTGTGAGTGAATTAAAGATTGAAGGTGTTAGTGTTAAGAGAGGTGACAAAAGAAAGGGCAGTGTTATAGTCCCCATATTTATTTTTATTTTATTTAATAAATTAATATATTAATAAAAAATTTTTAATTTACCTTGCCTATTCACTTAAATTTAATAGAACTTTAGTGTTTGTTATTTGTTTATTTATACATATTTTTAAATATTGATTTGTTTAGACAATAGATTGCCTTCTATTACAAATTGCCAAATAGTTTCATTGCTGTGGACTTATATATGATTCTGAATTATTCGTTGTGTGTATTGCCTTCAATGGTTAAATTGTAACAGCTGCAAGTATTAATTGAATGGGAAGCACACTATATATACATTTGCTTTGAGAGAGAGGCACTAACCTCTGACGAAGCCGTGGGCGGAGCCACGGGGAAACGCGTCAGGTATTGCTGCTCTCTCATCTCATCAGCTTGGATTCAACTATCTGACCCCATCATCCACAGTGGCACCTTCCCCGGCCTTCCCTGCCTATTGCTCACGGACCCCTCATTCATTCATGTCAGCCGGACGCCCGCTGGAGTCGGAAGCCCGGCGGGAGCCCGGAGACTGGTATGCTGAGCTGCCCGACTACTTCTTACTCGAAGTGACACTCAGACACCTGGCTGGAGCCTATTCCAATATGGCGGGCCACCCCGTGCTTCACCGCTACACACCACACAGGTGTGTGAGCATCAGCTACCATTGGAGCCTGTGGCCGCCTGTGGATCAATCCCCATGGGATCCATAAGGAACATCATAGTTTGCTCCATTTAATAACTTTCTCCTCATTGCGAGACTCCTCTTCAAGGGTGAGCATATACACAGGTACTCTTACATCTACAGGTGGGCGAACCATCGGAGTTGGTGACCGCTTGTGGAACATTCCCCATTGGATTTATAAGGATTATCACAGTCTGCACTACTCATCATCCACCTTCTATTGTGGGACTCCTCCTCAAGAGTGAGCTTACTATACAGGTCATTATCAGACCTTTTGATTTTGTCGGCACATAAATTATCAATATCTAGCCCTATTAGAGTTTGGGATATTACATCGGGCCCATTTGGAGACCCCTATTGAGTTAGTTGCACATTGGATTTAACTATATGATCTTTGTTCAGATTCTCACTGATTGTTGCATTGTCGGTATATGTGTGATTGTATGTTGAATCTAGCTGCTACTTTTTAAAAGATTGTTTCCAGTTTTTAACGTGTAATTCATATTAAATAATTGAACTCTGGATCACTGTTTATTGTCCATATTGTTATTTTAAGCGCTGTGTTATTCTATTTGCAAGGGCCTCTGGCCCTGATTCAAAGCTGGACACTCTGACAGAGTGCTCGCTCTGAATCAGGGCCGTCCCTCTGAATTTAAGAGCGGCCTCCTGGCCACTCGCATAGCTGTGAGTAACCACCCACAGCTATAGCGAGCGGCCAAAATGATGGTCAAGACCATCGCGACCATCGGGCTTGCTACAAGACCCTTGCGGTAGGGTCTCGCTGCCGCAAGCCCTGGAGTGCTTTTGGCTCTATCAGAGCCGGAAGCACTCCCACTGACATCACTTGTGATGTCAGTGGGGCCGGCCCCAGACGGTAGGCGTTCCCATGGGAACGCCTCCGTCTGGGCAGCCACGCCCCCGGCACGCCCACCAAAGGTGGCGTGCTGTCACTCAACATCGACAGCACGCCCCCTTTGCAGCGAGACCCATAACGACGGCTTGGCCGCCGTTATTCGGGTCTCGCGCATGCGCACGATGGAGACGGCTCCGTCGTGCGCATGCGCACTTGGCCAACATCGACCCACTTGCTAGCGCTCAGCGTTCGCTACCAGGTCTGAATTAGGTCCTCTGTTTTTAATAGGCAAGCAATAACTTATTTAAAAATTGTTCCATTGGTACTTCCTTCAACTGTTAGGGGAAGCCGACAAAAGGAGTTATTGTGGCATAATCAGTTATCAAAATTTTCTTCTTTAGATATTCACATATATTTGGATTATTGTATCATTAGATATTATAGAATTTAAACAATTGGTTTTGCATATACTGCATCGGAAGTGCAGCTATTGCACTTGTCAAGATATTGATTGCTAAGATTAAGCTCAGGTTTTATATCTCATATCTTGCCAGCTAACACATTGGTGATGTAGCTAGTGTAAGCTGAAATTTTGGTTATTGCCCAGCTTTCATTGTAGAATCAAATGAACATAGGTATTGGCATCATGTTTCACTAGGGTGGGCACCCAGGGTTATGTAGAGGGGGATATTCTACAGCACACACACACCGTGGTGTCTTCAGTTCACATTAGGCCACTCAGTAGTACCTATAGGCCCCCATTTACTATCGAGTTTTATCACCAAAACGAGTGATAAATGTCACTGTGTATGATAAATGGTGCTCCAGCCAATCAGCTCCCAACTGTCAGTTTTCTAACAGTTGACAGTTGGGAGCTGATTGGCTGGAGCACCATTTATCATACACAGTGAAATATATCACTCGTTTTGGTGATAAAACTTGTTTGTAAATGAGGCCCACAGTTCGTATTATGCCACACAGTATCACCCCTAGTTCATATTATGCCACACAGTAGTGATCCCAGATTATATTATAACATGATAAACCATACTACTGTGTAATACAGCTCTTTACAGATTACTTTCGTACACTGTCACAAGTTTACAAATATTATGACTTCCTCATTTAAAAGCCAAACAGAAAACCCCACTTGGAACTGTAGCAGTGAGATACATCGGACCTTAATCAGAGTCAATCGCAAAATGCGATCACTAGTCCATTTGCTTCTTTGTGACCATTTCAGAGTGACTCACGTACTCAAATCTCGAGCTGCGACTCACTCCCCTTCCATGGGACTCCCTCCCCTTCCATGGGACTCCCTCAGCCTCTTGCACCTGGGTCAGATGCAACTGGAGGTGTGGATTTAGTGAGTAGTAGCAAAATTTTAAAAACCGCAATATACTGTACAAGGGACACACATACACAGAAGTGTATTGGTGCATCTGCAATTCTTAGTGGCACAAATATAATTTTATTTTTTTCTATAATAACACTTTAGAATGTGTATATACAGGTCTTCCTATCCATTGAGTCTGAAGAAGTCTTTATTTGTGTAAAACAACTGACGTGTCATTATACGTCTAGCCTCAATACGCCAAGCAGCGCAACTTGCCTGGCATGAGTGAGCCGCCAGGTCCCATGCTAATCTGCCAGTGTCAGGTGCCTTTTTTTTTTTTTTGCCAAAAATGCATCTAAATCGCAATGCGAAAAATGCATCTAAATTGCAACGTGATGCAACTAGAACGCACCAGCAGACTGTGCTAATTAAATGAGCTGTGACACTTGTATATCTGTGTGCACTTGAATTTGTTTATGAATCACAACGAACCTGAATGAAAAAAGCTGCGGCCACTACATTGTAGCACTTCATATACAGGTTCAGAGACTCGGGCATATTCAGCCAGAAACTAAAAGTCCCATACTTTATTGCATGCCAGACTTTTCGCCGACATCGCTGGTTTTGCATGCAAAAAAGTATTGCGCACGTCCCCACTTATCCCCGTATTCAATTCCAAAGGACGCGAAAACATGTCCTGGCAAAACTCAAAGTGCTGGCAGATATGGGGAAATCAGCTTGACACCCCCCAAAAGATGCACTGACATGGGGGATCACTATGGATACCCCCGAATAGCCCTGCTGGAGGTAATTGGGGTGTTTAAATGCTCTTAATTGGTGCTATTTCGTGTCTTTGCACAAGTGGTGAAGAATAGCATTTTGCAGGTTTTTTTGGCAAATTACGTAGTCCCATTAAATTTGGGGTACATGAAAATGGGTGCAAACATGGTTAAAAATTGCTAAAGTGAGGTTTTAAAAAGCGTTTAAAATGTACCTGCAGCAAGCACCTGCAATCAAGAAAACACCTCCCCCATACTTGCAGACCCCCCAAAGTCTATTTCGCTAGTTTTTAAGTTTGTACCCCAACTTTTAACTTTTCCAAAGTGATGTTTTAGAGTGTTCTTTAATTCTTTTTTGGAATTTTTTGACACAGTTTACCTTTGGGGACCTGTCCTAAGAGTGCAGGGTTGTTTCCCCACCTTTGCACCCTAAAACCGCATTTCTGCACTTTTTTCCCCGAGCTATTCATAGGCAAAACTTTTCCGCCAGGTACATTACATTGCGTTTTCGCACCTACGAAAAGTCGTAACAATTGAATACGGGGATAAGTTTCTACTGGCGAAATGACATCACCAGCGAAATTTTTTCGCTAAAAACTGCTTTTCGCCACTAATTTAATACGGCCCTCAGTCGTAAATTATGAAATTAATCAGCACAATCTACTGGTGTGTCCTAGTCGCATCGCTTTTTGACTATGGCCCATTAGAGGCGAAAAGTAGGAAAAGTTTCGCCTGTCCGACTTTCCGCCTCCTCCTGTTTCAGAAGCGAAAATTTTCCATACGGGTCCCTTCTTTTCGCCCTATTCAATTCCTAAACGGGCGAAAAAGGAAAGCGGCGAATGCGGCACAGGCGGAAAGTACTGTCAGAATTGGGGTAATCAGTCTGTACCCCCAAAAAAGATGCACTAACATAGGGAATCAATGTAGATGTGTACTAATAGCCCTAATAAAAGTGTTTGGGGTACTTAAGTAGTTTAAATTGCTTCTTATTAGCGTCTTTGTAAAAGTAGTGTAGAATGGCATAAAGCTGTATTTTTAGGTGAATATAAGTAGTCCAGTCATATTTGGGGTACTTGAAAATGAGTGCTAGCATTTTTTTTATGTCTCTAGAGTGGACTTCTAAAAACCGTCAAAAACGCACCTGCAATAAATTCAACAATAGCCGTTAGTAAAACAACATGCCTTAGTATCTTGTAAATATATGTAGCAACAATCTATATAATAAAACTGACTGCTGATGAAAATAATGTCACATTTGCACATGCGTGGGTGCATGTCATACCCTGTTGCGCAGAGCAAGCTGCTGCAGCTACAGGATTAAGTTAAACATATTAACAATAGTAACGGCATCCCTGGACCAGAGTAAGCTGCTTAACAGTATACTTGTGGAACAGGAAGATTATGAAAGATTATTTATATCAGTTTAACGTGTTAATATAATTGTATATTTATTATTCTTAGTCACAAACTGGTTTTAATGTTCTATTTTATCTTCATGATTTTGTTGGTTTATGAGACTTTTGGTGTAAGGAATGGCTACAGTGTTCCTGTGTAGCGCTGTCTGTCTTCACTGACAAGCAGACTACTTCTTTTAAGTAGGGTACACACTAGACAATATGTCGTTCCGATCCTGCGGATTGGATCGACATATTGGGTACATCGTCTAGTGTGTACACATGATATGTGCGCTCCCGCAGGTCATTAGCGACAGTTAGCCTACTGCAGGGCCGATGGGGGATGTCGCTAACAATGTCATGCTACAGAATGCAGCATGTCATGTCCCTCTCCCCGTCTGACCCGGCATTGGTAAGTGTGTATGCATTTGCTGCATGCCTGGTCCCGTCGGCGGCAATATTGCGCTGGGTACACATCGGCTAATGTGAACCCAGCTTCACATAGACACACTAGAACACACTCCCTATCTTTTACATATATACAAACACCTCACACACGCACACTTACACAGTATCTCATACATACATACACTCATTCACTCCCTGTTTCATACATAGACACATGGACACAGACTCCCTATTTCACACATACACACTGACACACACTCCCTCACACACAGGCTCACACATTGTTCATCCACACTGACACCTCTTTATTTGCTAAGTGCAGGGTCCTACATGGCCTGTGGCCTGAGTGACTTTGTGATGCATAACTCAGAGCACAGCAGAGGCTGCTTAGAAGTTCCTCACGATTGGTCCTCAAAACCCCTAACAGTTCATGTTTTTCAGACCACCAGTGGGTCTTTTGAACAGTGCCAGAAGATTCTTAATTCACATGTGCACTAGCTAGGAGATTTGGAAAACCTGAACTGTTAGGGGTCTTGAGGACTGACTTTGAGAAACACTGGAATATACTATACTAGTAAACAGGGCCGGCGCTTCCACTAGGCAAGCCTAGGCAGCTTCATAGGGGCGCCGGCCCTCCGATTACCCCCCTCCCCCATTAGCCGGGTGCCCGCTGAGATTGTGTTACCAGCGGGCACCCGGCTCCATCTCGGCCTCTACCCTTACTCCAGCTCCCCCGGTGCTGGAGGACGGAGCTCACTCCTGAGCTCCGTCTTCCGTGTTCCGAAGTGCACTACGGGAGTGACGTCATGACGTCACTCCCATAGTTCCGAGGAGCATGCGCCGGGGACAGAGCTCACGTCTGAGCTCCGTCTTCCGGGTTCCGCAGTGCACTATGGGAGTGACGTCACTCCCATAGTTTCGAGGAGCGGGCGCCGGGCACGTATGGCAGAAGGCACTGGGTCAGGGTTTAAGGTAAGTGTTGTTTTTATTTTATGTATGTATGTGTGTGTGTGTGCGCGCTCGCTTATAACAGGGGCTGTACTACTGGGGGCGCTACAGGGGCCTTACTATTGGGGGGCACTAAATGGGGCATTACAGGAGCCGCACTACTGGGGGCGCTACAGGGCCCTTACTATTGGGGGCACTACAGGGGCCGCATTACAGGGGGCATTACAGGGGCCGCATTACTGGGGGCATTACAGGGACCGCACTACTCGGGGCACTACAGGGGCCTTACTATTGGGGGCACTACAGGGGCCACGTTACTGGGGGCATTACAGGGGCCGCACTACAGGGGCCTTACTATTGGGGGCACAATAGGGGCCTTAGTATTGGGGGCACTACAGGGGCCTTACTACAGGGGGCAGTACTTTTAGGGGCATTATTACTGCTGGGGGCACTGCGTAAAGGGCACCATATCAGTGGGCATTACATAAGGGGCACCATTAAAAGTGGGCATTTAGTGTTTTAGGGGAACTACTACTGTGGGCATTGTGTAAAACCCTAAGTTAGGGGGGACCCCTGAAAAATGGTTACGGGGCCCAAATAGTTCTAGTTACACCCCTGATACTGTGTGTGTGTGTGTATATATATATATAGATATATATATATATAAAACAGTGAACTTGATATACAGCGACAATAGTGCTAATTTAATAACTAAATATATGCTTGGTCTGTGAATTGTCAGTTCAAATGAATATAATTAAATAAATAATATATATAAAGTGTCTGTGCAAGATTAGTTGTCCTAAAAATAACTTCTAAACCTAATTTAAAAGTGAATATTCCATTCAGGGATCAAACATATTTAATAACATACCCAATAATGATCCTTAAACATAATAGTGAAAAGTGATTGTGCAATAATAAAGTGCTTATTAGATCTCCATATGTCAATGGCTTATGAGATCAAAAATAATTATATAAGAAGCGAACATTCAATATAAAAAGGGGTGTACAAAGTTTATCGCACTAAAAAACATAGAAAACACAAGGGATAAGGGACAAGGTCAATAATAAATTCATACATATAGTCTCCTAAAAATTCATAAAGAATTCTTTAAAAGCATTTTTTAAAAGTAATAAATGCGTTTTTTGCAAAGGGAAATTAAAGGAAAATAAGTAAGGATAAAATGCCAAATGCTTATCTTATTTAAAATTTCCCAGCAAGTTCATATAGGGCAGGAGTGGAGCTTCCCAACGCGTTTCGTCCTTCACCTAGACTTCTTCAAGGGTAGTGTAGCTCCATACAGGTTTTTAGAGCTATATATACCTCACTAATGAGGATTAATTATCAGCAATCTGGGATCTCACTTCCTGTGGTTAATTTTCCCCAGTTACTACTAATTTATATATGTACACATGGAAACTAAGTTCTTAGACATAGATTTAAATACAGTGATCATTAGATGTTGAATTTTAAATTTAGCTGAAAACCTTATATTAAATAACGTATTTTCAAAGACTTCCGCCCTTAGTTCATATTAGTACAGGCAATTCTCCATAAGACTACTTCCGCCCTATCCTTACATAGCGTCACTTCCGGATCGTACTTCCTCTAGCGTCTGTAATCCACGTGGTCCTCCGATAGGCGCTCCCGCCGGTTCATTGACCAAGTTCGTCATCTCCCCGACTCTGTACACAGCGCTTCCGCCCGCTCTCACAGTGTGACCAATCGCGTCACATCGCCAGACCTTTCCGGGACTCCTCACTCATCACTTCCGTCAGGTCACGCCTCTCTGGCCATAACAAGATGTTGTCACTCTCCTGGTGGGCGCCATTTTTTGGGTTATCCACGTCATGTCTCTCCTTATCATCACCATAACCATAACGGAATCGTGTCAAGTTCCTGTTGGGCGCCATTTTGATGGTTATCTAAAAATAAAACTGAGAGATGTTTGCAACTGTGCATACTTTTTCTTATTAAAACATATATTGTTGATAATTGAATGAATCCAATTCTTATAGTATCTATCAATTTTAAAAAATAACCAATATCGCATGTCCCTGCCTCCAATCTATATAGTCTGTGTACGAGGAATTATATAAAAAAATCAAGGCTATATATTAATGATGAAGATAATAGGGAATGCCTTAATTTTGAAGTGCCTTCAAATCTTATGTTAAATTCATGTCTCAGACCTCCAGATAGTTGGGTATCTTGAATATCTGTCTATAGGATTATCTAAAACAGAGGAATAATTATTTGTAGGTATTCTGATCTTTTGCATATAGATCGTTAGTAATTTTTCCTTTTGATTGCACATAAGTCATGTCATTATTTCTTAATCAAAAAAATCTTTTAGAAATAAATATGTGTATATAATATATGTATACACACTAGTCCATAGATGCCACCAATTTTGCAAAAACATAAACATAAAAAGTTTATAATAACAATTCTGTTCCTTCTAAAAATAAGTAGCCATAAATTCTTTTTGGGGAGATCCTGGTGTTTCAATGATTTCTTCTTAATGAAGGTTGATAACAATATATATACTCCTTTGACTCTCCTTGATATAAAAGCCATGTCATTTCTCATGACCCAGTATGGTTTACTACAGCACTCAGACTTCCTGGGAGGTCACCAATCCAAGTACTAGCCAAGCCCGACCACTCTTAGCTTCCAAGATCAGACGAGTTTGGGCGTTAAGAAGTTGGTATGGCTGTAGACAACAAATGGGTGAAAACGAAACTAGTATTTGGACATGGCCTTTGAAATGTTTTCTCTCCTTCTTCAAAAGGATAGCAACACATTGATGAATCAGTCCATCCATTATACTGGAGAGAAAAAATTTCAAAGGCCATGTCCAAGTACTAGTAAACTTTATATATATTATTTATTTAATTATATTCATTTGCAGTGACAATTCACAGACCAAGCATATATTTATTTATTAAAGTTGCACTATTTTCGCTGTGTATCAAGTTCACTGTTTTATATCTTTCTATGCAATAGCAGCACACCACTGCTATGCCCATATCTCTTGCTTATAGCTGACACCCAGTACCAAAGGGGATAGTGTTATTAAATATTAGGTCTGTTTTATCTGTGTATAGACTATGGGCCTGATTCAGAGCCGGACGCTATTTGCGCTCGCTCGTTCAGAAAAAGGGGCCGGCTATTTAAATTGAGCGCTCGCTCTTTGCGGTCTGTTGACGCCTCTCTGTCTAAGCGAGCGAGCGAACGAAACATGCGCTCGCTATTTTGTAAAGACGCCCCCTGGCCGCTCGCATCCTACGTCATCTCCGCTATTTATTTGATTAATCCAGTACATCGAAAGGCATCTGAACTGCTTGCAGTGCTTGTGGTAGGTTTATCCTACCGCAATCATGCGAACAGTTCAGGCTAAGAAACAACCAAGTGACATGGTCGATGACGCTGCTTTGTTAATTATGCACACCCTTAAAATGCCCGTTTTGACCGTTTGGCACGCCTGCGTTCGGATCACCACTCCCCATTTTCAAGCACCTTCCCCTGTTACCACCCACAAACGCCTCATCCTGTCACTCAAATTAGCAGGCACTCGCTATTTTGCGAGCGCTCGATTTTCGACCGTAATGACTGGTTGGCGCATGCGCATTATGACGCATGCGCAGATGTGCGAACATCGCTCGGAGCGAACGAGCGGCTCTGAATCAGGCCCTATATCCAGGTGGCGCTGATTAATCTTTCATTGGTGTATATATATATATATATATATATATATATAATAATATGTATATACACACTTCTTCCCCCTCTTTGTACTAATTTAGCCCCTCAGGTGAAAATTACTTTGCACAGGTGGAGTGGCGGATACGTTTTGTGTTATATATATATATATATATGTATATTTTTTTTTTTCTTTTAACACAAAACTCATCCACCACTCCACCTGTGCAAAGTAATTTTCACCTGAGGGGCTAGATGAGTACCTGGGGGGGGGGGGGGCATGCAGAAGTTTTGCCTAGGTAGCCTAGAAGTCTAGCACCGGCCCCGCTAGTATATAATAGCTATGTAGTTACATAACATTTACATTTTTAAAGATTTCAATGTGTATAGTATGTATTGTTATATGGTGTGCACTGAGAATCCATGAGATATATATGTATATAATAATTTTGTTATTTCTATTATTTGACATCCTTAGATTGGAAGTGGAAAAATATGGTCAAAGCTTATTTTGTCTGAAAGCTCAGTAGCCATATTTCAAGATTGCTTCTGGTGGTTTTTTCTTCAGAGATTTAAGGTGAGTTATGTTAAAACCAATAGGTAGTATATTTTATAAGAAATTGGGTATTAAAATTATTATTATTATCCTTGATAGAGTGGCAACATAATATACATTGCTTTACATTCAAGGGATTATGTTACACGCAAATTAAACACAGTGACATTTAACAGGAGGGAGAGGTGGCACTGACCAATTATTAAACAAAAGTATCTTGGGGATTGTTTATAATTGTTAATGCAAACACATTGGAGTGCAAAAGCTGAGGTCATTCATTTATGACTGACAAGAAAACACAGCGATAAATTATCTTTATAGGGCCAATGCAAGTCACCAGACCAGCTTCAGGTAATTTTAATTCATTATTAATATTTCTATTATTATCATTTATTTATATAGCACCAACATATTCTGTTTTGCTTCACATTTAGGATCAAAACCATAATAAAATGAGACTTGGTAATAACAGGCAGACAAAGGGCCTGATTCACAGATGTACACTAATGTCACCGCTGCTGCAAATTTGTACTTAGCGGGTATGCGAAAATATGCAAATGTTGTATCCACCAGGATTTGTATTGAGATGCCCACTGGCAGCTTTGCAAATCCAAGTAGCTGCGTGCACAGACGCCGCTTCCATTGCAGATTAGTCATTTATCTGAGTTCTGCATAACCCTACTCTGAATGGCCTCCAGAACTGAGATACTGAAGCCATTTTTACTGCGTACAGGAAAGCGCTCGCAGGTTAAGCCACTCTCCAAAAGCGATCACTACACATCTGTGCTTGAGTCGACACCCCCCACCATGTTGCTGACCACAAATGGGCTCTGCCTGTCTATTAACTTTACAAATAAATCTTCACTGTGAGTGACCAAAAAAAACTTGATGCCTGCAGAGTGTGACTCAGACGCATTCTCAGATAATCGCCCAACAGCTTAAACATTGGACATTGCATCCATCTCTGAATCAGACCCAAAGTGCAACTCTAGGAGTGATCCAGTATCAGTAGATTTGTTGCCCATGATAGAGGAATCAGTCTTGGGTACTAATTAAGAATCTCTAATGGAATTGCCATGTCATTATGGTTTAAATTGTGTTCTTGCATGTTTGAATACTTAGGGGATTCTATAGTTGCACATAGGTTTGCAAACTTGCGCCTAAGCAAACATGCATGGACACAAGTTAAATATGGGCCTGATTCAGAGATGGACGATAATGCAATTGCAGCTGCATTTTTGTACGCAACCCAGCTGCGAAAATATGCTAATGTTTGCAAAAATCACCTCAGCATAAAGACGTCCACTGCTGCCTTCTTACCTGCGTGAGAAGGTACCATCAACGCACATTGGCGGCCATCTTGCCTTTGTGCCAGGTCTGACCAGCCGCAGACTTGGGAGCTCTTTCTCTCACGCAGAGGGCTCTCATGCTGCGTATGCATTCACAGTGGCTAATTTATGCACGCCCATCTAACAGCGTTTAAACAGACATCTACGCCTGTGTTTTCCTGACCACTACCTGTTACCACCCCCAAATGCTGACAGCATGTCACTCACTCTGCGAAGGAATCCTATGCATGTCCGTAATCTCAGTGCGATTGCTGCGCACGCGCAGTGCAGCTTATACGCATGCGCAATGGCACGAGCTTCGTGAAAATTGCATTAGTGTTCATCTCTGAATCAGGCCCTATGCTTGCTTTTATTTAGAGTTGTATTAAGATTAAGTGCATCTCAAACATTAATATGGATATAAACGAAAAGCAAGTTAGTATTTTCATGTTAACATTAGAATTTACATCAACTTTGTGTAAATAAATTTGCTTACAAAGCACACACTTCAGAGCAACTCTATCTATGAATGCATGTCACGCAAGGGATGACTCACCACTTGAGTCATCTTATAATTTTTTAATTACATACCACCAAGTGTGTTTCACAGGATTCACAAGATAAAAATGAAGTTGACTTTTAGGTCCCATTATGTAGAACGTTCGTCAAGACTCACAACAGGAACACCATTTCATAGCCAGGATAAAAACAATCAGCTGCTAACTGTCATTTTGCAAATACAGCCTGTAACATGACAGTTGGGAGCTGATTGGCTGGTCTTTTATCACTCTCCAGTTTATCACTTTTCAGGGCTTAGTACATATGGCCCCAGGTTACAGCAATGATTACACTCCCATAGTATCAACCCCACTCACTATTAATAATCCATATATATTTTACACCAGTAACAGTTATTTCCCACTCCAAGTAGTAAGCCTTAATTTCTCCCTACTATTTACAGTTACAACCCATTTACGAAACAATAACCTGTAACACATATATATATACTGTATGTACTGGCAGATCCACAGGCTTATGGATCCAACAAGGATCACAGAGTCCAAATTGATTTAATGTAATTTTAATCTGAGAAAAGTTACTCAAAATGCTTAACAGTTGCACAAAAATAATTACATAACTGGACAAAGGTGTTATGCAAATATAATTTGGTAAAACAAAATGGAGTAAGGAAAGAACAGGTTCACTTACATAAGCTATGTGGCATGTACTCCTGAGATTGAACATTGATTTCAGTTTGTCATTGCATTATATGCTCACAATGGGCTGTGACAACGCCCCTTCCTCCCCTTGGTGTTAATGTAAACTAGCTCAGCCAGCTATACTACTTTTCTTTAGTTTTCATAGATTTTCAAAGGTTTTTTTTTTTTTTTATTAAAGTAATTACCAGGTTAGGATGTAGGCTTCAAATCAAGTTTTCCATTTGCTCATAAACTGGGATCCTATCTTGGATCTATACCTCTGTTTCTGTAGAGACTTTCTGGCTCCAAATAGGTCACAGAATAAAGACCATAAACTATTTTATACAAATAATTACCCTGCAACTGGACAACGCAGGATATGTTACCTGTAGGACACTAGGCTTGTTAAGTACAGGACTTATTGATAATGTACGCAATAAGGTTATAGAGAATCAAATAACTCATGATTGATTCAACACATAATCACAACATGATGTATAATAAAATAAAATCATATGTCCTGATTCAGAGACAGGCGGTAATGCATACTCTCAAAGCTGAGTTGCTAAAATATGCTAATGCCTTCCAAAACACATCCGAGCATAGGGATGCCCATTGCTGCCTTCTCATATACGTACGACGACGTGCAACAGAGTAAACATCGGTGCCATCGATGCGCAGCATGCAGCCATGGTTCTGCTGACACGCAGTGAGCTCTTCCACTGCTAAAGAGATCGCAAAGCCTAATTTATGCAATACCATGAAACGGCGTTTAAATGGTCAGACATGCCTGCTTTCTTCTAACTCCCCCCCCCCCCCCGTTACCACACCCAAACGATGACTACCTGTCACTCACCTTGCGAATGTGTACTGTAATCACAATGCAATCGCTGCACATGCACAGTACGGCGTTTGCGCATTTGCAAACCATCACTCGATCTGCGTAAAAATTGCCAATGTGTCTGTCTCTGAATCAGGCCCACAGTGGCTATATATTGCTGTTCCAATGTAATTCAGGTGCAATTAGATACTCATTAATGGTCATATGACTACCAACTGTCTCTCTACTATCTTTTCCTTGATGTCCCAGTGATTTCTTAAACTTAATATGTCTAAGACAGAACTGATCATCTTCCCACCCTCCCACATAACCTCACTTCCCACTATTTCTTTATCAATTGAAGGAATAACTATCTCCTCAAGCCCCAAAGTGCGCTGTCTTGGAGTTATCCTGGACTCATCCCTCTCCTTCAAACCACATATCCAGAAACTTTCACAGTCCTGTCGTTTCCATCTCAGACCCTATCTCACCCAGGATGCTACTAAAACCCTCATAAATTCAATGGTCATCTCCAGATTGGACTACTGTAACCTCCTCCTATCTGGCCTCCCCAAATCCCATCTCTTTCCTCTACAGTCTATCCTTAATGCTGCATCACGGCTTATCTTCCTCTCCAAACGCTCTACATCTGCCTCCCCTCTCCTACAAGCCCTCCACTGGCTCCCCTTTCCTTTTAGAACCCAAGTTAAGGTTCCCACGCTCACTTACAAAGCCCTTACCCAATCTTCTCCCATATACATATCTGATCTCATCTACCTTCACTCTCCTCTCTGATCTCTTCGTTCAACTAATGCGTGCGGCCTTTCATGCCAGCTGATTACTTCCTCCCACTCTCGCTTCCAAGATTTTGCCCGCACTGCTCCCCACCTCTGGAACTCTCTCCCACTCCCCATCAGACTCTCCACCTCTTTGCAATCCTTCAAACGGGCTCTTAAGACCCTCTACTTCATCATAGCCTTCCAGCTATCATTCTAACTCCCTGCTACATGCTCCTTCCTCCCCATCTACCCCATCTGTGTCATTCCTGTTTGTCTTCCCCTCCCTTTTAGAATGTAAGCTCTTACGAGCAGGGCCCCCTACCCTCTTGTGCTTCTCCCTACTTTAGTTTCATCTACTTCTTACCACTAGGGCACCTAACACTTGGTTGCTTATGCTCTGTTGCTTATCTGGGTGTTATGGTCGCTAATGTAGCAATATATATTATCCATGTCCTGGTCCTGTTATTGTATTGTTCTGTAAGTCGCTTGTCTACAACTTGTTTATGTACTTTGTAAGGTGCTGTGGAACATTTGTGGCGCCATATAAATAAATGATGATAATAATAATAATAGATCAGGGGTTCCCAACCAAGGTCCTCAAGGCACACTAATAGTCCAGGTTTTAGGGATAGCCATACTTGAGCAAAAGTGACTTAATTAGTACCTCAGTTATTTTGATTTAACCATCTGTGCACAATCATGGATATAACTAAAACCAGGACTGTTAGTGTGCCTTGAGGACCGAGGTTTGGAATCACTGGACTACATCCCACCAGTCTTATTGGTTAAACTGATACTTTAATGTGTAAATCTTATAATAACAGAATAATAAAGGCCACTTACTTCAGATCAGTGTGGCTCAGTGCCAATAGCGTGTTCAGTGGATGACATTGCCCATTACTTGAGGGATCAGAGCCTCTCCATCTGCTCTCTATCCCTATGCCATGTGGAACTTGGCTTGCAATTCCCTGTGAAACACGTATGCCTCCAATTCGTGTCACGCAGTCAGGGGGAGCGCCCACCTGACGTGCACTCCCTCATCCTCTACTGAATGCTCTTGTGTTCAAGGTAGAACATCGATGTATACCACTCAGGCCACCGAAACCAGAAGCTCTGGTTGTATCATAAAAGTTACTGATAGCTTGCCTATCAGAGTGAAAGACCTATATTAAATAAAAGGGGTTTTTATGGTTCAATGCACTATACAATTAATATTATGGCATTGATTGTACCTGATAGTACTGGAACAGGTAATTAATCCCTTACATTAATACAAGACATGCAGTACAAAACAGAGCTAGCAATTAAAATTACCTATTATTGTATTTGCAGAAAACGCAAAATTATATACATGAACTATTAAAACCTATGGGTTTAGTTATCAGTTGGTCGGACCTATTGGAAAGACAGGTTCAGCGATACAATGCGGAGGGAGAGATCATAGTAACAGTCTGTGTGGTCGAATGTGTGCTGCTGTGGAAAGCTGGAGAGCTTGGGTCACGTGTGCGCACGACGTGACCCAGAAATGTCACTGACGCGTGTTTCGCCGCAGAGGGCTCGATCACAGTCGCAGCCTGGGACTGTGTTCAAGCCCTCTACTGTGAAACGTCTTAATTTATTTTTTCTTATTTTTTTGTGTGTATTAGCAAACAGCATTAATATGTATATAGAGTTTAGGGGGTATATTTACCAAAGTGCGGGTTTTTAAAAGTGGAGTTGTTGCTCATAGCAACAAATCAGATTCTAGTTTATCATCTTCTAGAATGTGCTATGTAAATGACCAGTAGAATCTGATTGGTTGCTGGCCATTATTATGACACATATATTTCATCGCATTCAGCACTTTAACCTGCAATTTTATGGATTTTTATTTAGCTATATGCTAATATTTGCTATACATTTCCATGGTTGAAATATTTTGCCAGTACCTTTTAAGATAATTTTGTGCATATACACGAATATTTTGGAATTTTTACTCTGCTCGCTCAATTTTTTAATTAGGGAAAAAAAATTTTTTAATATGTTCAATTTGTCAAAACTCTGGGGGTCATTCAGACCTGCTCGCGAGCAAAGGACGCTCGCAAGCGGGTCTATGTTCTGAGCATGCGCATGACGAAGGGAGACCCGGCGAGCGATGAGGCCCGGCGAGTGACGAGGAATACATCGCTCGGGGTCTAGCACCAAAGGGGGCGTGCTGTTGATGTTGAGTGACAGCACGCCCCCTTTGGTGGGCGTGCCGGGGGCGTGGCTGCCAGACGGAGGCGTTCCCATGGGAACGCCTACCGTCTGAAGCCGGCCCCACTGACATCAGTAATGATGTCAGTGGGAGTGATTTTGGCTCTGATAGAGCCAAAATCACTCCTGGGCTTGCGGCAGCGAGACCCTACTGCAGGGTCTCGTCGCAAGCCCGATGGTCGCGATGGTCTTGACCATCGCGACCATCTTTTTGGCCGCTGTGGGTGGTCACCCACAGCTATGCGAGCGGCCAGGAGGCCGCTCCATTTTCAGGTAGGAGGGCACCGATTCAGAGTGAGCGCTCTGGTCAGAGCGTTCGGCTCTGAATCAGGCCCACTGTTCCTAAAGTGTACCCCCAAAAAGAGTTCCTTTCTTTTTTATTTCATTGTGTTGATAGTAGTTATTTCAGTCAGTAGTTATTTGTGTCTTGTGCAAAACAAAATAGTTAATGTGCAAGATTGTTATTAAATTAACTAAAATGGAAATTGAGCAGATACAACTTCCAGGTTTTTTGACCAAGCAGAAAAACACAAAACAGGTAGATTCGAATTAACCGCATATTGAGAAATTGTCCGTCACCATAATTGTGTGACTTTGCTTGAAAGTTTAGGAATGTTCTTACCATATTGTAGTTTTCTTTCAATGTTTGCTTTGTCCTATCTAAATTACCATGTTTTATAGACAGTTATAGACATCGTTATTTGAATATGCAATATTATATATTGCCCTTTATATGTTATGGACTTCGACTACTGTTTCTATTGTTTTCCTGTAACTGAAATGTACAAATGAAAAAGGACAAAATTTTGTACAGTATCAGTGTTCTTTATTTCAGTGTCTTACCCTGTATATGTCTATTATACAACAAAGAGATAATAAGGCAGCCCTTGATTGTTTACTGTTGACAGTAATACTTTTTCCTGTTCATCATTTGTCATAAGTTTCCCTTCCATTGCTACTGCATCACTTTACATCTAATGCATAGTGAGTATACAGTCAGGTGCATAAATATTGGGACATTGACAGAATTTTCATATTTTGGCCTCTATTCACCACCACAATGACTTTGAAATGAAACAAACAAGGTGTGCTTTAACTGCAGACTTTCAGATTTAATTTGAGGGTAATTACATCCAAATCAGGTGAACGGTGTAGGAATTACAACGGTTTCTATATGTGCCTCCCACTTTTGACTGTATATTGCATTCTAACGGGTGTATAATAATTAAAAAAATATATATATTATAAATATACTTATAAAAGGCCCCACTGACAATTAACAAGTGTTAGGTGGCAGACAAAAGAATCAACAAGAGAGTAGTTCACCATGTTATGCAAGAAATGTAATGGTTTATTTTTAAAACTGAAAATACTGAATCTAAGGTGATTACATTCAGAGTGGTTGTAAGTAACACATGTAAAAAATCTGAGGATCAGAACCTGATACATGGAAATGCCACGTAGTGTACACCTGCTCATTGTAATGTCATATATAATGTCACAATAATACATCCTAAATAATACATCCTATAGAAACTAGGGATTTACGCCGACCACCGTGTTTTGGTTTTGAATCTGTATTTCCTTCGTGCTTTGGATCTGAATTTGGTTTTCAGTCGATTTTGTCCACCTCAACTCACAATATTGTTTTCATCCAGTTTAGGCCCATCATTTGCACCAAGCTAGCTGGCTGACTAAGCTAAGTGGCAGCAGTGGGCAGCACAAATGCATGACAGTTCAACTTCAAACATGGCACATAAGGAAACATATATTTTCATTAATTCATAGGCCTGAGGGTGATGGAGTATGTATGTAGTTGAAGGCCGGGAAATTAAAGGTTGATTCATAGTAAATTTAATTTAAGTTTTGATTCCAAAGCAAAGGGAGGTGGGGAGTCATTTTCAAAGAATATTTTACTCATTCACATCAATCCTTGCCCCAGTTGAGGTCTTGTGGTGGTCCAGTATTTAAAAAAATAAATAAAAGGAGCATGCAGGAGATGCTGTCTGTGGCCAAACACAAAACGGAAGCTCTGAGCAGGAAGGAAGCAGAGGGATTTTAAAAGTCTGGTACTAAACATATGTTATCATTGTGCTTCTGGGATTATGGATGGGAAGGCTGGGAGGGGAGGAGATAGAACATCTCCAGATACCATCACAAAATAGCCTTTCCATTTGGTGTTTGAGTTGCATCTAACCAAACATGGCTGTTATGAACAAGGAAAACCAAGCCCACCAAGATGGTATCTACAAATCAAGGTTGAAAACTGGCATAAGAGTATTTTGCAAGTATACATATTTGTGATTTTAGTTTAAATAAATACAGTATGAAACTATTAAAATAAAGTAAGCATCAGAACAGCGGCACAAAAGCACGGCAGTTGAAAAAAATATAGGACATCTATTAAACTTTTGCAACACAGCAGTGGCAGACAAGATGGCAGTTTCATAAACTCTAAAATTAAAAATTTTAGGCAGCAATGCTCCAAACAGTACATAATGCAAAGAAAAGAATTGCAAGATGGAATTGTCCTTGGGCCCTTCCACCCACCCTTAAGTTGTATATAGGACACTTACAGTGTCACAATATTTTTTACGAATAACAATAACACACTGCACTACGGCTCATAGTGTCACAATACGTGGATGATAAACTGCGGCCTGGCCGGCAGTGTCATCGTACAATAATTTTTTTTTACACTGGGGAAGTGCAACCCTGGACGAGGCAGCAGCCTCTTGATGAACAACACAGCACCCCTGCGGAGTGCGTACGGAGAAACTGCAGAGTGACAAATACGTGGATGATAAACTGCTGTCTGGCTGGCAGTGTCACCGAACAATAATAGCATAGCTAGCACACACGCACACAAAAAATATATATTTTTTCTTTATTTTGTGTGGAGTGATAATTATTAATTTTAATTAACTTTTTTCTTTTTTTTTTTTTTTTACACTGGGGAAGAGCACCCCTGGATTGGCAGAGCACCCATGGACAACACAGCACCACTTTATGTACTGCAGCCAGAGCCGTAACTAGACTTTTTGGTGCCCTGTGCCAGAAAGAGCATTGGCACTCTTCCCCTCCCCCCAATTTTTAAATAGGGACATAAGATTCTGCACCTGAAAAAGGGCCATGGCCTCATGGGGAAGGGCCAGGGAAGAGATAGGGGAGACCTGGAGATGCTGGGAATAAAAGAAGAGGAAGCTACAAGTGACAATGATAATAAACAGGAAAATCGACATGGCACTGGTCGCACTACCCTATATACGGCCCTGACTTCAGCCCTAGTCCCTTGATGGACAGGACAACACAGCAGCATCCCTTTATGTACTGCAGCCCCTTGATTGACAGGACAACAATGACACAGCAGCACCCCCCCACACACTTTATGTACTGCAGCCCCAGTCCCTTTATGGACCACACAGCAGCAGCCCTTTATTTACTGCAGCCACCCCAGCCCCTTGATTGACAGGACAACAGTGACACAGCAGCACCCTCCCTTTATGTACTGCAGCCCCAGCCCGACAACACTGCACCCTTGAACAGACAGAGCAGCACAGAGCACGTCTGTTCTCTGTACACTATCCACAGCCGGAGTGAAAATGGCGCCGATCACTGGGACCTTTATTAACCCGCGAGAATGACGTTTTGCCTCGTTTTGGATTCCAAGTTATGCGGGAAAACCCGAGCCGGACTCGGATCCAACTCGGAATTGCAATGTTCCGGTGGGTCCAGTTCTTGGAGAACTGGATGTGATAAAAATATTGGTTCATCATATAACAGACCAAAAAACTGTATTACACGATCACAAAGCACTAAAGTGACACAAGATATAACAGAAACCCCTTGCCTTTGGGGCTAGATTAAAAAAAAAAAAAAAAAGAAGCAAAATGGCCAAAGATATTTGACAAATGAGTAGGCAGCGCGATGGTAACCGAAATGATAATGGCATACAATGGGCCTGATTCAGACCCACTCGCGAGCGGCTGACCGCTTGCAAGTGGGTCGATGTTCTGGACTGAGCATGCGCACGACGGAGGGAGCTCCGTCGTGCGCATGCGCCAGACGCGACGAGCGAAGGAAAGTCCTTCGCTCGTTGTGTCTGATCAAAGGGGGCGTGCTGTCGATGTTGATTGACAGCACGCCCCCTTTGGTAGGCGTGCCGGGGGCGTGCCTCCCTGACAGGGGCGTTCCCACGGGAACGCCTCCCGTCAGAAGCCGGCCCACTGACATCACTAGTGATGTCAGTGGGAGTGATTTTAGCTCTGATAGAGCCAAAATCACTCCGGAGCTTGCGGTTGAAAACCTCAACCGCAGGCTCCGGCTCGCAATTTCGATGGTCGCGATGGTCTCGACCATCGCGGCCATCAAAATGCACGCTCGTATAGCCTGTGGGTGGTGACCCACAGCTATACGAGCGTCCAGAAGGACGCTCCATTTTCATGAAGGCCGGCCCTCATTCAGAGCGTGCGCTCTGCTCAGAGCGTACGGCTCTGAATGAGGGCCAATGTTCACAGCACAGTTATTTCCACATTTCATACATATTCCAAGAGTCTTAAATGTCCTTTCGGCTAGTCAATGCATGTAACTTCCTGCCCTCATTTGCAACCATTTCACACCGTTCCTGCTGTCTTGAGCTCAAACCTCCACATCCTGTCAAGTTACAGGAGTTCAAATGTAAATTATCTTAAGACATTGCATGGAGTTATATTTTGGCAGCAGTGTTGTGTTTTTTTTTTAACTATTCTTGTAATACATTATTATTTTTTATTAGCCTCAGCAAGATGAGCAAAACCATCTCTTTGACCGCCTATCAGACACTTTTGTTGCCCTTTTCTGCAGTGTTCCACCTGATGTCAGAGAAACTTTCTTCAAGGTAATTAATTATAAATGTATGTTTGTTCTATGTACAGCCTTTTCTTTACTGCTGTCACAAAGAAAACGTATTTAGATTCCCAGCAGTCCAACAGTAATATGGGATTATCCACTCATTTCTAGCTAAAAAAATGTAACTGCTTATTAAAATGTAATTTAATATACAGGTTTAGTCTCCCATATTCAAATATTCCGAAATACGGAATAATTTCTACTTCAGGATCCATAAGGTATCCACAGGATACCTTGGGGTATAGGTGATGACGTCAGGCATCGGGCACCATAGAGTTAAGTTTTCAGCCTCCCAGGAAGGATGCACTAGGGTCCCCCTCCTATACCCAGCCCCCGAGCCAAGGCATCTCAGTTTCGTTGGTGCCCGGCTCGGAGTCAGATGCACCTGTTTAGAGGGGGGCTAAGGATAGCCCCTGAAGTTTTTCTACAAGGCAGCTGTGGCTGCACATCTGGAGGTACTGCATGGACAGTCATTCTTGACGTCCATGCTGTCTTCCCTAAACCCCCGAACGCCGGTACTGATCCGGGGATGCTGGCAGGCATCTGGGGTCACCGCTAGCGGTGACCCCAGATGTTTGGGACCATGGCCGGATTTAAGGGGGACAGCAGGTAAGCAGCGGGGTCCCGCGGTGGGTCCCCGCTGGAACATGGTCCGGAGTCCCCAGGCAGGGGGCTCCCTGGGGACTGGCTGCAGCGTGGAGCCAGGTTTCGGACCTGCGCTTCCACTACCCCCCTGGGACAGCGGACCGCAGCTGAGCAGTAGCGCTGCGGCGTCCCAGGGGTTAATTGCATGCCAGGGGAGCGCGCCTTCCCTGTACACAGCCGGCGCCTCCCCCGCTGCACACAGCCCTCTCTGCACCTGCTTATTGGCCCTGTGGCAGCACTCCTCCCCCAGGCCGGCCTCCTCTCTGCTCCTCGGTGGCCATCTTTATGGAAGCATGATGAACGCTGCTGGAAGCTGCTGATCGGTGGCATCGTGGTCTGGGTCCCCCGGCATACCTCTCCTCCGTTGGAACAGGTCTGTGTATGCAGCGCTGAGTCCTACCAGGCCCTGTGTCTGCGTAGTTGAGGATCAGCGTTGATAGTGCAGGGATTGATTTTTTGCATTGTATGTGACTGCTGCTAGCGTCTGCTGCCTGTACTTTCACTTTCTACGGTCAGCCTTTTCACTGTCCCTGCTATTCTTCTGCTAAAGCCCTTGCGGTGCGGTGATTGCAGGGCGGTTCTCTCACTATACTAACTCGTATCAGTGAGAGGGGTCACATACTTGCCATCATGTCTGAAAGTGATTTTCCTCTCCAGCTTCTGTGTACTACATGTAAGGTACCTATAGCGGAGGGGGAGGGTAGCGCGGAGGGGCTATGTCGGCCGTGTTTTTTATTGACGCGCCAATTACTGTCACGGCTCCGGTACAGGAACCGCCCTGGGCTTGTTTCGCTAAAGCGCTTACAACACTAGTGGGCCAGTTAGCTCCGCAACCTACGTTCCCTCAAATGGGATTGTCACAGCAGTCAGTGGTGTCGTCACCCATGCAGGGGTTCCCGAGACAACTGATTGTACCCCACAGTCTCCCTATTTCCCCTCTTCAGGTCTCTCAGGAGCCTGCGTGGGTTAATTCTCTGACAAGTTCTGTGCAGCATTTGTCAGACGTGTTACAAGGGGAGTCCGTGTTGCGGCCTCACAAGCGGCCGGTGGCGTCTCTGTCCACTCCTTATGAGGATGACGAGGGGACGACCGATGATGGGGAGATTCTGGATCTGTAGGACCAAGAACCTCTCCGTACTAAAGAGTCGGACGCTAAGTCTAAGGTTTATATACCTGACCTTATTCGTGCAGTCCGCACAGCTTTAGTTATTGAGGATGATGAACCTCTGGTATCAAAATCCAAATATGCCTTTTTCAAAGATGTTAAGGTGTTTCCTTTTTCGGGTCAATTGGTGGACCACTTAGAGGAAGCGTGGAAACATCCTGGCAGACGGTATCAGCCTCAAAAACGTTTAGCAGTGGCTTATTTTGCTAAGTGGGAATCCCCACCACAGGTGGATTCTCATGTGACACGCCTGGCCCGAAGTGCCATGTTGCCCATGCCCTCCATGTCCTCCTTAAAGGATGCCACGGACCGTAAGATGGAAATCTGCCTGAAGTCCGTTTATTCCCTCACGGGGGGGGTGTCAGCCAGGCCGGCTATGGCCATTTGTTGGGTAGCCAGAGCTGGGCTGATAGTTTGGAGGCGTTTTTCGATTCCGTCTGTTCGGCTGAACAGACCGAGTTGATAGGCAATCTCCGGGATTCGGCCACTTACATTAACGAAGCGGCTTTAGATATCAGTACCCTGATTTCCCGGGTTTCTTCGGCAGCTGTGGCGGCTCGTCGCACCTTATGGTTGCGATCTTGGAAGGCGGACGCCGATTCCAAAAAGGGTTTGGAAGCTTTGCCTTTTAATGGGGAAGTCCTATTTGGTCCGGATCTGGACAAAATTGTAGCCACGCTGGCGGCAGCCAAATCGGCATGTCTCCCGTCTGCTGCAGTTCCTTCCAGTTCAGGTACGTCGTCCTTTCGGCCTTACAGGGCCCAGGGTAGGCCTAAAGCACAGTCCTTTCCCCATCAGGCTGGCCCCAAAAAATCGGCCAAGCCCCGGAACCAGGCCTGGAGTACCAGACATCCGGCCCCTAAGTCCGACGACAAACCTGCGGCCTGACGGTCCGGGCCTCCCTTTGCGGGATCCCAGAGTGGGAGGCCACCTGCTGCAGTTCGCCCAGTGTTGGTCGGTTACCACGACAGACACTTGGGTTTACGAGGTGGTTTCTCACGGGTTTGCCCTCTCCTTCCGGCACAGGCCCTCGTCCCGATTCTTCACCACGGGTCTTCCATCAGACCGGAACAAAGCCATGGAACTGCGGAAGGTTTTGCACACTATGCTCCAGGCTGGAGTTATAGTGCCTGTTCCATTGTCCCAGAGGGGCCAGGGATTCTATTCCGATCTGTTTTTGGTGCTGAAACCCAATGGGTCGTACCGTCTGATCCTCAACCTCAAAGCACTCAACAAGTCCTTGCGGGTGCCGAGGTTTCGGATGGAGACCCTAAGGTCCATCATTCTGGCGCTGGAACCTGGGGATTACATGGTGTCGTTGGACATACAGGACGCTTACCTGCATGTCCCTATTTTTTTACGCCATCAACAGTTCCTCAGGTTTGCAATCCGCAAAGATCACTTCCAGTTCCGGGCATTACCTTTTACACCACCTGTGTTCACCAAGGTTATGGCAGTCATGGCGGCTTCCCTGCGGCTGCAGAGAGTCCGCATGTTGCCATACCTGGACGACCTTCTGTTGGCAGAAGGATCTCCAGAGTTCCTTCTGCGCCACTTGGACCTGACGATTGCGGTACTCCAACGGCACGGCTGGTTAATAAACTGGCAGAAGTCCACCCTGATCCCGTCTCAGAGGATTCTGCACCTCGGAGCCTTATTGGACTCCGGACAGCAAAGGATCTTTGTGACGGGGGAAAAGATCTCTGCCTTACAGTTGAGGGTGCGCAGTTGTCTGCAGAGTCGCCGGGTGTCTCTGCATTCGGCGATGAGGTTACTGGGCTCCATGGTGTCAGTATTCGACATGGTGGAATATGCTCAGTTTCACTCCAGACCTCTGCAGCAATTGATCCTATCCAAATGGAATAGACTGCCTCAGAGTCTAAGGTCCCAGACAATGGTGCTCACTCTGGAGGTTCGCCTGTCCCTAGCCTGGTGTTTGCAGACGACCCATCTCAACAAGGGTCGTCCGTTTTGGGTGGCGAACTGGGTCCTATTGACGACGGAAGCCAGTCTTCGGGGCTGGGGAGCGGTCTCTGGTCCACACTTGTTTGCAGGGCAGATGGACTCAGGCGGAAAAGGAGCTTCCGATAAACATCTTGGAACTCCGCGCCGTTTTCAATGCTCTCCAGCAGGCCCATCGGGTTCTCCACGGTCATCCCGTGCAGGTCCAGTCGGACAACGCCACCACCGTGGCCTACATAAATCGGCAAGGAGGAACCCGAAGTTGGGCGACACTCGTAGAGGTGTCCCGCATCCTGATCTGGGCGGAGCGCAATCTCCCGGCCATATCAGCGGTATTCATCCCGGGAGTCCTCAACTGGGAGGCCGACTTTCTCAGTCGCCAGGACGTTCATCCGAGGGAATGGTCTCTGCACCAGGACGTCTTTCAACTTCTGGTGGACAGGTGGGGTCTTCCAGAGATCGACCTCATGGCGTCACGGCACAACAACAAGTTGCCGGTGTACGGGTCTCGCACAAGAGACAAAAAGGCTTCTCTGGTGGATGCTTTGTCCGTCCAGTGGACGTTCCGGTTTGCCTGTCTCTTTCCTACGTTTTCCCTTCTTCCACGGGTAATCCGGAAATTCAAACAGGGAAGGAGGGACGCTCCTGTTGATAACTCCCGCATGGCCCAGACGGCACTGGTTCTCAGACCTTCAGGGTCTGTCCGTGGACATCCCTCTGCGGTTGCCGCTACGACCGGACCTACTGTCACAGGGTCCTTGTCTTCATCAGGACCTAACTCGGCTGTCTTTGACGGCAGGGCTTTTGAGACGGCCATGTTAAGGTCCAGGGGGTTTTCTAGCTCTGTAGTACGCACTATGCTGAGAGCTCGGAAACCGTCTTCTGCAAGAATATACCGTCGTGTGTGGCATACGTTCTTCCAATGGTGTTGACCGAGAGGTTATGCACCTCGGGAGTTCCGTCTGTCTAGAGTGCTAGCCTTCCTACAGGCGGGACTAGACCATGGGCTTTGCCTTGCTTCTTTGAAGGTGCAGGTATCTGCCCTGTCTGTCTGGTTCCATCGTAGGATTGCTACAATCCCTGTTGTGCGCACCTTTATGCAAGGTGTTCTTCGAATTCAGCCGCCATTTGTTCCACCGGTGGCGCCTTGGGATTTATCTGTGGTCCTGAGGGCTCTCCAGGGACCGCCGTTTGAACCACTGGGCTCAGTGGATCTTAAATGGCTGACAGCTAAAACAATTTTCCTTCTGGCCATCGCTTCAGCCAGACGTGTTTCTGATTTAGGGGCTCTCACTTGTAGATCCCCTTTCTTGATTTTTCATGGAAACAGGGCGGTGCTGCGCACTCGTCCTGATTTTCTTCCCAAAGTTGTTTCCCGTTTTCATATCAACGAGGAAATCGTTGTGCCGGCTTTTAACTCACCTGACCTGTCAGTGGGTGAGGCCACTTTGGACGTTGTGTGGGCCTGAAGGATTTATGTTGACCTCACTTCTTCGTTTAGGAAGTCGGACGCCTTGTTTGTCCACTATGGCTTCCGTAAAAAGGGTTGGCCTGCTTCAAAGCAAACTTTGGCAGCTTGGATCCGTATGGCAATTTCAGAAGCTTATCTTCATGAAGGCCTGCCGGTTCCATCCTCTGTGAGGGCTCATTCCACTAGGTCTGTGGGTCCTTCGTGGGCAGCTCGACGTGTTGCCTCTGCAGTCCAGATCTGCAAGGCTGCCACGTGGTCCTCTGTCCATACCTTTGTGAGGTATTACGCGTTTGACACCTTTGCCTCTCAGGATGCGTCCTTCGGGTGGCGGATTCTCCTTTCAGCACAGGAGCATCCCCACCCTTGAAGGATACTGCTTTGGGACATCCCCAAGGTATCTTGTGGATACCCTATGGACCCTGAAGTAGAAAATATGAGATATGGTAAGAATTTACCTTTGTTATCTCTATTTCTATGAAGTCCATACGGTTCCACAGGACTCCCGCCCTGTTGCACCTGTGCTGCAGATGGGCTTTACTCTGGTCACCGGTTTTTCCATCTCCCTCTGGTGAGAATGTGATTCTTATGTGTGTCCAGATCTTTTTTCTCTCTCTTCCTTATCCTCCTCCGGCCTATGGCTTGGTACGTAACTGAGATGCCTTGGCTCGGGGGCGGGGTATAGGAGGGGGACCCTAGTGCATTCTGGGAGGCTGAAAACTTAACTCTATGGTGCCCGATGCCTGACGTCATCACCTATACCCCAAGGAATCCTATGGACTTCGTAGATATAGAGATAACAAAGGTAAGTTCTTACCATAGCTCATATTTTTGGCATGACTGATATAATGAAACCTACAATTTTTGATGGTTCAATGTACACAAACTTTGTCTAAGGCACAAATGACTACAAATATTGTAAAAAATTACCTTCAGGCTGTGTGTATAAGGTGTGTATATAACATAAATTTATTTAATTTCTGTACACAAACTTTGCTTGAGCCACAAAATTATTGAAAATATTGTATAAAATAACCTGCAGGTTGTGTGTATAAGGTGTATATAACACATAAACAGGGGCGCTGAGAGGGGGGGGGCGGGTACAGATTACCCGGACCCGGGCTTCCTGAGGGACCCGGTGGGGGCCCGGGTCTGGCGCCGCTCCCCCTCCCTCACAGCAGCTTCGCGGCGCGGCGTGTCTTTTTCTTTTTCAGGGAAGGGGGCGTGGCCACACCTCCCACAATTAGGCCACGCCCCCTATTACCCGGGCCCGCCCAGCTCTCAGCGGGCCTGCACATAAATGCATTCTGTGTGTATATTGGGGTCCCATTCATTATGATATGCAAATATTCCAAAATACGGAATATTCTGTTATCCAAAATACCCCTGGTGCCAAGCATTTTGGATATGGGAGACTCAACCTGTAATAAAATACATGAAATTTACCTACTTTCCTTATAAGAATACATGTAGAAGTTTAACAGCTGTGACAGATTATGTCATAGATTATGCATCATAATATCTGATGTTACACACCTTGTGTATAACACAGAGGGTCCCAAACGCGGTCCTCAAGGCTCCCCAACAGTTCAGGTTTTAGAGATATCCATGGTTGAGCACAGGTGGTTAAATCAAATTGACTGAGGTACTAATTAAGCCACCTGTGCTTAACCATGGATATCTCTAAAACCTGAACTGTTGGGGAGCCTTGAGGACCGCATTTGGTTACCTCTGGTATAACAGTTAATGCAGAACAGTCAGTAAGTTAACAGTTCTCTGTGATCAAGTGTGTACTGTATCTAATGGATTTCAATGACTGACATCTCTATGGACAAAATAGTTGATAATCAAATAATTTTAGTTATACTGTACCTGACAATTATTTAAATAATTCCAAATTTCACTAAGAAATTAGCCACTGATGAATTATACTTTAACACATCTTGAATGGAAGACTCATAAAGTAATGTGCTTTATCAGTTCCATGGAATATTTTCCACACAAGTTTCCACTAGCTTTATGTTGTGTATCATTAAACTCTTATTACTATCTAGATTATTGATACTCTTATTACTATCTAGATTATTTTTACTCTTATTACTATCTAGATTATTGGTATAACCCATTAGAACCTAGCTCAAGATCTTAATACTGTCCTGAGTAAAAGGATAAATAGCAAATTATAACACATTACTAGTGGAAACATACTGAACATTTTTTTTCCGTTTGTCTTGTATTGCTCTCTTATGCAGATTTGATATGCTATACTTTTGGGATAGGGATATTACCTATATTGTTTTGTAAAGTGATCTTGTCCTGAGGTCGATAATGTTTTAAAGGATTAGTAAATCTAAATGCTTCCTCTGCTCCTTCCTCTCCGAGCGCTTTAAGGCTTCATTCAGTCATTTTTATCCATTTAGAGCACTGGTACAGCTGATAGCCTTTGCTGTCCCATCCCTCTTTTAAATTTTAAACCAAAAACACGGTGGAGGGAAAAAGACATTGGCAGTGCATGGTCTTTTGGTGAGGTCCTGCAGAGATGTAAAAGTGGCTGTATGATTTAGAACTCATCAATTTCTTAAATGTCCCATTGCACTGTGATTCAAGGCCTGCACGTTATGGTGCCAAGACCCACCTATGCTGCTGCATTATTTTCTCCTATATTCTGGCCGAACATTTTAATGTGTTAAGTATAACTGCCCAAACAGATGTAAAACAGCAGGCAAAAATGTTATAAATGTGAAGCTCGTTCAACACTTTAGGGGAGATGTTTTAAGCCTTCTAAAGTATGGAGAAGTGGACAAGCGGAGAAGCTGCCCCTAGCATCTAATCCGCTTCTACCTATCATTTTAGAATGTACTTTATAGATGTCAGTTAGGGTGGGGTACACACTAGGACAATATCAGGACTACTTGTCATATTGGAACAACAAATAGTCTAGTGTGTACCCTCAATTGCTCACTCCCGCGGATGACATATGAGATCGTTTGATTGACCGTGCTGCACAGTCAATCACACAATAATGTGTGTTCAGTAATGCATTTAATGAAGGTCAGAAAAGGTATTGTTCCATCATTAAATAAATCATCTAGTGTGTATCGGTAATCTGTGATAGTCCGGGGGGAAGGGAAATCGCCCCGACCATCTGCACGATTGCTGATCGTCTTAATGTGTACTTAGCCTTAGAAGCTGATTGGTTGCTATGGGCAACTTCTCCACTTGTTTACTCTTTAGAAGGTTTGACACATCTCCCCCTTAATACTTTACTTATCATTATCGTGTTAGCATTGGTTGAAGTTTTTTGTGGCTTTGGTACAGTAGCAACATCAAGATTTTAATGAAGAAATTAAAACCTAAGGTTTACTGTATGTTACACTGTATGATTAACATTTGTCATCATGTTTTAACAATATTTTCTACCTTGAAAAAGCCCCAAACTTTATTGAAGGCAATATTTGTTTTCTTGCAAACAAGTCTTGCAGTGATTGCTCTACAGTCTACACTATCTGAATGTATAATGAATAAAAAATAAAAAATGATAGGCTAAATTTAATAGGGTGAGAGTTTAGAAAATGTGACAGTTTTCTCACACTTTTTAAACTTGGTCAATGTAATTGAGTCCGAGGAAAAAGCAACAGAACAAACTCGCATATTTTTCAGACTCAAGAAACTCTCACGATTTAAAATCTCGTCCAGATGTTTTCCCATTTTGAAGATAAAACTCAACCAATGTGAGAGATTACTGCTAGACTCTCAAATTTTCTAAACTCTCACCCTATTACATTTGGCCCGATATCTCTTCTCTGGAATAACCCAGCTTTCCCCACAGGTATTCATTCCTAGAGCTTTAAAGCCTGGATCAATTATAATATTAGTTTTGTCTCACATGTTGCTCCATTTTGTGTTTTCCAATATTAGTCATCCAGATTTGTCTCTGCCCTAAAACCTTATTGCAATCTCTCTGTCTTGTTCATCACCATTGGCACAATTACTCTAATTTCTCCTTGGTTCAAGAATGACAGCCATAGCATATCAACTGGGAGTGTGAGATATAAGTAACATTACTCTCTGAAGACTGGGACTGTCACGCTCGTGTCAGGGAGATCTCCTACTGAGGAGCTGGAAGTCAAGGTCCTGGGTTGGGAAATGAACTGGCGGCGAGGGGCCTGTATATATTTCCTCCTCATCCACAAGTACCGGATATTGGAGAGTCCTGACCAAAGGCGCGGAATTTAACCTGCCGGGAGGTGTTCACCAGTGACCCCTCCAATTGGGATTTGGGTTTTAGCTGCACCCGACAGGCAGGTCACGGCCCTTTGGTCAGGTATTCGGTACAAGTGGGAATACTGGAACGCAATCTCAGGTGAGACACAGTGGAACAGCACTAATAGAATTAAGCTGCATTTAGAGTGCTCTTGGTGCAGATCCTGAGGTAATGCTGGCACAGAAAAGAAATAACACAAAACAGTACTTTGATGAAGGTACTGAGTACAATAGTTGTGGCTTTAGATGCAGCACTGTCACTGGAAGATGGTATCATCAAATGGTACTTGATGATGGTACAGAGTTCACACACTGTGGTTTTAGTCGCAGCACTTGTCACTGGAAGATAGTATAAGGAGATGGTACTTGATGATGGTACTGAGGGCCTGATTCAGACGGTCGATGTTAGGCCACTGCGCATGCCGGAGCCGGCTCCGACGTGCGCATGCGCGAGACCGTGCTAGCGACGGGCGCTCCGTCACTCCGGGTCTCGCACCAAAAGGGGGCGGCTGTTGACTTTGTTCGACAGCTCGCACCGTTTTGGAGGCGTGGCGTGGGGGTGGCTTCATAAACGCAGGCATTCCCATGCGAACGCCTGCCGTTTGTGGGCGGCCCCATGTCAGTGGGAGAGCTTCCGGCTCTATTAGAGCCAGAAGCTCTCTGGGGCTTGCGGCCACGAGACCCTACCACAAGGGTCTTGTCGCAAGCCCGATGGTCGCGATGGTCTTGACCATCGTGACCATCATCCTGGCTGCTCGCTATAGTTGTGAGTGGTCACCCACAGCTATGCAAGCGGCCAGGAGGCTGCTAAAAAAAAAAAAAAACGCCCTGATTCAAAGTGAGCGCTCTTTCAGAGCGTCCGAGTACACACTCTGAGGGCCTGAGTACACACTCTGCGGCTTTAGACACAGCACAGTCACAGAGAAATGGTATCACGAGATTGTACTAGATGAGAGTACAGAATGCACACACAGTGGATTTAGACACAGCACCGTCACTAGAAGATGGTATGATGAGATGGCACTTGGTGAAGGTACTGAGGACCTCATTCAGAGCCGGTCGCACAGAGTGTGCGGTTGGTCTGAATGAGGGGAGGACGTCTTGAATTTTCAAGACATCCTCCTTTGCGGTGGTAAGGCTGTGGGTTAACACCCACAGCCTTACGACCGCCTAAGGTGATGGTCGCGATGGTCAAGACCATCGCGACTATCGGGGCTTACGACGAGACCCTAGGGTAGGGTCTCCCTTGTCGTAAGCCCCGGAGAGCTTTCGGCTCTGTCTGAGCCGGAAGCTCTCCACTGACATCACTAGTGATGTCAGTGGGGCCGCCCCCAAACGGTAGGCGTTCCCATGGGAACTCCCCCGTTTGGGCTGCCACCCCCCCCGCCCCGCCTTCCAAACGGGGCGAGCTGTCAATCAACATCGACAGCTCGCCCCCTTTGGATCGAGACCCGCTACGACCGGCGCTGTCGGTCATAGCGGGTCTCACGCATGCGCACAACGGCGCCGCCGCCGTCATGCGCATGCTCTGTGGGGGACCATCGACCCGTCCGAGCGCATCGGCGCTAACGACCGGGTCTGAATGACCCCCTGAGTGCCTGATTCAGAGCCGGACGCTCTTTCAGAGCGCTCACTCTGAATCAGTGCCCGCCTATTGTATTTTTAGAGCGGCCTCCTGGCCGCTCGCATAGCTGTGGGTGACCACCCACAGCTAGTGCGAGCGGCCAGGATGATGGTCGCGATGGTCAAGACCATCGCGACCATCGGACTTGCGACGAGACCCTTGTGGTAGGGTCTCGTTGCCACAAGTCCCAGTGGACTTCTTGCTCTTACAGAGCAAGAAGTCCACCCACTGACATCACTTGTGATGTCAGTGGGGCCGGCCCCAGACGGTAGGCGTTCCCATGGGAATGCCTCCGTCTGGGCAGCCACGCCCCCGGCCCGCCCACCAAAGGGGGTGTGCTGTCACTCAACATCGACAGCACGCCCCCTTTGCAGCGAGACCAGGTCTCACGCATGTGCACGACAGAGCCGCCTCCGTCGTGCGCATGCACACTGGGCCAACATCGACCTGCTTGCGAGCGCTCAGCGCTCGCGAGCGGGGCTGAATCAGGCCCTGAGTGCACTAGTTTCAGATGAACAGTAGAATTCGCTCTGACAAGAGAGGAGCATGGAACCTCGAACGTAGTAATATCAGAGGTGCTATTTAAATGTCTGCATTCACATTGCGAACGCAGCCAGACATAAGGACGCCCTCTTCCCCTTACATCCGTATACTAGAGGATCATCGCGAAACCATCGGACCCATATGCACACTTGCACAAGCCCTGACTTTACTCAGAAATTGCTAACAGCCACGCACGCTGTCAGTGCTATGGCTGATTATGGCCAAGCAGTGGATAATTTATGCACGCCCATGCAACGGCGTTGAAACGCACTAGCACGCCTGCGTTTGCCTGACCACCCCGCCATCACCAACCACAAATGGCACTTCCTGTCAATCACTCTGCTCTGGGTCTGCGTAGCCTCTGCACATGCAGTTCCCATCGCAATTGCTAGTTCGCACAAGCGAACTGCGATGCATGCGCAGAACGCAACAATCGACAGATTGCATGCGTCTTTGCTCCTTGATGAATCAGGCCCTAAGACCCATCTACTTGGCAACCAATTGATCACTTCCAAATCAAAATCTCTAGATCCTCATTAGCTGTCTTTATTAAATAGCAGAAAATGGTTTGTTCATACTATTGAGTTCGACAAGCACATTGATAAATGCCGAGAATCCATTTACAATCACTTGGAACCCATGATTAGTACATTGCAAAGCATTTACATTGTTCTAAATTTCTTAATGACACTGTTAGTCCATTTTATATTATCCGTTCTCCTTATAGACATACAGAATTTTTTTTTCCAGCACTGGCAGAAACAGTCTTGGCATAGACAGTCCGGTTGCCCTTCTAATTTTTTTTCCTCTTTCCTATTTTTAGATACTGTATTTATGTAAAAAACTTTAGTAGACATTTTTTTCTATAGTTATAGAGATGTGGTATGCTTTCTAGAAAACTCTTCTGTTTCATACTTAATTTTTCTTCCTTTTAATATTGATAAAACTGATAAATTGATAAAATGTATCTGTTTTGTAGTGTCGACTTGGTACACACTAGGACGTTATCTGCACTATTTGTCGTTTCTAGGCAAATTCGGAACAACAAATCGTGCATATTGTGCAGTGTGTATGCACAATTCGCGCTCAGGTGGGTCATACACAATATCTTTTCATCAGCCTTGCTGCACTGCCAATCAGAAGATATTGTATCTGAGGTGGTGCAGTTTATGAGATATTGTTTCGTCATTCATTAAATCTCACAGTATGTATGGGCAATCACGGATGTTCTGGGACGAAGGGAAGTCCGTTGTTCTGATGTGTACCCACCCTTATATTGTGCTTTTGTTGAGTTTTGCTCTGTTCAAAATAAAGTCTTCATTCAATTTTAAATAAGCCCATTTAAAAAAAATAAGCAAAAAATAATGGTGGTGACATGTTGTATTGGTATTGTTGTGTATATTAATGTATAATTTACAGCAAATTTTAGCAAGTCATTCCGCAAATCCAAAAAAAAATTTCATTTTTAACTTCCAAGTTTTTTCTTTTTTCATCTTAGAACTGTTTACTTGGATAATCTGTATTATTTTTTTCTTATATTTCTTGAAAATATTAACAGGTTCCAGTAACAAAAACTTGTTTTTTGGCAGATTTATCCAGACTTCTTGTCACAAGCTGTATTTACTGCATTTTACAAAGCGTTTCCAGAGTCTCGTGCACAATTTAATGGAGAATTTAAAAGTAAAATAGTAGACCTCATTTTCCAGTGGCTCTCTGGCAAGTACAAATTTTCTGAAAACTTCATTTTAAACAGTGGGTACATTGTGATTTAATGTAGAGAGAAAATAACTGGTTATGAAAACGTAGTTAGGCTTGCTTGTTCTTTTTGCAATCATGTATTTAGGACTTCAAGTGCATGTTAGAAACTTTGTAGAAAAGTTTTAAACTTAAATGTCAGAAGTTCTAAAATATAAGTGACATTGTAGGATATCCAGTGCACCCTTACATGTTTGTTACTGATTTAGGGGTCTGTTCATTATCACTTTATTTCTACAAAAGCAGGTGAGAATTAACATGTTCACCTGCTTTTGTAGAAATTAAGTGTCCGAGCCATTTATCATAAAGGTAATGCAGGAGATATCACAGATATCTCCTGCTTTCCTTTCACTTCCGATGTGGCCCGCTATCTTCATACACTAGTATGGGGACAGAAATTCATCAAGCTCCGAAAATACAATACAGTACTTGTATTACAATACTTCTTCAGATGACGTTTGCTCCCGCTCACAGCGCACACCCCACTTCCCTATGGGACGGAGTCCCAGGTTGCGAAGCATAGAAGGTTGCGAAGAGTCCGGCTCCTTCCACCAAACGTCGGGGCTTTGAGTCGACTCGGCAGTGCAAAGTTTTACTGCTCCGAAAGGAGCAGCCATTCGGGGAGATAGCTGATTTACGAATCGGCTGTCTCCACACCTGAGCAATGATGAATTGCTCCTGCGCTCACAGCGAGTTAGTATGTTAATTATCGGGGTCAGCTCAGACCCTGATAATTAACATAATGAATAGACCCCTTAACATCTTGAATAGATCCCTTAGTCCTGAAATCTTGATGTAATCTTTTTTTTTTTCCTCTCTGTAAAGTGAGGCAAAATGAATTGTGCAAGCAATATTGAAAGTGAAAATGTTATATTTGAATGTAAGCAATAAAAGTTAATATACCTGGAATTTTATCTTTTTGCATTCCTATAGATTGTAATCTTGCCAGCAGGACCCTCTTGCCTTACTGTCTGTAATTACCCAGTCTCGATTTATTACTATTTTGTTCCCAGTTGTATAGCGCAACGGAATATGCTGGTGTTATATAGTTAACTGTTAATTAAATATATTTTGTCTAAACTGTTGATTGTGTTTTCTATGTGCGACTGCGGGTGTATCTGCATACGAAACGCTACTTTACAGTGTTACAGCTGCTGACACTGTAGCGTAGCGTTTCGAATACAGAAACACCCGCAGTCGCTCACATAATATAGGCATGCTGCATATCATTTTAATCCGCAGAAGCTGCTTGTGCCAACTATTCGCATTGCTGTGCGAATAAGATGCATTTGTAGGTAAAAAGGCGCACAGAAAGACACTCTGCGCTACCGAGGCATGGAATGGCGTGACTAGAAGAGCTGTTTAGTGCGCGAGGAGGCTAGATGTATGAGGAGACATCTGTATGTAGCTTTTGTATACTTGGGGGAAAAATAAAGAATATGGGAAAGATTCCTGGACTGCACACCCTGCATATATATATAATGGGACTAATTGCAGGCACAAAAACAGACAAATCTCAGGTGCACAACTCCAAATTATTGATAATATATAAATGCAATAACATTTTGCAATCAATAGAGGTTTTTAGCATAAGCTTGGCCAAGGTTATGGGCCAACCCACCATATCCAGGTAACCTCTTAGGGTAGGTCCCTAACATACTAGGATTCAAATCCATAGCGCAGGACACCCCCAAACTGGCCCAGCTAAGCCGCCCCAGGGCACCGCCATAGTAAGAAAAGTGCAATGTAAAAGAGATAGTTAAGAACAGCCACAGCTGCATATAAAGAATGAAAATAAAAAAAGTGAAGTACATGTGTAATAAACAAACAATGAAGGGTTAAAATGTGTTATAAAAGAAAAATGTGTTATAATGCGGTGCCCTGAAATAGATCAACCAAAGCAATCCACAAGGACCCACGCCCGAAAAATGAACCAAAGTTGCACTACATTGTATAACTTGAAGTACTTACCTAGAATTGTGCCTAATACCAGTGTGCATATACATTACCAGACTCCATGCTTTTAAACCAATAAGGAAGGGGTGCTAATTATTATCAATAATTTGGAGTTGTGCACCTGAGATTTGTCTGTTTTTGGGAAAAAAAAGAAAACAGAGATATATACATTCAAAAGGTATAATCAGTTCCATTTCCCTGCATTGGCACAATGATCCCTATGGCTACATACATTTTCATATAAGGTACCTGTGGCCACTTATAGGAAACCCCTTGTAAAACACAATATATGAGCAAGCCCTGAAAAAGATACGTGTGTTTTCATCAACAAATACTGTATATCTTGCTAACTGCTTTGGGGCTCGTTAATATTTGGATGCAAATTAATTTTATGAGACGCCTCTCAGATCGCCGCACTCATAGCTTTCGTTTTCACAATTTCCCTGAAAAGCTTTTTCAAAATTAGGCAAGTATGCAAGCTCGACCAGCGGCCACAACAGTATAAAAGGTGGAGCTAAGCTGCTGTGTGTGTGAATTTGAGACCTCATTTAGTGCACTGGACCAGAGAGTGTCTGACAACAAGAAACGACAGATGTCTTACCATGGTTTGGGAGAATGTGTGCTTAGAAAGCTAATTTATGTCTCCTACTTGTTATACTGTACTGTGTATGCTTATTTATTATGGCATGTTAAACCTTTCCTGACCACTTATGTTATTTAAATAAGAAAATTTATTTGGTACAGAAAGTGTATTTTTTAGACTGTATTTTTCAGCCTATTCTATAGACTAGTATTTCCCAAACTTGGTCTTTAGGGAACCCTAACAGTTCATGTTTTACAGGGGATGTAGTTATGAGACTGGCGGCTATCCCGACACTACAATCCCATCAGGGGATTTAGCATAGGCGTCGAGATACCAACGCCTATGTTAATCCCGACGCCGGGACCCCGACAGGATGCCGGAGCGATCGTCCAGCACCGGAGGTAAGTAGCGATGTTGCCGGGGGTTGGGGAGGTTAGGTTCAGGGACCCCCCAGGGGGATTTAGGATTAGGCACCCCCTCGGGGAGGGTTAGGGTTAGGCTACGGGAAGGCGGGGTTACGTTTAGGCATTAGGGGGAGGTTAGGTTCAGGGACCCCCCCGGGAGGGTTAGGGTGCGGGGAGTGGAGGTTAGGTTTAGGCACTAACGGGGGGAGTTTAGGGTTAGGCACTAGGAGGGGAGGTTAGGGTTAGGCACCCCTATAGAATGGTTGAGGGGGTTAGATTACTTACCGCCGCTGTCTAGATTTTCTCTGCGTCGGGCTAGCGCTGTCGAGATTTGAACCGGTGGCTACACAGCTGCGAGCATTTCAATCCCATTCCATTTTACAGATCTCCCCAGTATCACAGTTGAAATTAATTAACACCTTTGGATAAAATGTGTAAGCCAGGAATGGATATACCAGTGCTTGAGCTAGGAGATCTGGAAAACATGCAATCTGAGGGGATTCACTGCTGATCTATAGGGTTCATTATTAATACTGTATTGGTGTACATACACTATACAGTGTTTAAGAAGACCAATGTGTACATATATGTCCAGGGCTAGTGGTAGGTTCAGAATCCCGGAATTGCTTCTAGAAATACTGCTTTTTCCACTGGCACAGGCAAATGCAAGGGGGTGGATTACGGTTGCCCCCTCCCCAGCACACATGACCACAATAGAAATAGTAAGTTGTAACATAATAGAATTTTACTAGTGCTGCATGTTCTTCTCAGTAACACAAATTAAATATTTTACGTGTGTCAGCCAGCAATAAATACCTTTGTGCACCAACTAGGAGATCTGGAAAACATGCACTGTTAGGGATGCACTGCCATCCAGTGGTGTAACTAGGGTATTTGGAGCCCAGCCCTAAAACAGAGGCCCTCCCCACAAGTAGGTGCGCGCGCCGAAAAAGTGGGCATGGTCACATGCCTCAAGGGGTGTGGCCACTGGAAAATGGTGATGTGGCAACATGACACCACCGTTTATCGTCACTCTGGGTACATTCCTTTCCATTCCATATGCACCTTAATGCCCCTCTTGCAATGCCCACTGTAGTAGTGTCCCTTATGCAATGTCCCCAGTAGCAGAGCCCCTTACACAGTGCCCAGAGTAGTAGTGCCCCTTATACAGTGCCCCCAGTAGTGCACCCTTATACAGTGCCCAGAGTAATGCACCCTTATACAGTGCCCTCAGTAATGCACCCTTATACAGTGCCCCCAGTAGTACCACTTATACAGTGTCCCCAGTTATGCCCCTTATACAGTGCCGCTAGTAGTGGTCCCCCTATGCAGTGCCCCCAGTAGTGGTCCCCCATATGCAGTGCTCCCAGTACTGCCCCTTATACAGATCCCCCAGTAGTGGTCCCCCCTACGCAGTGCCCCAGTAGTAGTATTTCCTGTGCAGTGCCCCAGTAGTAGTAACCCCTACGCAGTGCCCTCAGTAGTGGTCCCCCTTATACAGTGCCCCCAGTAGTGGTCCCACCTATGCTGTGCCCCCAGTAGTAGTCCACCCTATGCCCTGCCCCTTATATAGTGCCCCCAGTAGTGCCCCTTATATAGTACCCGAGAGGTGCCCCCAGTACTGTCCCTTATATTGTGCCCCTTATATAGTGCCCCCAGTAGTAGTCCCCCCTATGCAGTGCCCCTTATATAGTGCCCCCACTCCAGTAGTAGTCCTCCCCAGTAGTGGTCCCCCTATGCAATGCCCCTTATATAATGCCCCCAGTAGTAGTCCTCCTATGCAGTGCCCCAGTAGTGGTCCCCCCCTATGCAGTGCACCTTATATAATGTCCAAAGTAGTGGTCCCTCTATGCAGTGCCCCTTATTTAATTCCTCCAGTAGTGGTCCGCCATATTCAGTGCCCCAGGTAGTGCCCCTCTGCAGTGCCCTCAGTAGTGGTCCCCCCTATGCAGTGCCCCTTATATAATGCCCCCACTCCGGTAGTAGTCACCCCTATGCAGTTCCCCCAGTAGTGGTCCCCCCTATACAGTGTCCCTTATACAGTGCCCTAGTAGTAGTCCCCCCTATGCAGTGCCACCCAGTAGTAGTCCACCCTATGCAGTGCCCCTTATATAGTGCCCCCAGTAGTAGTCCTCCCTATGCAGTGCCCCCAGTAGTGCCCTTTATATAGTCCGCCCAGTTCCCCCTATGCAGTGCCCCTTATATTGCACCCCCAGTTATGCCCCTTATCCAGTGCCGCTAGTAGTGGTCCCCCTATGCAGTGCCTCCAGTAGTTGTCCCCCCTATACAGTGCCCCTTATACATTGCCACAGTAGTAGTAACCCCTATGCAGTGCCCCCAGTAGTGGTCCCCCCTATACAGTGCTCCCAGTAGTGCCCCTTATACAATGCCCCTTATATAATGTCCCTAGTAGTAGTCCCCTTATGCAGTGTCCCCAGTAGTGGTCCCCCCTATGCAGTGGACCTTATATAATGCCCCAAGTAGTAGTCCCCCCTATGCAGTGCCCCCAGTAGTGCCCCTTATATAGTGCCCCTAGTAGTAGCCCCCCTATGCAGTGCCCCTTATATAATGCCTCCTGTAGTATCCCCCCCTATGCAGTGCCCCCAGTAGTGTTCCCCCCTATGCAGTGCACCTTATAAAATGCCCCAAGTAGTAGTCCCCCTATTCAGTGCCCCCAGTAGTGATCCCCCCTATGCATTGCCCCTTATATAATGCTCCCAGTAGTAGTCCCCCTTATTCAGTGCCCATTATATAGTGCCCCTAGTAGTAGCCCCCATATGCAGTGCCCCCTTCTTCCCCCCAGCAGGGCCAGACAAAGACAAACACACACACAAAAAAAACCCACTTACCTTAATCCCGGCTCCTGCACCCGCCACTGGTCCTCCGTCCTCCCAGGCCGGCTCGCTCTGCACTATGGGAGAGACGTCATGGCCAAGAAATTGGTAGAAACACTGAGGGCCTCATTCAGAGGCGGTCGGAGGATGCAAGCGGTCGCTCAGAAACTGGGCGGCCGCTTGCATCCTGACCGCCCGCCTCTTGTGGTCGATAGGCTGTGGGTTAACACCCACAGCTCTAACGACCGCTCCGGTGATGGTTGCGATGGTCATAGACCATCGGGGCTTACGACGAGACCCTATGGTAGGGTCTCCCTTGTCGTAAGCCCCGTAGAGCTTCTGGCTCTGTCTGAGCCGGAAGCTCTCCACCGGAAGGCCTCCCCCAAATGGTAGGCGTTCCCATGGGAACGCCTCCGTTTGGGCTGCCACCCCCCGGCCCGCCTTCCAAACGGGGCGAGCTGTCAATCAACATCGACAGCTCGCCCCCTTTGGATCGAGACCCGCTACGACTGGCGCTGTCGGTGGTAGTGGGTCTCACGCATGCGCACGACGGCGCCGGCGCCATCGTGCGCATGCTCTGTGAGGGGCCATCGACCCAGTCCGAGCGCATCGGCGCTAACAACCGGGTCTGAATGACCCCCTGAGTGCCTTGAGACTAAGGTGGCATAAGTCTTTGCTCCCTACAATGATTTATGATTTTTATCAAAATTATTATTTAATCAAAGCCCACAAAAATAAGCCAAGTTTATTCTTGTTGAGCAATAAAAGTTGGTGGATTTAGCAAAAAGATCAAAAACAAATAGCGGTAAAACAGAGCAGTTGCCGATTAGACTCTGGCACTGTGCCAGGTTCCTTGTGATTTCTTTACTGCACATGCGCATATCTTCAGGAAAATAGTAGGCGCACCATTTTCCCAGTGATTTCTACAATTGTGGAGAATTAGGTATGATGTATGGGTGCATGATGTGCGGTGTGGGCCCCTCTGGGCCCAGGGGTCCGTGTGCACTGCACTCCCTACCCCCTTTATAGATACGTCCATTGTCTGACTCTAATAGTCCTGAAGATCTTCTCTCTGTTTAAGAGCTCAACATGATAATTACTAGATTCCACAGCCTTTTTTTTAATCTTAATCCAACTCCAGACAGTGCCCCCAGGGTTCTATTTTTTTAAGCGAAGGCACAAATCCTTAGAAAGGCAATAACTGCATATTTTAACAAGGGCCCTCTCCAAGGTATACAGTGATTCACAATCAGTGATTATAAAGTGTTTCCTCAAGTGCAATTTCAAAATGGCCTACAAAGCCAATTCAGGTCCATCCTAACTACTGAAGACATGCGATTTCCACTCCGTACTGAAGTAACTGACCCTCCTGTTAAGCACTGCAGGTGCCTCCAGGCTGGCTGAAAAGTGGATCCTTATATACTTACCATCCTGGCCCTCTCTGACTAACTCTGTACTTTTACAGTTGTTCACGCAGAAGGGGTTTCTGAGTACCCAGAACCCCCCTCCTCCCCGATGGGCCAAACTCTTTATTGCAGAGATGGAGACAGCTGTGTCTCCATCTCAACACAAACAGCGATCACAGCTGCTGCTACAAAGAACTCTGATCGGCAGAATGTCAGGAGGAACTGAGGAGTTGCTGCTTCTGCTGTGCTGTGGCCGCCAGTCTCCTCCTCTCAGCCCCTGGTATGTGACTGTGTATGTATGTACAGCCATGGCCAAAAGTTTTTTGGGAATGACACAAGTATTGGTTTTCACAAAGTTTGCTGCTTCAGTGTTTTTAGACCTTTTTGTCAGATGTTACTATGGTATACTGAAGTAAAATTACAAGCATTTCATAAGTATCAAAGGCTTTTATTGACAATTACATTAAGTTTATGTAAAGAGTCAATATTTGCAGTGTTGACCCTTTTTCAAGACCTCTGCAATTCGCCCTGGCATGTTGTCAATCAACTTCTGGGCCACATACTGACTGATGGCCGCCCATTCTTGCCTAATCTATGCTTGGAGTTTGTCAGAATTTGTGGGTTTTTGTTTGTCCACCCGCCTCTTGAGGATTGACCACAAGTTCTCAATGGGATTAAGGTCTGGGGAGTTTCCTGGCTATGGACCCAAAATGTTGATATTTTGTTCCCCAAGCCACTTAGTTATCACTTTTGCCTTATGGCAAGATGCTCCATCATGCTGGAAAAGGCATTGTTTGTCACCAAACTGTTCTTGGATGGTTGGGAGAAGTTGCTCTTGGAGGATGTTTTGGGATCATTCTTTATTCATGGCTGTGTTCTTAGGCAAAATTGTGAGTGAGCCCACTCCCTTGGATGAGCAGCAACCCCACACATGATAATATATATAATATATATTATATATAAAATGATATATCATATCCGCACTCTCCTTATTTATAATCCATCTTCTGGGGTGCTACATTCAAAGCCATGTAATTCACATACATAGCCAAACAAAGATATAAAATCACGATGGCACTCTCCAAATAGTTCAAACACGATGACGTATTTACTTGGTTTCAAATTACCACCCAGTGAGAAAAAAAGTACATTGCACAGTAACTGCACTTAAGAGATAATCCGGCAAAAAGACTTTAACAGATCCTTATCACGGTGGTCGACTTCAGTCACCTCCGGGCCGTACAAGACTGTCATCAAGTCAAAAATACCAGCGGTGTAGACATGCTGCAATTAGTTGTGACAGGTGAATATAACCCCTCGCAGTAAATCCTGCACGTTTTCCTCTGTTTTATCTATCCAGACATTAAATAGTTCAGACTGTATCTCTGAGACCCTAACACTGTTTTGGAGCTTCTCCAGTAAGAGATATTTAGGGGCTTATACCTCTATCTAAGAAAACATGTCATCATAGGGTGCTGGTACTATCTTCTAAAGTTAATATACTTATTTAGGCTGAGGGATCTCCAACCCTGTGTTTGTCATTATTATTATTATTATTATTATTATTATTACAGGTTGAGTCTCCCATATACCGAAAATGCTTGGGACCAGGGGTATTTTGGCTAACGGAATATTACGTATTTTGGAATATTTCCATTTAATAATGAAATATCTTGGGAATGGGATCCAAATATATACGCACAAAATGCATTTATGTGTTATATACACCTTATACACACAGCCTGCATGTAATTTTATACAATATTTTCAATAATTTTGTGGCTCAAACAAAGTTTGTATACAGAAATGAACTTCATTTATGTTTCATATACACCCTATACACACAGCCTGAAGGTAATTTTATACATTATTTTTAATCATTTTGTGCCTTACACAATGTTTGTGAACATTGAACCATTAACAATCAAAGGTTTCGTTATCTCAGTCATGCAGCCAGACCACCACCCCCAGCTACCAGTGCTGGTGTGCTGCTGAACCAAACTGCCATCCACTACCCAACATCATTGGCACTGGGCTGACACTCTGCCGGAAACAACCAACTCCGCAATATGCCCACCCCCTGCGACAGGCACCCCCATTGGCCGATACCTGCCTCTGCAACCATGATCCACCAGCCAACATCGCTGGAACTGGGCTGAGTCACTCACCTTCTGTTTTTTGAAGTCGTACCCTACCCTCTCTTGTCTGGAGTCTGGACTGGATGGCAGCGCGGCACCTATTAGCTTCTACTTGGCTCCTCTCTCTGTGTCTGAGCGTGTGACGTAACAGGTCATATGTAGCGTTCCAGTGTAGGGGAGAGGAGAGTGAGAGAGAGAGCAGCACTGGCAGCTGTCCAATCCATCATATGCTGCTGCTGACAGTCTGCCGAGGTCGCCCGGAACTAAAAAGCCACCATACAGCTTTGTCACCGGGCCCCCTGGGACCCGCCGGGCCCTAAGTGGCCACTTGTGGTGCCTAGCGGTAAATCCACTACTGCTTGAGGGGAGAAAGGAATAGAAGAAAGTATAAGGAAAAGCACGAGGGAAGAGTGCTCGTGAGAGCTTACTTTCTAAAGGGGAGGGGCAGACAAACAGCCATGACACAGATAGGGTAGACAGGGAGGAAAGCGCATGAAGTGAGTTAGGATTAGAGATGTGCGCCGAGCCCCGTGTTTTGTTTTTGGATCTGGATCTCCCCTGGTTTTGGGTCTGAATCTGGTTTTGGATTTTTTTCCTCCGTGTTTTGTTTTCGTGTTTTGGTTTTGGATCTAGATTTTTTGCAAAAAATCATAAAAAGAGCTAAAACCACATAATTTGGGCCTGTTTTTGTTCCTACAGTATTATTAACCTTAATAACAATGATTTTCAGGCATTTCTAGGCATGTTTAACCACCTCACAGCTCACAATATTGATTGCACTATTTTTCACCAATATAGGCCAAAGGCTGCAGCGAGCTGGCTGGCTTAAAGTAAGCAACAGAGCAGCAGCACAAACACACAGCAGTTTAAAACAATATCAGACATCTATGAAACATTGCCACACAGCAGTGGTTGACAGGATGGCAGTTTAATAAACTATAATAATTCAGTAGGCAATGCCCCAAATTGTGCCAAGTGTAAAGGAAAGAGGTGCAAGATGGAATTGTCCCTCCCACCCACTCTTATGTGGGATATTAAAGAAGACATGCACAGTTTAACAAACCAACCACTTTAGCCACTAGGATTGACACTTTCGTGGGTGAACTCCTTGATTTGTTTGGGCCCCACACAACATTTTTTTGGAAGGACTACATTCAATTATTAAGGAGGAGATTGATGATGAGGGTGTTGGTGGTGGAGATTGCATGTTATGGTCCAAAATGCTGGTAGCTGATACTGGACTGCTTGTTATTAATTTACAAATAATAATTTTGTTAAACAAATTGCATGAACTCGCTGCAAATGACGTAACAGGGAGGAGCTGCCTAGATGCCTTCACAACTGTTGTCAGAATTTAGATTAAAATAATTCCACATCCAAGACGTTGCTTTTCTGGCTTTATTTTTATCATTAGCAAGAACTGCTGCCACTGGTGGCTGATTTACGCAAACCACATCCTTATCATCAACATCAGCGTCAGATAGGACACAAATTTCCCCCTCATCCTCCTTTTGCACTTCCTCCACACTATCAGCCTCATTTTTTATTATTTCACCATCTAATACTAGCATGGCGTCAGTGATCCACTGTGAAACTGGGTGACAGCTGTTATACTTGCTTCCTCTATCAAAGGACTGTTTAATAGTCAATTGTTTTTTTAAATTACTTCCGATCACATATGAGGATGTAGATGATGATGCAGGTGTTGGTGTTGGAGATCGAAGGCGCTTGGATCTCACAGAGAGGGAGCAGGTAGGTGACACTGGACTCGTTACGTTTTGAGTTTTGGAACTTGGCGACGTACACTTTGATATTTGATGAATGCGCTCCAAGTGACGTAACATGGAGGAGGTTCCTAGGTGGTTTAGGTCCCTCCCTCTACTCACTCTTGCATGGCAACAGGCACATATGGCTTGACAACTGTTGTCCGGATCGGGATGGAAATAATTCCACACGTGAGAAGTAGATTTTTTTTGTCTTTTGTCCCGGCATGACAACAATGGGCATTGGCTTTTTCAAACCATGGGCAACAGCTGTTGCCTTACAAAGGACATTCTCGGCATCAACATCCTCATCACCAACACCAACATCTTCATCATCAACATCCTCATCATCCGTCCATCATCGCCTTCATCCATCAAAATATCCTCCTCCATATGCAATTCCACAGAAGCATCCTCAATGAATACGTGTGCAAGATGTTGACTGCCCTTCCCCACATTTACAGAGGGCACACAAATGTTGGAACTTGGAGGATCCTCCAGTACACTAGTATTTAGGTCGGGCTCACACATGGCAACCCCGGACACACTTGCACTCTCCTCGGGGATTTGTGTTTTCGATTTCTCAGGGCACACAGTTGGTTTTTCCGGAGCTGTCTTAACAACTTTCACATTTTTAATTGGACCACCACCACTACTACTACAAGCAGAAGGCCTCTCAGAATCAGCAGTCTTCTTCATAAAGTAAGAAGGCCAAGGCCTTATCCTTTCCTTGCCACTTCGTGGCATATTGCCAATTTTTTGTTTATCTAAAGTCAAATATCCTTTCAATTTTTTTTTCTTAATTTCAGTAAAACTTGCTTTACTATTACTACCATATCGATGGCGTGACTTAAGCCCTAGGGCATTGGTCTTCCTAGAGGTCGAGGAAGTTGACGGCTTTGCACTGCTGCCGGCAGCAGAAACCTGTGGTTCTTGGCCTTGCTCTCCTGTCATGTGACAGCCCTCCATATTTTTTCTGCAGTCTAGAAGCAGTGTCACAATCACCAATAGTGTAGCCAAGGTGCGGTTACAAAATGAACACACGTGCAGTCGTGCGCACACACAAAAATATTACAAAAAACGACAAATGATGATTTATATTTTTTGTCAGCTCCAGAAGAACTTGGCCCCAGAGTAACGATTGATCACGACTGGAGTCTGGCAGCACAAGGTTGCAACTTGCGTTGCTGGCTGGATCTTGTCCACTACTACGGTTAAGCCGAAAACCCACCCACACAAACAAGAAAAAAATATGACACTTTAGTTGTTTTTTTTTTATTATTGAACACGAGTGTAGTCGCTACTGTGGTTAAGCCTAAAGCTGGCCACACACTAGACCAACTTACATCCAACTTGTTGATTGGTTGGAATGAAAGTCTGGTAAGGAATGAAAGCAAATGACAATCAGCAATTTGCTCCCAAACGCCGGAAAATTAACAAAAACTGTTGTTTGAACAAATTGTTTAGATCAAACATTTAACAAACTTGTCTGACGTCCATTTTCATCTGTTTTCTGGCATTTAGGAGCAATTGCTGATCATCATTTACTCCCATTCCTTACCAGATTTTCATTCCAACCAATCAACAAGTTGGCTGGTTGGATGTAAGTTGGTCTAGTGTGTGGCCAGCTTTACACCCACGCACACACAGAACTTGGGCCCAGAGATGGACACAGCACATGTCCAGGACACAGCAGACAGCCCAGATGGATCACCAGACAGCACCGTGACCAGAGACCAGAATGGATCAGCACAGTGATAGTGACAGCACCGTGACCAGAGACCAGAATGGATCAGGAGACAGCACAATGACAGTGACAGCACCATGACCAGAGACCAGAATGGATCAGCCGTCACCAGCCCAGGACACAGCAGATAGCACCAGTACTCTCCCAGCCCTACACTACCCACCCTCCCTGTTCACTTTACACAGCCGGAGCGGAAATGGCGTCTGTCGCGTGGTCCCTTATATACTACATTGATCATTTTTTATCTTCCAAAAAATGCAGTACTGTAGCTCTGCCTGCTAGTAAACTTACAACCATTATTGCACTAAAACCAACACAGATGACATATGCCCTGATTCAGAGGCGTTCACTATTTGCGAGCGCTCGCTCTGAATCAGGGCGGGCCGTTTTTTTTTTTTACCCCGGCCTCCAGGCCGCTCGCTAAGCTGTGGGTGACCACCCACAGCTTTAGCGGGCGGCCTGGCGATGGTCGCGATTATCACGACCATCGGGCTTGCGACGAGACCCTTGTGGTAGGGTCTTGTCCACCGCAAACCCCAGTGAACTTCCTGCTCTAATAGAGCAGGAAGTTCAGTACTGACATCACGTGTGTTCCTTTGGGAATGCCTCCGTTTGTGCAGCCATCCCCCCGACCCGCCTACAAAACAGGGCGAGTTGTCGTTCAACATCGACAGCCGCCTTGTCTTGTAGCGAGCCCCGGATCGAGTGATTTCCTTCTCACTCAGGTGCGCATTGCCCGGCCATCGACCCGCTTGCGAGCGCTATGGACTCGCGAGCGGGTCTGAATCAGGTCCATAGATTGATCCCTGCTGACCTCTTATCTCTTACACTGTCTTTTTTCTCATTAGCCGGGTACTTAACTCGCAAAACCAGAGGCGTTTTGCCCTGAAAGATACTCACCAATTTTGCCATAAACCAAAACCCTTCTACGGTCATGGCCATTATTTGATACATAATATAGAATTGTTGAAAAATATTCAGTTATCTTGATATTGCTGAAAATCTAATACTTTTCCATAGCTCTTAGAATAATCCTCAAAAAGGAATTACATTTTTATGGAAAACTGGTTTGTGAAAATGAACAAACAAACAGTGAAATATTATCATCTCCAGTAACAGAATTTGAATTCAAAAGACACATAGAAGGAAATTAAATTGTGTTCTCGCGCCCGATCTCCCGTATAAAGTGATGGGGTGATATTCAATTGTTTTGGCAGGCATGAGTCAATGGGCGCTTATTACTTATCGCATATGTCCCGTTTAAATGCACCAGGTTTAGACATGTAAAGCACTGGGCATGCTGCGCTTGGGCACCCAAAATCCCTACTTTTCGCGGATTTCTGCTTGGCACCCTTGAAAAGTGTTAGCAGAAATAATGAGCGCCCGTTGCAATTGAATTGCTCCCGTCACTTTAGACAGGAACTGCGGGCAGAGCAAAACAATTGAATTGCACTCATAAGCGGCGATTCAAATGTTTTGCCAGCGGCTTTTTCTTTTTTTAAGACGTCTGACAGAGCAATTCAGTTATTTGCTCCGTCAGGGCCCAATAGCCGCTGGCGCTGGCATTTCTGCTCGCACCCTCAGGAGGATGAGGGCAGAAATGTGTGAGTAACCCACTGGTTAGGGCGCACTAACCACAGTTAGCGCGCCCTAACCAGAACTTTAAATGGATGTAGCCGTTTTGCACGGCTAAACACGGGGCGAAGAGGGCAATAATTCATGAGTGCCCAGAACACTTGAATTGCAACACTGGACGCCCATTAATTATCAAGGCTTAAAAAAAAACAATTGAATCGCCCCCATAATGTCCTTATTTAATAGGCAATCACACCACTGAATGGTCTAGGCCTGAGATAGGAAAGCTGGGGCTGTAATAACTTATCAACCAACAGTTTAATAAAGTGTTACAAGCTATAAACTAATATGACAACCAAGCTATAAGGAGTATGGGCCGTAAATGAAGGCTCAGTAGGCAGAAAGTATTGTAAAATGTTATCCTCTCATAATGTTCCACATCCAATCAACCATGTTTTATGGTTCATTAACAGTTTATCTTGGTGCCAAGATATTTGCAGTTACAGTAGCTACAGATGTGTCCTCACATATCATTGCTGCAGTCGGGCCAAACAGCTCCTCTTGGCGCACCAGGTTTTGTGTGACTCTGCTAGCGCCAGGCACATTTTTGGGCTAAAATGCATCATAGTCGCAATGTGATGTGACTAGGATGCACCAGCAGACTGCACTGATTAATTTGATATGTGCGGGACTGAGGGCTGAGCGCTCGCAAACGGGTCGATGGTGCCCAAGTGCGCATGCGCGAGACCCAGATAGCGACAGCCAAGCTGTCGCTCCGGGTCTCGCACCAAAGGTGGCGTGCTGTCGATGTTGAGTGACAGCACGCCCCCTTTGGTGGGCGTGCCGGGGGCGTGGCTGCCAGACTGAGGCATTCCCATGGGAACGCCTACCGTCTGGGTCCGGCCCTACTGACATCACTAGTGATGTCAGTGGGAGTGATTTTGGCTCTGATAGAGCCAAAATCACTCCAGAGCTTGCGGTCACCGAGACCCTACCGCAGGGTCTCGTCGCAAGCCCGATGGTCGTGATGGTCTTGACCATTGCGACCATCATCATGGACGCTCGCATAAGCTGTGGGTGGTAACCCACAGCTATGCGAACGTCCAGGAGGACGCTCCCAAAAAAAAAAAACGCCCTGATTCAGAGCGGGCGCTCGTTCAGAGCGTCCGGCTCTGAATCAGGCTCTGATTCAGAGCCGGACGCTCTGACAGAGCGCTCGCTCTGAATCAGGGCCATCCCTCTTACTTTTAGGAGCGGCCTCCTAGGATCTCGCGCATGCGCACGACGGAGCCGCCTCCGTCGTGCGCATGTGCACTTGGGCAACATCAACCCGCTTGCGAGCGCTCAGCATCAGGCCCTGAGTCTCTGAATCTGTATACAAAGTGCTACAATGCAGCGACCGTGGCATTTTTCCATGCCAAGTTCCATTGTGCTTCGTATACAGACTCAGTCGCACACAGATATATGAGTGTCATATATCAAATGAATCAGTGCAGTCTCCAGGTGTGTCCTAGTTGCATCGCATTGCGACTAATATGCATTTTTGGCAAAAAAAAGACACCAGACGCACAGGACCTGGCAGCTCACTCACACCAAGCATCTCGCGCCACGTGGCGTATTAAGGCTAGATGTTTGAGGACACAACTGTAGTATAAATATGCTTCCAAAACAAAAAAGAGCAGTCTTATAGGTCAATCTCCTTACTCAACCGACAAGATTATTACCAAAATGATCAAAATTATTGCTCTTGGACAACCTATCTCACTTACTTTGCTCACACCCAGGACTCGCCAAGAGCAGATTCTCCATGCACAATATTAGACACTTCATTGCAACAACTATCAAAACACAACAACACACAGATAGAACAAAATAGTGTTTCTTGGTCTCATTTAATTAGGATAGCTAAATATTGGCACTTTGGCCCTACGTTTTTACATATATTTAGAACATTAAATGAGCATCCCATAGCATTCTTGACAATTATATATGCAGGGATGCCAAGAAAGGATGCCTCCTATCTTACAGTATGTCCTTTTTAACATAGCGTTGAATCCTATATTACGTCCTCTAGATAAACTGATCTATTTTACATCTGTATTCTAAAAAGGCCATTCCTTCCATTCCCCCCCAAAAAAGTGTGAATTACAAAATCATCACAGGATTTCAGATTAATACCAGTAAACCAGAAATGATTTAGAAGCAAAGAGATGGTGGCCAGATGCTTTCTGATTGAGGTGGACCATAGGGATGCTCAAATGTTTAGGATTAAACATAGAAAATGACCCATCTTATCTGTGTGCTGAAAACATTTCTTATGGAATCAATAAAATAATACTGGACTCCCCGATTTGGGATGATGTTGTATCATCAAAATGATAAGCTTTCTATAAATATATATACACTGTTGGCCAAAAGTCCGGACACATTTTGAAATGTGAATGTTTTTCAACTTTGAATACTTATAAAAACTGTTTCAGTTCATGCAGTGCAATGATTCATATATCAAATGAAAGGAAATTTAATGCTGAATTCAACACAATAAACAGAGGTCAAATATTTGCATTACAAGGGAAGTTATGCTACTTTCAGTCAAAGAAGCACAGATGCGTGAGATTCAAGTAGAATCGTCGTTCTGAGGACCAATCAGCTGTCGTTTATGAGCAGGTGCAAGGTCATGTTCAAAGGTGGGAAGGTCAGTTTGGCTGTTTTTATTTTGCAGAATAAAGTTGGTTACTGAAGTGCAATTGCGGTTGGATGATTGTATATTGTTTAGTGCTATTGATGGTGTAAAAAATAAATACAAAAATGTCGTTCAGGCAAAGTGGTGACTGGTCACCCAGGAAGAGATCCAGGATTGTGGTGTTATGTGAAAATGGTCTTTCGTATGCAGCCATTGCGAGAGAATTTGGTGGGAAAGTGATAATATCAGGAGTACGAAAGTTTTATTTACGCTATCAGGAAACACAATCTATACAAAACAAAGAACAAAAAGGCCGGAAAAAGTGCACAACAGCTGTTGATGATAGGAGAATAAAACAAATTTGCGTCTTGGACAGATGGATGTCATCTGCGGCCATTAGCAGGGAACTGAGTGTAACTGGTGTTTTTGTCAGTGCAAGAACAGTACGGAGAAGACTAACGGAGGTTGGCCTAAAAGGTAGGATTCCCCGAAAAAAGCCATTGCTTGAATAAAAAGCAACGTCAGAAACGCATACAGTGGGCAAAAGAACATATTGCATGGACAGGTGGTCAGTGGAATCAAGTGATATGGAGTGGCGAAACTAAGATATCGATATTTGGTAGTGATGGGAGAAAATATGTGAGACGTCGCATCAGGCACATCCAGATTGCAGTCAAGTGACAACAAAGAATCCTACAAGTGTTATGATCTGGGCATGAATGACAACAGATGCTGTAGGCCGCCTTTATGTCATAGATGGCACACTGAACAGCAGAAAGTACATTGACACCATCCTACAACCAAAACTTCTACCTGCTATCAGGGATCTTTTTCTAGATAATGCCCCATTTTTTTCGCAGCAGGATTCAGCTCTCTGCCACACTGCATGGATATGCAAACAGTGGTTCACGGAGAATGACATATAGGTGCTGGGATGGCCAGGAAACAGCCCAAACCTGAACCCCATAGAACCCCTTTTGTGGTTCCGCTTGAAAAACTGGTACATCTGAGGCGTCCATCCAATAAAAGACAATTAATTGAGGCTATAATTGTCTGATGGCACCACATAATAAAGAAGGAAGAGCTCCAAACATTGGATGGCTCAATACCACGTTGCTGTGCTGCTGTCTTTGAAAAATAAAGGATACCCAATGAAATACTGATAGGACAGTAACATCATAAGTACACAGGGATTTTCACCCTAAGTGTTGTCTTCACTGCATAACTTCCCTTGTAATGCAAATATTTGACCTGTGTTTATTGTGTTGAATTCAGCATTAAATTTCCTTTCATTTGATATATGAATCATTGCGCTGCATGAAATGTAACAGTTTTTATAAGCATTCGAAGTTGAAAAACATTCAAATTTAAACATTTCAAAAAGTGTCCGCAATTTTGGCCACCATTGTGTGTGTGTGTGTGTGTGTGTGTGTGTGTGTGTGTGTGTGTATATATATATATATATATATATTGTCACAATTGGTGTCTGCGGGTTACCTGTCTCAGGTGGTGATCGGGTTTCAACGGAGGCCGGCATGACTGGAACCACAGATGATGTAGATGAATAGCTCTTTTATTATAAGAAGTGGGTAGCAGTGAGAACTGCCTTTGGTGATGAGTGACTGGAACTGGAAACTTGAGACGTTGGAATGTGACCAGAAGGAACTTGGAGGGACCGGACTGGGACCGGCAGGTAGGCTGACTGAGCTGGTCGGGTTACTAGTAGATGGGCTTGCAGACGGATGGTAGCGTGGAAGCTACTTGTTGTAGCTTGGGAAGCCGTGGGTAGACGTTGGTAGCTGGGTGGCTACGTGGAGCGGCTGGATAGCCGTGGGTAAACGCTGGTATCTGGGTAGCTACGTGGAGCGGCAGGATAGCCGTGGGTAGACGGTAGCTGGGTAGCTACGTGGAGCAGCTGGATAGCCGTGGGTAGACGCTGGTAGCTGGGTAGCTACGTGGAGTGGCTGGATAGCCGTGGGTAGAACTGATGAGCTTGGAACTTGACTCTGGACTGGATTAACGTGACAATGGCTGAAGGGAAATCAGGTAATGCTGAGGCGAGGGTTAAACAGGGTGATCCGGAAATGCTGTGACAAGGTTGGAACTCAGGTGCAGGCTGGATTGGATAATTGGGAATAACAGGTTTCAGGAAGGAATGGGTAGGTTTGGGAATTTTAGGTTCAGGGAGGGAGTAGGTAGGTAAAAGGAGCAGGAGTTGATCCACAGCAGGAAGCAAGGCAGGGTGACACGATGCAGGTTTACAGAGTGCCAGGGACCAACCAGGAGCAGGACTAGCAGCAGAGCACAGGCCAGGTATTGCTGTAACAGGATGACTGGATGCCAGGTATTACTGTAGCAGGTTTTCGGGATGCACCAGGGGTTGCTGTCAGCAGGTTTACTGGATTGCCAGGGTTTAGCTGTAGCAGGTTTTCTGGAAGCATCGGGGGTTGCTGCCAGCAGGTTTACTGGATTGCCAGGTACAGCTGTAACAGGTTTTCTGGATTGCACCAGGGGTTGCTGTAGCAGGTTTCAGGGATAGACTTGAATGCAGAAACAGCATGAACCATACACCACGGGAAGACGAGATGTTCAGGCCCAGAATGCTATCAGGAGAGGATATTTATACCATGGGTCTGGCAGCAATTGGTGGATACAGACAGGTGGTCTGGTAGTAGCATTCTGAGTGGTAGAAGGCACAACATGCAGAGGGAGTATTCATCTCTGCAGCTCTGAGAATCAGAACCACACCTGTGATTCCAATCAGGGCTAGCAGTGCTCACAGACAGAGGAGAGGCCAGGTGCAATAATCACTGTGACAGGAATGCATAGAGAAGTCAGAGCAGATCCCCCAGGACAACTACAAACACAGATCCATGGGACAGCTGACAGGGGTAAGTCTCAAGGCAAGAAGGTGACCACTAGACAGGGTCGTGACAGTACCCCCTCTCTTTATGGGTGGACTCCGGACACAAAAAAAAAAAACTTTCTTCAAAGCTCTTCCCAATTCTCAATTTTGTTGGGGTACTTAGAGTGCAAAGTCTACAAAGGAGATAGTTCAAGACCTTCGCCGATTCTTCTTTTGCTGCGAGAACGTTTTGTGCCAACCAACGGACCAGGAATCTTTGGTAACTCCTGTGGAAATATGTGGCTGGGAAGGACAGGATCAGAATTTTGGGAGGAACAGTAGCAGAAAGGAGACAAGGAGGTGTGTGCACAAGTCATGTTCTGGGTTACAGATTCAAAAGTGCTGCTCTCTTGGGATGCCTGGAATTTGGCAACTTGACCTTGTTCGGATTTCAGAGGAGTGGAGGACGAATTCTTGGTAGCACAAACAGAGTGCTTGGACAATATTTTGGAACTGAGAACTTCGCTAGAATTTTGGTTTACAAGGACCAAATTTTTTGACAACAGCTTCACTGAAAGTCTTTATATTTTGAAGCATTGGATCTTTGGAGTTGTAAATAGGGGCAACCCAGTCCCAAGCTTTACCTTGAAAAGATGAGATAATAAACTCTACAATATTAGTAGACTTGACTCCACATGGCAAAGAAGAATTCATCATACCGAAGATTTGTTTCAATAAAGCATAGTATTGAGATAAGTCCCCATCAAAATAAATGCATGGTAGAGTATCCGACGAATCCTGTGTGTTCAAGGATTGTGAAGCACATTCAGGTGCCTGGCTGGAGGAAACTTGAGGATGCTCCGATTGATGAGGAGTCGAAATAACTGAAGCTGACAGATGTTCGGAATTCGGACCAATTGATAGAACTGGAAGGAGTCCTGGGGAGCTAGAGACAGTAGCATCAACAATCAAAGCTGAGAACAGACTACAGAGATTGTCATCTTCTGGAACAATATATGCAGGAGACGGTGAACAGGAACCATAATCAGATTTTGTAGTACAAGACACTTCTCCCTGATAACAGGAACTTGAAACCCCCTCCTGAGGCATGAGACTTGAGACCCCCTCCTGGGGCACGAGACTTGAGACCCCCTCCTGGGGCACAAGACTTGAGATCCCCTCCTGGGGAGCGAGACTTGAGACCCCCTCCTGGGGCGCGAGACTTGAGACCCCCTCCTGGGGTACCAGACTTGAGATCCCCTTCTGGGGAATGGGAGTTGAAACCCCTTGCTGGGATGCAAGACTTGAAACCCCCTCCTGGGGTACGAGACTTGAAACCCCCTCCTGGGGTACGAGACTTGAGACCCCCTCCTGGGGTACGAGACTTGAGACCCCTTGCTGGGGTGCCAGACTTGAGATCCCCTCCTGGGGTACGAGACTTGAAACCCCCTCCTGGGGTACGAGACTTGAAACCCCCTCCTGTGGTACGAGACTTGAGACCCCTCCTGGGGCTGCTGACTGGAGTCCCGTACTGGGACAAGCAGAATCCGGGCTGGGACCGGAACGGGCAGAATCCCGGCTGGAGCCGGAACGGGCAGAATCCGGGCTGGAGCCGGAACGGGCAGAATCCGGGCTGGAGCCGGAACGGGCACTGAGACGTTGACACTTGGAACCACTGCTGGAGTTGCAAAGGAAACAGTCTTTAATGAAGTGGTCAGAACTCCCACAATCTAGACAGAGCTGTAAATCTTTGCGCCGCTGGCGTTCGGCCACAGAGAGCTTGGGGCGTGGGTAACTACGATGTCTGACATTACTTGGTTCGGAAGAATCCTTGTTTCTTAGGGATTCCAAGGCAGAGGTTTTAGTCGAGACAGAGGCAGTTCTAAGAAATTCAAGAATGATCTGAAAAATTTTGGTGAGTAGAACCTGAAGCTGTTCCAGCAGTCGATGGAAGGTAGTTAGGGGTTCAGGTAAGGTTTGGGTAACATCTAGCCGGTTATTCAGGATTTTCAAAAGCTGTAGCACTTGATGCTGTACGGCCTCCTTTGAATCCAAGCGGGTGACCAGGTTACGGAAAGCATCTAGTCCCTTAATAGGTGCTTGATCCGCCACCATCTTTGGGCCTGAACATTCTGTCACAATTGGTGTCTGCGAGTTACCTGTCTCCTGTCTGCGAGTTACCTGTTACCTGTCTCATCTGTGGAACCACAGATGATGTAGATGAATAGCTCTTTTATTATAAGAAGTGGGTATCAGTGAGAACTGCCTTTGGTGATGAGTGACTGGAACTGGAAACTTGAGACGTTGGAATGTGACAAGAAGGAACTTGGAGGGACTGGACTGGGACCAGCAGGTAGGCTGACTGAGCTGGTCGGGTTACTAGTAGATGGGCTTGCAGACGGATGGTAGCGTGGAAGCTACTTGTTGTGGCTTGGGAAGCCGTGGGTAGACGTTGGTAGCTGGGTGGCTACGTGGAGCGGCTGGATAGCCGTGGGTAAACGCTGGTATCTGGGTAGCTACGTGGAGCGGCAGGATAGCCGTGGGTAGACGCTGGTAGCTGGGTAGCTACGTGGAGCGGCTGGATAGCCGTGGGTAGACGCTGGTAGCTGGGTAGCTACGTGGAGCGGCTGGATAGCCGTGGGTAGAACTGATGAGCTTGGAACTTGACTCTGGACTGGAATAACGTGACAATGGCTGAAGGGAAATCAGGTAATGCTGAGACGAGGGTTAAACAGGGTGATCCGGAAATGCTGTGACAAGGTTGGAACTCAGGTGCAGGCTGGATTGGATAATTGGGAATAACAGGTTTCAGGAAGGAATGGGTAGGTTTGGGAATTTTAGGTTCAGGGAGGGAGTAGGTAGGTAAAAGGAGCAGGAGTTGATCCACAGCAGGAAGCAAGGCAGGGTGACACGATGCAGGTTTACAGAGTGCCAGGGACCAACCAGGAGTAGGACTAGCAGCAGAGCACAGGCCAGGTATTGCTGTAACAGGACGACTGGATGCCAGGTATTACTGTAGCAGGTTTTCGGGATGCACCATGGGTTGCTGTCAGCAGGTTTACTGCTGACAGCTGTCAGCAGGTTTTAGCTGTAGCAGGTTTTCTGGAAGCATCGGGGGTTGCTGCCAGCAGGTTTACTGGATTGCCAGGTACAGCTGTAACAGGTTTTCTGGATTGCACCAGGGGTTGCTGTAGCATTTTTCAGGGATAGACTTGAATGCAGAAACAGCATGAACCATACACCACGGGAAGACGAGATGTTCAGGCCCAGAATGCTATCAGGAGAGGATATATATATCATGGGTCTGGCAGCATTTGGTGGATACGGACAGGTGGTCTGGTAGTAGCATTCTGAGTGGTAGAAGGCACAACATGCAGAGGGAGTATTCATCTCTGCAGCTCTGAGAATCAGAACCATTCCAATCAGGGCTAGTAGTGCTCACAGACAGGAGAGGCCAGGTGCAATAATCACTGTGACAGGAATGCATAGAGAAGTCAGAGCAGATCCCCCAGGAGAACTACAAACACAGATCCATGGGACAGCTGACAGGGGTAAGTCTCAAGGCAAAAAGGTGACAACTAGACAGGGTCGTGACATATATATATATATATATATATATATAGGTATACATTACCTCAAACAAACAGTGTTAGATTAACAACAGGGGCCTTCACACACTAGTGGGCCCTTACACATGGCGCCATCATCAGCATGGGGGCCACTGTGGAATATGTGATGTCATCACCAGGATATCATCTTGACAATTTTATTGGTAGGGACCCACATTAGTTGCCCTAGGGAACTCACAAACCATAATCCAGCCCTGCATATAAATGCTGCCAATTTTATTTGAAAAAGAACCCCTTTTAAACGATTCCTTTAGTTTGCATCCTAATAAAGGGCCTGATTCAGAGATGTACACTATAGCACAAGGCAGCGGCTGCCAGGGCCGGTGCTACCACTAGGCACACTTAGGCAGCTGCCTAAGAGCGCCAGCCACTGCAGGGCGCCGCTGGCTTGATGTGTAGTGTGGACCGCACATAAGTGCAGCCCACACTACACTACTAGTAACAAACACACAGCCGCCGGCGCCGGCAGCTGTGTGTTTGTTTTAGCAGCCGATGAGAGTCAGACAGACTCATCGGCTGCTGTGCCCACTGCCAGAGCCGGGATCTTCTGGCTCCTGCAGTGGGTGATGGGAGAGACGTCATGACATCTCTACCATAATGCAGAGCGGGCTGGCGCGGGAGGACGCTGGACGGAGGAGCGGACGACGGAGCCGGGATTAAGGTAAGTGGAGTTTTTTTTTTTTTTCCATGTGTGTCTATCTGGCCCTGCTGGGGGGGTGACTACTACTAGGGGCACTGCTGGGGGGGATACTACTGGGCACACTGCTGGGGGGGAATACTACTGGGGGCACTGCTGGGGGGGAGGACTAATACTAGGGGCACTGCTGGAGGAACTACTACTACTGGGGGGACTGCTGGGGGGGGACTACTACTGGGGGGGAGGACTACTGCTAGGGGCACTGCTGGAGGAACTACTACTACTGGGGGTACTGTTGGGGGGACTACTACTGGGGGCACTGCTTGGGGGGCTACTACTGGGGCACTGCTGGGGGGGGGATTACTGCTGGAGGCACTACACTGGTGGGACCACAACTAGGGGCACTGTATAGGTGGGGATTATTGCTGGGGTCATTGCATAGGTGGGGGACTACTGCGGGGGGGACGCTACTACTGGGAGCACTGCATAGGTGGGACCACTACTGTTAATCACGCTACGTCTTTTGGGGCACTGCAAACGACATCGCAGTACCTGATCGGCACATGCACAGTGTGGCTTCTGCACATGTGCAGATCTTCAATCACCAGAGATTTACGTGAACATCCGAGTTCCATATACCTCAGAATCAGGCCCAAAATCATACTGGTATGAATACCAGTTCTAATTTGCATAACAAAGTGATCAAGGAAAACAAACGCAACATTAGATTTGTTTAGTTTATTTCATTTTTTATTTAAAGAATAGTACATATGTACTCTAATAAATACAATACCCATATGCATGTACCAGTGGCATAACTTCATCCCAGGTTCCCGGGGGCAAGAAAAATTTTGGTAACACCCCCCCCCCCCAAATTCAAATTTCCCCCCCTGCAGCTTCCGCCGCCCCCCTATGCAGTCCCTTTTATACAATGCCGCCCAGTAGTGGTCCCCCTATGCAGTGCCCTCAGTAGTAGTCCCCCTATGCAGTGCCTGCCTATGTAGTACCCCCAGTAATGGTCCCCCTATGCAGTGCCTCCAGTAGTGTTTCCCCTATGCAGTACCTCCAGTAGTGATCCCCCTATGCAGTGCCCCCAGTAGTAAGGCCCTTGTAGTGCTCCCAATAGTAAGGCCTCTGTAGTGCCTCCAATAGTAAGGCCCATGTAGTGCCCCCAGTAGTAATGCCACTGTAGTGCCCCCAGTAGTAAGGCCCCTGTAGTGCCCCCATATGATGCCACCAGTAGTAAGGCCCCTGTAGTGCCCTCAGTAGTAAGCCCCCTGTAATGCCCCCAGTAGTAAGGCCCCTGTAGTGCCCCCAGTAGTAATGCCACTGTAGTGCCCCCATATGATGCCCCCAGTAGTAAGGCCCCTGTAGTGCCCCCATATGATGCCACCAGTAGTAAGGCCCCTGTAGTGCCCCCATATGATGCCCCCAGTAGTAAGGCCCCTGTAGTGCCCCCATATGATGCCACCAGTAGTAAGGCCCCTGTAGTGCCCCCAGTAGGAAGCCCCCTGTAATGCCCGCAGTATTAAGCGCCCTCAGTATTAAGCCCCCTGTAGTGTCCTCAGTAGTAAGCCCCTGTAGTGCCCCCAGTAGGAAGCCCCTTGTAATGCCCCCAGTATTAAGCCCCCAATAGTGCCCCCTGTAATGCTCCCAGTATTAAGCCCCCTGTATTGCCCCCAGTATTAAGCCCCCTGTAGTGTCCCCAGTATTGTGCCACCAGTATTAAGCCCCCTGTATTGTGACCCCTGTAATGCCCCAGTATTAAGCCCCCTGTATTTTGCCCCCTGTAATGCCCCAGTATTAAGCCCCCAGTATTGTGCCCCCCCCCCCCGCGATCGCACACACATATACAAAAAATTTTAAAAAAACTTACCTTCAACCCCGCTCCAGTGCTGCTGCCGTTCGTCCCCGGCGCCCGCTCCTCGGAACTATGGGAGTGACATCATGACATCACTCCCATAATGCACTGCGGGACCCGGAGCTCAGTAGTGAGGGGAGGGAGAGAAGGAGCGGGCGCCTGCTGGTAACACACTCATCAGGCGCCCAGCAAATGGAGGGTGCAGGGGGTGCGACCACACCCCTTGCATCCTCCGTAGTTACGTCACTGGACGTGGAGCGCCGATCAGCGGTGCTCCTCCATGCATCCTCAGCAGTGGCCAGATGACAATGGAGCCAGGTGCCCCCTTGGCGCCGGCAAATGACTCCATTGTCTCCGGGAGTTCCGCCACTGGCATATACCATTATACTTTCACTGTGGATTTTCATATAACCTAATAAATCAAAAAGAGGAGTTTAAGGTCAATAATCTATATTTATAAACTCCTATTCATACTCTTTAAATCTGTTTCTAACATTATAAGGGACAAATATATATTCTCATTTATTTGCATAAAGCATACCTACAAAAAACCACTAATCAGTAAAAGTGATGTATTTGTATTTATTTGAAACAGATGTTGTTACATTAGATAATTTGGAGGATCTAATTAAATGATTTGCAAAAATCGTTGAAAATCTGTCTAGCAGTTCAGATATTTGGATATCTTCCTTGAAGGACCTGATTGCTTATTGGAAGATATAATCCTACTGTAGGATAATAAGATTAATCCATCAGCCATTTGTCCTGTGCTGTGTATATTAAAGAGGCCTTCTTCCAACTGTTGGATGGCAACTGTTGCATACAGAAATAAAAATGGATATTAAATGGGATTATTTTTTACAGTTTATTTAACCTTAAATTCTGATATGCTTACTATATGCTGTCTAAAGTAAAGAAAAATGTCCACTGACGCACTTGTATTTCCATTTTTCAGCTCTTAGCAGCCTGTTTGAGCAGACATCACATATGTGAATATTAAATTTATAAAATCTCAAATTAAACAAGGATTTTTTTTGATGGATTATTGTAGATCAACTCCATTGCATGCAAGTGTATACTACTGTATATACAGTAATGGCAATTTGTTTTAATTACATTAAGACAGATTTGCACACAGACACCGATATGTCTGTTAGTAGCCATGTCACAAACTGCATTTGCGGTTGCGAATTTTCGCCAAGTCGCAGCAGCGGTAATATGCAAATGCTAGTTTCAGCTTTCCCCTTCTGTATTCTTTAGCGCTGGACTGTGCAAGCCCTGAGATGCCCACTTTCAATGGCCGACCATGCAAATCCACCGGTGGGCTCAACTGCTCCACCATCGGTGCACCATCACCACAACACCCTATGGCTGGCGTAGTGTCTCCCTCTGAACTTTCTGTAAACGTGGCCTCTCTGGCTACAGCTTTGCATTCACTGACACGGCCATGACACTCCCATAACAATCCGATGAAGCTTGGTTTTTTTGCCTTTACTTCAGGCCGCCTCCCAGTTACCACCCAGGAACGCCCATTGCTTTCCCACACCATCTCAAATGAGAGCGTTCCTGCATCTGATGCGACCAGTCAAAACGCCCACTGATAATCTTCCAGCAGTCACCTATGTCAGAAGGACCTCCCGGGCCTCCATGCACCCATGGCTCCACCATCAGTGTCTCGATCACTGCTGGCCACAGTAATCAGGCTGCCCGGAGGCATCCCCATCTACTGGCTGCAGAGCAACCATGACTACAAAGGAAACAGAACAGCCGTTGCTTCTCTTCCTTTGTGTCCTGATCACTGTGGCCAGCAGTGATCGGGCAGCCCAGTGGCACACTCTCCTGCCGGCTTCAGTGCAGCTGAGTTTGCACCAGAAACAGCAGTCCCGGCTTTGCCTCCCATGTATCACAATCACTGCTGGCAGTCTCAAGTAAGTGTGTGTTTATGTATGTATACACACACATATATACTGATATATATATATATATGTATACACTACCATTCAAAAGGTTGGGGTCACTTAGAATTTTCCTTATTTTTGAAAGAAAAGCATTGTTTTTTTCTATGAAGATAACATTAAATTAATCAGAAATACACTCCATACATTGTTAATGTGGTAAATGACTATACTAGCTGCAAATGTCTGGTTTTTAAAGGAATATCGACATAGGTGTATAGAGGCCCATTTCCAGCAACCATCACTCCAGTGTTCTAATGGTACATTGTGTTTGCTGAGCGCTTTAGAAGCCTAATGGATGATTAGCAAACCCTTGTGGAATTATGTTAGCACAGCTGAAAACGGGTTTGCTCGTTAGAGAGGCTATAAAACTGACCTTCCTTTGAGCTAGTTGAGTATCTGGAGCATCACTTTTGTGGGGTCGATTTTACTATTCAAATGGCCAGAAAAAAATAACTTTCATGTGAAACTCGACAGCCTATTCTTGTTCTTAGAAATGAAGGCTATTCCATGCGAAAAGTCCTACACGGTGTGTACTACTCCCTTCAGAGAACAGCACAAACAGGCTCTAACCAGAGTAGAAAGAGAAGTGGGAGGCCCCAGTGCACAACTGTGCAAGAAGACAAGTACATTAGAGTCTCTAGTTTGAGAAATAGACGCCTCACAAGTCCTCAACTGACAGCTTCATTAAATGGTACCCACAAAACACCAGTGTCAACGTCTACAGTGAAGAGGCGACTCCGGGATGCTGGCCTTCTAGGCAGAGTGGCAAAGAAAAAGCCATATCTGAGACTGGCCAATAGAAGGAAAAGATTAATATGGGCAAAAGAACACAGACATTGGACAGAGAAAGATTGGAAAACAGTGTTATGGACAGACGAATCGAAGTTTGAGGTGTTTGGATCACACAGAAGAACATTTGTGAGACGCAGAACAAGTGAAAAGATGCTGAAAGAGTGCCTGACGCCATCTGTCAAGCATGGTGGAGGTAATGTGATGGTCTGGGCCTGCTTTGGTGTTGGTAAAGTAGGAGATTTGCACAAGGTAAAAGGGATTTTGAATAAGGAAGGCTATCACTCCATTTTGCAACGCCATGCCATACCCTGTGGACAGCGCTTGATTGGAGCCAATTTCCTCCTTCAACAGGACAATGACCCAAAGCACACCTCCAAATTATTCAAGAACTATTTAGGGGAGAAGCAGGCAGCTGGTATTCTATCTGTAATGGAATGACCAGCGCAGTCACCAGACCTCAACCCCATTGAGCTGTTGTGGAAGCAGCTTGACCGTATGGTACGCAAGAAGTACTCATCAAGCCAATCCAACTTGTGAGAGGTGCTTCAGGAAGCGTGGGGTGAAATTTCTTCAGATTACCTCAACAAATTAACAGCTAGAATGCCAAAGGTCTGCAATGCTGTAATTGCTGCAAAAAGAGCATTCTTTGACAGAAGCAAAGTTTGAAGGACAATATTATTTCAAATAAAAATCATTATTTCTAACCTTGCCAATGTCTTGACTATATGTTCTATTCATTTTGCAACTCATTTGATTAGCCAGTTTTCATGTAAAGCTTTTGAACGGTAGTGTGTGTGTGTGTGTGTGTGTGTGTGTGTGTATATATATATATATATGTATACATGTGCATATGTCAAGTCCTCTCAGACTCTGCTATGACTGACATCTGTCAGAACTTGAGATTTGGAGTCCTGTCTTCTCCCAGTAACAAAGTGTAGGTAAGACCTGTCAGAGGGTACTTGGATATTAAACTGGCTATTATTTAGGTTACCTCTTAATAAATAATAAAGATACAGATGTATTTTCTCTGTTGTCTTCTCTGAGCAATTCTGAACACTAATGGTTATCTAGTGAACCCCAGCACATACAGAGGAAAGGCCTATTGGAGATGAGGTTGATAGAGGCTGTGGTCATTTAGACGGTTCATGCCATGATTATAGGAAAATAAGATACCCCATTTACATATAAACATCAACATGAATGAAAGGGCTAATGCTCATGGATTATGAAACTGCCCAGTCTGGGTGGTTTTATAAGACCTGTGGAATGGTACTACTGCTGTTCCTGCTCCTTTCTCAATTTAAGGAGCATCCTTCAAAAATGCAATATGTTTGCTATTACACTGTATGAAAATCAAGAACTGTAAACTGCTGAATAAGAGAGGAGTTAAGATCTGCTGCTTTTCTAGCCCTTCTGATGTTCCCCAGGTCATTGGGAAGGGGAAATTGGCCCTGATTCAGAGCCGGACGCTCTGAAAGAGCGCTCGCTCTGAATCAGGGCGTTTTTGTTTTTTTTTGGAGCGGCTTCGCTCGCACAGCTATTGCGAGTGGCCAGGATGATGTTCGCGATGGTCAAGACCATCGCGACCATCAGGCTTGCGACGAGACCCTTGTGGTAGGGTCTCGTGGCCGCAAGCCTCAGAGAGCTTCTGGCTCTAATGGAGCCGGAAGCTCTCCCACTGACATCACTGGTGATGTCAGTGGGGCCACCCACAAATGGCAGGCGTTCGCATGGGAACGCCTCTGTTTGTGAAGCCACCCCCACGCAACGCCTCCAAAACGGTGTGAGCTGTCAATAAAAATCGACAGCCGCCCCCTTTTGGTGCAAGACCCGGAGCGACGGAGCGCCCGTCACTAGCCGGGTCTCGCGCATGAGCACGTCGGAGCAGGCTCTGGCGTGCGCGTAGTGGCCTAACATCAACCGGCTCGCGAGCGAGTCTGAATCAGGCCCATTGTCTCATTACTTAAAGTAGAACTTTTACTTTGTTTTAGAAATTTGTCCCTTTGTAAATGTAATGTACTCTTCAACCCTGTATGATGTTATAACAGATGCAGATAGGACTAAATGTGTTTTATTATGCCTGTGTATCATAGGTGCATACACACGAGATAAGGGATGTATTTTTTTCCCATGCAGAATAGGTACACTGGGCCTGATTCAGAGCCGGACGCTATTTGCGCTCGCTCGTCCAGAAAAAGGGGCTGGCTATTTAAATTAACCGTTCACTCTTTGCGGTCTGTTCACGCCTGTATGTCTGAACGAGCGAACAAAACATGCAAACGTAATTTTGAAAAAAACGCCCCCTGGCCGCTCGCATCATACGTCATGTCCGCTATATATTAGATTAATCGAGTACATCGGACGGCGTATGAACTGCTCGCTATTCTTGTGGTTGGTTTTTTCTACCACAATCATGCGAGCAGTTCTAACTATAAAACAACCAAGTGACGTGGTCGATGACGCTGCTTTAGTAATTATGCACACCCTTAAAACGCCCGTTTTGACCTTTAGGCACGCCTGCGTTCTGATCTCCACTCCCCGTTTTCAAGCACCTTCCCCTGTTACCACCCACATACGCCTCATTCTGTCACTCAAAATAGCAGGCATTCGCTATTTAGCGAGCACACGATTTTCGGCCGCACGCTGACTGGTTCGCGCATGCGTATTAAAATCCGTACGCATGCGCAGTTGTGCGAACATCGGTCGGAACGAACGAGCGGCTCTGAATCAGGCCCACTGTGTTTCATATTATCTGTTGTCATTCACTGAAAACCGTAAATATTCATGATGAATGATTGTGATTTATATGCATAATGTAGGGAGTCCCTTTTTTTAATGTAGGTTCCAAGCTGTATTGATATTGTTCTTGTAAAATGAATATTACAGTACAGTTATGCAGCCCATTCTGTAACATTGTTTCCATTTCATTTAATGCTGGTTATTTGTGTATATTGTGGGCCTAATTCAGAGTTGTACACAAAATGTTTACGGATTTCAGTGATTATAAATAAACCATGTAGTCGTCTATTAGGTCAAACTGTGTAAGGGTTAAGGGGGCAGATGTATGTAAGCTCTAAAAAGGGATAAAGTGGAGAGTGATACACGACCAACCGATCAGCTCCCAACTGTCATGTTACAGGCTGTGTTCGAAAAATGACAGTTGGGAGCTGATTGTTTGGTCGTTTATCACTCTCCACTTTATCACTTTCTAGAGCTTCATACATCTGCCCCTGGATACATTACCGTAGCCATATGCAGCGACTTTTTGCTCACAGTGTGATTGACAGGGAGCGTTTGGAGATGCAGGTATGTCCCAAAGATGCAGTTTTTGGTCCTGCAAACATGGTTAAAGCAGATAAATTTATAGTTGTGTTACTTTTTGCACTTTTGCAATTTAACTTTTAATTATCACTAAAAACTAATCTACCATGGTATGGTAAACCAGTTTTTTTTTTATTGCAGGTATAAAACCTGTGCCTTGTTCTTGGATGAAATGGGATTTAGATATTCTTGGAAGCAGTGAAGATGAAAACACTAATGGACAAATGAACATATCTCAAGAGCGCCTCCAGTACGGTATGTTTAAATCATTTACAATTATGTCAGTTATACATTTATTATTCTGTTATTCTGGATGTCAGATTGGCTCGCCACCCAGTAGGCGAACACTTAGAATCAGAGAAGTAGTTAAGATGGCAAAGAGCCAAGTACACACTTTTTATGCAGAGAATATGCTAAATTCTACACCATTCTTTCAATTCAAACCCCCTAACAAGGCAGTTTCCTTTGCCATGGGCGACAGCCATATAGAAAATTCTGGAGACTGTGTGAGATTAATGTGAACAGATGTATCCTAAATTGACAACACTGTGTTTGTGTGTGCATCATACTTGACTACTTTGCAGGTCTGGACTGTCACGATCACATTATTGTAGCCCCGCCCCCTCCCTACAGACTGGCGGTTCCTGGTGTTAACTCCCGCATCCCGCCCACTAGGAAGTGGGCAGGATGCGAAGGATTTGGCCACGCGGGTGTGGAGGGCTGCCTGAAAATTCGTGAGCCTCACATACCAGGAGAGTAGGCAAGTATGGTGTGTAGGGGCGTATCTATAATGGGTGCCCACCTTGCACCCATATTATACTTACCTCTCCAGAGTCCCACGTCGGAGCCGGTATCAGGCTGTAAAATGGCGGAAAATGACAGCTGCGGCCATTTTCCCGTTGTTTGCGCATGCGCAGTACAGGGGAAATGGCCACCGCGGCCATTTTCCCAGTGACCTGGGTATGCGCTATAGACTCTGGGCACACTCTAGTGCCCAGAGTCTATCAGTGCGGCGCTGCGCTCAGTGCGCTGCCGGTCGCTGGACTGAGAGAAGGGGGCTCGTGATGAAGACTGCACAGGAGAGTGCACACTGGCCCCCTTCTCTCTTGAAACGCCCCTTATGGTGTGCATGTGTGTGTGAGTGCTTTTGTGTCACTGTTACCTGCACAGGGAATTGCAGAATAGCAGCTTCGTAATGTCAGCTTGCACACTTTTCTTCACTTCATTTTACTTTGAAATCATTTTTGTTTAATTTCGTCCTGACCTCTTGCTTTCTTTTATTTACACTTTCTTCACAGCCAAAAATCTTTTGTATTTCATTTATGTTGTTCACAATTGTGACAGTACATCTTTCTCTGCCAATCTCATATTACCTTATTCACTTCTTTCCTTTGTGTATTACTATCTTAAGGCCTGATTCAGAGATGTATGCTTTTCTGATATTTACGCAGTTGAGTGATTATCTGTCAACTGTGCTTGCGTCACGGTCACACTGTGCACACGCCAGGGTACCTTTCCGATGCCGCTCACAGAAGGGATTTCTTTGCAAAGTGATCGACAGTCAGGGAACGTTTGTGGGAGGTAACAGGGAGTGTCGGCAAAAAATGCAGACGTGTCCTGCCGTTTTCAGGGCATGTCGTAGCCTGCGTAAGCGATCCCGTACACAGATAAAGTGGTTCCAGCGTTTCAGTTCAAGCAGCCATTCTGTGCGCCTTAGGGTTTCACAGATGGCTGATTCTAAAATGGTCTGTGATGGCAGCTACGTGTTTGTACGTACTTGCTTGGGTCTGCGCAGTTGCTGATCGGCGTCTCAATACATTTCTAGCCAGCTAAAGTATTAGCATATTTTCACACAACAGCTGCACATGGGACCGCAGCTGCAAACGCTTTAGTGTACATCTCAGGTCCTTAAACAACTAGTATATTTGCTAGTAATAGTCTTTGTCAACCCATCCATTGCATTTTAATGGAGTCAAAGTCACAACCCCATTGTTCGCTTTAATACACCGTGTCATCACAGTGAGTAAAATTGCAATCTAAAATTACAAAAAATGTTAATTTCAAGATATTTTTATTAGTCTTAGTGTTTCTTAGAATAAGATTTATTAAGCAAAGAATCCTTACCTAATTGCTGAGAGGCTTAAAAAAAAGTTATGATCCTTCATTTAACGTCATACTGTATTCTTCTTATGGCACTCCAAGAAAAAAGTTTGGGCGCCGCTGCATTGGAGTCAAGACCAGGAGTTAAATGAAAGCATAATATGACACAGACGCAACATGACACAGACACAACAAAGGATATCAGAAATGGGGAAGAAAAAAGACCTGACACTCAACCGCTATAGGAGAACTGAGTTCATAGACTTGTTATGCTCCTGGGTTTTTAGTAACTGCCTTTCCCCTTGAAATTACATTTGGATACTTGCATGCCAAGATTTGGATAGTGTGGGGAAGTTCCGAACTACAGCAGGCTAAGCTAAGGATGGTCCAGTACAGATAGAGACGATTGCAACAACAGCAGAACAATTCAGACCCAGGGTAAACAATGGGACAGGTTGAACTAGACAAACGAGATAATGAAAAAGAACTAGTCTAAAACTAAGCACAGCAAAATCAGGATATAATTGTCAGCTTTGGATTATTTTTTGAACCCGGGGTGGATACAGGAGAGAAAACTGAAAATGGGTTTGCAGTATTGAAATACAGCAGGTTTAATAGGAGTATTATGATTCATGAAACGGTGATAAACATATAAACTGGCAGAAAATAAACAAGTCCAAGTGATGTGTGGCTGAATAACAAGTGACTGGCAGGAAAACAAAGTCCAATTAATGAAGATGGAAACAGGTGTCAGGCAGAGAAAACAAAGTCCAATTAATGAAGATGGAAACAGGTGTCAGGCAGAGGTGTGACTGAGGAACAGAGGTCTGAAGTACTGGAGTGAGCTCTGAGTCCAGAGAGCTGGAGGGATCACAAACCGTGGGGTGAGAAACGGGGTATAGCAGGGTAGATGCGAGTATTCGGGAACAGCCTGAGGTGGAGGCAGAGCAGGAAATAGAGCACTACTGGGCAGGGGCGGATTGGGATTTAAAACCAGCCCGGGAAATTTCTGAAAGCAGCCCTAATGGGGGCGGGTTTGTAGAAGGGGGGGTCTGTGGGGAGGGGGGCGGGACACTCCTCACCAGGCCCTGATTCTGAGTTGGAGGTATTCGCTGCCTTCCTTATGTCTATTGCTGAAGTTGAGTTTGGGACTTTAAGATAATGAAGCTACAAAGTCTTTCTTCCCTGGTGTACATCCGTGCACCTGAATGTGAGAGGACTGAGATGCCCACTTTCAAAGTGTACAGACGATGCAATCATGCTTTGTGTCTCTTAATACACCACCCTCAGTCACGCCATTGAATCTTGCACAAGCCCTATGCCACGGTGGTGGGGGGGGGGGTTAGGGACTCCCGGGGGGACTTAGGGTTAGGCTAGGGAAATGGGGGGGTCAGGGTCAGGCATCCTAGGGGGCAGGTTAGGATTAGGCACCCCCTCGGGAGGGTTAGGTTTAGGGTGCGGGGAGGGGGAGTTAGGTTTAGGCACACCTGGGAGGAAGTTAGGGTGAGGCACTAAGGGGGGTGGTTAGGGATAGGCATCCCTGAGGGAGGTTTAGGGTTAGGGGGGGCTGAGAGAGGTCTAGCAATAGCCTACTTACCTTCCCTGTTGGGATCTTCAGCTGACGTCCGGCGGTATAACATATCATTTCCCCTCTTAGTACGCACAGCACCCTCCATAATACCACTCAGTATACACAATACCCCCATAATACCACAGTATGCACAGCACCCGCCACAGAATACCACTCAGTATACACAGTACACTTGCCCAATGCCCATAATACCCTTCAATGCACACAGCGCCCCGATTTTACCCTCCAGTATAAACAACTCCCTTTCTCCCCCATATAACCCCTAAGTACACAGAGCACCCCCATATTACATTCCAGAAACACAGCCCACACCTCCTCCAAAGTACACACAGCATGCACATATTACAGACTAGTATACACAGCCTCCCTCCCCCATATCACCCCCGGTACACACAGTACACATATTATAGTCGAGTATACAAAGCCCCTTCCCCGTATCACCCCCAGTACACACAACACCCAATATTACAGTCCAGTATACACAGCCCCCCTCCCTCATATTACCCCAGTACACACAGCACCCATACATTACAGTCCACTATACTCAGACCCCCATATCACCCCCAGTACACACAACACCCAATATTGCAGTCCATTATACACAGCCCCCCTCCCCCATATTGCCCCCCAGTACACAGAGCATCCACATGCCCATTACAGCCCAGTAAACACAATTCCCCCAAAAAACACCACCTAGTAGACACAGCACCTCTATATTACAGTCCAGTATTCTCAGCTGCCCTCCCCATATTACTCCAAAGTACACACAGCACCCCGATGGTACCTGGTTTCCTTGCTTGTGACTGTAAATAGCAGCTGCAGGGAGCCAGGACAGTGTGATGAGGACCCGGGGAGGCAGTACAGGCAGTCCAGTGACTCAGATGAGGAGCAGGAAGAGGAGGGGCCAGCCCCTGTGCATGTGAAGGTGCCATGACGTGACTGCAGTCAGTGAGTTATTTGATAGTTTATGGGTGGAAGTGTGGCACGGCTGTCAGCAGTTAAGCTGCACCACTGATTATTCTGCCCCAGCCTACAATGAGTTTCTGCACATGCTACCCGATAGCAGATATGCTCCGATCACGATAGATGTGATGGGCCCGCGGAATGGCAAGGGGTTAGGAGGGGAGGGGGAGAGAGAGGGAGGTGGGGACGGGATCAGCTCAGCTCTGAGTCTCACCGGCCCAGCCCTGAACGGCCCAGCGGGAAATGTCCCGACTTCCCGGTGGCCCAATCCGCCCCTGCTACTGGGACTGCAATAATCACACTGAGCTAAGGAGCACAGAGAACTCTCACACAGCTTGTGCTGTATACACATTGCACTGGCAACTAGAGGGCGTGCTGAGCACCCTTAAGTACCTTGGGAAAGTGCATGATAGGCTGCTGAGAGTCACATGCAGAAGCTCCAACCTGATTGGCCCATTCCAAAACCAAGATGGCGGCGCTCAGCAGTCCCCAGCGCGGCAGCGCTACCAGTCTCACATGTCACTAGATGGCCTGTACCCTTAGAACAACCACGTACACCTCGTGCCAACCTCCACACACCAGCACCCCCACTGGTAGGACCGCGCCAAAGCACCCACATAGGCAGAGACCGCGAACCGCCAGGTACAACAACTCTGGTTGTGACAACAATGCAGTTCTGGAAACAGTGAAAAAGTAATCATATTGTTTTCATTCTATCAGGCACTGCTTTAGTATTTATCTTGCCTTGTGTGCTAAAATGCTTTGTCCACTCCATTTGCAAGCATCTCCTTTCACCCCCATAATATGTACTCATCCTGATCCTCTCTTACTCCATCATATCTCTTGCTAGTACTTCCTATCTGTATTTAAAACAAAACTTAAATCATCCCCACTAGAACAAGTTTTTTTATATTACTAAGATTGTACTATGATTGATTATTGATTGATTTATTTTTATATTTGTGTATAAGTGTAATTTTGTGAACTCTAATATGTGTTGTTTAATGTCAGTGCTCTGTTGCTTCAATGTGCATCTTTTTTATGACAGGGTTTTTACTTCTTTTGTGAAAGGTATGCATTGTTCCTCTTAATTAAAACCGTACCAAATTTAGCAACGTTACTTACGCCAACCACAATATAACATACTCCTGTTTCTCTGAATTTCCTGTAGTGGTCCCCTGCCTCTAAGGGAATATTTGAGTTTTTTGTAGCTCAATAAATATTTATGTATATTATTTTTAGTTCTTCTATAATTTTGTTTTCACAGTTAGGACTCTATTTAGTAATATTTTAGTAGTAGTATTTTTACAGCATTTTAGCAAAAAAAACCAAACATTTTTCTCTTCGCCCTGTTGATAGTAAAGAAAACTGCAGTGAAATCACCAATTTCATTGAGGGTTTTTTTTTTTTATCTCTTCTCTTAGTGTTGCAGCCCCCATAGGTCACAATGGGGGCTGATCAGTTATGTTATTTAAGGAGAAGAAAACATTTTCTCTTCTCAAAACTTTTCTCCAAAAGATAACACCATTTCTATATGGTGTTATAATAGGAGAAAACAAGATGCTTCCACTGCTAGGGAGACGGGACACATCTAGTGCAGAAGAAGCTGGGGACCAGCTGGGAATGGGTTAGAGATAGAGCTGGAAGGAGTGGGGCGGTACAAAGCAGGGACATAATCGCAGAGTGGATGCAGGTCTGAAGGGGGCAAATGGACCTTACGGGTCGTCCTTTACTAAAATATATGTATTGTCAGAACATCAGGTCAAGGAGTGTCGTCTCCTGGAGTAAAACAGTAACACTTCTCTTGCTGCAGCTGATTAATAGCACACCAGTCCAGTGCCTTGGTACAAATAACCGCAGCTAGTTTTATTTTGCAGTACAAAATAAACAAAACATAAACAATACTCCTGGCCTATCTGGCTTTTTCTACACATAATAATATTAAAAGAAAGAAAACATTCTTTGGCTCTTATAGCAATATCACACAGAGTATATACATACACAATACAGACGACGGTATCCCAACAGGGGTCGGGTAAGTATACTTACCCTCCCCCTAACCCTCACTTTTTGTAGCCTAACCCTCCCCATCCCGCACCCTAACCCTAAACCTCCCCGTTAGTGCCTAAATCTAAGTCTCCCCCCTTCGTGCCTAACCCTAACCCTCCCCACATAGTGCCTAAACTTAAACCCCCCACCCGGTGGTGCCTGACCCTAATCCTCCCCCCTTGGGGTGCCTAACCTTCCCCCCAAACAAAAAACCCCGGCTTACCTTCGTTCGGGCACACGTCCTACAGGATTTCTGGCGTCAGTATTTCGACACCTATTTTAACTCCCTCGTCAGGATTCCAGCATTGGTATAGAGGCTGGCAGCCCCGCGGCTGCTGGTCTCTTAACTGCATCCCATATATAACTAGCTGGGATACCCGGTGTTGCCCCTGTTGAAGACTGGACCATGAAGTACACCTGCAGACTTAATTTATTTACATTATCCTTGCTAACCCCATTCCACTGATCCTGAAAAGGACCCCACTGTTTGCTAACATGTATGCAAACAGTGGCGTCACTACCGTGGGTGCAAGGGGTGAGGCTGCTATGGTGTCCAAGCTGCCTCTGTGGCCCGTCGCTCCCCTTTCATCCAGTCATGCACACAATGTGAGCCGATCCAGTTGGGACGGCTGAGGGGGGCTCGGGTGTCAGTGGTGATTGTATGATAGTGTGTGGCCTTGACGAAGTTCAAGCCTAGGCAAAACCCTAATCCTGGTCAAACTAGACCACCCTGCAAAATTTGATGGCGCTAGGTCCAAAACTCTGGCTGTGCATAAAGGACAAACAGACAGACAGATACGCTTTCTAGATGTATGTAGGAAACTTCCCTTAGGGACCGTGCCATCACATTCACATGTTAAGTCCACTTTTTCTAAATCCAAGTTAGTTGTATATATCCACAATGATGACACCACGAGTCTCTTTATTTCTAACAATTGTATATCCACAAAGTTATTACCTAAAAGAGAAGAAATGGATATATGGTGCAGAACGTTAAAAAAATTATGTAAAATGATTTATTCACAAAAAGATCTTATGTAATGACATACATAGAATAAATTAATACAGTGGCACTTGTAGCATCCACAATGCAAAATAATTGTGCGGAAGTGTATCGTGATAGCTCCTGTAAATGGAGCAAAGAAATGCGCTCAAATGTGGGCATACCGGAATTTCCCCCTCGTGCCAAGGTCATTCACAGTTGCATTCACCCACGGATCCGGCTTCAAATTTTGGTCAGGATACCAAATTAATTCCAACAAAGTGTATATTGGATGGGTACAGGTAAGCACCGTTTTGCCGCCTATGTGTTTCAAGCTTAAAAAGCTCTTCCTCAGGGCTGTATGATGTTACATGTGTCCATATTTCCCATTTATAGATGGAATAATGATTTACCCCTACTTGATCCGGAAGTGACATCGCATAAGGTGCTTAATACATATTGTTAAAAATATCCAATAAAACTAGTCATGAATTATAAAACATGGCATGCAACAAGGGAACACTTTCACTGCCACTGTATCAGTAACATTTTCAAATACAGTAGGTCTGGGTTATTTACTTCTGTAACCAATTGGGTTTCCCACAGCTTCCAGAAGTGGGAAAATCATTCCCCAATATAGCATCAAACGTCAAATAAGGAACTAATCCCACAGCGACTACGTGGAACCACATTGTGCACTTCAGCAGTATCATAATGCAGAGTATCCCCATGCATACAGGTTACACCAACAGTTTTCCCCTGATGTTCTGAGTGGTTCATCTCCTCGGCTTTTACAAGAGTAACCTGGCTCTATCCAGTTGCCTTCTACAGTAATTATACACATTTGTTTATCTGGCTAAGCCTGTCCATCTGCTGTGCAAGCTAGCTGAGCAAAGAAAGATACTATGCAATTTACATAAGCAGTATCACATTGCATACAATAATGAGCAAAACTTTAGATAGGTGTGGAAAAAATGCTGCAAAGTAGGAATGACTTCCAAAATAGAAGTGTTAATAGTTTATTTTTATAAATTAATAAAATGCAAAGTGAATGAACAGAAGAGAAATCTCGTCAAATTTATATTTGGTGTGACCACCCTTTCAAGGAAAGTCCATACAGGGACGAAACTAGTTGGAGCCTGCTTCTTTTTACAAGCACCAAGCTACTGGCATGTCTGGAAAAGCACAGTGCTAAGTGCTAAACAAATCGCCCAAGCAGCGCAAACACTCTTCGTATGCCGCCTCATCCATCAATGCCTAATGTGGATGAACTTATTGAAGGGCTGGGAACAGCATTGTACGTAATCAAAGGGTTCTAGCAAGTGCCATTAGCAGACAAGGCAAACAAAAGACAACTTTTTCTGCACCGGAGTGTTTGTTCCAATATAACATGTTGCCATTTGGGTTGCATGGAGCACCTGCCAGCTTTCAGGGCATGAGGTATACAATTCCAAGGCCCCATAGACAGCATGCGGCTGCTTATCTTGAAGTGTACAAGCAGTGTTGAACTCCATCTGTGATTGACAGCCAACCCAAACAAGTGTTGCTTAGGGATGGAAGAGGTGATGTATCTTGAATATATCAGAGGCAGAGGTTTGATAATGTCCCAACTTAATAAAATTGAAGTAATAAAACACTGGCCATGACCCCTAAATAAGAAGCAGATGAGAGCTTTTTTTTTAGGAATTACAGGGTATTATAGCAGATGTAAACCAAATTTTGCCACCATTGCTGTCCCATTGACTGACCTTATAAAGGGTAATAGTTATTGTTTAGTGGATTCCTCGGGCATCATGCACCCAACCAGTTTTAGTGACACCTGAATTTGTCATGCACACAGATGCATTATATGATAGGTGTTGAGTTGTCTCAAAGCAAAGATGGTGAAGAGAGTATCCTCTTATTTATTTACGTAGAAAATTGAATATACATAAGAGAATTTATGCCTCTGTTGAAAAAGAAGCATTGACAATTAGAAACATTAAGGTACTATATCTTAGGGTGAAAATTTAGTTTGATGACAGATCATGCTCCATTAAAGTGGATGGCTGAGAATTAAGAGACCAATGGGAGAATAACTATGATGTTCTTGGCATTTTAAGATTTTAAGTTTTCACTAGAGCATAGTTCGGGAAGTCAATTGGCCAACACAGATGCTATGTTCTGTATTTTTTGGTTAGGGGCCACTGGTGTTCTGCCCCACAGGTCAAAACTGGAGTGGGGTACTTCCACTCCGAGAGAGGGAATCACTTTCTTTAGTTATAGGTGGGCAGGCCATGATTTACTTTTATGTTTTGCTTACTTTTGTGCTGCTAATAAAAGTAGCTATGGTGTTATGTGTGTACCGCAAATACCTCATGGAAGGCATTACCACCCACTGTGGACAGCGCAGTGGCCAACATCCGGTGCTTAATGATCGTGACCAGCAGTGTCTGGCCAGAATATTCAGTGGTAACAGACAAGCGACACTGGCTCAAATCACATCCACATTCAATGCAGGAGGTACCAGACACACATCCAGCAGGTCAGTGCAGCATTATTTAGTCTTCCATGGTATATGGGATATGACCCATCAAAGTGCCCCTGTTAACACTACAACATCGAACACAGTGCTTCACCTGGGCTTATGACATTGCTAATTGGACCATGGAGAACTGGCAACATGTGACGTGGTTCAATGAGTCACTGTTTAGGTTGGTTCAGGCTGATGGTCCTCTGGTCTGCCTGCACATGTAATTGACTGCTACGTTGCATTGATTTATGACCATTTGCAGTCATTTATGGACTTCATGTACCCCCATAACTATGGAATATTGCAACAGAATAATGCACCGTGTCATCGGTCCAAGTTGTTCAGAATTGGTTAGAAGAGCATTCTGGAGAGTTCTGACGAATGGTGTGGCCGCTACATTCAGCCGACGTGAACGCAATCAAGCATTTATGGGATGTGGAAAGCTCCATTTGCACCCAAGATCCTGCACCTACAAATATCAGGGAGCTGTGGGAAGATATCCAGGCAGCATGGGTTCAACATCCAGAGGGCTTTCATTCACTTGTGGAATCGATGCCACGTTGTTAGTGTGTGTGTGTGTGTGTGTATATATATATATATATATATATATATATATACTGTGTGTGTATATATTAGGGGTGTGCACCGGCCACTTTTCGTGTTTTGTGTTTTGGTTTTGGATCTGGATCTTTCTTCGTGTTTTGGATCTGGATTGGTTTTGCCAAAACCACCCTTGCGTGTTTTGGGTTCTGGGTTTTGTGTTTTGGATCTGTATTTTTTTGAAAAAAAGCATAAAAACAGCTAAAATCACAGAATTTGTAGGTTTTTCTGCTCCTATGCTATTATTAACCTCAATAACCTTAATTTCCACTCATTTCCAGTCTATTCTGAATACCTCACACCTCACAATAGTGTTTTTATGTCCAAAAGGTTGCACCGAGGTAGCTGGATGACTATGCTAAGCGACACAAGTGGGCGGCACAAACACGTGACCCATCTAGGCGTGAAACTGCAGTGGCAGACAGGATGGCATTGAAAAACTAGGCCCCAAACTGTACATAATGCAAAGAAAAAAAAGAGGTGCAAGATGGAATTGTCCTTGGGCCCTCCCACCCACCCTTATGTTGTATAAACAGGACATGCACACTTTAACAAACCAATCATTTCAGCGCCAGGGTCTGCCACACAACTGTGGCTGAAATGATTGGTTCGTTTGGGCCCCCACAAAACAAGCTGGCAATTTATCTGTCCCTGCACAAACTGGCTCTACGGAGGCAAGATGTCATCCTCATCCTCCTCATCCACCGATTCCTCACCCTCTTCAGTGTGTACATCCTCATCCTCACAGAGTATTAATTCGTCCCTGCTGGAACCACAGGTCCCTCTGTACGTTCTGGAGGCTGGTCTCCCTGGAAGAGTTGATAATTCATTTTATGAACATCATCTTCTCCACATTTTGTGGAAGCAACCTCCTACGCCTTTCGCTGACAAGGTTCCCGGCTGCACTAAACACTCTTTCGGAGTACACACTGGAGGGGGGGCAACTCAGGTAAAATAGAGCCAGTTTGTACAGGGACCTCCAAATTGCTTCTTTTTCCTGCCAGTACAGGTACGGACTGTCTGACATGCCTACTTGGATGCTGTCACCGATGTAATCCTTTAACAGACAGACGCACGCTTGTCGCTGCTGCTTTGAGGATTCAAGTGCGGCTACAGCCCACACAATTCACAAAGACAGAAAAAAAAAAGAATATTTTTATTGTTTGTGGAGCACACTTTGAGGGTTACACCACCCTTTAACAGACAGACGCACGCTTGTCGCTGCTGCTTTGAGGATGCAAGTGCGGCTACAGCCCACACAATTCACAAAGACAGAAAAAAGAAGAAGAATATTTTAATTGTTTGTGTAGAACACTTTGAGGTGTCACCACCCTTTAACAGACAGACGCACGCTTGTCGCTGCTGCTTTAAGGATGCAGGTGCGGCTACAGCCCACACATTTCACAAAGACCAAAAAAAAAAGAACAATATTTTAATTGTTTGTGTAGAACACTTTGAGGTGTCACCACCCTTTAACAGACAGACGCACGCTTGTCGCTGCTGCTTTAAGGATGCAGGTGCGGCTACAGCCCACACATTTCACAAAGACCAAAAAAAAAAGAACAATATTTTAATTGTTTGTGTAGAACACTTTGAGGTGTCACCACCCTTTAACAGACAGACGCACGCTTGTCGCTGCTGCTTTAAGGATGCAGGTGCGGCTACAGCCCACACAATTCACATAGACAGAAAAAAAAAGAACAATATTTTAATTGTTTGTGTAGCACACTTTGAGGGTGTCACCACCCTTTAACAGACAGACGCACGCTTGTCGCTGCTGCTTTGAGGATGCAAGTGTGGCTACATCGCACACAAGTCACAAACACATTAAAAAATAGTTTTTTATTTTTTGGAACATTTTGAGAGTTACACCACCCTTTAACAGACAGACGCACGCTTGTCGCTGCTGCTTTAAGGATGCAGGTGCGGCTACAGCCCACACATTTCACAAAGACCGAAAAAAAAAGAACAATATTTTAATTGTTTGTGTAGAACACTTTGAGGGTGTCACCACCCTTTAACAGACAGACGCACGCTTGTCGCTGCTGCTTTAAGGATGCAGGTGCGGCTACAGCCCACACAATTCACATAGACAGAAAAAAGAAGAATATTTTTATTGTTTGTGTAGCACACTTTGAGGGTGTCACCACCCTTTAACAGACAGACGCACGCTTGTCGCTGCTGCTTTAAGGATGCAGGTGCGGCTACATCGCACACAAGTCACAAACACATTAAAAAAATAGTTTTTTATTTTTTGGAGCACTTTGAGAGTTACACCACCCTTTAACAGACAGACGCACGCTTGTCGCTGCTGCTTTAAGGATGCAGGTGCGGCTACAGCCCACACATTTCACAAAGACCAAAAAAAAAAGAACAATATTTTAATTGTTAGTGTAGCACACTTTGAGGGTGTCACCACCCTTTAACAGACAGACGCACGCTTGTCGCTGCTGCTTTAAGGATGCAGGTGCGGCTACAGCCCACACAATTCACAAAGACAGAAAAAAAAAGAACAATATTTTAATTGTTTGTGTAGCACACTTTGAGGGTGTCACCACCCTTTAACAGACAGACGCACGCTTGTCACTGCTGCTTTAAGGATGCAGGTGCGGCTACAGCCCACACATTTCACAAAGACCAAAAAAAAAAGAACAATATTTTAATTGTTTGTGTAGCACACTTTGAGGGTGTCACCACCCTTTAACAGACAGACGCACGCTTGTCGCTGCTGCTTTAAGGATGCAGGTGCGGCTACAGCCCACACAATTCACAAAGACAGAAAAAAAAAGAACAATATTTTAATTGTTTGTGTAGCACACTTTGAGGGTGTCACCACCCTTTAACAGACAGACGCACGCTTGTCGCTGCTGCTTTAAGGATGCAGGTGCGGCTACAGCCCACACATTTCACAAAGACCAAAAAAAAAAGAACAATATTTTAATTGTTTGTGTAGCACACTTTGAGGGTGTCACCACCCTTTAACAGACAGACGCACGCTTGTCGCTGCTGCTTTAAGGATGCAGGTGCGGCTACAGCCCACACAATTCACAAAGACAGAAAAAAAAAGAACAATATTTTAATTGTTTGTGTAGCACACTTTGAGGGTGTCACCACCCTTTAACAGACAGACGCACGCTTGTCGCTGCTGCTTTAAGGATGCAGGTGCGGCTACAGCCCACACAATTCACAAAGACAGAAAAAAAAAGAACAATATTTTAATTGCTTGTGTAGCACACTTTGAGGGTGTCACCACCCTTTAACAGACAGACGCACGCTTGTCGCTGCTGCTTTAAGGATGCAGGTGCGGCTACAGCCCACACAATTCACAAAGACAGAAAAAAAAAGAACAATATTTTAATTGTTTGTGTAGCACACTTTGAGGGTGTCACCACCCTTTAACAGACAGACGCACGCTTGTCGCTGCTGCTTTGAGGATGCAGGTGGAATCTAGACGGGATTTGGAACCGAGGACACACTACCTCCATCAATTGTCTAAATCCCACTGCACTAATGTCGGATACCGGACGCACGTCTAACACCAACATAGCAGTCAAGGCCTCAGTTATACGTTTTGCTTCAGGATGACTGCTGTCGTACTTCATCCTCATCGCTAGGGACTGTTGGAGGGTCAATTGTTTAGTAAAAGTAGTGATGTTCCTACTTCCTCTCTGGGATGATGAACAACTCCCAGCAGCAGCAACAGCACTAGGAGGAAGTGGTTCTTGATCTTTCCCTATTTTATTTTTATCGGAGAAAGTTTGGTCCTCCATTTATGTTATATTGATATATATACGTGCGGCTAAAGCGCACACAAACACAGAAAATATTATTTTATTTTTGCTGGAGAGTAGTGCACTTTGTGGGTTACACCACCCTTTAAGAAATGAGCCAGCCGGCTCTTTACTTATGGGACACAGGCGCACGCTTGGCGCTGCTCCTTTGTTGATGCACGTGCAGCCACAGTGCACACAATTCACAAACACAGAAAATAATTTTTTTTTTGGTTTGGACTGGAGTGTACTTTCGGGGGTTACAGCACCCTTAACGGTCAAGCCAGCCGGCCGTTTACTTATGACACAGGCGCACGCTTGGCACTACTTTGTTGATGCACGTGCGGCTACTGTGCACACAATTCACAAACACAGAAAATAATTTTTTTTTTGGTTTGGACTGGAGTGTACTTTCGGGGGTTACAGCACCCTTAACGGTCAAGCCAGCCGGCCCTTTACTTATGACACAGGCGCACGCTTGGCACTACTTTGTTGATGCACGTGCGGCTACTGCGCACACAATTCACAAACACAGAAAATAATTTTTTTTTTGGTTTGGACTGGAGTGTACTTTCGGGGGTTACAGCACCCTTAACGGTCAAGCCAGCCGGCCCTTTACTTATGACACAGGCGCACGCTTGGCACTACTTTGTTGATGCACGTGCGGCTACTGCGCACACAATTCACAAACACAGAAAATAATTTTTTTTTTGGTTTGGACTGGAGTGTACTTTCGGGGGTTACAGCACCCTTAACGGTCAAGCCAGCCGGCCCTTTACTTATGACACAGGCGCACGCTTGGCACTACTTTGTTGATGCACGTGCGGCTACTGCGCACACAATTCACAAACACAGAAAATAATTTTTTTTTTGGTTTGGACTGGAGTGTACTTTCGGGGGTTACAGCACCCTTAACGGTCAAGCCAGCCGGCCCTTTACTTATGACACAGGCGCACGCTTGGCACTACTTTGTTGATGCACGTGCGGCTACTGCGCACACAATTCACAAACACAGAAAATAATTTTTTTTTTGGTTTGGACTGGAGTGTACTTTCGGGGGTTACAGCACCCTTAACGGTCAAGCCAGCTGGCCCTTTACTTATGACACAGGCGCACGCTTGGCACTACTTTGTTGATGCACGTGCGGCTACTGCGCACACAATTCACAAACACAGAAAATAATTTTTTTTTTGGTTTGGACTGGAGTGTACTTTCGGGGGTTACAGCACCCTTAACGGTCAAGCCAGCCGGCCCTTTACTTATGACACAGGCGCACGCTTGGCACTACTTTGTTGATGCACGTGCGGCTACTGCGCACACAATTCACAAACACAGAAAATAATTTTTTTTTTGGTTTGGACTGGAGTGTACTTTCGGGGGTTACAGCACCCTTAACGGTCAAGCCAGCCGGCCCTTTACTTATGACACAGGCGCACGCTTGGCACTACTTTGTTGATGCACGTGCGGCTACTGCGCACACAATTCACAAACACAGAAAATAATTTTTTTTTTGGTTTGGACTGGAGTGTACTTTCGGGGGTTACAGCACCCTTAACGGTCAAGCCAGCCGGCCCTTTACTTATGACACAGGCGCACGCTTGGCACTACTTTGTTGATGCACGTGCGGCTACTGCGCACACAATTCACAAACACAGAAAATATATTATTTTTTTAGCACTTGGGGGGAGCACCCCTGATGGACAGAGCACCCCCTGGACAACACTACAGCACCTCTTTAGGACTGGGACACTGCACAGGACTTTGGAGTGGACACAGCCCCTATGGAGAACTGACTGCACAACACAGTCCAGCCAGCCCCTATGGACTTTGAAGTAGTGGACACAGCCCCTATTAACAACAGCAGCACAGCACAACACAGCCAGCCCCTATGGACTTTGAAGTAGTGGACAACAGCAGCACTACACTACACTACACTACACAGCCCTAACTCCCACCCTCCCTCTTCACTGTCCACAGCCGAGTGAGAAAATGGCGCCGACGTGGGTACCTTATATAGGATCCAAAACCCGCGAGACTCGGAAGGCGGGATGATGACGTTTTGCCTCGATTTCAGATCCGAGTCAGGCGGGAAAAGTCGAGCCTGATTCGGATCGGACTCGGATCGGGGGGGCTCGGGGGGGTTCGGATTTCAGAAATCCGAACCCGCTCACCCCTAGTATATATATATATATATATATATATATACATATATATACTAGATGTTGCCCACCGCTTCGCCCATTACAAAATCGCTTCTGCCAACATTTTTTTTTTTTTAGGTGTTCTAGTTGTTTTGCTCTGCATAGAGGCCCTGTCACGGAAGTGGACCACGTGACCTGCTACGCTATACAGACTGGTGGCAGCAGCACCTTCACCCACCACTCACACAAATGTCACTGTGAGCACTGTGTATAGACTCCTATGTAGCCTATCCTATTCAAGTGAACACGGGGCCCAAAGTAATAGATATAGCACTCTTGATCGCACTCTGATATACACATGCCTTGGAGTGCGTTGTGAGTTGTGACACACAAGGCCGAATGCCAAGTGTGTTCAACCACCCAAGGCGTGTTTACATCAGAGCGTTGAAAACACTTGGCATTCGGCCTTGTGTGTCGCAACGCACTCCAGGGCATGTGTATATCAGAGTGCGATCAAGAGTGGTATATCTATCTTATATAATGGCTCTGTGTGACAAAATAGTTCTATGTGGAGGTGATGTACTGTAGGATGAATCAGATACAGAATAGGAACTAAAAATAATACAGAATATGCTGTTTAACATAAATTATTTTTAATGAATAAACATTTAACTGGATAACAGAGTAATTGAATAAAACAGTTGAACATTCAGAATAGTATGTTTAAACATTTGAACATTAATGACTGTCAGTTTAAGAGTGGGTCATTTTTGAAAAAAAACGTGTTGAACAGTGAATTGTACTGGCAGCAAGTGCTTAATGCTTCTTCAGGGCCAAGGCTGGCATGTCTACTCACTGTTTGCTGTGCTGGATTGTGAAGTGGCTGCTCAGGTAAATTCTTTGAATAGATCATCTTTGTATCTTTGGTTAGGATTGATATCAGGTCCTTTTAGTTATGTAGTCATTTAGATTTTTAGATCAAGCGTGCGATTATGCTGGAAAGTGTGTGGTATAATGCTAGAATGTGTGTGTGTATATATATATATATATATATATATATTATATATATAATGTATATATTAGGGATGAGCGGTTCGGATTCTGCTGAGTTCCCCGCCTGACTCGGGTCCTCGCTAGCATCCGAACGTCATCCTCCTAACGTCGGGGGCTCCACAAGTGTAGGGCAGACCGCAGTGGGAGCGTTCTGCCCTGTAACAAACACACAGCCGCCAGCTCATTGGCTGCTGCGTCCACAGAGGGAGCCGGCTGGAGCTCACTCATGAGCTCCGCCTTCCGGCTCCCCCTGCTGCGGATGGCAGGAGCGGACGGCAGGAGCGGACGGCAGCAGTCGCTGCAAGAGTGGTGTTCAGGTAAGTTTTTTTTTTTTTCTTTGTGTGTATAGGGGGCCGCTACTGGGGACACGGTATAGGGGGGCCGCTGCTGGGGGCAATGCAGCATAAGGTGGACTACTAAGGGGGAAATGCAGCATAGGGGGGACTACTACTGGGGGCAATGCAGCATAAGGGGGGCTAATACTGGGGGCAATGCAGCATAGGGGGTACTACTGGGGGCAATGCAGCATGGGGGACTACTACTGGGGGCAATGCAGCATAAGGGGACTACTAAGGGGGCAATGCAGCATAATGGGGACTACTACTGTGGGCAATGCAGCATAAGGGGGACTACTACTGGGTGCAATGCAGCATAGGGGGGACTACTACTGGGGGGACTACTACTGGGGGCAATGCAGCATAAGGGGGACTAATACTGGGGGCAATGCAGCATAGGGGGTACTACTGGGGGCAATGCAGCATGGGGGGACTACTACTGGGGGCAGTGCAGCATAAGGGGACTACTAAGGGGGCAATGCAGCATAAGGGGGACTACTACTGGGGGCAATGCAGCATAAGGGGGACTACTACTGGGGGCAATGCAGCATAGGGGGGACTACTACTGGGAGGACTACTACTGGGGGCACTGCATAGGAGGGACACTGCATATGGGGACCACTACTGCGGGCACTGCATATGGGGACCATTACTGGGGGCACTGTATATGGTACACTACTGTGAGGTGGTCTAAATTGACTGTAAATGACTGGAAATTAATGTTATTGAGGTTAGTAATACTCTAGGAATAAATAAAAGCCCAAATTATGTGATTTTAGCTTTTTTTTGTACATTTTTGTACACGGCAGGTTTGGCGAATCCGGAGCCAAATCAAAATCCAGTAAAAATGGTCCGGCGCACATCCCTAATATATATATATATATATATATATATATATATATAGGTCAATTTCTACTGCCAACAAAATTGATATTCATTGGGGACATATTTGGACATTGTCAGTAACCTCAGCAGTTGAAGACGTTACCTAACTTCACTAACATCATGGTGGCTTGAAAGGTGTTTGCCATGCCTTGTAAATGCCAATTGCCTTTGCTAAAGCTAAAATGTAAGTAGAGAGCAGACAGTATGTTACCAGTCCACACCCACAATAGATGGTTGCTATTCTTGAATGTACCGTTGAGAAAATGATTTTATTACAGATTATCACAGTAGGTGTGAATTTTTGATCTAGAAAGTTTATTGCTAGACTGAGGCAAGATGAATATTCAATTGTAGTACCCAGATGGTGGCAGTGATATAGTTACTAAATAATTGAATGCAAATCCTAATCGGCCTTGCCCTAACATTGACTGTAATTACCAAGATGTTCATCTGACAGACTCACCCAGTAATATTACATTTCCAAAATCTCTGGGTTAGAAGTTCCCTCCAATGCAGATTATTCAACAACAGACATATGATTTTGAAATAGCGGTTGGAAATTTTGATTCCTTCTGTAGATGTAATTTATTTGTATTCCCATGGCCTCCACCAACGCTCCCATGCCAGCATAACATAGCATGCCTATACCCACCAATTGATGTTTCATGGCCACATATACATCTCTTTTCATGCTTAAAAGTTAGACTTAACGTGTTTTAAAATACAACTTTGAGTGTATTTGCAAGAGTGGTCTTTGTTGTATATTCATTTATCTGATGGCTTAGAATTGTCAGTGTGGCTGCTGCATATGTCTAGTCTCTAGAATAAATCTAAATATGTGATTTGGTGGACTAATGGGTCAGTTTAATTTATAGGTAGCCTTATGGGGGCTTTTTGTTCCTTTACACCATGGTATTTATATATTGCCTACTGTAGTTTCTTGTATAGCATCCTAAACAAAAACATTCCCTAAAACATAGCAACCCTCTGGGCATATAAAATCAGATAGGCTTGTTATTATGTAACAAGTAAGGTATATTTTAAATCCTAATTTACCTGGAAGATAAATGTTCAGGTATGGGATTTATTCCAGAAACCTGTTATCCATCATTCCGAAAGACAGTAGGGAAAAAGTAAGTAATTGCTACTTTTGGAAATAATGTCATACACACAGGCATGACCACTGGGAGTTCCTACTGTTGTCACTGTGGAAGTACGCTAAACAATTTATTTAAAAAATTAAAAGAAAATGCCAGGTTCAGTGTGGAGAAATGCTGTGTTCCAAATTAAGGTAAATCCCTTATCTGGAAAATCCCAAGCATTCCGGATAGTACTGTAGATCCCATATGTTCCTATTTGGTAACAGATATGGCCCTGTGAGTATTGGTGTGCACTTAGTTTTATATCATATTTCATTTTCGGAACTGGTATGTTTTATTGTCTTTTGTATTACAGGTTGTGCACTTTCTTGCAATGTACACCCTATATATTCCCTATCATTTATTGTCACAATTGGATAGATATACACTTTAGCAGAATGTGTCTAGCTAGCATCATATTGATAACATATTTGCTGTTTGGGGGGCGAGCATATGCAGTTGTCTGGCTACAGCCAGCACCAACGGCACATCACAGAGCCAATGTCATCACCTTTTCACTGACATTTACCAGATGGCATGGCTGTGGGTGTGGGGCGTAGACAGAGAACTGTATAAGCCTGTCTTGCTGAAAATTAAGAATCAGCTTAAAAAGTCAGTCTATGTACTATATTGTGTGTCTAATCATTGGGTAGGTATAGAATTCACAAGTCTATTTAGCACCAATTAAGAAGTCCAAGTAGGTAGATTTTACCTTTGTCTATCTCTTTATGATTCATGTTATGATCAACTACACTGTGAATGTATCTTTCAATATGGTAGAAAACTATTATGTATGTAATATATAATTTCAGTAGTGCAGGGCTGGACAGAATCTCATAGGAATGTTACCATGCCATATACAAGGTTGCTAGCAAGGGTGTGGCTATAGTAGGTGCAGAGAGTGCGGGTGCTATGGGGCCAAGGCTGCCTCTGGGGCCTAGCCCTTTCCCTGCACCGAGTTACACTGCCATCTCCTCAGTTCCAGCTTTTGTATTCGCACCAGAGTGCTGCTGCAGGTCATCTGGGCCCAGAGCTGATCTAAGCTACAGCCATCTGTAGCCTCTGCCTGTATGCATTGTGATGTCACAATGCAGGTCACAGCCCTATATAAAGAATGCCCAGCTACTGGCAGCCATTTTGAGGTGACATTTGTCCTACATTGATTCTCTTGAGTAGTTTCTACTTTATTTATGCAAACTTGGATAATGGCTACTGATAAGGACTTTGGATTACATATTCCAATAAGGTCCTGAACAGCAACATCTTCAGAAAAATAATCTGAATAACATGTTCAGGTAAGGACTTTATAACAAATTTTGGCCTGTCACCCTTACCCCTTCAGACATCTCTCTCCATTTTATCTGTAGTTTTTAATTTAGAAACATTGGATAAAGCAAATTATTCATCTGATATGACACTGCATGGGTTAAGATGGGTACAACACTTGTCCAATCCCCTGGGGGTCCAACTCCAGACCAGACTGTTGACACAATCCTACTGGAGACCTGAGTGCAGATTCAACACCCAATATATGCCTACATACCTGTCCAATTTTGCATCAGATCTGCATCTGAAACAATCTACTGAAATGATAGTGTCACCGTACACAGAATTCTAATTTCTTTCAGACCAGCTGCCAGTCACAGGCAAGGGCGTAGCTACAGTAGGTACAGAGAATGAGGCTGCTACAGGGCCGAGGCTGTCTCTGGGACCCTGCCACCTCCTGAGCCCAGGCTTTTCCATTCTGACCAGAGTGCTGCTACAGGGCATCTGCTGTCTCTGGCCCAGCAGCCTCTGCCTCCGTATCTCCTCACTGACTGATTTATGTGTGAATCATAGCCTTCTTATATAACATGTTATATTGTAAACAGTATTAAGGAAACTATATCATTTTTTAATAATATATTTTTTCATTTTTAACATTTACTAAATGCGAATAACCATTCATTTATTCCTGCATGTCAGCTAAGGAGGCAGGCAGTGCAAATATTAGATCATGTACAATCAAAATGGATAAACTGCTAAATAATTTGCACAGGCAGGGCCCTGTGGAAATTTTGTTATGGGGCTACCGTAGGTCTTGTTACACCCTTGGTTGCTAGGGTTTAATGTCCTTTGTCCTTAAATCTCTTATTGGCTTATAAATTCAGAGTGAGTTCCTAAATCCCATCATAATAAATTTAGTAACTACGTTCATGGGTAAAATGTCATTCATGTTATTTTACTGAGATTTATTGAATTCAGACATTCTTGTTTGATGCTACAGTCACAATACCACTTGTATAGTAAAACATTTATGTGTATTTGCATCATTGCTTCAAAATTGTGATTTTTGTCATAAAAATTAAATGGCTGAACACAATAAATTAGATTTACATTTTGAACTTTATTTCAGTTTTACCTTCCCAGTGCTCTGTATAACATAGGGCACATGATATTTAGCATTTTTGTATTGTTCCCTCAGAGACGTCCATTGTTACTGTTGCCGCAGGCTCTCATTTTTGTCTGCCATCCATTTTATGCTGGCAGTGGTGTTGTGTACGAGACATGGCGTCTAGTCACTGGGGAAGAAATCTGCAGCTGCGCCAAACTTTCTTGTTATGTTTTGTTATTTTGCTGGAATTAAAAGCATATGAAAAAGATGCAGCTTAATAAGTTCTTCTCTTTTTTTATAAATAACATCAGCTTAAATAACTTTAAACAAAGTTTAAATCCATCTAAAATATAGCTTAATGCTGTGAACTAGGAAAAAAATATTAATAGATGTTAATAAACCATTAGAAGAAATAAACAGTATCCTAAGAGGAATCTTACAAAGTATAGATTATATTACATAGAAAACAAATGGCATCTATGTTGCTACATTAATATTCTCTTTAAAATAAATAATAATTTATATTCCGTGTATTATGTACATGAATATGTACTTACTCAAAAGAAGGCAGTAATTACTGGGGTGCGAGGCAGGTTTTGGCAGCCATCTATCACAGACATGCTTCCTTGATGCTGCGTGAGCAGAAGCTTAGTTACCCCACAACCTGGCTAGTATAGTAGCTGAAGCTGTTGTCACCTCTTTCTCCCTGTTCCAGTGACTCAGCCCTTGGCTTGTAATGTGCTGAAATCCTTAATCATATCCTTGCCATCAAACACAACAGGACCTGTCCCTTACTTAGAGGACCAAGAGCACCCAACATACATTTCTGTACTGAACTGGTGTCCTGCTGGATGTCCAGGTGAAAATTTGACAATAGTGAAAGCAGTTTCCTAGTGAATATCTACTCCGCTGTACGACAATGATAACAAGCAGAAAAATACAATGACAAGGTCACCAGTGTTTCCTGCATAAAAGAGATTCCCTGGATGCAGTGAAATACAGATCATTTTTAACACATCACCCCTAATGTCAGAACTTGTGACTATGATATCAACCTATGATATTGCAGATATAGCCCTTCTGCTCCACGGGAGGTTTCTGTCATCCCTGAGCTCGCCTCAGGACACCTGCATTACGGTTTGACGGTTTTACCATTTTCTAGTTGATTCAGAATAATAAAGTTGTTAAAAAATTGTTTAGAACATAACATAGTTTTAAAGAAATGGTAAGAAAGCATATGTCTACTAGTTGTATTGTACCTATTAAATTTTTAGTAAATTGTAATATATGAGAAATATCTATGTATATATCTATCTTTATATATACAGGGAGTTCGCAAAGACCCTCCACAGTGACTGTGGGCCTCATTCAGAGGCGGTCGTTAGAGGCCAGCGGTCGCTCTGAATCAGGGCGGCCGCTTGCATCCTGAATGGCCGCCCCCTTGTCGATTGTTAAGCTGTGGGTGATGGTCGCGATGGACAAGACCATCGCAACCATTGGGGCTTACGACCAGACCCTAGGGTAGGGTCTGGGCGCTCGTAAGCCCCAGGGAGCAGGAAGTTCCCCACTGACATCGGCCTGCCCAGCAAACGGGGCGAGCTGTCACTCAACATCGACAGCTCACCCCGTCTGCAACGATACCCCTAACGACGGAGTGTCCGTCGTTAGCCGGGTCTCGCGCATGCGCACGACGGAGCCGGCTCCATTGTGCGCACGCGCTATGGGGCAACATCGAGTCGGTTGTGAGCGCTCAGCGCTCACGATCGACTCTGAATGAGCTTCTGTGTGCTAAGCATGTGACAGTTCAAAATTTCAAGCCAGCGATGTTTGGCAGCGTTTGGGGTGGCAGTTGCTGTAGCTCCCCTATTTGAATTTTGGACTGCGCTGCAGCACCGCCACTGTCCGTGACACACTTAGCACACAGTCACTGCAGAGGGACTTTCCAATCTCCCTGTATATTTATATTCTTGCATTATTCTTCAAAAATAATTTTGTTTATAGCACGTGTATTGCTTTTACTGTATATATTGTGGCAACCAAAATGTATCTAATAGCAATAATATTCATTACAAATGTTTTGCTTTACAAATGTTGGGTTTAAAAATAACACAAATGGCTGCCAGGGGTGTCCAAGTGAAAACATTTTGAGAATCACTGTTATAAAGCATTAGTAGTATTGTTGCTTAGGATGCTTCAACAAGATGTCAACTAATTAATTTTTTTTTTTTTTAATTTGTATCCACCATTTCATGTTAATGTGATTTAGAAACAATGTTAACAGAGACATATTGGAAACCTAAGGTGCCCCTGGGAAAAAAATTATGAAAGTGGCCTCTTGTAGGAGGAACTAAATCAACTGAAGGTAGGGTCAGCACAAACGTTGGTGGGTTTAAATACATTATCCCTATCAGTATAATAGCAAAAAAAAAATCACATCGCCTCTGCATACCTGTACCCAAAACTTTGAAATGCAGTCTGTATTTTACACTACGACTTTCTGTGACCATAGCATCCTAGTGGTCATCATACAATACAAAGAATATCCTAGTGATCTCCATATAAATACAGAGAGCAACCTTATGACCTATGATCTCCTTAAAATATAGAGAATATACTAGTGACTGCCATACAATACAAGTGCCTGTACAAAATATAGATCCAATTGTCTAACAATGTCAACCAGCCAATAGCCTTCCTTTTGTGCCCTTGAATTAATTCTCATGATGATAGAGTTCCTTCTTTGTTGATCCACCCTTAAGCATGCCTCCCCCTTGTATTGCTGTAACTGTCCCCTGTATATGCGAAAAAAAGTTAATTATTATCTCCACTTGGAAAGTCTCTGTAATTTTATGTTGACTTGTATCTTCTGATCTGTAGCTCTCCAAAAATATGATTCATTTTGCTCTCCATTCCTTTATCATACAAAAGTAAACATACATCAAAGCTAATATAGTGTAGTAGGAAATACACTGATCACAATAATAGTGTAACATCTTTTATAAGTAAATGATCTCTGCATTTATGTGCATCAATGAAAGGTAATACCTCAGTGATTAAACTTTATTAAAAAAAAAAAAGTGAACTTACAGTATGGTAAAAAATCATTGCTGAAAGACATACACCACATACCTAATGATCCCCTTTGTGATTATACTCACTTGAAAGCTATAAATAAACGTTTGCAACATTTGGTGCAGTTAATAGTGGGACAGTGCATCGCCAGTGCTATAGAAAAACTTAGCTAGGGGCTGCTGTAGCATCCCAAGCTTCTCAGTCTGCCCTGAAACTTGAAGAGATGGGCCCGATTCTGAGCATACACATCTGGAGCATGCACCTACTGGAGTAATGCTGTTGCCTTGGAGTTGGAAGAACCATGGAGAAGGGAGAGGGGTGTTAATGCACTTTCCTTTCTGTGTCCTGACGCAGTCCTGGAAAGTTTAGTGAAGACTTTCTTACCATTGTTAGTAGATTTTTTCAAATACATTTTATAAACATTAATGTTCTTAATTTTTTTCCTTGAAATAAAAGAAACATCATAGTGGCCATATATCCCATGTCATGACCGCAGGCTTGAAGGTGCCAGAGATCCCGAAATTACTACACAAAAGGAAATATTATAGTAGTTCTCATTCATCTGTTTGTGCACAGTCACAAAGGGTCTCACTGGGAAGTGGTGTATCTGTCTTTCCACAACAAGTTTTTTCATTGATTCACATTTTTTACATTTTTCACTGAAGTTTTACATTTCATTGAAGCCCAGAAATGTGTTTGAAAAGAGGAGATCACTTACAGATAAGAGGTTTTACACTATTGTTGTTCTCTGTGTATTATCTACATTTTAGTTTTGTTGTCTATTTTTATCCTACATGACTGGAGAATAAAAGGAATTCTATTTTGAAGCACTATCCATCACAAGATATATTGAAAGTAGAGACTTTTCTATTGACTATTGATGAACATTTTTATTGCATATATTGTTTCTATTTATCCCGGTCATATTTTGTATAAGGAAGAACAATTGTACTCATCAATTTCTTTGTAGAATTGAGAGATTACTGTTATACAGAGTGTATCAAAAATGTAAGAAAAAAAACATATAAAGTTGTCTTGGCTCCCTTCTAGATTTTTTACCCAGGCTACTGTCTTTTCAAGCTCACTTGAAACAAATACTGTAGGCTGAGATCACCAGCTCCCAAATAAATGTGGTACAAAAAGCATTAATATATGGTTATTTTCCACCACAATGTATAAAAACGGGATGTAGTTATAATACCGATGGGCGGGATGGCGTCAGTTTAAATCCCAGTGTCAGAATCCCGACCCAACACTAAACATAGGCGGCTAAATCCCGACGCCAGCCTATATACTGATGCCGGAAGCCCGACAGAAGGCATAGTATACTTACCCGACCCCTGTCAGGATACCGAGCATCGGGATGCCGCTGTCTGCGTTTTGACAGAAGGCATCCCGACTGCCGGTATTTCATACCCAACCTTAACAAAACAATCATTTTCTAATAACCTTTTGATCATCTAAAAAATGTAGTATTGCGTTTCATTATAATTTACATTTTTGTAAGGCTATCCCATGGAAAAGTGAATTCCTGTAAGTATAAAAAAACACTATGGAGACACTATGTGTAGTCATAATGTTTGGCTGCGCGCATCACCGAGAAATACGGCACAGCAATATTGCACATTTCCTGCACACATCAGTGCAAGGAACAATGGGCCTGATTCAGCTTTGGGAATACTGAGAAATATCACTTAGCTGTGAACCTGGACAAACCATATTGCAATGCAAGGGGTGTAATACATACTTTTTTTTACATGTGGGGTAAATACTGGCTGCTTTTGAATGTAGCCCACAAATACTGCACAGCTTTATTATTACTCTACAATTTAGATGTCAGTTTGGACACTACCCTCCCAAATCTAAATCTCTCTGCACATTTTAAATCTGCCCCACCTGCAGTGCAGCATGGTTTCACCAAGATGATCAGTTGAGTGAGATATCTCACTCTATTTCCAAAGCTGAATCAGGCCCAATGTGCAATGTTGGTGGCAGTAAGGTGCATTCTCAGTAGAGCCCTGTCTCAGCAAGGCCCACTTTGTATAGAAATTGAAAAAGGGGCACTCACTATACTCATATATGGTAAATATCGTTTTTTAAGTACATACTAACAGTGTTCAGGAATACAGGGCTACCAATATTCACTTCTCCATGTGGGATCTTTGTCAAGGCAAACTGCATCACAGATTATGTCTTCTTCACCGTGCAATGTAATCTGTGACTTAGTTTACCTTGTCAAAGGTCCCGCATGGGACCCAAAATGTCGGTAGCTCTGCATTCTTGAACATCGGATTCTGCAACTCAGAATCAGTCCCTATATGTCTATGGAAATGTGATGCAATAAATATAATAAATAACACAGCCTAACCGTTTAATGGGATAACATTGACTGATCATGATTTTAAGTAATAGATTAATTTGCAATATTCTCCAATAAAGCAATTACATGATTTTACAACTGTTAAATGAAACAAAAGCATTGTTTAAGAAGCAGGTTTAATAACTGAAATACTTTTATTAGGTCACTATTGCAAGAGGTTGATGTTTTCATATGTAGACTAAACTGCACATAGACAAGTGAGTAATGCATTTGTAGTATTGTTGATTTTAAATATTTAGCAACATCTGGCATTCTTAAGAATGAGGAGTAAATGACAATGGTGGTAAATCCTCTATCGATAAATATGTTTTATTTGAATGTCATAGTCACAAAGGTTAAACTATTATTTGTCTTATATTATAGTGTGCATACAGTTTCCTCACTAAGAATGGTTTAGGTACCGCTCAATGTCTACATGCAGAATTGACTTGAAAATCTGACATCATTCCAGCAGCCTCATGATCCGACATATTTTACATAACACTAGTATCTGCTCTTTAAAAATAAAAAAAATTACAAAAAAATATTTTTTTATAGCAGCTATATTTGACAAGCAGATTTTCATTTTAAATATAAATCATCAGATAATCAAGTCAATTCTCCTTCTTTGGGGTTACATAATTTACCAAAAATAATACCCCTGGATTATTACTAACATATGTTTGTACAACTCTTTTGAATTTTTACAACTTATACTTAAGTATATCTTGCTTTGGCTATATTCGTTTTTCCTTTTTTAAGCGGAAGTCTTTAAATCCAAATGAATGCGCAAGTCCAGCTTGTTTGGATTTTCAGTAGTAGATCCAGCTTTTTCTTTTGTCCTTTGCATTTTTATTATTAATATTATTAATATTATTAAGATAAAAAAATATTTCTGCTGGAACTGGTGAATAACGGTTAGGACATTTGCATTGGAAGGAAATGGGAGCTTTTATTTTCTTTCTTCGATTTTTTCCCTTTTATCGGAGACCCTTTATTGTTCAAAGCAACAAACATCTCCTTTCCGTTATGTGTCCACTTTGCTGATGCATATGTGTTGTATTTGTTCTCCTGGATTAACTCTTTAAAGTTGCAGTCCTCATTGCACAATTTCTGCAAAGTAAAATGTATAGAATAGTTAATATTTTAGTTTATTTTAATTATGACACAAATTTATTTGCATGACATGAATGACAAATCAATGATTAAAGGTTGGTTATTGTGTGTGTACATATATAAAATACAGTGTGTGTGTGTGTGTATATATATAGATATATATATATATGTGTGTGTGTATATATATATATATATATATATATATATATATATATATACAGTCAGGTCCATAAATACTGGGACATTGACAGAATTTTCATATTTTGGCCTCTATTCACCACCACAATGGCTTTGAAATGAAACAGACAATATGTTCTTTACCTGCAGACTTTCAGATTTAATTTGAGGGTAATTACATCCAAATCAGGTGAACGGTGTAGGAATTACAACGGTTTCTATATGTGCCTCCCACTTTTTAAGGGGTCAAAAGTAATGGGACAAACTAAACAATCCTAAATCTAACTTTCACTTTTTAATACTTTGTTGCAAATCCTTTGCAGGCAATTACAGCCTGAAGTCTGGAATGCATAGACATCACCAGACGCTGGGTTTCATCCCTGGTGATGCTCTGCCGGGCCTCTACTGCAAATGTCTTCAGTTCCTGCTTGTTCTTGGGGCATTTTCCCTTCAGTTTTGTCTTCATCAAGTGAAATGCATGCTCAATCGGATTCAGGTCAGCGGATTGACTTGGCCATTGCATAACATTCCACTTTTTAGCCTTAAAAAACTCTTTGGTTGCTTTTGCAGTATGCTTCGGGTCATTGTTCATCTGCACTGTGAAGCGCCGTCCAATGAGTTCTGAAGTATTTGACTGAATATGAGCATATAATATTGCCCAAAACACTTCAGAATTCATTCTGCTGCTTTTGTCAGCAGTCAAATCATCAATAAATACAAGGGAACCAGTTCCATTGGCAGCCATACATACCCACGCCATGACACTACCACCACCATGCTTCACTGATGAGGTGGTATGTTTTGGATCAGTTCCTTTCCTTCTCTTCTCTTCCCATCACTCTGGTACAAGTTGATCTTTGTCTCATCTGTCCATAGGATGTTGTTCCAGAACTGTAATGGCTTTTTTAGATGTTGTTTGGCAAACTCTAATCTGGTCTTCCTTGTGAAGTCTTCTCTTGATTGTTGACTTTGACACATATACACCTACCTCCTGGAGAGTGTTCTTGATTTGGCCAACTGTTGTGAAGGGGTTTTTCTTCACCAGGGAAATAATTCTTCTGTCACCCACCACAGTTGTTTTCTGTGGTCTTCCGGGTCTTTTGGTGTTGCTGAGCTCTCCGGTGCGTTCTTTCTTTTTAAGAATGTTCCAAACAGTTGATTTGGCCACACCAAATGTTTTTGCTATATCTCTGATGGGTTTGTTTTGATTTTTCAGCCTAATGATGGCTTGCTTCACTGATAGTGACAGCTCTTTGGATCTCATATTGAGAGTCGACAGCAACTGATTCCAAATGCAAATGTCACACCTAGAATCAACTCCAGACCTTTTACCTGCTTAATTGATAATGAAATAACGAGGTAATAGCCCACACCTGTCCATGAAATAGCTTTTGAGTTGATAGTCCCATTACTTTTGGTCCCCTAAAAAGTGGGAGGCACATATAGAAACCATTGTAATTCCTACACCGTTCACCCGATTTGGATGTAATTACCCTCAAATTAAATCTGAAAGTCTGCAGTTAAAGCACATCTCGTTTGTTTCATTTCAAAGCCATTGTGGTGGTGAATAGAGGCCAAAATATGAAAACTCTGTCAATGTCCCAATATTTATGGACCTGACTGTATATATACAATGTATATAAAAATACACACACAGGGGTGGTTCGATAAGTAGGGTATCAAGACCTCTCACGTGTGTAATGTTTTCTACTTCATTCAAATTTCCCGCCAGGCCAGAGTAGGTAGACTACACCTTCTCCTCATAATGTCCCAACATCAGACAATGTAAGTTGACGGGGCTGGTAAAAACATGGTCAAGCATCGAAGTGCTTAGTGTGATTAGATTTCTGTGTCTAAAGGGCACATCAGCAGCTGAAGTTCATCACCAACTTGTCAAGGTATACAGTGATAATGTCCTGTCATGGAAACAGGTTTGGGTTTGGTGCACTGCCTTTGATAACTGCCGGACAAACATTCAAGATCAGCAGCAATCTGTCCGGCTAAGCACATCCACCACAGATGACAATTTGTGCTGTATTGAAGGTCTGATTCAGGAGGACAGACGCATTCGAGTTAGTGATATTGCTGGCGAACTGTGAATACTGTCTGCTATTGTGACACATTGAGCCGGTTGCAGAGGGCAATTAATCGAAAACAACCTGGGTTACTGTGCACAAGAGTCTTATTGTTACAAAATAACGCCAGGCCACACTCAGCCAACCGCACGCTTGAGTTGTTACAGCGCTACAATTTAGAGGAACTGGACCATCCTCCCTACAGCCCTGACCTGGCACTGAGTAATTTCCATCTTTTAGAACCATTGAAGAAGCACCTTGGTAGAAGGCGATTCACAACCAATGGTGAAGTTCAGCAAGCTGTCATGTCCTGGCTTCAGGTGCTTGACACTGATTTATTCTATGCTGGGATAGATGCCTTGGTGTACCATTAGAAAAAATGCTTAGACAAGAATGGGAACTATGTGGAAAAATAATCTGTACCAAGTCTATGCTGTTGATTATACATATATGTACGAGAAATGTATGCAATGAGAGGTCTTGTTACCTTATTTATTGAACCAATCCCCTGTGTGTGTGTGTGTGTATATATACTCGTGTATACAGTCAGGTGCATAAATATTGGGACATTGACAGAATTTTCATATTTTGGCATCTATTCACCACCACAATGGCTTTGAAATGAAACAAACAAGATGTGCTTTAACTGCAGACTTTCAGATTTAATTTGAGGGTAATTACATCCAAATCAGGTGAACGGTGTAGGAATTACAACGGTTTCTATATGTGCCTCCCACTTTTAAAGGGGCCAAAAGTAATGGGACAAACTAAACAATCCTAAATCTAGCTTTCACTTTTTAATACTTTGTTGCAAATCCTTTGCAGGCAATTACAGCCTGAAGTCTGGAACACATAGACATCACCAGACGCTGGGTTTCATCCCTGGTGATGCTCTGCCAGGCCTCTACTGCAAATGTGTTCAGTTTCTGCTTGTTCTTGGGACATTTTCCCTTCAGTTTTGTCTTCATCAAGTGAAATGCATGCTCAATCAGTTTCAGGTCAGGGGATTGACTTGGCCATTGCATAACATTCCACTTTTTAGCCTTAAAAAACTCTTTGGTTGCTTTTGCAGTATGCTTCGGGTCATTGTCCATCTGCACTGCGAAGCGCCGTCCAATGAGTTCTAAAGCATTTGACTGAATATGAGCATATAATATTGCCCGAAACACTTCAGAATTCATTCTGCTGCTTTTGTCAGCAGTCACATCATCAATAAATACAAGGGAACCAGTTCCATTGGCAGCCATACATGCCCACGCCATGATACTACCACCACCATGCTTCACTGATGAGGTGGTATGTTTTGGATCATGAGCAGTTCCTTTCCTTCTACATACTCTTCACTTCCCATCACTCTGGTACAAGTTGATCTTTGTCTCATCTGTTCATAGGATGTGCTTTAACTGCAGACTTTCAGATTTAATTTGAGGGTAATTACATCCAAATCAGGTGAATGGTGTAGGAATTACAATGGTTTCTATATGTGCCTCCCACTTTTTAAGGGGCCAAAAGTAATGAGACTATCAACTCAAAAGCTATGTCATGGACAGGTGTGGGCTATTCCCTCGTTATTTCAATATCAGTTAAGCAGGTAAAAGGTCTGGAGTTGATTCTATGTGTGACATTTGCATTTGGAATCAGTTGCTGTCGACTCTCAATATGAGATCCAAAGAGCTGTCACTATCAGTGAAGCAAGCCATCATTAGGCTGAAAAATCAAAACAAACCCATCAGAGAGATAGCAAAAACATTAGGTGTAGCCAAATCAACTGTTTGGAACATTCTTAAAAAGAAAGAACGCACCGGAGAGCTCAGCAACACCAAAAGACCCGGAAGACCTCGGAAAACAACTGTGGTGGATGACAGAAGAATTATTTCCCTGGTGAAGTAAAACCCTTTCACAACAGTTGGCCAAATCAAGAACACTCTCCAGGAGGTAGGTGTATATGTGTCAAAGTCAACAATCAAGAGAAGACTTCACAAGGAAGACCAGATTAGAGTTTGCCAAACAACATCTAAAAAAGCCATTACAGTTCTGGAACAACATCCTATGGACAGATGAGACAAAGATCAACTTGTACCAGAGTGATGAGATGAGAAGAGTATGGAGAAGGAAAGGAACTGCTCATGATCCAAAACATACCACCTCATCAGTGAAGCATGGTGGTGGTAGTGTCATGGCGTGGGCATGTATGGCTGCCAATGGAACTGGTTCCTTTGTATTTATTGATGATGTGACTGCTGATAAAAGCAGCAGAATGAATTCTGAAGTGTTTCGGGCAATATTATATGCTCATATTCAGTCAAATGCTTCAGAACTCATTGGATGGCGCTTCACAGTGCAGATGAACAATGACCCGAAGCATACTGCAAAAGCAACCAAAGAGTTTTTTAAGGCTAAAAAGTGGAATGTTATGCAATGGCCAAGTCAATCCCCTGACCTGAATCCGATTGAGCATGCATTTCACTTGATGAAGACAAAACTGAAGGGAAAATGCCCCAAGAACAAGCAGGAACTGAAGACATTTGCAGTAGAGGTCTGGCAGAGCATCACCAGAGATGAAACCCAGCGTCTGGTGATTTCTATGCGTTCCAGACTTCAGGCTGTAATTACCTGCAAAGGATTTGCAACAAAGTATTAAAAAGTGAAAATTAGATTTGGAATTGTTTAGTTTGTCCCATTACTTTTGGCCCCTTAAAAAGTGGGAGGCACATATAGAAACCATTGTAATTCCTACACCGTTCACCTGATTTGAATGTAATTACCCTCAAATTAAATCTGAAAGTCTGCAGTTAAAGCACATCTTGTTTGTTTCATTTCAAAGCCATTGTGTGGTGAATAGAGGCCAAAATATGAAAATTCTGTCAATGTCCCAATATTTATGGACCTGACTGTATATAAATATATATATATATATATATATATATATATATATATATGCTATTTTTGTAGAAAAATACATTCAGGAACAGTTGGGGAGGTGCAGAGGTAGGCGGAGCTGTGGACAATGTGGGTGGAGCTACAGTGTGGGGGGCATCAATTGGTACATAACTTTTATTTATATTTTTAAATGTCAAAGTTTAGGCTGTGGGAGTGGGTGTTATTATAACGTCAATCTATCATATACGTATATATAACTATGCAAATATAGGAAATAAAACTTCTGTAAATTCACACACCCACTGAAAACCAGAATCCATACTAAATATATAAGGAAAGCCACATCAAGCCACAACAATAGATATAGAAGAAAAGCAAGATCGATATTAATATTTAAAATGCCAGATCCACATAAATAACTTTGAAACAGCCAGAACCACATAAAATAGGTATTATGGCGATACAAGTACCACCTTTCCTTGCCACCTCTACAATACTACTTCCTTATTCTACCTGGCCATAAGCTTTCCTCCAGCACTACTCCCTTGTTCAACCTAACCTGTAGTTCAAGCCTCTCCCTGCTCCACATTTTGTTTTCCATCTGCTGTTTCTGTGCCTTAGCGTGATCTCTCTCCTTCTCTTCCATCACTTCTGGATGTCCCTTCACTGCTCTCACTACTGCTCTCTTTCTCATCCTCCTTCCTTTACTGGTCCCCCTGTACCTTCCTCTGTGGTCAATTTTTTAGTCTCTGATCATAGCCCTCCTCTGCTGAGGATTCATCACTGCTCCTCTGCCATGCTCGTGGACCAACAGCCTATCGGGATCGGCCGCACAATTTAATAAACGAATATCACATTTTCATATATTTGTCTCATATTCAGGTAGGTAAAATTATTGGAAATACTCACAGGCTGTAAGATGCAAGTGACAGCTGAACAACAGGGAGATCCAGGGATAGATTATTAAAAACTACAAATTCATGCAGAGAGGCAACGACAGGCCCAGGGGACTGCATGATGTAATGATAATATTCACGTTCATACACAGCTGCAGGTTTTGCCAATCAGACAGCCTTCTACAACTAGTCAAACTGGCTGCAAGGGACTGAGGGCAGCACTAGAACAACAGAGATGTCCTACACATCCTAAATCTGCTTATCTGAGGCTGTAACCTCATTACTGCCAGGTAGCAGGCTCCAGCCTCATTATTTACTAGTTTGAGGAAGAACAGGAGATTTATTTATAAAGAGGTGGCTGCATACAGGGTCGTTTTAAGAGAGGAGGGGGCCCGTGTGCAGCCTCCGTTTGGGCCCCCTCCTCTCTGACTCCGGCTCAGTGGCGCTGACCGCTGTAGATTCTGGCTTCATGCGAGAATCTATAGAGCATGTGCGAGTCTCCAGGAAAATGGCGCCCGCGCCTACTTTCCCGGGGACATCTTTTCTGCGCATGCGCAGATCATTGGGAAAATGGCTGCCGCCGTTTTCCCAGTGAGTGTTTGCTGCTCTACAGCGCCGGTCCGGTGCTGCTGAGCAGCACTTCGGGAATTGGCAGAGAGGTAAGTATAATTACCTATGGGTGCAGGGGGTGCAGTATGGGCCCCCCTGGACCTGGCCGCTCCTGATTGGCTGCTGGTCCACCAGCTGTGATTGACCTTTAGGCCGCCACTGACTGTCACTGGATGGTTGCCATTCCGCGAGTACAACCGACTCGCAGCCGGCACCAATCCACACCACTGCCAGTGCTGACAGTCGGGTTCCAGAACACCATTCCTGAAGACAGCAATTTTCAAAAGAACTTCAGGAACTGCTTTCTGGACCGTTCCGCCTGAAAAATAGTCCTGTACATATATATATATAAATATAACTGTTTGTATTACCTTTCCATAGAGCTTTCCAGACTTATTCATAGCTAGGAAGTAATTACTTTGCACCCCTCTAATTGCCACAATTCCAACTGTAACCGTTCTGATCTCAAGAACACCTGTAAAACATTAGGAGAAATTACACATTTAGGTTTTAGAAAACAGTTTGAACACTTATTTCATCCAGTAGTGTTATAAGCTTGTTTTTTTGTCAAAGTTCAGTTTATAGTTCAAGTGCATCATTTATGTAGGGCTGTATTTAAGGTTCCCTTTGCCATAGGCATTGTTAATGAATATTCTGTAAACTGGTATTTGTATAACCTCCATGCTCATAACCAAAACCCTTGCATTGTATTGAAAATATCTTATGTTAGAGTAGCCCAAGTAGCAATAAAACAGAAAATATAAAATTAACAAGAAACCATTGTTAAGATGTCATGGGGGCCTATTCATGATGTTAATAATCGGGGTCCAAACGGACCCCGATAATTAACATTCCTTCTCGCTGCGGATTCCAGAGCATTTCAGCATTGCTCCGGCGCGGTGACAGCTGATGCGAAATCAGCTGTCCCCGCGAACTGCTTCACTGCTCCTTTCCGTTTTGCACATATTTCTTGTTTAAGATGTACATTTCCATACTGTGCAAACACCAAATGTGTCCAAATATACATTGTTGTGCACCGTAGTCTTGCATGCTTTTATGTTCAGAGGGCTTGATTCAGCCGAAGACGGATCTGCTATTGCAGCTGCTAACATGGAGGCCGTTGCCGCCCCCTCCTTGTCCAGAACTGACAGTCTGCTGCCGGACTGCATGTGACATTGCAGACCCGTACTGCTTATGCGCAAAACTGGTCCAGAGCATGAGCAGGTTCCCGAACATTGGGAATCTGCGATCAGCTGTGCACTAGCGTGCATTGCGGAATCACCTACAGAGAGACATAACGGATGTGCACGTGTAAGATGGGTAAAGTAATGGTGTGTTAATGTAAGTGCAGCATAATTTGAAGTGGGCACATCCCTAGATAAGCTACTAGGATGCACATCTGTCTTGCAGGTACTGGAGGGTTGGTGCAAAGATACGCAATAATTATTGTATCAATTTTAGTTTCAAGTTTAGCATTTACTACTTATGCTGGCCATACACCTGTACGATCAGCGTCACGATTTGTTGTTTTTCCTTTGCGCACAATCTGTCGTACGATCGATCAGCGCTCATCAGGGAGAAATCATTGAAATGACATGAATGGACGCACGATGCATCGCATGCACAAAATAAACGGTACAATCTGCACACGATATGATGGATAATATGGGCTGCACATTTGATCATACGATCCATTTTAGGAGCTGCGGGAGCGTGCATCAGATCGTATCCTACTCCAAAATACACAATTTGTACACGATTCATCGTAAGACTCGACGAAAATCGGGCAATCGGCCTGAAATCGTGCAGGTGTATGGCCAGCATAACACAGTCAAACTGCATCTTTACTATGTTTAGGTGTGAATATTCTCACCTGTACATATGATATACGCCTGGTGTAAATACTACTGTGTTTGTGTTGCAGATTTGCTCCTTGCTGCCCCCTCTGGTCTATAGAACCTGGAGGCACCAAGAGATGGGGAGATGGTTACATAGTACCCGGGCCCCTCCTGCCAGGGAGGCGTAGCCATGCTCCCAAGCTGTTGTGGCCATGCCTTGTCAGATCTACATATTCACAATGGGGCATGGTCACACCAAAGCAGACTGTGGCCACACTGCTATAAGCATCTTAGCCCAATATACATTTATATATGTATTTCATTGTGCACCTAATGGAAACATCTGTACAACCAAACACTGGATAGGTTTTTTTAAGTAGAAATTATGCTTCTCTGTGAAAATCTATACTGTTCTAGAAGCTGGGGCAAAAGGTTTTTACTTATTCATTTTCTATAATATCAGGGGAGGGTTTAACAAATCTTTGTTAGCAGCATTTGATAAGTTAATATTGATATTGTGGCTGACTGCTAAACAGAAACTGCCGATGCATTATGTCATGATTGTCACAGGCATGACGACCATGCTCGGGCATAAAGTATCTGATACATACTGTTCTAGTTCTTAAACCAGCCATATCACAACCTACATGATAACATTACTGAGTAATTCATATTGACTAACCTTTTCACAAGAGTGCTCACAGCTGCCTCCATCGATCATGCTATCTAATACTACTTGCATACATTATCTGATTAGTAGCCCGGAGTCTCACATAAGTTTAAGTAGATGACTACCCTAAATCAATGCATCCATGATATGGAAAACTGTCTCAGCTGCATAATGAGTAGGAGAGACTGTGAGAAAGTGATTAACAAGGATCTACCAATATCACATCCAAGGAAAAACAGATATCTGAGGATGTGTAAATGATACAAAACAGACCACTGCGCATTGTGCTTTTGGTAAGATAAAGCATCTGCTTGGCCTCTTTAAACACTGAAAACTGATAGGATTTGCAATGATTTATACATGTGAAGATAAACAATTATTCAGTTACCGTGCAAAAGTTTTAATCCTGTTTAACATACACTTTGCTAAAAATAAATGAATGTTTGTTATTTGCATGTGTGTGTGTCAAATGTAATCATGGGCCTGATTCAGAGGTGGAGGCAGTGCCAATGTTTGCGCAGTTGATCGATTTTTTTTTTTGTCTAGTGTGCATGCATGAAAAGTCTAGGAAACCCTTACTGTGCATGCACGAACCTAGGTGTGCGCTGGTATGCACAGTTGCATACAACATGGCTATGATTAGAGAAGGCATCTGCAATTCATGGGTGTTTCAGGATGGCGACTGGAAGTTGACCTGAAGTGGATGCAAAAATAGAGCATTTCATGGGTGTGTCATGGGAGTGTCATGGGCATGATTTGGCATCCGCCTGCATTATCTTTTGCAGCACCGCAGATACAGTGGCCATATTTTAAGAAAGTTAAAAGGAAGACTCTGCGCTTGCCAAGGACTGCTTGAGGAGTCGATGTTCCGACCGATGATGCGACGATGGTAGAGTGGTCGGATCCACCAGCTGAGCATTGCTTATATATGCGAAGTAGGCAGCGTAGTGTTTGCTCAGTCCGTTGCACGCTACTGCACCGGCATTTGCATGCTTACACAAATGAGAATCCATAAGAAATCGCATCTGTGCATGAATAGCGTCCACCTCTGAGTAAGGCCCCATATTCTCTAAAGTTATACAACAGTACATTAGTTAAAATACAAATAATTGTTCATTAAAACTTTACTCCAACCTTACTTTCATGTTAGCCATTTCATGCACTATTACCATATTCTGAATTGTAAATGATAACACCTGAATTTCATATATTTGCAAATAATTGAAAACTAAATAATAAAAAGTGACAACAAATATATTACCACAGTTTTCTTTACCTTTCATCTAATAAAAGCACCAAATGTTCTAGGTGTATTAATAAAGACTGAAGAACTAACAATCGAATTATATTATATTTAGTGACATAAAACATTACTCATATTTGCCTACATTCCCGGAAGTCGCGGGAGGCTTGTGATTTTTCGAGTATCCCCCTGCACCCCTGGAAGTGTAGGCACTAATCTCGCATCCCGCCCACTTCCTACTGATGTGGGCAGAATGGGGAGAAACTTACCTGAAAACCGCGGTCCGTCATTAGGGGGTGGAGCTTAATGATGAGATTTTATGATAATCACATCATTTGGCTCCACCCCTATTAAAATATGCACGATTTGCGGGGTTTCACCACAAGAGGGCTGTGCCTAGTGTCTCGAATGGTCTGGTCCCACCCCCATCACTGCCCGAGTGCAAGTATCGGCAAGTATGACATTACTATGAACCCTGACTGCAGGGATACAGATAGAGAACTGGTGCACACCTACTTTTAATGTTCTTTTCATGCAAGAATGAAAAAGTACTTTGAAATAACAATGAACATTTAGGAAAACAAGTATTTTCTCATTCATTTGCAGTTATATTCAGAAGTGTGATATACAAGATATTCCACTATGGTTGAACACTTTGATCACTTTCAACTCTTTATCGATTGTAGCATATTTCCACTACATTTTAGTGCACTACACTTCTAGATATTTGCTTGTTGGATGGTTCAGATTCTGGTTGGTGAGACTTATTGCAGTGCTAGATGATACTATCCATAGGCTAACAGTGATCTTACCGTACTTGTGGGAACAGATGTAAAAACAATACACAATGTTTACGTTTTCTCTAATGGTGGTTTCCAGTATTAAGCAAGATTTCACAAAACACATTTGGTTTGTACAGACTTAGGGGCCTATTCATCATACTTTAAAAATCGATGGAGGTAATTAGGTTTAGAACTCGCATACCTACAGCGACGGTAAGTTTGTGTGCCCCCCCCAAACCCCCCTCCCTACTCCCCCCTCCACTCACTTCCCCACGTCCCGCACTTGCCTGCCCACGCAGCAGCCTCCGGCTCCGTCCTGCTGGTATGACAAGTGGTCTCCCAGCACGCCACAGTACAGTTTAGAAAAAAAAAAAGAATTTTTTATTTTAAACTTTATTGTGTTCTGCTGGGAGAACACAGTGTGCGAGCAACCATCGGAGCCAGAGGAGGGACCAGAGCGCCGGAGGGAGCTGCGGGGGACCTGTCCAGCTGACCGCAGGTAAGTCCCACCTGCTATTCACCACCTCACAGTGGCGGATAGTACCTCCATCAAATTCCGAAAATACATAATTTTTGGAATTTGATGCGGCATTGGGCCACAGTGAGTAACATTGCTGCTTTGCAATATGGGATACACCAGTTCTGCTCCAACCAGGGCACTATCTATATGGAGTTTGTTTGTTTTACATGTATATGTCTGTTTTCCATCCACAATCCAAAAATATCTTGCTTGATTACTATTAGTATGTCTGTCTGTTTGGTAGAGAATTTAGACCATAATCTCTACTGGGGCAGAAACTGCTGTAAATGTCATCTCTGTATAGAACTCTGTAATGTGTTGTAGAGTATAAAAACAGGTTAACAAATAAAAAGGATGGAAAGAGAAAAATCACCTGAATGCAGGTCTTTTTTTCCATTCTGCACTATGATCCAGACACACTAGTATTTGGGTTACCAGGTTTTATTAGGTCCAGAGGGGAAGAATAAAAGTAGGGAGAGAAGAGGAGGAAGAGAAAAAAACCTCCAGCAGCATCGGGTACAGTATATATTTAGTAAATACATTTAATCCTGAACTGCTTTTTACCTCTATATGTATGCAAATAAATGGGTTGACATTGGAAGGCACCAGGGCACGTTATTGCACACAGAGGAGAGAGTGCCGGACAATTAGACTATATGTATACTCCACCAGAATACAGTTGAAGGATAAATAAGATGCTACTTATAGTGAACCAGATTCATCATTATTATGTTATTACATGAGTAGTCTACTTTTGTTTTTTTTATGCATTTATATATACATAAAACAATCTACTTGTTGTATAGCAGGATGCTAATTCATCAAGGCATCACTCATAAATGCAAATATTTATACATTTGTCTGTAACTTAATTTTTTTGCTTTACATATATTTGTGTTGTCAAAGTAGTAAAAGTATTACTTATATGGCATAGCCAAGATATAATTTATCTAGTGTTATACATTCTGTTTTTTGTCTAACACAATGCATTAAGTGTTTTCTTGTATCCTGTCTTTCCTGTAGAATCACCGTTAAGGTACTGCTAAACCCTACTGTAAGATTTTCAGATATGAACAAGTAAAGTTTAATAACATCTTACCCTCCCAATACAGACGAAGCTCCATATCCATTTTATAACATATGCTAGTGAGATTTGATGCAGCTCAAAAAGTGGGCATTATGGCTTGTCACCAGCGTTTCAGTAACTAATATATTGTAGCACACCACAGTCCCCAGACAAATATGGGGATGCTGTGGTTGTGCTATTTCTCTAGCGCTGAAAACTGAAAGTATTCAGAACTTGACTACGGTAACTAATGCTTTCTTATTATGATAGCCCACTTCTGCCTATGGGAAGAGGGTACGGAGTGTGAAGAGGGATTTATTTGGATCCCTCAGCTTCCTTTGGCCCTCTCAGTGTGCATGTGCAGTAGTGCTGTAGGCTTTGCCAGGACTGAATCAGTATGTAATAAATAGCCCGACAGCAGGAGATCCTGACGCCGGTTAGTAAGTACCCTAACCCTCCCCTCTCCTCCCCCAACACTAACCTTCCCTTAGGGGTGCCTAACCCTAAAACTCCTGGGGTGGTGCCTAACCCCGAAGTCCCCCCAGGGGTGCCTAAACCTAACCCCCCTCCTTCCCGCACCCTAAAACTAACCCTCCTGGGGGGTGCCTAACCTACCCCCGAGGGTGCCTATCCCTAACCCTCCCCCCTAGGGGTGCCTAACTCTAACTTTCGCCCCCAAAACCTAGCCCCGCTACACCCTAAACCTAACCCTCCCCCTCACCACAAAACATTAGGTTTTGAGACATTTATCACTAAATTGATTAATAATCATTGACTGCTCTTCAATTGGAGAACAACCTACCCATAAACATGGCAACCTGTTGCAGAGAGGTGAAAGTCAGTATGATGGATAATTTTTAGTTAAATATAACTAATTGCAGGTACAGTGGCTAGAAAAGGAGAAAAGATACACACTTTGTTTTTTTTTACCTTTTGCTGTGTTACAACATGGAACCATAATGGATTTTATTGAAATGTATTCCCACAAATCAACACAAAGTACTCAATAATATGCAAACAAAATTAATCCTTGAGGGGAAAATACTAAGGCTAGGGGTGAGCGGGTTTGGATTTCTGAAATCCGATCCGAGGCCGATCCGAGTCAGGCTCGACTTTTCCCACCTGACTCGGATCTGAAATCGAGGCAAAACGTCATCATCCCGCCTTCTGGGTCTCGCGTCATTTTTTCACTCGGCTGTGGACAGTGAAGAGGGAGGGTGGGAGTTAGGGCTGGCTGGGCTCTGTAGTGTAGTGTAGTGCATTGTAGTGTTGTGCTGCGCTGTGCTGCTGTTGTCCATAGTGGCTGTGTCCACTCCTCCAAAGTCCATAGGGGCTGGCTGTGTTGTGCTGTGCTGCTGTTGTCCATAGGGGCTGTGTCCACTCCTCCAAAGTCCATAGGGGCTGGCTGTGTTGTTCTGTGCTGCTGTTGTCCATAGGGACTGTGTCCACTCCTCCAAAGTCCATAGGGGTTGGCTGGACTGTGTTGTGCAGTCAGTTGTCCATAGGGGCTGTGTCCACTCCAAGGTCCTGTGCAGTGTCCCAGTCCTAAAGGGGTGCTGTAGTGTTGTCCAGGGGGTGCTCTGTCCATCAGGGGTGCTCCCCCCAAGTGCAAAAAATAAATAAATATTTTTTCTGTATTTGTGAATTGTGTGCGCAGTAGCCGCACGTGCATCAACAAAGTAGCACCAAGCGTGCGCCTGTGTCATAAGTAAAGGGCCAGCTGGCTCGTCCGTTAAAGGGTGCTGTAACCCCCAAAGTGCACTCCAAATAATATTTTTTTTTTCTGTGTTTGTGAATTGTGTGCGCAGTAGCCGCACGTGCATCAACAAAGTAGTGCCAAGCGTGCGCCTGTGTCATAAGTAAAGGGCCGGCTGGCTTGACCGTTAAAGGGTGCTGTAACCCCCAAAGTGCACTCCAAAAAAAAATATATATATTTTTTTGTTTGTGAATTGTGTGCGCAGTAGCCGCACGTGCATCAACAAAGTAGCGCCAAGCGTGCGTCTGTCTGTTAAAGGGTGGTGTAACCCTCAAAGTGCGCTCCACAAAAAATAAAATATTCTTTTTTTTCTGTCTTTGTGAATTGTGTGGGCTGTAGCCGCACCTGCATCCTCAAAGCAGCAGCGACAAGCGTGTGTCTGTCTGTTAAAGGGTGGTGTAACCCCCAAAGTGCGCTCCAACCAAAATAAAATAATCTTTTTTTCTGTCTTTGTGTGTGAAATGTATGCTCAGTAGCCGCACTTGCATCCTCAAAGCAGCAGCGACAAGCGTGCGTCTGTCTGTTAAAGGGTGGTGTAACCCTCAAAGTGCGCTCCACAAAAAATAAAATATTCTTTTTTTTCTGTCTTTGTGAATTGTGTGGGCTGTAGCCGCACCTGCATCCTCAAAGCAGCAGCGACAAGCGTGCGTCTGTCTGTTAAAGGATTACATCGGTGACAGCATCCAAGTAGGCATGTCAGACAGTCCGTACCTGTACTGGCAGGAAAAAGAGGCAATTTGGAGGCCCCTGTACAAACCGGCTCTATTTTACCTGAGTTGCCCCTCCTCCAGTGTGTACTCCGAAAGAGTGTTTAGTGCAGCTGGGAACCTTGTCAGCGAAAGGCGTAGGAGGTTGCTTCCACAAAATGTGGAGAAGATGATGTTCATAAAAATGAATTATGAACTCTTCCAGGGAGACCAGCCTCCAGAACGTACAGAGGGACCTGTGGTTGTGGATTCCAGCGGGGATGAATTAATACTCTGTAAGGATGAGGATGTACACAACACTGAAGAGGGTGAGGAATCGGTGGATGAGGAGGATGAGGACGACATCTTGCCTCCGTAGACCCAGTTTGTGCAGGGACAGATTAATTGCCAGCTTGTTTTGTGGGGGCCCAAACGAACCAATCATTTCAGCCACAGTCATGTGGCAGACCCTGGCGCTGAAATGATTGGTTTGTTAAAGTGTGCATGTCCTGTTTATACAACATAAGGGTGGGTCGGAGGACCCAAGGACAATTCCATCTTGCACCTCTTTTTTTTCTTTGCATTATGTACTGTTTGGGACCTAGTTTTTCAAACTGCCATTCTGTCTGCCACTGCAGTGTCACTCCTAGATGGGCCACGTGTTTGTGCCGCCCACTCGTGTCGCTTAGCATAGTCATCCAGCTACCTCGGTGCAACCTTTTGGACATAAAAACACTATTGTGAGGTGTGAGGTGTTCAGAATAGACTGGAAATGAGTGGAAATTAAGGTTATTGAGGTTAATAATAGCATAGGAGCAGAAAAACCCACAAATTCGGTGATTTTAGCTGTTTTTATGCTTTTTTTAAAAAAAATACAGATCCAAAACACAAAACCCAGAACCCAAAACACGGAAGGGTGGTTTTCGCAAAACCAATCCAGATCCAAAACACGAAGAAAGATCCAGATCCAAAACCAAAACACGAAAAGTGGCCAGTGCACACCCCTAACTAAGGCCCCTATTTACTACAATTCGCATTTCAAATGCCGTTGTAATGTGATAATTTTGCCTAAATTTGCATTGTGATTTTAGGAACTATCACAAGAATGTATTGACATTCTCAAGCAGGGACAGACCTTACGAGAAAACTCTGTCCCTGCAAATGCGCCGATGCCGGAAATGTGATCGGCTTACTAAACAAATACGAATTAAAGGGCTTGGGGTAATTTTTCACGAAAACACCTGTTTTCACATTATTTTAGTAAAAAAAAGGCTGATAAATAGAGCTTTAAATCAATCACTTATTTTCAGGTTTATTTTGTTCCTATTTACTTTTGACAAATGTTATTTTTAATTTTTTTTAGTACATTATCCAGCACTTTGTGGTGATCAGTTGGAATAAATTTAAACGAAATCCATCATGTAAAACAGCAACATTTTAAAAAGCTTAAGGAGTGTAAATAACTTTTAAAGCCCCTGTACTTATATCAGCTTAGCTGTGCACAACCTTTGCTATAAGTTCAAGTTGGATGGTGAATTTACTTAATCTTTATGATAATGTTATTACCCTTTAATAAGGCATTCTTACAAATGTGTGTTCTGAATGCAAATACTACTATGAGAGCACTATTTTATTGTATTTCAGTAGACATGTTAACACAACTTGTGATAAAAATACAAATCCCAAGCAACCATTATACTGTTAGCGACTTTAGATGCAGCTGCGATGTGTTGCATTAAGATATAGGTACGAAAATCAGAGGATCACTACCCGTGGCAAACCGTCTAAGTTGCGCCATATGTGAATGAGGACACATCTGTAATTGCCTCCTTTTAATAGTTAACTGGTTCCTAAACTAAACCTGTTCCAACATGAACCACTTTGATAGGAGAACAGGGGGAGTGGAGGCCTCACAGTGTTGGGGTGGCGGAGGAGGGTATATCTACAGCAATAACAACTATGCGATGAGTGTATATTGCGATGTACCACTGGCCACTGTACAGCATTGTGGAAAGTGTTGATGCTTTTTATTTAAAATATAATGATAATTTTATAATTTAATATATAATACACTGATGTCTTAATAAGTCTAAATGACACCACATGGCTCTTTTTATAATTAATTGACCAACTCATCCAGACCGTAAAGACAGCTCAGTAAATATATCATAGTAAATCAGGCAGTTACTTTAATTCTATAAATCCTAATTACCAGGTCATTACAGTTTTGGATTATTCAGATATCCTATAGTTACTTTATAGTTGAATGAACTCAGATCTATATTTATAAGAAGCTTATAAAACCTAATTGGGTGGCAAAGTGGTTAGCATTGATGACTCAGATTACTTTGTCAATTAGGTCAATGCCAACCTTGGCATCAACTGTGCAGAGTATGTAAGTTCTTCCCATGTTTGTGTCGGTGTCCTTCAGGTGCTCTGCCTTCCTCCCACAGGCCAAATGCATACTTTTCTGACAGCTCCTGCTTAAAACCCAAAAAGCCAGAAGGATCTTGTGGGCCCGCTTTAACAGACTGTATTCATAATTAAAAAAATCAAGATAAAGCAAGTTTTTGCCCTTCTGCTCCGCGGGAGGTTTCTGTCCTCCCTGAGACCGACTTGCTACAGTAGGTTATTTACTTGCTGAAAAAATAGTTGTAGTGTATGTGTTTGCATGAAATTTAGTCTGTAAGCTCCAATGAGGCAAGCACTAATATGAATGGTTCAGTAAATAAACAATGATAAAAGAATAATAATAAAATAACACGTTGGCATTATAATTTTTATTCACATTGTTTTAGTGTTCGCCAATTAATGGCCTAACTGGCACGGTAGCATGGAATGCGACCACAGCCACCTGGTCTTGTGCTGATACAATCGCATCCCATGCAACCATGACGTCTTTCTCCATCCACCAACTGCAACTGAGGAATCCTCCTGCTCCCCATGCACCCCGACAGCGATACAGTGATCTATGACCACTAACATCTTTTTTTACCCCCTGAGCACTGTTAGGCTGATCTCTGTAAGTGCAAAGATCAGCTGCAGCAGAGCGGACTGATGACCAGTCCCGCATGAGACACACCCTGCTGGAGGGGGAGGTAAGTTCCACTGGGTGTGGATAATGCCCTTTGGAGGATTTACAGGCACTGGGGGAAAGGGGGGTAGTGCCCCATAAAGAAGTATCGATCATGGGCAAAGGAGGGATGTAAAAATGGCACTGGGGAGGGGGTAATAGTGACACATGGGGTGCCGGGGGTTATACTGCTGGTGATCTATCACCACTAGGGAGGTAGGAGTGTAATGTTACTGGGGGTCTATTGCCACTGGGGGCCTTTATGCCACTGGGGGTGGGGGGTAATATTGCCATGGGAGCCTATAGTCATGGTGGAGGGGTGTTGTAAGACACTCCCTAGGCATATTTTGTTATACAAAAATTAAATATATTTTAGAAATGTTTTTAACTTAATTAAATGGAAAAAATAAACCACAATTTAAGTTTCAGTTAAGTTGTTAAACAATATATTGTACGGATAAGAAAGATCAAATGCCAAATACACTTTACTCAATGTACTTTACTCAAATGTACTTTACTCAATGTACTTTACTCAAAGTCTGCAACAGGAAAATATGGTTTAAGAATAGGTTAAAGAAAGATACAAATATTAGTTTTTTGTCGCCCAGGCCAAATTTGAAAATGGAGCCCCCTCCCCCCCCCACTATGTGCATGCGCGCAGCAAAAAATGGGCGTGGTCACAAGGGGCGTGGCCACTGAAAAATGGGGCGTGTCAACATGGCACACACCCTTCCCTTTTCTTGTCACTGGGAACATTTTGCCATTTGCACCTTAATGCAGTGCCCCTTATACAGTCCCCCCTATGCAGTGCCCCTAGTAGTGGTTCCCCTTATATAGTACCCCCAGTATACAATGCCCCCAGTAGTGGTCCCTCTTATGGAGGCCCCCAGTAGTGCCCCTTATACAGTACCCCCAGTAGTGGTCCCCCTTATGCAGCCCCCGATTATTCACCTTATACAGGCCCCCAGTAGAGAGCCCCCATATGCAGTGCCCCTTACACAGTTCGCCCTGTAGTAGTCCCCCTTATGCAGCCCGCCATTAGTTCCCCTTATACATTTCCCCCAGTAGTGATCCCCCATATGTAGCCCCCCAGTAGTGCCCCTTATACAGTGCCCCCAGTAGTTGTCCCCCTTATGCAGGCCCCCAGTAGTTGTCCCCCCTATGCAGTGCTCACTGTAGTGGTTCTCCCTTTTCAGTGCCCCCTGTAGTGGTTCCCTCTGTGCAGTGCCCCCAGTAGTAAGCCCCTTATATAGTGCCCCAGTAGGAGTCCCCCTTGATGCAGTGCAGCCAATAGTAGTGGTCCCCCCCAATGCAGTGCCCCCAGTAGTAGTCCCCCCTACACAGTGCCCTTTATAGTGGCCCCAGTAGGAGTCCCACGTAACGCAGTGCCCCCTGTAGTATCCCCCCTCAGTAGTAGCCCCCAGTAGTGGTCCCGTGCCCCCCCTCGAAGCAGTGCCCCCAGTAGTAGTCCCCTCCTTAGTAATAGTCCCCCCCCCCTGTAGTAGACCCCAGCTGGCGGCGATGTGTGTGTCAGCACAGCCTGAACCTGCCTGCCTGCCACCCTCCTCCTGGCGCTATTGGGCAAGCGCTCAGGGGGAGGGAAGGGGCTCAGCTGTGCAGCACAGCACCGGCGCTGGGAAGCCTAGCGCCGGTTCTGTGTACATGTGTAGTGCTGACCGCACACACACTGTGGTCGGCACTACACTAGCTAACTAGGACGGGCTGGTATCGTGGCCGTCGGCGGCACACAAACACACACCACGGCGCCCAGGGCACGTGCCCCGCTCGCCTTGCCCTAGTTACGCCACTGTTGTGCACCATCACTAAACATTGTGTACTCAACTTGGGTGGATGCATTCATTTTGTCAACAGTGTTACTGTTGGATTCAAATATTATCTTTGTCTGTTTACTACCTTTAGAAATAAAGATATTTTAGAAAAAAAAGATTAAAATGTTATTTAAAGCATTTCAACTTGAAATATGCTGTTAAAGCAGTGTTAAAGCTGTTAAGTTCTACTGCTGACACGTTAAAATGCTTTTAAGACGCATTTTAACCTTGTCGACTTTGTGGTGCCTGCATAGTGCTGCTGACAGTAACATTCTGAACAATGTCACTGTTGATGTATGTGTTCCCTCAGTGGTACTAAAGGAATTAAGACTTAGCTGGGCTCACAAAAGTCAGGATCTGGTGACGTTTTGGGCATGTGGGGCCATTTTCATTAATGCTGGCCATACACCTACACGACCAGCATAAGATCTGATTCATCATACGAATTCCCTACGATTCCCCAGAGCTCCCTGGCAGTCCCGGCAGCATGTTTGTTGTTTTTCTTAGCACACGATCTGTCATAAGATCGATCCTGTGTTTCACAGGCTCATAAGGGAAACAGTCATTGAAATGAGTTGAATTGCTGCACGATGGATCGCATGAACAAAATAAACAGCACGATCTGCACACAATACGATGGACAAGATGTGCTGCACATCTGATCATAAGATCCGATTATAGGAGCTGTGGGAGCGCGCATTGGATCTTACTAAAATAATACACAATTTTCACAAGATCCATCTTATGACTCATCGAAAAACGGGCAATCGGCCTGAAATTGTGCAGGTGTATGGCCAGCTATACAGTAAGTAACTAAATACATCTGGATAGTTAGATTTTTTTTTTTAAATAAATAAAAGAAATACACCTGTCTGTGAGAGCTCCCGCAGTCGGTTAGTGCATTCCCAAACAAGAATGAAGACGAAATAACATTAAACAAATCTGAGAAAAGATTATGAAATTGCAACCAGTCAGAGAAAGTATTTAAGAATATTTCAAATAATTTGAATATCTAGCAGAGCTGTGTCAAGTCATCATAAAGAAATATAGAGAATTTGAAACAGCTGTGAAATTGTCCAGAAAAGAGGTCTTCCAAAAGTAAGCATTGTGCAAAAGGGTACTTTTTAGGGAGGGCAACAAGCCTATGGCAACTCTCAAAGTATTACATTCTTTCTCAAAAATGGGAGAAACTATCTATGGTACAACAAAAGTACTACAAAATTTTCTCCTGATGTGGATCGCAACATGCCAGAAAGCATGTGGCAATCCACATACCAATTTGGATGACGATTCTATGGTCTGAAGAGACCAAGATCAAAGTGTTTAGACTCAATGTTAGGCACTATGTTTGGCATAAGCCTAACATTGTGCATTATTCCAAGAATGCCATCCCCTACCATAGTTACAGGAGCATAACGATATGGGTATGCATCCACATGTCATGTACTGGAAAACTTGTCAAAATAGAAGTGATAAAGGGATGCAGCAAAGATAGACAAACCCGCAGCAATAGAGCTATGAATTGTAAGAGAATGTATATTCCAGCAGAACAGTGACCAAGGCATACATCAAAAGTCATATTAGAATGACTTAAATACAAAAAAATAAAATCAATGTCCTGGAGTCGCCCAGTGAAAGCCCATCTGTGGAAAGATTTAAAAATTGCTGTTCACCAACAGTGCATCCAAGCTGTAGAGCAAGAGGAGGACTGAAAAATATTACCTTGTCCAGATGTGCAAAGCTGGTGATGTGAACAACTAATTGTAGCTAAAGGTGCTTCTACCAAATAATTAATCAAGCAAATACTTGTGTAATCTCTTATAGTCTGTTTTTATTTGTAATTTAGAAAAACCTTTAGTTAGTTTTGTTTTTTTGTACAACATACATACTATAATGCAGAGTTCTGCCTCTCTGAATCAGTTTTCAGTTGAGCATTGTTCCAGTGATAGGGTCCAAATCAATTGGTTCCTCCCTCTCTTACAGGTCCCTTATGATGTCATTGCTAGCGCAATAGCAGCTGCAATCTTTCAATAACAGTAATTATTGTCAAGCTACAGTTTGGCATTTCAAAGTGTGATGTTTCTAAATACTACGTTGTGTGAAATGGATTTTTTTTTTTCCATTGTTTCCTTATTTGTTTATTATTTGTAAGTTTTATTCTTAGTAAATTATTAATTATTGCTACTGTTATTTTAACGTATAATTTTATATTCGAAACATACTGTTGTATATCATTACATTACTGGGTGATGAAATATTTCCCAGCATTGTTTCCTACAGTACTTGTTAAAGTAAGGTTAAAAGAAAAAAAAAGGTTTTTCTTTTATTGAAGCATGGATTCATAAGTCAATTACACAATACATTTATAAGCAATTGGAGAAGTAAAATGATGACAGCGCAACACCTGGGCCCATTATCGTTTTACCATGGGACATGCCCAGAGACTGTGTACCAGAATCACAATAAATGAATAAACTTGTCAGCAGTAAATATGAGTAAACATAAACCTGAATTCCCCCTAAAAAAAGGGTTTGGAGTGAAGTAAAAGAACCACAACCTAATTCAAGTTTCTCCTGGATCGAGTGGGAAAGAATGTGAATGAAGTTCTCTCATGTCTCAAAAAACACTGCCTGTACATCTCGTTCTGTAACGAGGCCTCCAAACAAATCATACTAAATAGAAGAGCTTCGCTAAAAAGAGCAAAAAGGAGGATGGGGGTCATAAATTATATCTCCAAATGCAATCTATAATTTTTTTGGCCGTAACTGAAAAAAAATCTTATCGGTATAATGTGATCCTTTTAAATCTGGAGAACAGAGCCATTTATCAACGTGTTGCTGCAATCCTGTACTGTAGAAAGGTCTAATCCATTGTGAGGGGGAGACACAGCAAGAGAGGATCATCTAAATTATATGCTTATCTTCCTTCCAAGTATGTGACATTTACAATGCTGAAACCATTTAATTTTAAAAATCATTCCTGCACAGAATACACAAGAGGAATTCCAGCTTACACATTCTCAAACGAAAGCGGCCACATTCTTCACATATATCTAGTGTTGGTATGATACATAACTACCACAATTATATATTACATTTACAGCCTTGATTAATTTTTTCCCTAATGTAACTTACTAGTGGATGTACCCTGTTTCACCCGTGTAGACTTTAGATCTTTACTGTTTCCATCTCCATCTCACCACTCCAGTAACACATTAATTCTTCACCTCTATAGTAATGCATCCCCTCCCTCTGTGATATAGTAAGACATTACCCTCCCTCATCTGTGTACTAACACATTCCACTCCCTCCCTCATAGATAGATGGATAGATAGATAGATAGATAGATAGATAGATAGATAGATAGATAGATAGATAGATAATTTGCTAAGTGTGATTGAAAAAAACATTCTCATTCAAGGTATAATTCTAGATTTAGTAAAGTTTATCTGTTTTGTAGGTAGTGTACTCATTTCAAATATAGAAACGTATAATGGAACATTATGAAGAAAGAAAAACAGCTGAAGTAACTGTATTCTTAATACATTTCATTAGAAAACGTGCAAAACTTTTTATCACATTTACAGTTTAGTTCTGCAGCCCATTTATGTCATTGTGTTGGCTTCCTGTTACCTGTGAGGAGGTTGCCAGCAAGCAGGCTAAGTATCTGGCTAGCGACATACTGTATACCACTGCGCTCTGAGGAGGACTTGACAAGGCTAACTACAACATTTGTTTGCTCTGCATCCATTCTACACAGGCAAACACAGGAGCATTTTTAGGTGACTGAAATTCTTTTTCTAGGTCAGATTTACTGATGAAAATATGAAGAAAAACTATTGCACCACCACAGAAAGCATTAAGCAAGCAATGGTTCTCATGAGTTTACATCTAAGGGTAGACACAATTATGTGCGAGGCAGTTTGCCCTGTGAGTAAGTGCAGCTATATGCGCCACTTATGGTAGATGCATATTTACAGATTTTTAATTGTAGTCTCATAGGGCAGAGTACTTAAAAATGTGAGTCCTGGGTGAGCTGAGATTGAGGCTAGATGAAGTGCCGTTGCTGGTGCATTCATGCAGTTGGAAGGGCAATTCACCCCCTCGTACTGAATTCAATCAACCCCATAATATTAGCTATATAATAGTTGCGACAGCAGTCAGTCTGTGACCAGGTCCTGGCCAGGTCAGGGTCCTGGGCTGGACACACTATAAGACATGGCTTGCTATCACTTTATCCTAAAAGTGCTCTAACATGATGCTGTGAACATAACCTTTCTAGACTTATCAGAAATCCTCCTCATGTGATCATGGATAAGCTCCAGTAATGACAGTTGCTTGAGATAATATTTTGAGTAATGCAGGTCACCTTAATCCTCTAATTATAAGTAGATGTGTCCAGTCTAAATCCAGAAGTGTTATTATAACAGCAACAGGTCAGAAAGCATCATTGTGCATGTGTCCCTGTCAGAAGTAATATATAAATGTTCAGAATCAGAAATTATTAATTGCAAACATTCAGTTAGAAATTATTAAATATTTATTAATACTTATATAGCGCCAGCAAATTTTCATTGCACTTACTTTACATTTGGGAACAAAACAGTAATAATATGAGACTGGATAATAATAGAAATATCAGATATAGCTGGCCAACTCCTATGTAAAGAGACCTAATTCACACAAAGGGTAAGCTACAGATATGTCCTAATACACTATTGTCACAGTAGCGCCAAACAGCCCTTCTCGGCGCGTCAGGTCCCGTGCAACTTGGCATGCGCCAAGCATCTTTTTCGTGTATCTTAGTTGCAAGACTATAGGACAAAACTGCTTAACGAGACTGCACTGAATATTTTGATATACAGCACTTGTATATCTGTGTTCGAATGAGTCTGACTCTGTACACAAAGTGCTATGATGCAGCTATCGCTGCTTTTTCTCACACCGAGTTCCGTTGTACTTCATCTGCGACTTTGTACGTATTTAAAACTAATTCCTGTGCAGTTAAAGCCACAGCCTGGTGTCTCTGGTACTTGTCTCTTGTCGTGTTTTGCTGCGTTTGCAGTACGAATAAGGCACAAATTTAAAGAAAAAGTCGCTATGCTACGCCGTTTGGCGAGTCTCACTCATGCCAGGTGCCTCGCATTGCATGGTGTATTGAGGGTAGGTGTATGAGGACACATTTGTGTGCCTGAGAGTATAAAGTGGAGTGTGGGAGATCTCTTGAGCAGTTGTATATGATGCATGCTGATTCTATGCCTTTTGTAAAATGAAGGGAGCAAAGGAAAACTAGGTTTGTTATACAATGTTAAAGAATCAGATGTTTCAAGTTCTTTTCAAGAAGAGTAAATATAACTAGATGACAACTAGACCACACATACAGCAACAACTTATTTTTTTTCAATACAAATTTGATTTCATATAACCAGTCTTTTAATATTTTTAGGATTTGGATTTGGTGTTGCAAAAAAATAGAAAACCACACCGAGATAATTAAAATAACCGAAACCTAGAGAGCACAATAAGCATATTGCAGGGATGGAGCAGACATTTTGGGAAATAACTTCCATGGGTTATATATTCCACCCACAAAGGTACCAAATGAGGCAGCCGTCTTGGGCGCACTACGTAGGATTACCCTGGGTGGAATAGGTTACGCCTAGAAGAGATGACACAAAATGGGTGTTTGCAGCATCCTGATGCAAGGAGTAGTGCCCGTAATAGATACGGGCCCTTAGTTATTCTGTTTTTTGCTACAGTTTTCTGAACAGAATTTCCTTCCAAATAACATAGATTGATTTTTTTGAATTGTCTATTGAAATGTGTTTATATAATAGCATAGACAAAGATGTTCCTATTGAAATTATATATATAATCAAATGTCCTGGCTTACTGACTCACTGGCAGACTGATTGACTGATCAAGGCCCAGCCCAAACCCCTGGACCTAGAAACATGAGAATCGAGGAGTATATTCCTTCAATTACGTAGGTGCCCACTAAGAAGGGATTTTTCAAAATTCAACTCCTAAGGGGGTAAAAAGGGCTAAAATGTTTCCTCCCCCTGGCAATGTCCTGCCTGACTGTCTCATTGTGGCTGCTGCACAGTTCAATATTAAAACACCAACTGTCATCCCAAGTGCCCAAACATCACTGGCACTTGGTGTGGCTCCCCTATTTGAATAGTGAGGGAGGGGAATCTGGCCCTGATTCAGAGCCGGACGCTCTGACAGAGCGCTCGCTCTGAATCAGGGATGTCCTTCTTAATTTTTAGAGCGGCCTCCTGGCCGCTCGTATAGCTGTGGGTGACCACCCACAGCTATAGCGAGTGGCCAGGAAGATGGTTGCGATGGTCAAGACCATCACGACCATCGGGCTTGCGACGAGACCCTTGTGGTAGGGTCTTGTTGCTGCAAGCCCTGGAGTGCTTCGGCTCTATTAGAGCCGAAAGCACTCCCACTGACATCACTTGTGATGTCAGTGGGGCCGGCCCCAGACAGTAGGCGTTCCCATGGGAACGCCTCCGTCTGGGCAGCCACACCCCCAGCACGCCCACCAAAGGGGGCGTGCTGTCACTCACCATCGACAGCACGCCCTCTTTGGTACGAGACCTGGAGCGATGGCTTGCCCGTTGCTATACGGGTCTCGCGCATGCGCACAATGGAGCCGGCTCCGTCGTGCACATGCGCACTGGGCCAACATCGACCCTTTTGCGAGCGCTCGCGAGCGGGTCTGAATCAGGCCCTCTGTTACTACAGAGGTGAGAGAGGAAAATGTGTTACAACAGCAGTGAGAGGGAAACATGTTACTATAGAGGTGAAGGATGGGAATGTGTTAATACACAGATGAGGGTGTTACTAAACAGGTATGGGAGGGGAATGTGTTACTTCACAGGTGAGGGAGGGGAATGTATTACTACAGGGGTTAGCGAGGTTAATGTGTTAATACAGAGGTGAGGGAGGGGAATAAGTTACTACAAGTGTATGTGAGGGTAAGGGTAATGTGTTACTACAGGTGTGAGGGAGGGATTGTATTTCTACATATGTAAGGGGGGAATGTCGAATGTGTTACAACATGGGTGAGGAAGGGAAATATATTACTACAGAACTGAGCGAAGATAATGTGATACTACTGAGGTGAGGTAGTGGAATGTGTTAGTACACACAGGTAAGGAAGGGTAATGTCTGGTGAGATGGAGATGGAAACAGTAAATATCTAAGTCTACCCGGGTGAAACCAGGTACATCAGCTAGTTCTCTATAAGCCTCGTAAGGTGAATATAATACCTGTGTACCCTGCATCAACTACTTATTGCATAACTATGCAGCCCAATATTACAGATAAGAGATGAAAGTAATAGTTATTGTGAACCCATGCTCATTTTTGTGAATTGGTGGTGTTGAATTCTCCAGTAGTATGAAGAAAGTTTTATAGTGCAAAATAGCCAATTTTGACATGCAGTATTTACCATGCATGATGAATTATGGTTAAAAACCTTGTGTCTGGGTATAGTATTATGTTGCTTGTGCTCTGTTAAAAATGCTTCACTGGACTATGAAACATTGATTGGCTTGGTTACTGGAGACTGGGGCACTTTGAGGCCCCATGGGTTCTCCTCCCTCTCATATCCTCACCATACTTGCCTACTTTTGAAAAAGTATTTCAGGGAAATTGTGAAAGCAACACTTACCAGCGCAGCGGTAAAGTGGACCTGGTATATCTAAGAGGTGTGACATAAAATGTACTTACATCAAAATGCAAACAAGCACCAAAGCAGTTAGTAAGATCTATTTGTTGATGAAACACACTGATACTTTTCAGGGCTTGCTCATGTATTGTGTTTTACAAGGGGTTCCATATAAGTGGCCAAGAGAAACCATATATGAATTGCATGTAGCCATAGAGATCATTGTGCCTTATAACCAATGCAGGGAAATGGCACTGATTATACAATTTGAATGTATTGTGGCAAAGAGGGTACTTTGCCACGTTCTAATGTACAGAACAGGATTCGCTCCCTAGGACAAGGAGAAGACAGGGTTAAGAATCCTGCTGTCTCCTACAGCAAAGGTCTTACACACAGCTGCACTACCTGGATGTGATTGATTGGTGTGTGTGTGTAGGTATAAAGGATTGTGGGATCCAGTAGGCAGGGCTTCAGACACTATCAGCCGGACAATAGAGAGGGCTGGTGTGGCATACTGTAGCTAGTGTTAGGAAGCCATCACAGATATTCAAATGTGATGTTATAACATTTGTGAGGAATAAAAGCCATCTGACATAACCAACCTGTGTGAAGAGTCGTTCCTTTGCAAACAGTTTCCTACAGTATATATCTCTGATTTCTTTTTTTTCTCCAAGTATATAACAGCTACATAATTGGGGTAATGTACAGTAGGGACTTTGCTAGTCTCTTAACCACTTAACTGATGATTTAATTCCCAGAAAACCACCCAGAAATTGTTGTTTTTTGAAAATTGTTTAATAAAGCTTAAAAATATTTTTTAATAATATATTTAAATATTTGATTGAAATTTTTTTTATCTAGGGGTGTTTAGCAACCCCCCCCCATCCCTCCATAACTGCCTACCCCCTATGGGCAATAGACCCCCCCCAGGGGTCATAAAACCTAATAAAAATCCCCCCACACCCCATTAATAGTAAACAAATCCCTGTTTTCTAAACCAACCCCCCGTAAAAAGACCCTTTTTTTTGCCCCATCTACCTCCTCCCCTGTGACTAATATCATTTGTTTTTTATTATTTTACCCCCCTTCCAGAGTCATATTACTCTTTATTAGTGCCCCCTTTCTCCCCCACTGATGTTAGATCTCCGCCTCTGGTTACCCCCCCAACTCCCATATGCAGAGCACAGCTGAGCGTGTGTCAGGGGGAACTGATGATCAGTCACCCCTGCTGAAGCTGATCTCTGCACTTTCAGAGATCAGCCAAAAAGTTTTTGTAGGGGAACCAAGTTCCCCTCCTCGCACTGCGATACCCGGCACGTGCGCCCCGGAGTGCCGTTCTCATGGCATTCTGGGGCGTGATTCCGAAAGTGATATCGGCAGTCACAGACCACCGCATCACTTCCGGGGGAGTTTGAAAATCCGGGGGAAGCGGGCTGGCAGCGCGCTTGCATGTGATGCGACATTGCCAGCTGAGGCAAGTAGTGAGATTGCTAGGGGCATAGTAGGGAGATTGGTACTATTTCAGGGAGTCTTCCTGACAAACAGGGAGAGTTGGCAAGTATGACCCTCCCCCTTCTTTTAGCAACGCTTAAGTTAGACTATTCTATGACATTGTAATAACGTGTTATAATCTCTGATGTTTGACAGGCCACATTTACGTTTAAATTTTTTCCTGAAAGACTCAATAAAAAGTTATTTAAGAAATGTTTTACTGGATAAAAAAGGAAATATTACATATGTGATTTACTGATATTATTATCAGTTCTGCATTTTTTATTTGATGCCTGTAAAGCATGTGCATTTAGGCATAACAATCAGTCATTCTCATGGGAGCACGACTTGAAAAAAGTTAAAAAGCACTTAAAAAGCACCTGTCTGAGCCAGACCTTTATGATGAATTACTCGAGTTTTCCAAAAATAAAAGTCAGAGCAGTTGAAAGGTAGATGTTTATCATTTAAACTAATTAGTTGTGCAACATTTTATGTTGTTTTAGTTGAAGGAGACATTTCTGTATTATATAAAGTGTAAATCTATTTTCCTAAATTGGCTCCAGGACTTTAGAATTTTAGCATTTAATTTAATGCTAAGGGAAACAGAACATTTTCTAGTTTATTATTTGTCAGACAATTTTTTATGCTGAATTAACTTGTGAAGCATTTTAATGTTGTGAACAAAGCAAAAATACGTCATATATGGTTTCCAAGGCTTATCTTAAAAGGCTGATGTTAGAAAAGAACTACAGCCATGGCCAAAAGTTTTGGTTTTCACAAAGTTTGCTGCTTCAGTGTTTTTAGACTTTTGTCAGATGTTACTATGGTATACTGAAGTAAAATTACAAGCATTGCATAAGTGTCAAAGGCTTTTATTGACAATTACTTTAAGTTTATGTAGAGAGTCAATATTTACAGTGTTGATCCTTCTTTTTGAAGACCTCTGCAATTCGCCCTGGCATGCTATCAATCAACTTCTGGGCCACATACTGACTGATGGCCGCCCATTCTTGCATAATCAATGCTTGGAGTTTGTCAGAATTTGTGGGTTTTTGTTTGTCCATCCACCTCTTGAGGATTCACCACAAGTTCTCAATGGGATTAAGGTCTGAGGAGTTTCCTGGCGATGGACCCAAAATTTTGATGTTTTGTTCCCCGAGCCACTTAGTTATCACTTTTGCCTTATAGTAAGGTGCTCCATCATGCTGGAAAAGGCATTGTTCGTCACCAAACTGTTCTTGGATGGTTGGGAGAGGTTGCTCTTGGAGGATGTTTTGGTACCATTCTTTATTCATGGCTGTGTTCTTGGGCAAAATTGTGAGTGAGCCCACTCCCTTGGCTGAGAAGCAACCCCACACATGAATGATCTCAGGATGCTTTACTGTTGGCATGACGCAGGACTGATGGTAGCGCTCACCTTTCCTTCTCCGGACAAGCGTTTTTCCAGATGCCCCAAACAATCTGAAAGGGGATTCATCAGAGAAAATAACTTTACCCCAGTCCTCAGCAGTCCAATCCCTGTACATTTTGTGGAATATCAGTATGTCCTTGATGTTTTTCCTAGAGAGAAGTGGCTTCTTTACTGCCATTCTTGACACCAGGCCATCCCCCAAAAGTCTTCGCCTCACTGTGTGTGAAGATGCACTCACACCTGCCTGCTGCCATTCCTGAGCAAGCTCTGCACTGGTGGTGCCCCGATCCCGCAGCTGAATCAACTTTAAGAGACGGTACTGGTGCTTGCTGGATGTTCTTGGGCACCCTAAAGCCTTCTTCACAACTATTGAACCTCTTTCCTTGAAGCTCTTGATGATCCGATAAATGGTTGATTTAGGTGCAATCTTACTAACAACAATGTCCTTGCCGGTGAAACCCTTTTTGTGCAAAGCAATGATGACTGCATGTGTTTCCTTGCAGGTAACCATGGTTAACAGAGGAAGAACAATGATTTTAAGCTCCACCCTCATTTTAAAGCTTCCAGTCTGTTATTCTAACTCAATCAGCTTGACAGAGTGATCTCCAGCCTTGTCCTCGTCAACACTCTCACCTGTGGTAATGACAGAATCACTGACATGATGTCAGCTGGTCATTTTCTGGCAGGGCTGAAATGCAGTGGAAATGTTGTTTTTGGGATTAAGGCCTGATTCAGCTTTGGGAACAGAGTGAGAATTAGCACTTAACTGTGTACCTGGACAAACCATGTTGCAATGCAAAGGGTGTAAAATACATAAATTTTTTTGCATGTGGGGTAAATACTGGCTTCTTTTGAATGTAGCCCACAAATACTGCACAGCGTTATTATTACATTGCACTTTAGATGTCAGTTTGGACACCTCCCTCCCAAATCTAAATCTCTCTGCACATTCTGAATCTGCCCCACCTGCAGTACAACATGGTTTCACCAAGATGACCAGTTGAGTGAGATATCTCACTCTATTTCCAAAGCTGAATCAGGCCCTACGTTAATTGTCATGGCAAAGAGGGACTTTGCAATTAATTGCAATTCATTTGATCACTCTTCATGACATTCTGGAGTATATGCAAATTTCCATTATAAAAGCTAAAGCAGCAGACTTTGTGAAAACCAATATTTGTGTCGTTCTCAAAACTTTTGTCCATCACTGTACATAAAACATGTTTAGTCAGTAATGGCATTTTATTATGGCATAGTAATACGCTAAACAAATTCTACTTTTTGGAATTTTTAACAAAGTTTCCGGATTAATCTGACTATATTCATTTGGATTGTTTCCAGTGCATTTTTATGTTATTCACTACTTTTATAATAGTAATTTGTACTAAGGAATCACCCCCTGCCATGAACTTAATCCTCACAGCAGACTCTGGGCAAATACATTTTGAAGAGGTTTTTTACAGGTTGAGTCTCCCGTATCCAAAATTCTTGGGACGAGGGGTATTTTGGATATCAGATTTTTCCGTATTTTGGAATATTTGCATACCATAATGAAATATCTTGGGAATGAGGCACAAATCTAAACACAGAATGCATTTGTTTCATATACTGTGCACCTTATACAAACAATATTTTTCATAATTGTGTGCATCAAGCAAAGTTTGTGTACATACATGAAAGTCACTTATGTTTCATAGATACCTAATACACACAGCCTGAAGTTTTTAGAATTTTTTTTTTCATAATTTTGTGCCTTAAACAAAGTTTGTGTACATTGCACCATCAGAAAGCAAAGGTTTCACTATTTCACTCATGCTAAAAAAAAGTGCTGTATTTTGGAATTTTCCAAATCTTGGAATATTTGGATATGGGATACTCAACCTGTACACGTATCATGGTTTGCCAAGATCTCACCATGGGTTTTTAGGCTATGAGTGTGGATATAGAAATTGATTCAAAAAAAAAAAATCAAATGTACCGCTCCATTTGATGACCAATATTCCCATACTGAGTGCAAGTATATGACCAGTACACAATTAGCAGGACACACTGAAGTGGTCTAGCTCTCGTTATCACTCACACAGCCACCATCCTTTCCTATTCCTCCTTTCCTTACCATCTCTATGAAAAGTCATGTGAAAGCCAATCTCTAACATGAGTAATGCAATACACTAGTCAGCAAATGCTAGTTTAAGGAGCAACAACTCAGTAAATAAAGAGGGTCACCTCTTTGTGACAGGCATGTAGGGGTGTGTGAAGGGGTTGGGTATGAAATCCCGGCTGTGGGGATGCCGCTGTTTAGAATACCGACTGCGGCATCCTGACAGCCAGAATCCTGACATCCATAAGAACGTCTGGTAAGTATTTTCACTACCTCTTCCCTAACCGCTACCCTAACCTTCCCTCCCCATGCCTAAACCTAACCCCCCCTCCCTAGTGCCTAAACCTAACCTCCCCCTCCCTACACCCTAAACCTAAGACCCCCTCCCCGATGCCTAAACCTAACCTCCCCCCTAGTACCTAAATCTAACATCCCCCCCACACCCTAATCCTAACACTCCCTCACCAATGCCTAACCCTCCCCCTAATGCCTAACCCCGCTACCTAACGCTAACCTCCCTCTAACACCCTGATACTTACCTTCGGGATGCCAAAGGTCGGGATACTGGTGCCGGGATTCCGACCTGTCGGGATTTTGACGCCGGTATTTAGAACGTTAGCATCCCGCATGCTGGTATGCCGACTACATCCTGTGTGAAGATCATGTGAAAAATATTACATTAATGGTTGTAAAGCATAATTTTGGAAAGTTAATATGAAACTTTTATACCATGCTGCCATAGTCTTATAGCAGGTAATAACCAACTGAGACACTATCCAGATATTATAAAAGCAAGTATCCTGACAGTACACACTTTCTTCCAATGCACTTTCGAATTGCTTGAATGGTGGATGTAGGCAATGAATTGAAATGTATAAGTAGCTGCTACCAGGGGTGGGCAATAAGTGGCTCTCCAGCTGTTGTTGAACTGCAAATCCCAGCATGCCTTGCAACAGTTTTGACATGGCCAAATAGCAAAACTATGCAGGGCATGCTGGGATCTGTAGTTCTACAACATCTGGGGGGCCGCTTATTGCCCACCCCTATGCTAGACTCACAAGTTTTTCTTCCAGACTGTATCCCTTTCACTTGATGAGATATTGAAGCTGGCCACAGGTCTTAATGGGAGTCCAAGATGTCCTTGAGCTCAAATAGGTGATTGATTGGTAGGGCAACTTGGTGGTGAACATGTTGGTTTCAATTAAGACATACAATGTATGTCTACATTGCATGAAATTATAAAGTTCAAATCATAAATTAAATCAGTAAAGTGTTTTTCTGTGAGCCAAAAAGTGTCTAAAATGACATTTGTCAAGTTTATGAAAATGCCTTCACAGATGATATTTCTGGTCGATAGCCATACTTGTTTATTAACTTGATACAGATATAGAGAAGATAAAATGTTATCCATTTGGACATTGTAGACTTCTTGGACCTTCTGTATTGAGTTGAGTAAAGAGTTTTGAGTATCATGGAGGTTCTAGTGAAGTTTGGAGATAGCTGGTAGAGAGCATCCTGTATAAGAAGCTAGATAAGTATCACAACTCACACTGAGATATGGATGTTGACCGTACTTGTTGGATTTAATACCCACAGGCATGTATGAGTGCTTTTCCAGGAATCCCCACAAGTTGGTTTGGGCTTCGCTGTGCCTGATACGTCAGTTGTCTGCTGTAGGGGGTTTCAGCAAAGGGGCAGCATAGGACAAATCACAGCACTGTTGAGGCTCACAATAGAGTGTTTAGGTCAGAGTAGTGTCACTGGTTTTCTGAAGAAATTCTCTTAGAGAAGGAAATGCATATGGGTGTTCATACTATCTATTTCATTGTGATCCAGCAGTTTAATATTCATCACCTGTCTTTCACGTGGTCTGCTTTGATTGCGGGTACATTTGACGGTTGCAGCATACACAATACTTTCCTAGTAGCCGCACTGTGACAGGTGTAAACAGGTGCAATAGCCATTGGAGCATCTACTATGGCCCTCTGCTAATGTAGCGGCAACAGATCCACAGGGTACAGTTTGCAGGTGCAGTTGCTAGTTACAACAGTCATTGGAACATTTACTGCAGGCCCCTGCTGATCCTGCACCAACAATTCCACGGGGTGAAGGCAAACAATCAGTACAACTCCCAGGTACAGCAGATACCAGAACATCCAGCCCTCCGCTTACCTTAGCACAGATTCACAGGGTGCCGGCTTATGTATATACAAGAACCAGCGCTAAAGGAGATGGACGGTGTGATAAAAAGCACAATAATTTATTAAATTAAAATAGACCACCCAGCTTCTACACTGCTGAAGAAGCTGGGTGGTCTATTTTACCCAGTGAAATGCGTTGAGACCCCCTCTGCACTCCTGTACAACTACTGGACTATCATTTGGACTCTGCTACACTCCTCCTGGACCTTTTGGCAAATACTGGAACTATTCCATGTGGATTCACTTTACAGCCTATAAAGTGTTGCATCTAGGATGCTAAGGACTGTGCTGGTGACTGTGATACCACTTCATGGAAAATAAGTGTTGCCTTCAGAATTTCACTTTATCTATTCGGGACATAGTGGAGGTTGTCCTACGTCCAGTTGTTCATTACACAGGAGCATACATTTATTTTGGTTCTATTGTGAACTTTTTATCTTGCTTATCTTGAGACATCTACCTGTTGATGCTTTTCAATAAATTATTGTGCTAGTTATCACACCATCCATCTCATTTAGCGCTGGTTCTTGTGTGTGTGTATATATAAAATAGAAAAAAATGGGGTACACGCACCAGTCTTCTTAAATAGTAATCTTTATTCAAATGGATAAAAATGCGGCAGGTTGCAAGATCAACGTTTCGGACCTACATTTGGACCTTTGTCAAGATACCAGTACAAGTGATTCAAATCCCCCTTATATACCGACCAAACTCATTAAATGGCTGTATAGCCCCTCTCATGTAGCCTTAGTGACTCACCCCCCATGACAGGCAACGATGTGTTGCAATAATCAGATCATCTTATAAACATATAGATCAATCTACCGAATGGTATGTAAACCACATCTCAGTGTTTATCAAACACACATGCCTGATTGCATAAAAGCGCTGTGACTGTCTCACCATTAAGCGCTGTGGGAGTCCTGATGGCCGCTGCTTGCGTGCGCTCCACTGCCTCTCACTTCCCTCAATTGGAGCGCACGCAAGGCGGTCACCTAGGAGACAATGATACAACTTCCGGGCAACACACGCGGTCACGTGTAGGTTGCTAAGCAACCGATGCTCAAGGACATTAAATTAGCATCTGAGTCAACATCCAAGGCATACATGAGGAATAATAGCTTCAACACTGAAAGGAAACTTAATCCTAAGAATACAATCCAGAATAACCAATATATAGGAAGGGGAACAAAAGGAGGAAAAAACGAACTAAATAAATAGTATCACTCATAAATGCTGCTAACATAAAAGAACATTCATTTTCATATTCACGTGATAAAACATTATCCAAAATGTATAATCATCATAATGCACATACAAAATAGACTAAAGTCCATTTCAAATAGTGCATATTTTGCACCAATGTGTGTTCTAAGGTTTAAAGACTGCATAGTGTTGCCAAATCGACCAGACTTTGAAAAGAAAAAAGTAGGAAAATCAATAGAAAAATAAAAATGAACAAAAATAAAATAAAGAAAGAAATCTGATGGTGCACCCCCAGTGTATATTAATCCAAGAATATTCCTAGCTGGATTGCATCATTGAGGCCACGAGGGTAGATGGTGTCCAGTTTATGTATCCAGAGAGCTTCCTTCCTAAATAATAGCTTGGCACGGTCACCCCCTCTTCTCGGGGTGGGCAGCCAGTCAATAATAATGCATTTTAATGAAGATAAAGTATGATGGGTCTCATGAAAATGTCAGGCAACCGGCTTATCTGACTGTCCCGTAGACAAGGCAGATCTGTTTGAAGATCTGTGGGTAGCCATTCTGTCACGGAATGGGCGGATATTCTTGCCCACATAATAAAGCGAGCACGGGCACATCAAAATATAAATCACATGGTCCGATGTGCATGTGACCCGATGTTGGATAGGGATCTTTCGTCCTGTGTGGGCATGATGAAAGAACTGTCCAACCATCATGCTTCTGAATGTAGTGCAGTTCACACATCGGTAACACCCGGTCTTTAGTGGATTTAACCATGTTGGAGCTTCCTGAGACCTAATCATATCTGGCCTCATAAGTATATCCTTGAGGTTACGACCTCTTTTGAAGCTCATCAACGGCTTCCCTGGTAATCGTCCTTTGAATACAGGATCACTTGTGACCACATGCCAGTGATTGTGTATAGAATTGCGAATTAGTGGCCCTGCTGTATCAAAAGTTGTTGTAATGACAAAAGGAAGTGAGAGGCAGTGGAGCGCATGCGAGCAGCGGCCACAGCGCTTAATGGTGAGACAGTCACAGCGCTTTTATGCAATCAGGTATGTGTGTTTGATAAACACTGAGATGTGGTTTACATACCATTCGGTAGATTGATCTATGTGTTTATAAGATGATCTGATTATTGCAACACATCGCTGCCTGTCATTGGGGGTGAGTCACTAAGGTTACATGGGAGGGGCTATACAGCCATTTAATTGGTTTGGTGGGTACATAAGGGGGATTTGTATCACTTGTTCTGGTATCTTGACAAAGGTCCAAATGTAGAACCGAAACGTTGATCTTGCAACCTGCTGCATTTTTATCCATTTGAATAAAGATTACTATTTAAGAAGACTGGTGAGTGCACCCCATTTTTTTCTATTTTGTGATATGACCAAGATTGGTCATTTTTGGGTTAGCTACCCCAGCGTTTATAAATCATAAGACGTGAGTGTGGACACATCTCTCTCTCTCTCTCTCTCTCTCTCTCTCTCTCTCTCTCTCTCTCTATATATATATATTTATTTATTATTTATTAACAGTTTCTTATATAGAGCAGCATATTCCATTGCGCTTTGCAATTGTAAACATTAATAGAACAAAACTGGGTAATAACAGACAGATATATAGGTAGGAAGGCTCTGCTCGCAAGCTTACAATCTATAGGGAAATAGGCATTGATACACAAGGATAGGTGCTATATATTGCATTTTGGACCAGCCAGAATGCAGTGTTTCTTGGTGGGCTGCATGATCCATTTACACCGGAATGACGGACAAATGTCATGCGGATGTGAGAGAAAGATGATGTGTGTGGACTGTGAAAGGGGATGTAATTACATATGGAGGCTATGAAGGTTATGTGGGTGGTTCTGGAATTTGATAAGCTTGCCAGAAGAGGTGAGTTTTCAGGGATCGCTCGAAGGATTGGAGACTAAAGGAAAGTCGTATTGTGCGTGGTAAGGCATTCCATAGAGTGGTTGCAGCCCGAAGAAAGTCCTGTAACCGTGAATGGGAGCAAGTAATGCGTGGGGATGAGAGACGCAGATCTTGTGCTGAGCGGAGAGGTCGGGTAGGGAGATATTTTGAAATGAGTGAAGAGATGTATGTTGGCGTGGTTTGGTTAATAGCCTTATGTGTAAGTAAGAGTATTTTGTATTGAATACGGTAGAAAACCGGCAACCAATGGAGGGACTGACAGAGCGGGGCAGCAGACGAACGTTTGGCAAGGAAGATAAGCCTTGCAGCTGCATTCATAATTGATTGTAATGGAGATTTTTGGGAAGACCATTTAGGAACTGACTATCCCTTTCATACCACCTGATTTGTGACAGCGCGCTCGCACCCTTTTTATACTTTATCCTTATGTGCTGAGAACTTCAACATCTACTTAGTTTACTGCACTAACATTTATCAGACCGAACTGTATTTTACCTATCACATGTGACAGATTTTTACTATTTTATGATCATTCATTCATCTGAAGTACATTTCTGGAGGAATGCACAATAGTTTCCAAGGTTATTGTTATTATTCATTATTTTTCAAATGACACATTACTATGTTATTTATATAGTGTCATTCTTAAAGCCCCCATACATGGCACGATATATGTGCTATATCGTGCTGTGTATGGGCACTATATCGTACCTGACATTGTGCTGCGAGCTCCCGCGGGATTGTAAATCGCATGCTAGGTCTTCCTGCATGTTCATCTGATCTGGGATGCGATGTATGATCCCATTCAGATGAAGGAGGGGGGAGCCAGCATATCGTGCGGTCTGCGGGGACCGCACGATTGCCAGCAGTGACGGATCGGCAGTTGTCCTACACGGTGCATCGCACCGTGTATGGGCACCTATATTTGTATCTGATAGTACAACTAATTTGTATCAATATATGGTTCTATTTGTGATACATTTTACCTTATACATGTTAGTGTAGCCATTGACACCATTCCATGTATATTGATACAATTCTTTAATTTACGGTTTAATCAAGTGTTTTTAATATTGTGGATTGGAGTTTTTCAGTGACTTGCATTTAGCATTGTCCACGATAGGAGTTTTAGGCACTGAAAATTTGTTCAGAAGAAAGCCAAAGTCTGAACCAACATAGTTACTGGAAACAATACCAGATCAAAACACAGGTAACTTCACTGGGAGTTCTAGCAGGACAGATGCTGGAGATCAGGTAGTGAGCCTAATACTCTGGCACTGAATAGTGCCCAAAGATTTGCTTATATAGGGGAAGATTAAAATTTGGCACCAACGTGACGTCATGTTTTGGTGCGCCTGACCCTTTCAATTTCAAACAGCGGCGCGCACATCCCTTTGGGAACTGCATCCACCAGGAGCAATAGAGCTGCCTGCAGCATCTGCTGAGGAGGTTAGACAGAGCATCCTGCAGCCAGGGTCATAACTAGGGGTGTGCGAATGCGGCCGCAAAGAGTTCAGCGCTCTGTGGGCGGCACCGCCGCTTACCCCACAGCTCCTGCACCTGACTAGCAGGGTGTCTGTAACAACGCTGCCCTTACAGCAGCCCAGAGCATCCTGAGGATGCTCCGGGCATTGCTGTAATCACCTGCTCCCACCATGCCCCCTCCACGTGATGTCATACGGAGGGGGCATGAACTGCTTCGGGCGCCAGAAGCGCTACTGTAGCTATGGCACTGCCTGCAGCAGCTTCCAAAGAAGAGACGTTGAGAAGAGAACTGTTACAGTACCTCTTCTCCAGCCAGTGTGGATAACTTTGAGCATGCGCAGTTCCACTGGGTTAAAAACAATTCAAATAATGTGACTTATCGCCCATGGTATTATTAAACATAGCATAGCTCAAAAAGCTATCATACCTGTATATGATATAAACAAGCCTCATAACGCTACCAGCTTATAGTCACCAAAGAATCTATAAACCCAATGCATTTTGTCTTTTAGGCTAGAGATGTGCCAAAATTAGGACTTCATCAGGGGTATATGTACAAATCCTCACCCTTCTTTGGTGACTGTATGCTATTTGCATTATGAGACATGGACAGGATTTTTTTTTAACCCCTTTTACTCTATGACGGAAAAAGACCTCAGATAAGCTGTTCTAAATATTTTCTTGATGTATGTGTGCATTTTGCTTTTAAGTGTGTAATAAATGTGTTATTTTTGATATACTGCACTCACATTTCAAGTAGTACAATAGATGGCAGGGTGCATAACAAATGATTCAGCAATAAACTTGAACTCATAGATATCAATTAGAGCAAAAAGTGAGCAGTAACCACTTTTTTTTTTTTTTCAAACGTTTGATCACCTCACAATGGTGGTTGAGACAGCCAAGTCAATTAAATACCGACATTTTGGTTAATAGCTAGGACTTTTTTCAAGGCTAACAAAGCAGAGGAGCACCTCAGCATTCAGTATGCAGCGATTAAAGAAGTGAGTGCTCACTTTTTGCTATAATTGAGATATATATATATATATATATATATATATATATTATAGTTTATGACTACAATTTCAATTAGAACGTTGCTTTATTTAAATAAATTTATTTTTTTCTATTACTATCCATACTGAGATTGTGATAGAGAGATGAGAACTATTACCAACGCAGTACATTTGCAATAGTGGAATAATCCTTCCCATGCTTTGCATAGTGAAGGTTTTGCTGGAGTAAACCGAATGCTTTTCTTTAGTGGTACATACCTGAAACCATCCCGATTTGCAAAAGGTTTGGAGGTATTTCCCTGCTGCAGTCACTGAAGGCAAGGGCTAGTACTCCACAGCCATGTCCCCTGTCCCAATTCAGTTGGGAAATACAGTATGTAGGTAGATAGGGAGAAGTTGGGAAATACAGTATGTAGGTAGATAGGGAGAAGTTGTTATCCCTTGAATAGTTTCTTTCCTCAGTTGGGAAATACAGTATGTAGGTAGATAGGGAGAAGTTGTTATCCCTTGAATAGTTTCTTTCCTCAGGCAGTTTTTTGGTTAAATACTTGAGTGTAGGAAAGTCCAATAAGTATTTATTATTATTTTTAAATTAGGATGTTTTGGGGTTTTCTTGTATCATTTTTGTATTGAAACTGTATGGTGAATGGATGTATATCATGTTTTGTTTTTTTGAATACATACTTGGCTTGTAGTGAACCGGAGTTAAATTCCTTGTGTACGGTTGTATACTTGGCCAATAAAGTAGATTCTGATTCTGATAAATAGACCCATCTCTCACAGGATTCCCTAGTGCTGTTCAGCAAACTGGTATGTGAAGTGTTTTCATTTTTAGGAATTTGGGATGGTCTCAAAATACAAGTTTAATACTTAGGAAATTAACTGCAAGCGGCCATCTGCACAAGATGTGCATGACTGTCCATAATTATGCTAGTTTAAAATATATAGTTGTATTAATCATATCCATAAGTTTCATATATATATATATATATATATATATATATATATATATATGTCCATAATTTAACTCTGAACTTAACATTGGGCATACCAAAGACTATCCTTAATTTGTTATCATCATAATTTTCTATCCCTCTAGTACCAGTTCAAGATGTTCATATTTCAACAGTGCAGATAGATGATGATCTGATGTTTCACTGTAACTGGCACTGTTAAATGTAATTCATTTTTTGCTGAATTATGCCGATATAGTTTTATACTGTATGTCTTTTTGCAGGCTGCGAGAAAAAATGGGAGGTGTCTGATTTCAATTTTCCTGCTCTCTGTCACTCTTCATTTTGTCCACATCTGCCTCCCTAAGGTATCAGCCCTTCCTCCCTAATGTATCAGGCTCTTCATGTTTCTGCTGCTTCATGCCTGAAAATCTCATATCTGCCCTGCTGGTATATAAAATAACATATAACATAAATTGACAATAGGCAGTATTACGTAAGGTATTGTGGGACAGAAGCCAAACAGTGGTGCACTGTGCTAGCTACATTTTGCAGCTGACTTAGAATCACATTTATAGAACCATGGTAAAATCCTGAACTGGCATATTGATACATATCTCTTGCAGTTGGGTTGCATTACTGCCTTCGAAGAGAGCGCCATATATATTGCCCCCTTTGAATCATGTTTCTGTGTACACTGCAAAGTCTGCAGCTATTATTGATAGGCCACTGCCATAACAGCAAATAATGTTATTCGGTTAAACAAATTAAAATTTAGCATTTATAAATAATGGCGGAAATTAGAATATTGTCAAGATTCTAATCAATATTATGATTAGCTATGTTTGACTACTGTCAAACTAAGGGATTGGGCTTCTCCTGGTCAGTCACTCAATTTAATACCATCGATGTCACTACACTGAAACAGCGATTGTTTGGTTGTATGTGTTGGTGTTTTGCGTTGAGACATCTTATGTAGTGGGCGGTTGGTGTCTGTGCTGGGTGACATGGATGTGTGGGTGGTTGATAGTGTGGTGACAGGGCGTAAGAGTGGTATAATGGGGGAAATATGATCAGGAAGGTGAAGAGGGGAGTGGGTGAGGGGTGGTAAGTGTAACAAGGAGTGAGTGTCTGGATGAAGAATAGAAGGGTGTGATAGGGACTGTGGACTTAGTAAGTGAGCATTTGTCAGTGTGCAGAAATAGTACCACCAAACCACATCACTAATTATCCTTACTCATCACCTATCCCCTAACCCACTAGGCTCACATATGACTGCACTGTCGATAGATAATAATTATTTGACAGTTTAAATAATTAAATGTAAAACTTAAACAGTTTTGTCGTAGATTTACTTGTGTGTTTAGGATGGTAGTCCTGCTGCATGGCTACTTGTAAACTTCATATTATGGATTGATACCCTGACTTGTAAGTTCCCACGGTATTTTACTATTTGTACTTGGATGATTTTTGTTAGATGACCTCTCCTGCGAACATTAACAATAGTGTTGCATCTCCTTTTTGGCTGTATAGACAGTGTGTAGGTTTCAAGTGTGTATACAGTGCCTTGCAAAAGTATTCACCCCCCTTGGCTTTTTACCTTTTTTGTTACATTACAACCTGTAATTTTTTAAATCTGAATTTTATGTGATGGATCTGCACAAAATAGTCTAATTTGGTGAAGTGAAATGAGAAAAATATATATAAAAAAGAATCTTTATAAATAAAATTCTGAAAATTGGCATGTGCATATGTAACCTCCCCCTTTGCTAAGAAGCCCCTCAAAAGTTCTGGTGCAACCAATTACCTTCAGAAGTCACATATTTAGTGAAATTAAGTCCACTTGTGTGAAATTCAAGTGTAACATGATCTGTCAGTATAAACACACCTTTTCTGAAAGGCCCCAGAGGCTGCAACACCACTAAGCAAGAGGCATCACACCATGAAGACCAAGGAGCTCTCCAAACAAGCATTGAGACAAAGTTGTTGAGAAGTACAATTCTGGATTGGGTTATATAAAAATATCCAAATCTTTGATGATATCCATCAAATCCATCATCATCAAATGGAAAGAACATGGTACCACAATAAACCTGCCGAGAGAGCGCCGCCCACCAAAACTCACAGACCGGGCAAGGAGGGCATTAATCAGAGAGGCAGCACAGAGACCAAAGGTAATCCTGAAGGATCTGCAGAGTTCCACAACAGAGACTGGTGTATCTGTGCATGTGACCACAATAAGCCGTACACTCCATAGAGCTGGGCTTTATGGAAGAGTGGCCAGAAAAAAAGCCATTACTTAGAGATAAAAATAAGAAGACACGATTTGAGTTTCCTCAAATGTATGGAGGAAGGTGCTTTGGTCAGATGAGACTAAAATTTAACTTGTTGGCCACCAAGGACAGTGCTATGTCTGGCGCAAACCCAACACATCCCATCACCCCAAGAACACCATCCCCACAGTGAAACATGGTGGTGGCAGCATCATGCTGTGGGGATGTTTTTCAGCAGCAGGGATTGGGAAACTGATTCGAGAAGAGTGAAAGATGGATGGTGCTAAATACAGGGATATTCTTGAGCAAAACCTGTTTCAGTCTGCCTGTGATTTGAGACTGGGACGGAGGTTCACCTTCCAGCAGGACAATGACCCAAAGCATACTGCTAAAGCAACACTCGAGTGGTTTAAGGGGAAACATTTAAATGTGTTGGAATGGCCTAGTAAAAGCCCAGATCTCAATCCAATTGAGAATCAGTGGTCAGACTTGAAGATTGCTGTTCACAAGCGGAAACCATCCAAAATGAAGGAGCTGGAGCAGTTTTGCCTTGAGGAATGGGCAAACATCCCAGGGGCAAGATGTGGCAAGCTCATAGAGACTTATCCAAAGCGACTTGCAGCTGTAATTGCTGCAAAAGGTGGCTCGATAAAGTAAGGGGGTGAATAGTTATGCACGCTGAAGTTTTCTGTTATGTTGTCCTAAATGTTTTTTGATTCACAATATAAAAAAACACAGGCATGTTCTGTGAATGAATTGATGCACACCTTCAAACAATCCATTTTAATTCCAGGTTGTGAGGCAACAAAACATGAAAAATGCAAATGGGGGTGAATACTTTTGCAAGGCACTGTACTTAAATGTGTATTAAGAAAGTTAAAGCATCATTTGGATTAATACCAGAGTTAAACAGGGAAAACAGAAGAACATTATATCACTGCTATTGGAGAACTACATTGTAGTGGATATGTTCAGACGACCAATGGGAGACTGAGGTGTTGCAAACAAATAAGCTTTTTATTCCAGGCTTGAAAAGGCAGAGCCAGTGCAATGGCTTCTTACATAAGGCAAACACAGTTCAGGAACAATTATTCAGCTTACATGAGACAGCAATTTAAATGAGCAGAGTATTCCCAGCACAGTCATGGTTTAGAATAAATTGTCCAGCATAGAGAGAGCTGCTGAAGGTGCAACCTCTCCCTCACATTTCCACCGACTAACTAAACTTACCAGGTTTTTATACCTTAGCTGGTCTTAATTGAGGTAAGGGTTTGGTTCCTCCCTGGCTACAGGGAGGTTAACCCTTTCCTCAGAATGTGGGAGAGACCCACTCTGTCACATACCTCCCCCGTTAAAGGGCGAACCTAAATTGCCCGCGGCAGAAACCCTACTCTCCAGCCCAGTTTGGGACAAAAAAAATCTGCATTCATTTGTAGACATCCCGGTATGTGCCGGACTTCAAAAGAAAAAGGCTGGAGAGCCAGTTACCATCATGTCAGTCTTGCGTTAGAATTTTTCATAGACTGTAACTATTTTAATGGTGCATGATCAGTAACCACAGTAAACCTGGCCAAGAGCCCATTTTGTAGCAAGGCATTCTTTTTCTATTATAGTATACCTAGTCTCTCATGGGAACAACTTTCTACTAAGATATAGAATTGGGTGTTCAATGCCATCAAACTCCAAACACAACAATGCCCCCAAGCCTACATCTGAGGTGTCTCTTTGTACGACAAAAGGCTCTGTAAAATCTGGAGACTTTAAAACCGGGCCTTTACACAAAAGATGTTTAATATTGGTGAACGCAGACTGACAGTCCCTAGACCACTCAAGATTATTTGGGGCAGAATTTTTCAAACTATCTGTTAAGGGAGCTGCTAAGGTAGAATTTTGAGGCAAAAACCTCCTGCAATAGCCTGCTAAATCCAAGAAGGACGAGGACCTTAACTCTTTCTTGGTAGTCGGAACTGGGGCATCAGCTAGTGCCTGTACCTTACTCACAAGGGGCTTCAGACACCCACTACCCACCACATACTCTAAGTACTTGGTTTAATTTTTACCTAGAACACATTTCTTCAAATTAGCAGTTAAACCTGCCTCCCTCAAAGACTGAAATACAGCCCTAAGCCTATTAACATGGGCATTCCAATGCTAACTATATATGACAATATCATCCAAGTATGCTGCAGCATAATTCTGATGAGGACGAAGCACCTGGTCCATTGCCCTCTGAAAAGAGGCCGGGGCACCATGCAAGCCAAAAGGCATTGTTTTACACCTAAAAGAGGCCCAACGGAGTAGAAAAAGCAGTTTTCTTCCTAGCTTCCGCTGTCAGCTCAATTTGCCAATATCCCTTTGTAAGATCAAGGGTAGAAATATATCTGGCCGAACCTAACCTATCAAGCAGGTCATCGACCCTTGGCATTGGGTAGGCATCAAATTTGGACACTGCATTAACTTTGTGAAAGTCTATGCAGAATCTTGTAGAACCATCTGGTTTCAGGACCAAGACAATGGGGCTACACCAGTCGCTAGATGACTCCTCAATTACCCCGAACTTCAATATTTCTTGTATTTCCTTGGTTACCTGCGCTTGTTTTTCCCTAGGATCTTTATCGAACAACTACTCCAAGTGGGGTTACAATGTCATATACTCTAAGACTAAATCGGTCCTCCCAGGTAAATCAGAAAAAACATCTGAGAAGTAATTGACAAGGTTCCCCAAGGGAGGCTTCAGCTTGACTGAATTCAAAGGGTCAAGGGGTGGAAAACCCCATTGGACTGAGGAATCTATGGACCAAGGTCACTGTGGCCATTACCAGGGTCTACAAAAATACCTCTTGATCCTTACATGCTTTCAACAGGTTAACATGGTAAATCTACCTACCTCTACGGGAGTCAGGTTGAGAAACTTTATAATTTACTTCGCCAACCTTTCTAATTACTTCAAATGGCCCTTGCCACTTTGTTAGTAATTTCCTTCCCTGAGTAAGTAACAACAAAAGGACTTTATTCCCCAGGTGAAAAAGTTAACTCATTACGGTTATAGACAAGTTTTTGATCCTCCTGTGCGTTTACCAAATATTCCCGGGCCAATTGACCTAGTAGGTCTATGTGATTACGCATCTGGACCATGTATTGAAGGATGCTTTCACCCTCTATTGGTTGTTCTCCCCATGCTTCCTGCAAAAGGTCAAGAATACCACATGGCTTCCTCCCATAAAGAAGCTCAAAAGGGGCAAAGCCAGTAGAAGTTCGGGGCACTTCTCTGATTGCAAATAACAAATGTCTCTATAAACTTCTTTAACTTAGACTTTAGTGTATGGTTGAATCTTTCGACTAAGCCATCCGTTTGGGAATGATATACTGAGGTTCTGACAGATGTAATTTTCAACAACTTTAACACCCCTGCATTAACTTAGACATAAAGTTTGTCCCGTGGTCGGTAAGAATTTCTTTGGGTAATCCAACCTTGGAAAACAGCTCTAATAACTTAGGGCCTGATTCAGCAAGGGACGCATGTGAGAGATCTCATGGACCGGCCGCTGCGAGTATATGCTTATCAATGCATACGCACGGCATTCGCAGCACAAGGATGCAGACGCCCAGCAATACATAGTGCCGCCCATCTCTATTTACTCAATGCTCAATCAGTACAAAGGATAACGCAAACATCGGTAACATCGAGAACCATCGGACCCACAAGCACAATAGAGGATGACCTGACCTGGTGCAGGATTTTGGACACTTCCTGCATGCATCGAGTCATCTGGCTGCGTATGCCGCCACACTGCCTTAATTATGCACGCCCCTATAATGGCGTCCCAATGCACAGGCATACCTGCGTTCGCCCAACCACCCCGTGTCACCAACCACAAAGGCACTTCCTGACAATTGATATCGGAAGAGTCTGCGTACACACTGCGTGTAGTCTGCATACCCATACCCGATTGCACTGGCTTGTTTGCGCACGTGCAGTGCAAAGCATGCGCAGTGCGAAAACAACGGCCGAGTGCATGCGTTCTCTCACTTGCATTCCTTGCTGAATCAGGTCTTTAGTCGCTACCCGTTTGGCTGTAGCTACCCTTAGGGGAACTGCCTCTGGATAATGGGTGGCATAGTCAACCACAAGTGAAATTAATTTATAGCCTTTAGACGGTGGTTCAACTTGACCCACTAAATCAACCCCTATGTTTTCAAAGGGGACCCCTACAATTGGGAGAGGGATCAGCGGGGCAATAGACGGTCGGTTTACTGTTGTCTTTTGACACACTGCACAAGCAGAACAGAACCGCAAAACCTCATAAACATCTGGCCAATAGAACCGGGAGGTTATTCTCTCCACCATCTTATCCCATCGAAAATGACCACCCCAAGGAACTGCATGGGCTAAAACCAGAACCTGCTTTCTAAAAGGGCCCAGGACCACCAACTGTGGTATTACTTCCCCCATTTGTTTGTGCTTGTGTAGTTGATATAAAACCTCTGTAAGCAACACAAAATGGGGGATATTTTACTTCTGTTACATGTAACAAGAGGGCACCATCCACTGAAAGAACCTGTTCAAATGCCCAAGGAGAAGTGTTAAGACCTCTTCATTAATACTACTTAATTGAACCTCAGCATTATTCCCCGCGCTGTGCACTGACCCCAGTTTTTTGTTTTTGGATCCGGATTCATCTTCGTGTTTTGGTTTTGCAAAACCACCCTCACGTGTTTAGAATTTGGTTTTGGATCTGTATTTTTTATTATATTTTTTAAACGCTAAAGTTACGTAATTTTGACCTGTTAGCATGCAATCCAAAACCCGAGTTCGGTTTTTAAATCCGAGTTCCGCACCGTGGGAGGTTCAGAACCAAGACTGGGTTCGATTCAGTACCCCAAAGTGATTCAAACTCTGACTCAGTTCAACTCGGAACCTCTAAATTCAGTTGAAGGTTCTCTGAGAATAGGACCCGCACATCTCTGGAAAAAGATGCATAATTTTGTGAGAAAACTAGAGAAACTATTTTAGTACTATAGTAATTTATGGCTGACTGTGTGATCAGCTAGGCACCTGGTCATCATCATGCTGATGGTGGGCCTATTTTAATGTGGAGGTCGGGAGCTGTAGCTCAACCCTCTCCATTGTTAATCTGGCCCTGAACATGATCCAAACAAAAGGAAACCATTTTAAATGTCATGATAAAATAGAGAACAATTCAAATCTTTAGCTTTTTGCATTCTGCTAAATCTTTTTTTGTGTTGCTCAGTGAAGAGAGTTATTTTGTGGGCTAGGCATTATTCATGTTTAATCAGTTAACCAATGCCCCAGCCACAGTGATCCCTCTTGTTTCTCCAAAACTCATAGGCTGCATTCCAATAAATATTGATTTACCCCATAAAATGTCTCTTCTGCCTATAGAGGATGTATTGAGTTTGGCGATATATATATATATATGTATATAGCCTGTTATCAGTTTAGCTATAGAAAATCTGATTTCCATATTGCTTTGGAAATGGTGGCCTGTGAACAAATTTACCAGCATGTCCATAAATGTACAATTTCTGCTATTTTATGTCAGTCTTTCATTGTTTTTATTATTGTAAACAAAGTGAAATTAGGGCCCTCATTCAGAGCCGTACGCTCTGAGCAGAGCGCACGCTCTGAATGAGGGCCGGGCTCCATTTTCATGGAGCGTCCTCCTGGACGCTCGTATAGCTGTGGGTCACCACCCACAGGCTATACGAGCGTGCATTGTGATGGTCGCGATGGTCGAGACCATCGCGACCATCGAATTTGCGAGCTGGAGCCTGCGGTTGAGGTTTTCAACCGCAAGCTCCGGAGTGATTTTGGCTCTATCAGAGCCAAAATCACTCCCACTGACATCACTAGTGATGTCAGTGGGCCGGCTTTTGACGGGAGGCGTTCCCGTGGGAACGCCCCCGTCAGGGAGGCACGCCCCTGGCACGCCCACCAAAGGGGGCGTGCTGTCAATCAACATTGACAGCACGCCCCCTTTGATCGGACACAACGAGCGAAGGACTTTCCTTCGCTCGTCGCGTCTGGCGCATGCGCACGACGGAGCTCCCTCCGTCGTGCGCATGCTCAGTCCATAACATCGACCCACTTGCGAGCGGACAGCCGCTCGCGAGTGGGTCTGAATCAGGCCCTAAATCCTGTAGATTTTCAAGCATTTATTTATGTATTCTTTTTCTTTTTTATTAAATTGTTACAGTATAAGATTTCAGGAAGTTAAAATATATTTTTTTATACGGTTTAATATTAAAGAATCATTCAGTTTTTACCAAAATTCTAATATAAGATTACTTATGGCTTAGATATACTGCATTTTGATGCAATATTACCGTGTGTTCCTGTTTTTGTAAACAGTTACTGTACATCTACAATACCTTATTGAGCTCCTCTTGATTTCTAGGGATACTTTTCCCCCAGTTAATGTTGGATCAAAAACTCAGCTCAATGCAGGATCCAGCCACTCAGTTGTGTTCCAGCATGACTATTTTATGTTTACATAATTGTTCTTTAAAATGAGGATCATATCTAAGGGCCTGATTCAGACCTGGTCGCAAGCGCTGAGCGCTCGCAACCGGGTCGATGGTGGCCCACAGCGCATGCGCACGACGGAGCCGGCTCCGTCATGCGCATGCGCGAGATGCAGCTAGCGATGGGCACTCCATCGCTCCGGGTCTCGCAACAAAGGGGGCGAGCTGTCGATGTTGAGTGACAGCTCGTCCCCTTTGTTGGACGGGCCGGGGGGGTGGCTGCCCAAACGGAGACGTTCCCATGAGAGCGCCTGTCGTTTGGGGGCGGCCCCACTGACATCACGAGTGATGTCAGTGGAGAGATTCCGGCTCTGTTAGAGCTGAAATCTCTCTGGGGCTCGATGCAAGCCCCTGATGGTCGTAATGGTCTTGACCATCGCGACCATCATCATGGCCACTCGCTGTAGGCCGTTCTAAACAAAAACAAACCCGGCCCTGATTCAGAGCGAGCGCTATGTCAGAGCGACCAGGTCTGAATCAGGCCCTAAGTCTAGTCACAATCTCAATTTGAGCACCTAGGGCCTTTTTCTGAGTTGTTCTCAGGTCCCAATATGGGTGCATCTAGAAAGTCTCAGCAAGCTGTCCGCTGTAGTGAACATACTAATTTTTTGCTTATCTTTGGTTGATTCTAAGGGGTAAATTTACTAAGAATCGTGTCTGATCGAGTTTGTTTTTCTTTAAACATTTGATTTGATTTGAGGCTTCTGAAACTCTCAAATTTGCAAGTGTCTGACCACAGCCAAACCCTCCCGAACCAGCAGCCTGCACATATTCAGTGAGATATGTGAAGGCTGCTTGAGTGTTTTTACTTTAAAAAATAAGGTTAAATGTGAGATAAAAAGACATATGGTCCCCCAAAAAAAGTATAACCAGCCCGGGCTGCTCAGCCAGTCCTGGTTCCTAAAAATACGAGGGAAAAAACGAGTAGGCTTCCCCCGTATTTCAGGAACCAGCACCAGGCTGCTGAGCCTGTCCTGGTTTTAAAATTAGGGGGGAAAAATTGCGTAGGGTTCCTCTATTTTCAAAACCAGCACTGGGCTCAAATCCGGCCGGCGTGTAATGCCACAACTAGGGGACCCTTTCACCATGTCTACACGGTGATAGCATTATCACCCCAAGACGACCAGCCCAAGCCAGGGATCTCAGGGGAGGTGGGGCCCCCACAATAAAGGGGTCTCCCCTGTCCCGAGCACCCCAGGCTTACACTGAAGCCTGGGGCTCTTCCCCACACTCCTAGGCTGTGGGTACAGGGGTAATGGTGTTGAAAATAGAGATAAACTATTGTTTTTTTACAGTGGAACTACAGGTGCCAGCGTGCCAGCACCCGTACCTCCGCTGCAAAAAAATTGTTAAAAAACCACGAGAGACACACCGTATATTCTACAATTTTATTGCACACACCTACCACACTCACACTGATTGGCTGGCGGCCCATGTGAATTTTAGAAGAGTCATATCTTTTGTCATTCCACGTAGTATATATACGACCCCACACACATATACCTATTCTTGTTCAAGGTGGAACGGAACACTTGTTTTTTTGTTTTGCCATGACCCTTGGATACTACGGAGATCAGCACAAGGACTTAGGTGAGTATAGAATTTTTTTTAACAGGTAATCCATTGGAATTCTACTTGGACAAAGGGACAGATCAGCTAGCAGCAGGTATATGTGTGAGTGTGGTAGGTGTGTGCAATAAAATTGTACAATCTACGGTGTGTGTGTCTTGTGGTTTTTTAACTATTTTTTTACAGTGTGGGTATGGGTGCCGGACGCAGTAGTTCCACAAGTGCCAAAGGGCAGGCACGCTGGCACCTGTAGTTCCACTGTAAAAAACTATAGTTTAGCTCTATTTTCAACACTATTATTCCTCCGTACCCACATCCCAGGGGTGCAGGGAAGAGTCCCGGACTTCAGCCTAAGCCAGGGGTGCACAGGAGAGGGGGCCCCTTTATTGGGGGGATCCCCACCTCCCCTGAGATCCCCGGCTTGGGGTGATAATGCTTTGGCCGGGGAGATCTGATGAAATGGTCCCCTGGCTGTGGCATTACACCCCGGCTGGATTTGAGCCTAGTACTGGTTTTAAAAATAGGGGAACCCTACGCAATTCCCCCCCCTATTTTTAAAACCAGGACAGGCTCAGTAGCCTAGTGTTGGTTCCTAAAGTGCGGGGGAACTGTACTAATTTTTTTCCCCGTATTTTAGGAACCTGGACTAGCTGAGCAGTCCAGGCAGGTTATGCTTTTTGGGGGGTTTCCTTCGTCTTTTTTTATAATAATAGCCCTTTAGATAGTGTTTACATGCAGAAACGTTCAAAATCACACTGATCTGTGTATGTTTCTGCCAAGCTCGCAGCTCAGGAGGTGGTCTATTTGAAACTTCTATTTAGCTGCGAGTTTGCTACAATTACACCCGTTGTATCTTTTACATGAAAAGTACTTCAGAGTTTGGCCAATGGTGAGTTTAATCGAGTTTGCAATCTCACCCGAGTTTTTTAGTGGAAATAGACAAATCTCACCCGAGTTTGTATTTATTAAATTTGCAACTTGGAAAAAATGTATAAACTCACTCGAGATTGCAATTTCGACCAAAGTCGAATCTTAGTAAATTTACCCCTGAGTCTGATGAATCTCTGATGTTTCGCTTCATCCATGAAATGGGTAGCAACTGGGCAGATCATGGAAGAAAACCCTATCCTGAGTGCATTATGGTCGAATAGCCAGATATATTCGTGTGTATGCCTAGGGGGATACCTATTTCAGTTGCATCTCTTGCATCTACCTGGGGCAAGTGCAAGTGCCAATGATAATGGCTGCTCTTGTGTACAAGAAAAATGGGGCAGTGCAATGCATTCCTTCTGCAATCTGTTCACATTCAAAATGCAGCTGTATCCAGCCTTTTGTATAAACACATGTATACATATATATATATATATATATATATATATATATGAGAGAGAGATATGGATGTCTGGATATATATATATATATATATATATATATATATTGCTCAGTGCACCATGAATAATTTTTTGAAATACAGCATTTTTGTGAGGTCAGAAGATTCAACCTTTTTGGTTTTTATATAGATTTTTATTTTCAGTACAATATATTTATTTATTTAATTTATTTATTAACAGTTTCTTATATAGTGCAGCATATTCCGTTGCATAAGGTAAGAGGGCCCTGCTCGCAAGCTTACAATCTATAGGGAAATAGGTGTTGATACACAAGGATAGGTGCTACATATTGCAAATTGGTCCAGCCAGATTGCAGATGTTCTTGGTGAGCTGTATTGGAAAGTTGGCCTAGGATTAGGAGGATGTGAAATTGAAGAAAGAGAAAATGTGATATGTGTATACTATAAGAAGGGAGTTAGATAGGGAAGCTATAAAAGGTTATGTAGGTGATTCTCAAATCTGTCTGAAGAGGTGAGTTTTCAGAGAACACCTGAATGTTTGGAGACTAGCGGAAAGTCTTATTGTGCTTGGGAGGGCATTCCACAGTGTGTGTGCTGCAGCCCGAAAAAAGTCCTGTAACCATGCATGGGAACCAATAATGCATGAGGATGAGAGACGCAGATCTTGTGCAGAGTGGATATGTTTGGTTGGAAGACATTTTGAGATAAGTGAAGAGAAGTATGTTGGTGTGGTTTGGTTTATAGCTTTATGTGCGAGTGTAAGTATTTTATATTGTATATGGTAGAAGACCAGTAGCCAATGCAGGGAATGACAGAGTGAATCAGCAGACAAAGAACGTTTGCCGAGAAAGATCAGCCTCGCAGCTGCATTCAAAATGGATTGCAGTGGCAAAACTCTGTTTTTGGGAAGAGCAGTAAGGAGACTATTGCAATAGTCAATGTGGGAAATAATGTGTAGAGTTTTTTCAGTGTCTTGTGTAAGCTATGGTTGAATTTTGGCTATGTTTTTTAGATATACTGTATGTCACAGGATTTTGAGACAGATTGAATGTGGGGAACAAAGGACAGTTCAGAGTCAAGGATGACACCTAGGCATCGAGTTTGTGAGGTGGGTTTGATTGTTGAGTTGTCAACAGAGATAGAGATATCAGGTTGGTAACTACTATTGGCCAGTGGAAATATAATTAATTCTGTTTTGGATATATTAAGATTGAGGTGGCGAGATGCCATCCAAGATGAAATAGCAGAGAGACATTAAGTGACATGGACCAGCACAGATGGTGACAAATCTGGGGAGGATAGGTAGATTTGAGTATCGTTCACGTACAGATGATAGTGAAAACCAAAACAGCTGATTAGTTTGCCAAGAGAGGTGGTATAGATTGAGAAAAGCAGAGGACCTAAGACTGAGCCTTGCGGTACTCCAACTGATAGAGGTAGCAAAGTGGAGGTAGAATCAGAAAAGCGAACAGTGAAAGAGCGATTAGATAGGTAGGATGAGAACCAAGAAAGGGCTGTGTCTTGAAGGCCTAGGGATTGTAGTGTTTGTATAAGAAGAGAGTGGTCACAGTGTCAAAGGCAGCAGAGAGATCTAGAAGAATTAGAAGTGAGTAATGGCCTTAGCCTTGGCAGTGACCAGATAATTTACTGCCTTAGTCAGTGCTGTCTCTGTGGAGTGTTGGGAATGAAAGTCTGACTGAAGTGGGTCCAATAAGTTATGGATGTTAAGAAAGTGTGTGAGGTGAGTGTAGGCAAGGCTCTCCAGGAGCTTGGAGGGGCAAGGGAGCTAGGAGATAGGACAGTCATTTGAGAGAGAGTTAGGGTCAGAATTTTGTTTTGTATTTTCAAAATGGGAGTGATCACTGCATGCTTGAACAGTGATGGAAATATACCAGTAGAGAAGGAGAGATTACAGATTTTAGTTAAGGGTAGGATGAGCACAGGAGACAGAGCTTTACTGATTTGTGAGGGTAGAAGATCAAAAGGTGAAGTAGTAGAGTAGGAGGATGAGGAGTGTAGATAGTTCATCTTCATTAGTGGGGTCAAATGAAGAGAATGTGCCAGCAGATTCAGGTAGGGAATTGAGCAGGTCAATGGCTGAGGAAGAGCCCACCATTTCATTTCAGATATTATCAATCTTGTCCTTGAAATAGGAAGCAAAATCTTGTGCACTGATAGTAGCAGATGGGTTGGGTGAGGGAGAGGTAAGAAGTGATTTAAATGTATTAAAAAGTCGCTTGGGGTTAGAGGCTTGGGCATAGATGACAGATTGGAAATATGTTTGTTTGTCAGTGTCCAGTGCATTATGATAAGGGTGGTAGATATTCTTATATGTGAGGAAGTCACTTGGAGTGCGAGATTATGCCACTGACGTTCTACTTTACGTGAGAGTTTTTGTAGGTGTCTTCTCAATTTGGAATGCCAAGGTTGACGTCTAAGTCTACGTGGAGTGTGATGGGTAGCTGGAGCTACTTCATCAAGGGCTAGGTCTAGGGTCTGGTTCAGGTGTGATACAGCAGTCTCAGGAGAAGTCAACTTAGAAATCTCGGAAAGGAAGTCGAAAAAAGAGTAACATGTAAATATTATGCCAAAAGCAATTAGTAATTTGCCTAGATGCTATGGGGCTTTTGCTAAGTTGGATGGATCTCTGGGCCTGATTCAGAGCCGGACGCTCTGACCAGAGCGCTCGCTCTGAATCAGGGCCCTCCTACCTCAACTTGGAGCGGCCTCTTGGACGCTCGCATAGCTGTGGGTTACCACCCACAGCTTATACGAGCGTCCATGATGATGGTCGCGATGGTCAAGACCATCGCGACCATTGGGCTTGTGACGAGACCCTGCGGTACGGTCTCGCTGCCGCAAGCCCTGGAGTGATTTTGGCTCTATCACAGCCAAAATCACTCCCACTGACATCACTACTGATGTCAGTGGGGCCGGACCCAGACGATAGGCGTTCCCATGGGAATGCCTCCGTCTGGAAGCCACGCCCCCGGCACGCCCACCAAAGGGGGCGTGCTGTCTGTCACCATCGACAGCACGCCCCCTTTGGTGCGAGACCCCGAGCGACGGCTACCCCGTCGTGCGCATGCGCATTAGGGCACCATTGACCCGCTTGCGAGCGTCCTGCGCTCGCGAGCGGGTCTGAATTAGGCCCTCTGTGCATGAACACAATTGATGAGTTTTTCCATTTAGCACATGTGCAGATGCAAATTTACACATTTTTTATATCCTTCCTATTCTGAGTCATACAGAACTTGGTTGGATCTGTCTTTCTATCAAGATGGGGCTGGTACAAGGGCAAATACTAATGACAGTTGCAGCATCCGGCGTGAAATCAATGGGCGGCACGTCTTCCCGCTTGCAGACGCAAGAACCCGCCGCATTAGCCCTATGGATAATAACATTAACATAAGGTAGTAAATCTGACAGCGACTTTGCGTGCGACTCAGAATCAGCCACTTTATAGGCAATTAGTGCAAACCACCAAACATCATATCAGTGCAACATCATTCATTTACCATTAATTTTAAATTACTATTTATTCCATATTGTTTTATTTTATATACCATTCTATTGAGTTACAAGCCTACTGTAAGCTTTCTATTTTTCATCCGACCAGCTTTCAAGCAGGACGGTGCCTACTGCAGATCTTGTTTCAAGTACTGGGTTAACAATTGGGCTCATAGTGACCGTTCATGACGCTTGTTCATTTTCCTATTTTAGCTGCAATAACTGAAGAACGTCTAATTTTTACAATTTACTATTTGGGTGCCAGACGTCCTACATTGCAAGTCAAACTAAATTCCTGAATGCCACCGCTATTATAATATATACAAACATTTACTGTACATACACAATAGATTGTTTCTAAAAATATTAGAAGTATCTTCCCTGTCTTTCCTTTTACGAAGCTACTTTGATCACTATAAGTTGATAATTTGTAGTTTGGAGAAATTTATACTGTTTATACTGATATTTGGTTGTTATCAGAACTAACTGTGGCAGGATTCACTCACCAGAGACCCAGAATTTGCTGGGTATGCATGCCATGCTTGTGCTTTTGTGGTTTGGAGAGGGTCTAGGCACTGAAAAGGTCTCCTGTCTGAGGGAAAGAGATGGAGCAAAAGGGTGGGAACAGCACAGCGTGTGTTGCATGTGACAGACAGACCCCTCAGGTGTCACTCAGAACATTCTAATGTGCCACCTTCTGGCACTAGTGCCATGGGTTGTCTAAGCCTGCCTTGTCAATGTTTGATGCAACCTACATTAACAGTTGGTGGTTTACATGTCACCATCAGCCTGTACAGTTTGCTGAAACAGACTTCTATCTGTTCAAGGCTTTGGAAAGCAGTGACAACTGTTTCTTGTGTTCAAAGTGTATCACCATAAGCAGATAGAATTTCCCTCTCTTTTGATATCAGTCTTCTATCATATTGTATTGAAGAAGTTAGGTGAGTTTTTGAAAATATTTCCAACCAGTTTATCACATATGTCTTTCAGAGCACATCATTTTTTTTGCCTTTGTTGGCTCAAATGGCTTTTTCAGTTAATGTGAGAAAAAAATGGTCTTTGTGAGTTTCTCCTTTTATTACAGTACGTTTGAGGCAGTGACGAAAACTGATAGCCCTTTTATTGTTCTTAGATCTGAATTGAAATGTTTTAAGTCATGTTCAAAGACTAGAGCAAGGCGAGTTCAGAAGAAACCAACTATTTTCTAAATGACGGGATTCAATATAGATCTGTTAAACTGTACCCTTAAAATGTTAATTACATATAATTTAATGATTGTCTAGTATAACTACACATCAGTGACTTCAAAGAAACATAGCTGCCATGTGACGTCTAAGAAAAGCAATACCTAGGAAAGGTGTTTGTTGTGTATGCTTTCTTCTTAGTCATTTTGTATTGAAATTCTGTTATCAATGTTCACTAGATTTACTTAATCAGATCAATGCACATAAAGGTCTTTTGCAGCAACTATTGCTGATAAGAATTCAACAATAATGATCAAAATGTTGTTCTTAATTGAGAAAACTATCACCTGCAGAAAGTGTTAATATATTATGTTTAATTAAAATATAACTGAACTTTGATACAATTAAATTTTTATATTTTGAAAACTATACTACTTATGTTGATAAAGTTGAATAGCTTTTATCTTATTGGCCTCTTTACTATTGCTTATTGCAAGAACTTATGAGGGAAAGTTTTCCAGTGCTGCTGAGTAACACTCTTCACCAGGGGTTACAGTGGGCCGGAAAGGGGTGGAACTGCGTTCTGTCACTTCTATTGGAGATGGAACCAGTTCCGCCTCCTTCGGCCCATCTCAGCCCAGCAACGCAGGCAGGCTCCATTTGCCGGGCGCCTGCTGAGATTTGGTTACCAGCGGACGCCCGGCCTCTTCCCTGCAGCGGCAGCCGGAGGCTGGAGCTCACTCTTGAGCTCCGGCTTCCGGATCCTCCCACGGGCACTATGGGAGAGACGTCATGATGCCTCTCCCATAGTTCCGAAGAGCAGCCAGGCGGACCGGACGCAGGAGCATTGCTTAAGGTAAGTATTGTGTTGGGTTTTTTTGTGCGTGTGTGTGTGCGCGGCACTACTACAGGGGGCATTACTATTGGAGGCACTATTACAGGGGGCATTACTATTGGGGGCATTATTACAGGGGGCATTACTATTGGGGGCACTATGACAGGGGGCATTACTGCAGGGGGAATTACTATTGGGACACTATAGGGGACACTGTTATAGGAGGCATTACTATTTGGTACATTATGACGGGGCATTACTACAGGGGGCATTACTATTGGCATTACTGCAGGGGGAATTTCTTCTAAAGGGGGCATTACTATTGGGGGCATTACCACTGGGGGCATTACTACAGGGGACATTTCTATTGGGGAATTACTTCTACATGGGGCATTACTATTGGGGGTATTACTGCAGGGGCATTACTACTACAGGGGGCATTACCACTGGGGGCATTACTACAGAGGCATTACCACTGGGGGCAATTCTACAAGGGACACTACTACATGGGGCATTACTACAGGAGCCCTACTATGGGGGCATTACTACTGGGGGCATTGCATAAGGGGCACTAGTCCTGGGGCACTGGGTAAGGGGCATCACTACTGTGGGCTCAGCATAAGGGGCACTACCACTGGGGGCACTGTATATGGGGCACTACAAGTGTGGGCATTGCATACGGAGCACTACCACTGTGGGCACTGCATAAGAGGCACCACCACTGTGGACACTGCATAAGGGGCATCACTACAGTTGGCATTGCATAAGGGGCACTACTGCTGTGGGCATTATGTATAAGGGGCACTACTGCTGTGGGCATTGTATAAGGGGCACTACTACTGTGGGCAGTATGTGTATTAGGGGCACTACTACTGTGGGTATTGTGTATAAGGGGCACAAATGTGGGAATTGTGTGAAAGGGGCACTGCTGTGTGTCTTAACATGAATAAGGTACACTATTGAGGACAGTATTAAGTTTAGATGGGTGTACAGTGTGGGTTTTTTATAATATCAGATGTTTTGACAAGTGGATAAAATCTATTAAGTCTTCAGGTTTCACCAACATACAGTCACCATTACATTGTTCCCTGTGCTGGGATAGGAGGAGCAACACAGAGATTCAGGGAAGGGATGAGAAAATATGCTTTTCCACCCATGCATGTCCTAACTCGCTATCAAAAATTGGCAAAAACTAAAATAATCAAATAAAAAGAATAAAAATCCTTTTCTGTGTTTGATACATTAAAATTAATCACTTTAAAAAACTGCAATATTTTAACAGGTTGAAATTTTTCGTGGCAGGGATTTGCCATAACAATGCAATAACAATTTAATACATATGAATAATATATGAACCCGACAAATGTGGAAAGTACAGTTTTCGCAAAACGTTCACGAAAATATCCTTGATACATCTGCCCCTAGGTGAGACTGTGACTGTGTAGACTGACTACTTCAAATCTGTCTTACTTAAGTTTAAAGTAATGGTACAGGTGGTTATATATGTGCATGTGAATTTCAAAGTGATTGTCCCACAGAAACCAGATGTATAAGACATCATTTAAGATGTAATATCTTTTAATCAATTGACCTGATGCTCTGATTAATGGGTACAATTTTACATGTTCTTTTGATCCTAAAGGGAACTGCCATCTACAAAAGCTGTTTTGCCTCAAGCTATATGTAATGCAATTATCCCAGGCTTGCCATATCACTCCCTTCCAAACAAAGCAAGACGAAAAAGAGACATTAAAAACATAGACAGGAATTGACAACATTCCAAGTTCCCATCACTCTAGAGCCCAAGTACTATACAAATGAGATGTCTGGAAACCTTACTAATAACAGTGAACATAAACTATTAGCTTTGTGAGGAATCTAATGTAAACCTGTGAGTTTATGGTACCTTTTGTTTGTAAAACCTAATCTCCATTCTCTCAAGCCAGTTCGAGTTATGCAGCTTCTTTGCCAGCTAGGAGCATTGTTTTATTTCAGACAACACCAGCCATCTACTTATAAGCAATCTTTTTATACTGTATGTGCACAAAGTGGTGTACCCCATAGCTTGTTGGCTTTCATTTCTTATTCTCTCCTAGAAAAATGACAGCTATAAACACATTTGTTGGTATTGCTTACAGCACATTTGTGTACATTGCAATGAAATAAGCCATGGGTCAAAACAACTAAATGAACAATAAATAATATCAAGCAATACTGGCAAAGAAGACCTCTAGTAATATACAAGGCAGTAGAGAGTGAGGCCATATCATGGCCTAATCATGGAGGCATGACCACGCCCCCTACAAATATGTGGAAAAAAACCCTGTATGGTTCAGTACGCTGCACAGGGAGTGGGGTGCGTTGCTCTTCTCAGCCAGGGGCATATCCGGGAGGGGGAACGATCAGTGTGATCGCTCCCACCCCCTCACATCATACAGGGAGAGGAGATTGCTGCAGCAGCACACAACAGTAGGTGCTAGGTTAGGGAAATAGGGAGAGAGGCTGCTGCCGCTGACATATAAGAAGGTGGGTCTACGGACCTGGGCCCCTCCAACAATTAGTCCCCACTCCCCCCCTTCCTCTCGGCGCCCCTACTAATATATGCTACCAGGAGTGAGGGCCTGATTCAGACCCGGACACTATGCTGCACTTGCTCGCATTGAGTGATTTTTCACAATCTGCACATGCGTATGAGTCGCAATGCGCTTGCGCAAACCAGTCATTGCGATGGGAAAGTGCTCGCCCGTAGCCCGCAGTTGGGCCGCTATTTTGAGTGACAGATAGTGCCGTTTGTGGGTGGTAACGGGAAGGTGCTTGTAAACGGGGGTGTGGATGTGCGAATGCAAGTTTGCCCGACCGTCAGAACGGCGTTTAATGGGTGTGTATAATTAGCAAAGTAGCGTCATTACACAAGTGACTGGGTTGTATTCTAGCCAGAACTGCTCGCAATGTTGTTTTTGGGAAAAGGCTACCACAAGCGCTGCGAGCAGCTCCGATGGCTATCGATGTTCCAGATTAATCCTACAACTGCCGGAGATGACGTGTGTTGCGAGTGGCAAAGCGGTGTCATTATACAGGTGCGAGCGCATAGTGCGTCCGCTCGCTATTACTTAGTGGGCGGCTTTACGCGACGCAGTGCGAGCACATGATTTAAAAAGCCGGCCCCTTTTAGCCAGCGAGCGGCCGCAAATAGCGTCCGGGTGTGAATCAGGCCCTGAGTCCAAATTGGCTAATATCTATCTTGCATTTATCTTATCTGCGTATCTGTCTATATGTCTGTTTGTCTTTCTCCTTTATCAAATCCTGGAGTAAAGTGTAGATAAAGTAAGGCTAGGTACACATTAGGCGATATATTGGACGATACAGTATGTCGTGTTGAGTCAAATAGAAACAACACATTAAGCATACACACTATGCGATGTTAGCAATCGTGCTGCACGGAATATGGGAAGATGTTGTGAACGATGCGGTTAAAATCATGCAGTGTTTATGCTCAACTGGAAGACCACAAGATATATTGATCCAATCTTTCCTCTGAAGAGATCACCTGAACTGCCAGTGATCTACTTGTGATTGCATACTGTGTACAGGAGAAAAGATTAATTGAATACAATGCTCCAACATGATATATTGTGCCGTCTTTCGGAAGGTTGCATAGTGTGTTTGCTCTTTATCATGTGTTGTTGGGAATGAAGGGAAATTGGTATGACCATCGCATCTTTTGTCCATCATTCTGATGTGTTCTGATGTGTACCCAACCTAACATCCAATCAGATCCTAAATGTCATTTTACAGGCTATGCTAGAAAAATGACCGAAGCTTACTGGTTGGTACTTTTTCTCTCTCCACTTTATCTTTATCCAAGATTTGATAACTCTTTCTCTGTTTGTCTGTATATATTATTATTATCATTATTATTAACAGTTTTTTATATAGCGCACACATATTCCGCAGCGCTTTACAGAGAATAGTTGGCCATTCACATCAGTCCCTGCCCCAGTGGAGCTATCACATGTTCCCTATCACATGCTCACACACATACACACTAGGGTTAATTTTTTTATGTTTGGAGCCTATTAACCTACAAGTATATTTTTGGAGTGTGGGAGGAAACCGGAGTACCCGGAGGATACCCACGCAAGCACAGGGAGAATATACAAACTCCACACAGTTAGGGCCATGGTGGGAATTGAACCCATGACCTCAGTCCTGTGAGGCAGTAATACTAACCATTACACCGTCTGTGCTGCCCACATATATATATATACACTGCTCAAAAAAATAAAGGGAAGACTAAAATAACACATCCTAGATCTGAATGATTGAAATATTCTTATTAAATACTTTGTTCTTTACATAGTTGAATGTGCTGACACCAAAATCACACAAAAATTATGATTGGAAATCAAATTTATTAACCCATGGAGGTCTGGTTTTGGAGCCACACTCAAAATTAAAGTGGAAAAACACACTACAGGCTGCTCCAACTTTAATGTCCTTAAAACAAGTCAAACTGAGGCTACTGGCCTCCACGTGCCTGTATGACCTCCCTACAACGCCTGGGCATGCTCCTGATGAGGTGGCGGATGGACTCCTGAGGGATCTCCTCCCAAACCTGGACTAAAGCATCTGCCAACTCCTGGACAGTCTGTGGTGCAACGTGGCGTTGGTGGATGAAGCGAGACATGACGTCCCAGATGTGCTCAATTGGATTCAGGTCTGGGGAACGGGCATGCCAGTCCATAGCATCAATGCCTTCGTCTTGCAGGAACTGCTCACACACTCGAGCCACATGAGGTCTAGCATTGTCATGCATTAGGAGGAACCCAGGGCCAACCGCACCAGCATATGGTCTCACAAGGGGTCTGAGGATCTCATCTCGGTACCTAATGGCAGTCAGGCTACCTCTAGCGAGCACATGGAGGGCTGTGCGGCCCCCCAAAGAAATGCCACCCCACACCATTACTGACCCACTGCCAAACCGGTCATGCTGGAGGATGTTGCAGGCAGCAGAAAGTTCTCCTTGACGTCTCCAGACTCTGTCACATCTGTCACATGTGCTCAGTGTGAACCTGCTTTCATCTGTGAAGAGCACAGGGCGCCAGTGGTGAATTTGCCAATCTTGGTGTTCTCTGGCAAATGCCAAATGTCCTGCACAGTGTTGGGCTGTAAGCACAACCCCCACCTGTGGACGTCGGGCCCTCATACCACCCTCATGGAGTCTGTTTCTGACTGTTTGAGCAGACACATGCACATTTGTGGCCTGCTGGAGGTCATTTTGCAGGGCTCTGGCAGTGCTCCTCCTGTTCCTCCTTGCACAAAGGCGGAGGTAGCGGTCCTGCTGCTGGGTTGTTGCCCTCCTACGGCCTCCTCCACGTCTCGTGATGTACTGGCCTGTCTCTTGGTAGCGCCTCCATGCTCTGGACACTACAGTGACATACACAGCAAACCATCTTGCCACAGCTCCCATTGATGCACCATCCTGGATGAGTTGCAGTACCTGAGCCACTTGTGTGGGTTGTAGACTCCGTCTCATGCTACTACTAGAGTGAAAGCACTGCCAGCATTCAAAAGTGACCAAAACATCAGCCAAAAAGCATAGGAACTGAGAAGTGGTCTGTGGTCACCACCTGCAGAACCACTCCTTTATTGGGGGTGTCTTGCTAATTGCCTATAATTTCCACCTGTTGTCTATTCCATTTGCACAACAGCATGTGAAATTAATTGTCAATCAATGTTACTTCCTAAGTGGACAGTCTGATTTCACAGAAGTGTGAATGACTTGGAGTTACATTGTGTTGTTTAAGTGTTCCCTGTATTTTTTTGAGCAGTGTATATAAATATCTATACCCAGGGGATTGGGATGGAAAACCAGCCCGGCAAATTTCACGGAAGCAGCCCTAAAGAGTCTGTTGAGAGGGTGTGGTCTGAAGAGGGGGCGGGCTCCCTAAGGGGCCTGATTCAAAGTTGGACACAGTTGCGGCCTTCCTTGCATCTTTTGCCGCTGTTGCGTTGGCAACTTTATGCTAATACCACTACAATGCCATTCCCTGGTGTACATCTATGTCACTCCAAAAACCTGCCCATACTATGCTATAGCTGTGTTTGATTAGCCAGCCCCCTGTTATCGCCTAGGAACACCCAACACATTTGTAATAGACTTTTTGGTGTGTACGTCTAAATCGGTACTGCAACTCTGTGCAAACACCATCGAGACGCATGTGAGGTAAAACATAGACACATGCTCAGATAAAAAACTTTGCACAAGAAAAAAGTAAAACACAATGGCTCCCACAGACAAAAAACAAACACATTGGCACCCACATGCAAAGAAACACACTGGCACCGATAACAAAAAAATAAAACACCTTGGCTACCGACATAAAAGAAAACACATTGGCCCCCACAGACAAAAACAAACATATTGGCCCCCACAAGGAAAAAACTAAAACAACAAGTACACAGGAAAATAATAACATACATTGGCTCCCACAAGAAAAAAAATAAACACATTGGCCCCAAGAGGAAAAAAAAATACAGAATTGCCCCAGTTCCCCACAGAAGACTGACCTGTCTCCAGCACTTGCTGGCATGCTTGGCTCTGCCCCCCAAAGAGCGATGTGTGTTTAGCAGTTTAGCTCCTGGTATAAGAGCTGTTGGGCGCTGGAGTATATTGTGCTCACTGCCGTGCCCAGCTGGCAGCAGTACCATTGTATGTAACCTGGGTTCGGGGGGAGATGGTGTCTAGAGGACTGGGGGGTAGTGTATGTCCCTGTGGCCGGAGAGCTGGGGTGTGGTGGTAGGGCAGGTAGTGTATGTCTCTGGGACGGGGGGGACTGTGGGGAGTGTATGTCTCTCAGGCCAGAGATGAGGGCGTAGACAGAGTATGTATGTCCCTGAGGAGGTAGTTCAGGTCTATGGGGTTGGGGGGGGGCAAGGTTGTTTAATATATGTTCCTAGGGCTGGGGGAGCGGGCAGCTACAACATGCTCTCTTATATTGCACCATCAATTCACTGGGCATGACAAATAAACATATTTAAGTTATATGTTATATCTATCAGGGCAAAGGGGGGGATCTGGGAGGGGTAATACATGTACCTGGGCAGGAGAGTTATATGGGCATGACAAATAAACATATTTATTTTATATATTAATATTTCTACTTCAGGGTCCATAGGGTATCCACAGGATACCTTGGGGTATAGGTGTGACGTCAGTCGCAGGGCACCAAAGAGTTAAGCTTTCAGCCTCCCAGGATGCACTAGGTCCCCCTCCTATACCCCGCCCCCGGGCCAAGGCACCTCAGTTTAGTTTGGTGCCCGGCCGGAGTCGGGTGCACCTGTTGGAGTGGGGGCTAGAAGAGCCCCTGAAGCTTATTCTTCATGCAGCTGTGGCTGCACATCTGGATGAACAGCATGGACAGTCAGTCCTGACGTCCATGCTGTCTTCCCTACACCCCGCCGGTACCAGAACGCCGGTACTGATCCGGGGATGCTGGTGGGCGTCTGGGGTCACAGCTAGCGGTGACCCCAGATGCTCCGGACCATGGCCGGATTCAAGGGGGACAGAGGTAAGCAGCGGGGTCCCGCGGTGGGTCCCCGCTGATCACATGGTCCTAAGTCCCCAGGCAGGGGGCTCCCTGGGGACTGGCTGCAGCGTGGAGCCAGGCGACCAACCTGCGCTTCCACTACCCCCTGGGACAGCGGACCGCAGCAGAGCGGTAGCGCTGCGGCGTCCCAGGGGTTAAATGCATGCCAGGGGAGCGCGCCTTCCCTGTCTCACAGCCGGCGCCTCCCCCGCTGCACACAGCCCTCTCTGCATGCTGCCGACTGGTCCTGTGGCAGCGCTCCTCCCCCAGGCCAGCCTCCTCTCTGCTCCTCGGCGGCCATCTTCTCCAGAACGCATGGTGAACGCTGCTGGAAGCGCTGCACGGAAGCATCGTGGTCTGGGTCCCCCCGCATACCTCTCCTCCGCTGTGGTCAGGTCTGTGTATGCAGCGCTGTGTCCTACCAGGCCCTGTGTCTGTGTAGTTGAGTGATCAGCGCTGTTAGTGCAGGAATTGTTATTTTTCTGCATTGTATGTGACTGTGCTAGCGCTGCTGCCTGTAATCTTTTCTTCTCTAAACTGTCAGCTTTATTACTGTCCCTGTTCTTTCTGCTAAAGCCCTTGCGGTGCGGTGCTGCAGGGTGGTCTCTCGCCTATTTAATACTTAATTGGTGAGAGAGGTCACATACGTGGTGCCATCATGTCTGAAAGTGATTTTCCCCTCCGGCTACAGTGTACCACGTGCAAAGTACCGTTAGCGGAGGGGGAGGGTAGCGCGGAGGGCCTTTGCCGGCAGTGTTTGTCCATGGCGCGGCCTATTACGGTTACAGCACCGGTACAGGAGCCGCCCTGGGCTTGTTTCGCTCAGGCGTTAACAGCTTTAGTGGGCCAGTTAGCTCCGCAGCCCGCGTTTACTCCGATGGGTTTGTCCCAGCAGTCTGTGGTGTCGTCACCCATGCAGGGGTTCCCACGACAATTGGTGGTACCCCACAGTCTCCCTATTTCCCCGCTCCCGGGTTCTCAGGAGCCAGCGTGGGTTAACTCCCTGACAAGTTCTGTACAGCACTTGTCGGATGTGTTGCAAGGGGAGTCTGTGATGCGGTCTCATAAAAGGCCGGTGGCGTCTCTGTCCGCTCCTTATGAGGATGACGAAGGGACGTCTGATGATGGGGAGATTCTAGATCCTTACGATCAGGAACCTCTCCATACTAAGGACGCTGATGCTAAGTCCAAAGTATATATTCCTGGACTTATTCGGGCGGTCCGCACAGCCTTGGTGATTGAGGACGAAGTTCCCCCAGCGGCTAAATCTAAGTATGCCTTTTTCAAAGATGTGAAGGGCGATGCCACAGTCTTTCCTCTTTCGGGTCAGTTGGTGGACCATTTAGAGGAGGCGTGGAAACAACCTGGCAAAAGATACCAGCCGCAGAGACGCCTGGCGGTGGCTTATCCGTTCGCGGATAATTATTTTGCTAAGTGGGAATCCCCTCCACAGGTGGATTCTCACGTGACCCGTCTTGTCCGTAGTGCCACATTGCCGATGCCATCCATGTCCTCCCTTAAGGATGCTACGGACCGCAAGGTAGAAATCTGCCTGAAGTCCGCTTATTCCCTTGCAGGGGGGGCAGCATGGCCGGCTATGGCCATTTGCTGGGTTGCCAGAGCGATGGAGCGCTGGGCGGATTCATTAGAGGCTTCTTTTGAATCCGACTGTCCGGCCGATCAGGCGGAGTTGATTGGCAATCTCCGTGATTCGGCCACCTACATCAACGAGGCGGCTCTAGACATTAGTACTCTGGTGTCTAGAATTTCTTCAGCAGCGGTAGCTGCTCGTCGCACCTTGTGGCTGCGATCCTGGAAGGCGGACGCAGATTCTAAGAAAGGTCTGGAAGCGTTGCCGTTTACCGGAGAAGTTCTCTTCGGTCCGGATCTGGATAAGATTGTGGCCACGCTGGCGGCAGCCAAATCTGCCTGTCTCCCGTCGGCCGCTGCTCCTTCTGGTTCGGGACCATCGTCCTTTCAGTCATCTAGGGCCCAGAGCAGGCCCAAACCACAGTCGTTTCCTCGACAGGCTGGCCCTAAGAAATCGGTCAAGCCCCGGAAGCAGGCATGGAGTACCAGACGTCCGGCCCCCAAGCCAGATGACAAGCCTGCGGCCTGACGGTCCGGGCCTCCCTTTGGGGGATCCCAGGGTGGGAGGCCGCCTGCTACAGTTCGCCCAGTGTTGGTCGACCACTACGACAGACACTTGGGTTCTGGAGGTGGTTTCCCACGGATACGCCCTCTCCTTCCGGCACAGACCCCCGGCTCGCTTCTTCACCACGGGTCTCCCATCAGACCGGAACAAGGCTACGGAGCTGCGGAAGGTATTGCACACTATGCTCCAGGCTGGAGTTATAGTGGCGGTTCCATTCTCCCAGAGGGGCCAGGGTTTCTATTCAAATCTATTTTTGGTACAGAAACCCAATGGGTCATATCGTCCGATACTCAACCTCAAAGCACTCAACAAGTCTTTGCGGGTCCCGAAGTTTCGGATGGAGACCCTACGGTCCATCATTCTGGCGCTGGAACCTGGGGACTACTTGGTGTCATTGGACATACAGGACGCTTACCTGCATGTCCCTATTCTTTGGCGCCATCAACAGTTCCTCAGGTTTGCAATCAGCAGCGACCACTTCCAGTTTCGGGCGTTACCTTTTGGCCTGGCAACAGCACCACGTGTTTTCACCAAGGTGATGGCGGTCATGGCGGCTTCTCTGCGGCTGCAGGGAGTCCGCATGTTGCCGTATTTGGACGACCTGTTATTGGTGGCAGGATCTCCAGAGCTCCTGTTACGCCACTTGGACCTGACCATTGCACTGCTGCAACGGCACGGCTGGCTAATCAACTGGCAGAAGTCCACTCTAATCCCGTCTCGGAGGATTCTGCATCTTGGAGCCTTATTGGACTCGGGACAGCAAAGGATCTTCGTGACGGAGGACAAGATCTCTGCTTTACAGTCAAGGGTGCGCAGTTGTCTGCACAGCCGCCGGGTGTCCTTACACTCGGCGATGAGGTTACTGGGCTCCATGGTGTCGGTGTTCGACATGGTGGAATACGCCCAGTTTCACTCCAGACCTCTGCAGCACCTGATCCTGTCCAAGTGGAACGGGCTGACTCAGTCTCTGAAGTCCCAGACGATTGTGCTCACCCAGGAGGTTCGCCTGTCCCTTACGTGGTGGTTACAGACGACCCACCTCAACAAGGGACGTCCGTTCTGGGTTCCAAATTGGGTCCTGTTGACAACGGACGCCAGTCTTCGGGGCTGGGGAGCAGTTTCGGGTCCACACTTGTTCCAGGGCAGGTGGACGCCGACAGAAGCGGAGCTTCCAATAAATATCTTGGAACTCCGTGCGGTCTTCAATGCTCTCCAGCAGGCACAGCGGTTTCTCCAGGGTCGCCCGGTGCAGGTCCAGTCGGACAACGCTACCACCGTGGCCTACATAAACAGGCAAGGAGGAACTCGCAGTCGGGCGGCTCTCGTAGAGGTCTCTCGGATCCTGGTTTGGGCGGAGCGCAATCTTCCGGCCATATCAGCGGTCTTCATCCCGGGAGTGCTCAATTGGGAGGCGGACTTTCTAAGTCGCCAGGACGTTCATCCGGGGGAATGGTCCCTGCACCCGGACGTTTTTCAACTACTGGTGGACAGGTGGGGTCTTCCAGAAATCGACCTCATGGCGTCCCGGCACAACAACAAGTTGCCGGTGTACGGGTCTCGCACAAGAGACGAAGGGGCGTCTCTGGTGGATGCTCTGTCCATCCGGTGGACGTTCCGGTTCGCATACCTGTTCCCTCCGGTCTCCCTTCTTCCACGGGTAATCCGGAAATTCAAACAGGAAGGAGGGACGCTCCTGTTGATAGCTCCCGCGTGGCCCAGACGGCACTGGTTCTCAGACCTTCAGGGTCTGTCCGTGGACATTCCTCTGCGGTTGCCGCTACGACCGGACCTTCTGTCTCAGGTTCCTTGCCTTCACCCGGACCTGACTCGGCTGTCTTTGACGGCGTGGCTGTTGAGACGGACTAGATCATGGGCTTCGCCTTGCTTCTTTGAAGGTACAGGTTTCGGCCCTATCTGTCTGGTTTCACCGTAGGATTGCTACAATCCCGGATGTGCGCACCTTTATGCAGGGTGTTCTCCGCATTCAGCCGCCCTTTGTTCCACCTGTGGCGCCTTGGGATTTGGCTGTGGTCCTGAGGGCTCTCCAAGGACCGCCGTTTGAACCACTGGGCTCAGTGGATCTTAAATGGCTAACAGCTAAGACTGTTTTCCTTCTGGCCACTGCTTCGGCCAGACGTGTTTCTGAGTTAGGGGCTCTTTCTTGTAGACCCCCTTTCTTGGTTTTTTATGGGAACAGGGCAGTGCTCCGCACTCGGCCCGAGTTTCTTCCCAAAGTTATTTCCCAGTTTCATATTAACGAGGAAATAGTTGTTCCGGCCTTTAACTCACCGGGTCTTTCCGTGGGTGAGGCCTCTTTGGATGTTGTGCGGGCCTTAAGGACTTATGTTGACCGCACTTCTTCGTTTAGGAAGTCGGACGCTTTGTTTGTCCTCTTTGGCTTCCGTAAAAAGGGTTGGCCTGCTTCAAAGCAAACTTTGGCAGCCTGGATCCGTATGGCTATTTCTGAAGCTTATCTTCATGAAGGCCTACCGGTCCCTCCTTCTCTGAAGGCTCATTCCACTAGGTCTGTGGGTCCTTCGTGGGCAGCTCGACGTGGTGCCTCGGCAGTTCAGATCTGCAAGGCTGCTACGTGGTCTTCTGTCCATACCTTCGTGAGGTATTACAGGTTTGACACCTTCGCCTCTCAGGATGCTTCCTTCGGGCGGCGGATTCTCCTTTCTGCACAGGAGCGTCCCCACCCTTAAAGGATACTGCTTTGGGACATCCCCAAGGTATCCTGTGGATACCCTATGGACCCTGAAGTAGAAAATATGAGATATGGTAAGAACTTACCCTTGTTATCTCTATTTCTACGAAGTCCATAGGGTTCCACAGGACTCCCGCCCTGTCGCACCTGTGCTGCAGATGGGCTTTGCTCTGGTCACCGGTTTTCCGTCTCCCTCTGGTGAGAATGTGATTCTTGTATGTGTCCAGATCTTTGTTCTCTCTCTTCCTTCTCCTCCTCCGGCCTATGGCTTGGTAACAAACTGAGGTGCCTTGGCCCGGGGGCGGGGTATAGGAGGGGGACCTAGTGCATCCTGGGAGGCTGAAAGCTTAACTCTTTGGTGCCCTGCGACTGACGTCACACCTATACCCCAAGGTATCCTGTGGAACCCTATGGACTTCGTAGAAATAGAGATAACAAGGGTAAGTTCTTACCATATCTCATATTTTATTAGGGCAGGGGGGATCGGGTGGGTAATACACTTACCTGGGAGGGGTGGGGGGGTTATATGGGCATGACAAGTAAACTTAATTTATTATATTTATTTATTGGGGTGGGGGGGATCAGGATCGGGCAGGTAGTATATGTACCTGGGTATGGGGGTTATATGCGCATGACAATTAAACATATTTATTTTATATATTATATTTAATTGGTCATTGGGGGGTGTCAGCAGCGCCGAAACTAGGATATCTGTCACCCGGTGCAAGGCAGCAATTTTGCGCCCCCTCCCTTCCCGTACCTGGATTTTGTCCTTGCTCCGCCATAAGGCAGTGCCCTAGTCAAACGTCCCTGGTATAGTGACTTACATTATTCCACACACTGTAATGCCTATTACACATTATTCTACACACTGTAATGCCTATTACAAAAGTGCTACTTACATATTTGCCCAACACCATTTTATGCACACGGTAAGGCTTCTAATTACTTTTAAATTACCTGCTCGTTGTCAGGGGTTCCATGCTCATTGCCAGGGAGTTCCATGCTCGTTGCCAGGGGGTTCCATGCTCATTGCTATGGGGTTTATGCTCGTTGCCAGGGGTTACATGCTCATTGCCATGGGGTTTATGCTCGTTGCCAGGGGGTTTCACGGGAGAAGATGCAGCTTTCAGCATCTTCTCCCGGCACCTGCGCTGGCCTAACAGACACTAGAGGTCCAGTAGTTCAGGGGAGAACTTCAGCCTCCGGCTACCGCACAGTCCGCATCGTGCACTGAGCTGAACAGTCTGTGTTCAGCCAGTGCTGTGATCGGAGCCTGTGTAATGCACTCTCCGCGCATTACACAGGCTCCGATCACAGCACAGGCTGAACACAGACTGCTCAGCTCAGTGCATGTTGCGGACTGTCTGTGCTAGGGGGGGCGATCGCTCCAATCGCCTCCCCCTGGATCTGCCACTGGGTCGCGGGGGAAGGGTGTTGGAGGCGGAGAGCCGTCAGTGGTGACTGACAGCCCGGCTCCACTAAGGCTTATGGGCAGTAGGCAGCAGCTCCACAGTCGGCGTTTTTGTGAGTTTGACTCAGAGGCGCTGCCTTCTGCTGCGCTTGAGCAGAAGCAGAGCAGCTGCCCGATTCGAGCTGAGCTCCAAACGCGGCAGTGGGATGGGGGAGCGGAGGTCCGGGGGAGTCAATCAATGAAGGGCGGGCTGGGCAGCCGCGGCCACCAAATCCACCCCTGTCTATACCCTACTTATCCCTCGGCTTATATACTACTTTCTGACTGCCCACTCCTTAGCATGGTCAAGTGGGGGCATGGCATGGCCAAGTGGGCAGAGAGATTGTGTTGTTTTAGGGGATAGTTTTTAAGCATTCATATTGCTTATGTATTATATATAAGTAAAAGCTTCTGAAACAATCAACTAGTAAAATGCATAACTACTATTCTAAATTAATGTAGCCAGTAATGAAAGAGCCAAACAAAAGCAGTATCATTCAGTAAGTCAGTAATTTTTTAAATGCACATCTATGCATTGTAAATCATGTGCAGCTCAGATTAATTTAGCACAGTGGGGCCTATTCATCAACACTAAAATAATGGTGCATACACACGATCAGATTTTACCTTCAGATATGAACGATAACGATTTTAAAATCGTTCAGTCGTTCATATCTGAAGGAAAATCGTTCATATCTGACATGCCTGAACGATGGACGATCAACGATGCGCGTTCCCGTTTGTCAGATAACGATATCTGACATCTGATGGGTTTGCAGTCAGACTTGGACGATTCCATTCATTTTAATGCAGTCAAAAATCGTTCAATCGTTCAAATCGTTCAAAACTTTGGTAAAATCGTTCAAATCGTTCAAATCGTTCAATCGTTCAGTCGTTCATCTGACAAATCTGACAAGTCTGACAAATCTGACCGTGTGTACGCTCCATAACAGTTTTAAGGACATTTTCCTTAATTACCGTTTTTTTTAATATTCATTAACACACTTAACAAAGGAGATATCACTGATATCCCCTTGGTAAGTCCATCTGCGTTAATTTCCACACTCCTCATACATTAATGTGGGGATGTAGAAATTAGGCTATTCATCAAATTCCAAAAATTATGTATTTTCGGAATTTGATGGTGTTACTATACGCGTCTCTCTGCTGGTGTACAGCGGGATATACTTAACCTGCTTCCAGCGTGAGCAGGTCCTCCTTGGCTCCTTCCGTCGCTCCCTGGTCCCTCCTCTGGCTCTGGCTGCTGTTCTGACACAGACTGTGTTCTCCCGGCAGAACAGAGTAAAGTTTAAAAACAAATAAATAAATCTTCAGCCCATCCCCTGTGCCTGGCTGTACTGTCCGCTGCAGACCGGAGCCTGGTGGGAGGTCGGTGTCGGCCAGGTAGGTGGGGGAGGGGAGCGGTGAGTGGGGGTTGGGGGCGGATTGACACAGAATTACCGCAGCTGTAATCATTGCTGAGCATTCACCGCTTTTGTGAATGTAACGGCGCATGTGCAGCACTGATTACAGCTGTGGTAAGTTATAGCAGGCAGGGAAATGTATCTATTTTCTGAAGAGCTGTCATCGCAAAAATGACAGCTTTTCGGAATAGATACTTATGGAGAGGAGACAGAAAAAAAAAGAGATTTGCCCCCCAGCACACTGCATCTTATGGAGAGGAGGAATGATGAATTCCTCCGGTAATTAGGTAGAACTCCATGCGAGTTCTAAACCTAATTACCTCCATCGATTTTTTTGTACTGATGAATAGGTCCCAGTGTCTTGTAATTTTCACTAAGAATCTGATATTCTTCAGTACATTCGGTGCCTGATTCAAAAGCCATAAACAGTTTTGATATAAGGCTATGATTTGATTACATTTATTTGCTAACTTGACTACAGTTGTGTCTGCCAGAGCAGTCTTGTATTGGCATTATATTTGTATGGAAGGCACTTTGTTGACACCAGTCTGTCTTGATTATGGCATGGTCTGAACAATATTTACACATTATGATTAGTCTGGAGCAGCAGCGGCATAGATGTTGTTTTACCTGATTCAAAAACACAAACTGTCTGTTCTGCTCATATATACTATTTATTAAATAGGCCCTATCTTTCCTGTCGGGATCTTCTCCCTTCGGGCTGCCGACGTCGGGATATGAACCCATCAGCCATCAGGACTTCATACCCATTCCGTAAGAAAGAGCAAGCAGCTGTGCATCTTAAAAAACCATGCTGCACTGCAGGTGGGGGAGATGTAAAATGTACAGGGAGATTTAGATTTGGAAGGGGTGTGTCCAAACTGACATCAAAATTGCAGTGTAAAAATAAAGATGTCCAACATATGTGGTCTACATGCAAAAGCAGCAAGTATTTACCCTGGGATGGGTATGGGATGCCGGTGGTCAGAATCCCGACGCTGGCATCCCGACAGGGTTAGAATATGAACATGCTGTGCTATGTAACACTGATTGTTTGCCTGGGAAACAAATGGAATGGTTGAATCCTTCTATGTCAAAATCCAATCTGATCTGATTTGGTAAAATGGAAAATCTGGTTACCCGGTTATCCCTTTCACCGTGCGTCAGTCAACCAGACAATTTTAAAAATGCATTTTTCACAATAAAACTACTAATCTTGCATTCACAAAATAGTATTGAAAATATTCTCTTGGGTTGTACAAGGGAGGTACAGCAGCCACTGATAAAAAGATTTAAAAATAAATAACTTTGGGCACTTTTGTCAGCCAAACTGAACAATGTGTGAAAAATTATTAAAAGCCAGCAATTGTTCCTGTGTATAAACATATATTGTGAATATGATTCCAAGTTACAATTATTAAGTGATTGTTGTAAATCTGTTACTGACACTTTTATGTTTCTTGTATGAATGTATTCCAAATTAAAACAGTTTAACTATTTCACTTTCTGTGAACAGATGGTCCTACCAAAAGTATTATTTACTGTTGTTTAGTGTTTTTTTGAACTCTACAAAAGTGAATATTGCATTTCCAGGTTGTTGGTTGGAGACCCCAAACATTCATTAAAATGTTTATATATTTAGTTTGTTTTTGTTGTAGATATTTAATTATCCATTAATTTTCTACTTGGTCACTTTGTTATTATTTATCCAAGATCAGATTACCAAAGTCACTTGTTTTTTTTTCTTAAAAAAAAGGTGAATGGGTTTTAAACCGCATCATGTTAGAGTGTGAGAAAGAGCAGGAGATCCATCCATAGTGTGATGATCATAGAAAAATATGTCATTGTGTTAACCACAGCTGTAAACTGTTTTACATACTGGAAGCAATAAGATCCATGGGCATTAACTGGCTCTGCAATTTTAGTCAGATCTAAATAAACATATAAAATATATATGACTTTGGTAGGTAATCCCTTTCTTTATAACAATGTAGTTCTAGGGAACAATCCTCACTGACACAGAATTATAGTTTATTAGACTGCTTAAATCTGCTATAGGTTGAAAGCACATATGAGCAGGGCTCACCATACTTTGGCTTTTCTACATATTTATACTAACTGTTCATTATAATTATTTATATATGCAAATGTTTATACTGTGTATATTAGTCTGCACTTATTTATCCTGTTGGAATTTTTATTCCCTTGTGCAGCACTACGGACAGTGGCGCCAAGAGGGAGAGGGGAGCGGGTATTAATTACCTGGGCCCGGGCTTATTGGAGGGGCCCTGTGGGGGCCTGGGACTCTCCCCAGCCAATACATGCTGCCCTGTCTTGGGCTGTGGTGGATCCAGGCACAGTCCGTGCGTATGGCCGGGCCAGGGTCCGGCTGCAGAAGATATCCTCCCTCCACCAACCTGCTGCCATTATTATTTTATGCTCAGGGGGACGGCTCAGTGAGGGAAGGGGCGGAGGGAGACCGCAGGATGGCATTGGGTGCCAAGACACCTAGCATCGACCCTGGGCCAGGGAGGCTGTTGCCCTAACTCCTCTGTCTGCATGTAAGGGAGGTTAGAGTGCTTGCACTGATCGCTCCCCTCCCCCACACCTGGATCTGTCCCTAGCAGAGGGGCTCAAGGCACCCCCTCTTTACAATGTGTCACCTACTGGTTTTTCATATTTTTTTTAGTTGGTGTGGCCATGCCTCCACGATTAGGCCATACCCCCTGCAGTCTCTGGGCCCGCTCGCTACGGCCGTTGCTACAGAATCCTTGTGGTGCATTCTAAATAAAAGATAATAAGAACTGCTGTTCAAAAATACTTTTATAGTTTTTCTAAATACTATACTGTCTTAGATTTATGTTGTAAAATGTGGTGAACAATTATGAAAATGTAATATCATATTCTGTGGTGGTTGTTGATTAAAAAAACACTACGTTTTGAATCCCAAATGTACGTTATTTTTGCAATGTTTTCATGTTTGCAACCAATTTCTTGGTTTGTTTACAGTGGAACGTTTTCCAATGCCTGCATTATGCTATTATGCTTTATCTAGCACATAAGCTAATTTGTTAATTTATCAAATGGATTGATGCATCATATTTATAGGAAATCTCTTGCATGTGCCATAACATACAGTTAATTCTAAATTACTTACTAAATACAACTATGAAATTAGACAAAGGAATAAATGCAGTTACTTTCTGTATTATTATTGTTTATATTTTATAGCACCAGTATCCAGAGACTATTGAATTATTCATCTGCATTCCTTGAGTACCACTAGTGATGCTAGCAAGTGGCATAGCTTGTTTCTCTGTCAGCACTACACTGACAGGCTAAAATAGTTTCAGCAACAAGTCTATTTCATCGCTTTGTAAACTCAACTTTGTACAAACTGCATGATGTAATTTCTTTCCCTGAGATCATTTTCCTATTGAAACCAATGAAAGAACCCATCATTCTTATGTTGGCCACACACACAGTTATATCATCAAATTGGCTCAATATCACAGTGAATGTGGCCCCAAACACTCATTATGCCCAAGAATGATCCAATCAAAATTCAAAGTGTGCGTTGTCATCTGGCAATGCACTACCAGGCATCCATGTTATCAGCCCCTCTGTCTGACTTGGCCACCCAGTAAACTACATGATCGTACCATATTTGCCCAGTATTAGAGTTAGTATGTGTAGGTAAAAAAAAAGAGCTACAGTAAAGACAATTGTTCCCAGAGTTACTTAGCTGAATATTACGTTCCAGTGTCTGATTTTATTAATATTTAGTATAGATATACCTTTTAAGAGTTAGTTCCAAATTACAGAATAGGGTATTTTTTGTCAGAATACCAGTAAAATGAAAATGTAAAATGTGCTGTAATATGGGGTAGAAGAACTGGAGTATTACGGTAAATGCATAAAAATCACAAAAATTTGATTACTGTATATTGTGTAGAAATATGTAGAAACTATAGTTTGATCTATGAAAGAAGTATGGTGTTTTGAAGTGAATAAAAATGTTCTGCAACATTTATATTGGAGCCCAGATATTGTTAAAGATAACTTCCCATTCTGTAATGTTCTGCAACATATATATTAGAGCCCATATGTTGTTAAAAGGTAACATCCCATTTTGTCACTCAGCATTACCTGCAGGCATTGTAAAATAGTACAATTATAAATGAATTACTAGGAGATTCTGTCTCGAGCTTGTAATTAGGTTACCAATTATGCACTTTCAAGGTTTAAAGGATTCCATTGCTTAAGGCTTGTTGTCTTTAGATCTAACAAAATACATCAATAACTTTATTTGTCTTGATTAGTCATAAATACACACATTCCACTGAATATGAAAGCTTGGTGGTTTTGGTGATACATAATGGGTTTTTTTCTTATTAAAAAAAGGTACTGGTACTCAGAAAAAGGGTACAATTACTCACCTAAAGTTACAAGTTGATTCAAGTTTTATAGTAGCTTTCATACTCTGAACAAGCTAATTTTATTCATTTCTGAAATTATTTTACTGATTTTTTTCCTGTTTCTGGAATTGTTAATAACAATTAAAAATTAAATTTATTGGAAAAAAAGTGCTAGTACTCTGTACCATGGAGCGATGATCATAGAACATTACAGCAGATATAAGATAAGATTGGAAAACATGTACTGTATTTAGCAAACAGCTTGTAAGTAGGAAATCAGAATCAACAAGCCAACTAACATCTGAACTCTGTCCACTCAATAGCACTTTCTTCTCTCCAAATATTCAGTTTAAATTCACCAAGTGCTAACCATAATCATGAGGGTACATGCCACCTGATTTACATATCTCTGAACTCATATTTTGGTGGTAAGAATTGATATCGCTGCATTCCCCAATAAATTAGTTGGTAAGTGATAACTGCATGCATCTTCAGTTACACAAGAGCCATTCTGTGTATAGTAGATTAGTGATGCATCATTAGGACCATGTCAAATGCCAGAAGGGATGGAAAACCAAACTGAGACTATAATAATTAGTCTCCCACTTTCTCAGCACATGCGTGTGTATCTCATATAGTCAGTGCATTAACATTTTAGTACATTATCTTGCATTCAAATTACAGCACAGATATTAATGAGTGACTTCTTTTAAGTAGCAAACTAAAATAATCCCTCAAGCATTGGTTGAAAATAAATTGTCAAACAGAGTTCTAAACCTTTTAGTAACTAATTAAACAAAATAAATGTAATAAAGATAAGTAACAACCAAAGACCTGATTGGGATGAAGATATAGATATTATGATAGTAACACTGACACTATTACATGGTTTCTTTTATGAGTCTTTCCCTCTTGATTCATGTGCAGAATGACTTTTAGTGGTGTATGATAATCACCGCAAACACTTTTGGGACATAACATCCTTATATTGAAATGCCAATGGTCTATCCAAACACCTGCATCAGAGTAGCTATATAACATGCCAACATAAGAGTCTACAAGGGTCATGTCTCTCACACAGAATATATTAGCCTGGATGATTCTATCTTGTTTTGTAAAAAGTGTTTTTATAATCAGAAATTATAATACATTTTAATTTTTCTTTTTTTGGGGGGGAATTGTTGAAACACAAAACATAAATTGCATATTGCACGAACACATGCCACATAACATACACATAAAGTAACGTTGAATGGATTTTGCTAATCCTATTCAAATTATCCATAAAACGTTCATTTCTTAAGATTGCAACCAATTGTAACTTTGGAAATCGATCATTTGTAATCTGAGTATACTTGCGGATGTTTGATGTACTAGTACATGAATAGAAAGTTAGCCTCTAATTTGCCTCTAAACAGTTCAGTCTGCAAAGGAAATACATGTGGTATTTTGAACTTGTAATGTTTCTTTGTACTTTTAGGTACAGTACCACAATATAGCATTTTTCATAGTAATCATTGCATAATGTAGTAAATAGTAGAACTACTGGAACTATTCCAAAGCCCTTTATTACATTTGAAATGCTTTCCTTAAATTCAATATTGATGTTTTTAATATTTGAAATGCTTTCCTTAAATTCAATATTGATGTTTTTAATATTCTTTCTTGTCTGCCATATTGCTAGGTTGCATCCTCACCTACCACAGAAAATGATGAAAATATTGTTCAGATATGATAACTACTGCCATGGTCTACTGCACAAAAGTCATTGAGGGTTATTTGCAAACATTGAACAAAGCTGCAAGTTTGCAGTTATATCACAGCAACCAATCAGACATTTTTTTTTAAATCATCGAATGTATACTAGGCTTACAAAAGATAATTGCTGATTGGTTACTATAGTTTCAGTTCAGATTTGTACTTTTGTGGAATGTGCATAAATAACATTGTAGATTAGTTGATTTCTTGTTTAATGCGTTAGAATCACTAAACAAGATGTTTTCCATGCAACCCATGTAGTACTAGCATAAACCCTCGTGTCAATCTGATGCTCTGGTCCCTAAAACTGATATCAGTCATCACTTCTACTCTATTATTCTGGATGATACATTATATTACACACCCAGCATCCAGACCGCATTTACACATTTGATGTGTTGCATTGCCTTTAAATACCCTGTTAGAGTGACATAATCCGAAATATGCCTTTCTAGCTTTGTGACTCTGTTACATTATTGTGTGTCATCCATGCATTTAAGTTACCCATTCTGTTTTAATAATTTTATTAACTCCCTCTGAAATATAAATGCAGAAATATGTGTCACATGGGAAAATACATATGTCCAAGATATTGCTACTGTGTAAGATAAATAACAATGCTATTCAGTAGTATCATTTCTGGAGACACCTGCAGTAGGACTGACTCCACCTGCTAGCGGTCCTCCGTCTTACTAAAGCTATTACTACTATAATAACTACTACTCTTACTCCTTGATCATAAGTCATCCTTCATTCTCTGTGACTTGCTTTTCCATTTTGGCTATTGAGTAGTATTACCAGAATAAATAAAAGGAACATCTATTGATTCATCTTGGTTCATTTTTTTTGGTGTCCTGAAGCTCAGGTAGAACCTGTCACCTGTGGGAAAATGTCATTTTTGAATGGTACACTGTGTGTCCTATTGTGTGGTCTATTGAAGCCGAGTCCAGTTATTTGCACAGAACGCACAGTGTGTTTTATGCCCTTTAGTAGAGAGACAAATTGACACATTCAAAGTGCAGAAATGTGTAAAATGACTATTTGACAGGTTCTCTTTAATATCTGATTGTGCACATAGCAATCTTGTTCCAGTAAATTCCAGATTAATGTATTTATTTAACAATTTATGTATGGCTGCAGAGCTTATGGTGGAATCTCCACTTTGATTTATAAAATATTCCTACTCTTGAGTCACTTATCAAGACAAGCTGCACTTAGCAAATGGTTACCAGATTTACATAAAGAACTAGCAAAATTATTGCAACCAGTCTGCAATGTATTCTCTAAAATGAATGTCTATAGGAATAAAACAGAAATCTTATTTATCTCAGATTATACTGTATACATAATGTGGGAGTTATCATGGACAATTTTACAGTATATTTACATTATTATTCTGATTCTATTTTAAAACAGAGCCAGTCATATTTTGTACATACGTAGCATGATGATCACTGAAAGAAGAGAGGATACTTACTGTAGCTGTTGTTTGGGTCCTGGGTACCCTTCACAGTACCACGCTTATCAATCCACAAATACCACTGCGTTCCACAAAAAAGTTTCCTTATTCTAACATCCCCCCCTTCCATATAATCATAACTTCTGGTATGCCGCTCAGGGCTGGAACAGTTCACATTTATAGCCATTTGCTCTGGAGTCATGTCATTGCAGGCTAATGAGAACGTGCCCAGTAGAAAGATAATGTAAAGGTATGGTATGTAGAGCAAAGTTGGCAGGATCCAAGTTAGTATCCATTTGCGCATTATAGTGCAGTGCTCTGGGTGTTCATGAACATCATAATGAAACTTAAATCTCAGGTGGATCTGTGTTTTTAGGTCCAAGACCTGATTGTACACTTTTCTATTGGTGTAAATCAAAATGACTCAGGATACCTCCAGGCTTGTCTTATTGTCTAGTGGCTATGCCATAAACTGTGGACTTTCCAATATTGGTCTGTCTCCGCTGTGTCCTTAGAAGATCAGAATGGGATGACCTTGGCAGTCGTAATATTCAAGACCACTCAGACTGACTGTTGAATGCAAACGTAACAGAACTGTAAAGACATGATAAAGTTTATAGCAGATATCTGCAATCTGGCCCGTAACAGCTCATGAAACATACATTACTAGAAAACTGAACATGCTTTCATCCTAAAATAAATATATGAAATTAAATATTACAAGTCAGCAATATATATAGTTATTAGAAAGTACAATTATTTGGCTTTGACTTTAAAATTATATATTTTCATTCTCATAAATTCTTTATTATCCAGTATAGTGAAATACAGGGAACACACACTGTTTTGTAAGCATGCTTTATGGACAGCATGTGAGCTGAGCTGTCAGAAAATACTGTTACTGAGGCATTCACTTAAAAGTACCCTTAATTCTTTAAACAACTGTCAACAGTAATCCAGTGTCTCTCTTCACAGTATGCAGAAATAAAAGAGGAGCCTTGCAGATCTATAACACTAATTATTATTTCAAAAGCTGAGATAACTTACTTGTTCTCGATGATAGCAGCTGGATGTACGCGTATTCCATTTCTGCTGCCTGGTGTGTGCAACATGAGAGTCTGTAGCGGCAATATTTCTCAACTCAGAAAAACTGTAGTACAGTCCTAATTGTTTCCATAAATCAACATGCGAGAGGGGTTTTCTGTGTGTGTGTGTGTGTGTGTGTGTGTTGAGCCTGTTGTTGTTCAATGCTTTTCGATAAATACCTTTTGGTGACCTCACTTGCAAGCAATTAGATCTAACCACTCAGCAGCTGAAAGCACGAAGAAGAAGAAAAAAAAGTTGTATGAATCTCAGTCATCATCAGAGGGAGCTATGAGCATGTTTTATGCTTTTGAGTTATAAGGACGGAGCTGCAGCAGCATTCTGGGCAGGCACATAGCAGAATACTTAAAAATACCAAGCTATATGCCGTTACAGACAAAAAGAGTTCTTAATTAATTGAAGCTTGTAACAGATATTTGTGTTTTCCAACAGCGTCATACTACATGAATCACATTTTATGTAACTTAACAGTGTAGGTTTTTTTTATTAGGTAACGTACTAATGTAAACCTGTAAATATTAATGAAAATACATGTAAAAACATAAGCACAGTTAGAAAACAATAGAAGTATGCCGATTTAAAACTCAAATAATGCTATAGTTTTTACTGTAGCATAGATTTTTAGAGCTTCTGCTTTGGTGGATAGTATAAAGTATCATCGTCTATATTTAAAGACTGTGCATGGAGTGTGGAATTATAATTAGAGTAGACGTTACAAGTTTCAGAGATTAGGGACATTCCCTGGGTAAACCTGGTTCAAATCACAGTATCAGCTCCTCTGAGATCTTGTTTGGCATTGCATGTTATACTGCTAGTGTTTGCTAGCATGTTGTGATCACATATTTTGTGAAGCATATACTGTACTAGGAATAGCTAACACATTATAATAATATTAATTATTCCGATATAGCCTATGTAGTTTTGTTATACATAACTATATGAAAGAATTCCGCAAAGACAACCACAGTGTTTGTAGTAAAAGTAGATGGCAATAAGTACTGGCTAAAAATATACCTCCATAATTGAACTAATGTGATTGTGCCATTCTGTTTTCGTTAAACACTGATTCCAGTGACAGAGTAGCATTAAATTACTTTGTGACTATTAACAGCATCACAGTAAAACAGGAGAAAACACATGCAGGCTGTTTGTTTATTTGTTATTATACTGTATGTGAACAGGGAGGACAAAAGAGCCTTAGCCATTCCCATGCCGAGCTTCCTTCACCCTTCAGTTCCCTGTTTCCTAACTCCAAATGCAGCCACCCCAAAAAAACCTAGACCACCCAGTTTGGAGCTATTCATATAAGGGCTGCTTTATTATTATTATCCTTTATTTACATAGTACATAGAACTAATAGGTGAACAAGAAACAAGTAACTTACAGTACATTACAGTGCAGGACAAGAACACGATTTATATACATGCTGCAATAGTGATTAAAACACTCACAATGAGCAGCAGGAAGTTGGCAGTCACGTGTTAGGTGCCCTTATGGGGAGTAAAGAGTAGAAGAAAATGTAACATGAGGGAAGAGGTCCCTGCTCGTGAGAGCTTACATTCTAGAACTGTTCCTCTTCCACTACCAAACTTTTATTTTTTTTTAATGGAGGTTGATTTTACCAAACAGTATACTGATTAGGAACTAGGAAGGGGTGAAACCATAGGTTCTTCTTGTGTTCATTACTGATTGGGTAGCTGTATAAAGACCGTAACTACAGAGTGGGACCGTTTTGGAGATTGGCAGAAGGTTCACAACAAGATTGAAATAACTGTACTGCTGGGAAAGAGTTGTTTGACACTGCATGATTAACACAAGTTTCTGTTTATTGCTTATTTATTAATGGCCTAAGGTAAGAGATATCTGTGATATCTCCTGTGTTGATTTAAGCAGCGTTTCACAGCGTCACCCCATACAGTGTATGGGGAAGTTTGGGCTGTTTGATTTATCAATAGCTCAAGACTAAGGGCATGATTCTGAATTGGACGCATTTTAAGAAATGGATGCATTTCATGATTTCGAGCCGACTGCGTATGCGTCTGATTTTGAAAATATGGTGTGTTATATGCAGCATGATGCATCCAAAGTAGCAAGCAGTAGGCACTGTGTCAGATTGCAAACGAAGACTAACATCAAGTAGACAATTCAGGGCGGCATCTGTGTAGCGAGTATTTAAACACATGGGGCCTGATTCAGAGATGGACGGAATTGCAAAGCCGCACAAGGGCAGTTTTGCAATTCCGTCCATCTTAATGCAGGTGGAGGTGTCAGACACCTCCTTTCTGCATTTGCGAGCACCATCGCATCAGTGGTGGCTCCAGAGGTGGGGCTGCAGCTCAGTCCAAAATTCAAATAGGGGAGCCACACTGACTATCTACTGTAAATGCTGCCAGACATCGCCGGTCAGGACTAATTGGCAGTTGGTTTGGCCCACCTATTTGAATTTTGGACTGTGCTGCAGCCCCACCTGTGGAGCCACCACTGACCCCTGATGGTTGTTCTTTTGATCAGGCTGTGGGAACTGAAGCTTCCACAGCCTGACCGGGTGCTGGTCACTTCAGTGGCCAGGATTCTGCGTCCGCCGACACAGACAATGCTCTCGTCACTCACATAAAGGGGCCACGTGCCCCTATTTCCGGGAACTGTTACTAGCCATGCCCAAACCCCATCCCCAAACGCCACAGCATGTCAATCATGCTGCGGTTTGGGGGTGTCTGTGAGTGTAATTGCAGGACCTGTTTTGCACATGTGCAGAACAGGTCCTGCGAGGGGGCAGACCCCTAGCCATTGGAGATGTATGTTATTCATCGGATTAACCAGAGCCGGCCCTAGGGCTAATAGCGCCCTGAGCCGGCCAAGTGTTCTGCGCTCCTTGACCAAAATTGGGGGCGTGGCCTAATTACCATAGGACACGCCTCCTTACATGACATTATCTGAAGGGCGTGCCCACATGGCACGCCTCCAAATAATGTCAGGCTGGGGGGAGCCTCACTAGCTGGGCTTCCCCCAGCCCTCTCACGGCACTGAATGGATGCCGCGCACATGCGCGCAGCATCCAATCAGACTCCGGGATCCCGGCACCGCCGGACAGATGTGGCAGTGGGGGTCCCCAACCCCCCGGTTTCACCACCCGAGGGCTACTTCGGCCCACGTGTGGAACAGCGGGACAGTACTGTCCCGATGAAAACGGGATGCTCAGGAAGGGTGTGCCCTCTATGGGTGGCGTCCCTGTTCGACCGCTCAGGTCGAACACCCTAGAGCTGGCCCTGGGATTAACATACATCTCTGAATCAGGTCCATGGAGCGGCTGTGTTTGAGCGTCATAAGCATGTAGCCCGATTTCCTTGTTTTCAGGGTTAAAAAAAAACATTTTTTATAAAAAAAAAAAAAAACATTAATGTTTTAATGAAAAAAATATTGAATCCAGAATATTATCGTAATATTATATATTATAGTAATACTGTGAAACATTGCTATGCATTAGAAACCTTGATCATGCCTCCTAACATTAACAATCCAAACTTATTAGGATTTTTTATCTCCTCAAAAGAGAGCTAGCATAAGGGGTACATGTAATAGCCTGTGGATTGCAGGTGTCGGCGAGTTCAGTGCGAGACTGATGTTTTAAAGTAGCAGTCATTTAAAAATCAAAATCAACCTTGTTTTGCCTTTTAATTGACTGCTACTTTAAAGTTTTTCTTCCCTTCACTCATCTCAGTAGGGCTGAAGGTTTTGAATTGAAATAAACATAAGTGAGATTAAACCAAGAGGTGTTTCTCTGTGCATTACCTCTTTAATGTGTTGGAGTTGTTTACCCTTTAAGATTGAGAATGCTACTTGTGGTTTTCTCCTATCCTATAGGATTGTAGGGGAGGAGTTTGTGGAGTCTTGGCTAATGCTAAGAAGATTTAGTACCTCTCTGATCTGGTATATATTTCCAATTTCTCTGTTGTGTGTGATTTTACTGTATTTGTTCAGTTCACTCAAATGAAGACCACAAGCAACAAGAATGTGAAATAATAATACAGAGGGACTCCCTTATAATAGGCTTTTTTTAAGAGGTCACGGCACAGCATAATAAAAAATCATTGTTTAAAAAAAACCATTTGGTTTAAACCATCCAATCCCGCATGATTTACATGTTTAGATGCAGTTTGGGCACCTGTTGCAGATGGGTCGTTTGCACCTAGCATGGAGCAAGGCCAGATACTAGCTGATGATGACAGCTGAAGTACAGATGCAAAATAAAAACAGTCGACAGTGTAACGAGCTGCATGAAAATCAAACAAATATGCACATAGATGGATAGATAGCTTCAGGAGTTAAAGTGGGCCAGAGCAGGGTGGATCTGCATTCCATCAGTTGTATTTGGAGACAGAACATTTTCTGCCTCCATTGGTCCACCTCGACCATCCTCAGTTTCTCTTGCTTGCTGCTCCCATGCTATGTGCCATGTCTCCCATATCAACAGATGTGGCAGGCGGTTCTACAGTGACTTGGCCCATCCCCGTCTGCCTCCCCTCCTATGGCGCCTGCACTGGCAGGAAAAAGACATTCCTGCACTCACTGCATTGTAGTGCTGCTGTTACCACTCTGTGCACAACGCTGCCCTTATCAATAGATATGGTGGCCAGGGAGCACTACAGTGACTTTCTCAGCCTGGTCCCGCCTCCCCCTCCTATTGTGCCGTCTGGAATGAAACGTAGGGACGTCACAAGGTCACGTCTGCCTCCTTACTGCTGAGCAAAGAGGCGCTCCAAGGCGGACCTTTGCTTCTATCCACGCAGACGCTGATTGTGACAGTGTGGCACAGGTCTATATTTGTAAATTTGAACAAGGTACAGATGTGTCCTCACTCGTCTTTGCTGCTGTCGCGCCAAACAGCCTCTCAAGTCGCTTGGTCCCGTGAGACTCAGCGCCAGGGGTCTTTATTTTTACAAAATTGCAACTAAGTGGCAATGCGAACTAGGATGCACCAGGAGACTGTGCTGATTAATTTAATATGCGACACTTGTATATCTGTGTGCAACTGAGTCTCTCAATCAGCATGCCAAGTTATATTTACAGACTCAGTTGCACACCGATATACAAGTGGCGCATATCAAATTAATCAGCACAGTCTCCTGGTGCGTCCTAGTCACATCATATTGCGACTTAGATGCTCTTTTGGCAAAAAAAGATGCCCGGTGCTAGCAGAGTGGCATGGGACATGTCGGCTCACTCATGATAGTCATATCACGGTGCATGGCGTATTAAGACTAGATGAGCAAGGACTCATCTGTAGTTGTGAGTGCTGTTGTCATCTTTGTTTTTTTCTGGTGTTGCTGGAATTAGATTTCAGTTTTCTTGTGGGTTTAATACTAATAATACTTATTTATGGCTGGCTTATCATACTGAGCATCATGGCGTAACTAGGGGTGTGCGAGCTCTGAATCAGTGCCCTCCTCCCTGAAAATGGAGCGGCCTGGAGTGACCACCCACAGCATATGCGAGCGGCCAAAAAGATGGTCGCGATGGTCAAGACCATTGCGACCATCGGGCTTGCGACGAGACCCTGCGGTAGGATCTCGCTGCCGCAAGCCCAGGAGTGATTTTGGCTCTATCAGAGCCAAAATCACTCCCACTGACATCATTACTGATGTCAGTGGGGCCGGCTTCAGACGGTAGGTATTCCCATGGGAACGCCTCCGTCTGGCAGCCACGCCCCCGGCACGCCCGCCAAAGGGGGCGTGCTGTCACTCACCATCGACAGCACGCCCCCTTTGGTGCGAGACCCCGAGCGACGTATTCCTCGTCGCTCGCCGGGTCTCGCGCATACGCACGACGGAGCTCCCTTCATCGTGCGCATTCGCACAACTTCGACCCGCTTGCGAGCGTCCTTTGCTCGCGAGCGGGTCTTAATGACCCCCAGAGCACAGAGCTCTGTGGGCGGCACTGCCGCTCACCCACGGCCTCTGCATCTGACTGGAAAGGCACTCTACAGCCAGAATCTCTGCAGCAGTGCCATCTGGTGCATCCTTAGGAAGCTTTAGACATGTGCACCGCTACCCATACAGATCCCCGGAGAATCCTGGGGATGCTCTGGACATTGCTATAATTCATGGCGATTGTGACCCCGCCCCTCCATATGACGTAACGTGGAGGGGCCATGGCCTGCACCGTGCGCTGGGACCCCTAGTTCCGGCTCTGCTGAGCATAGTAGTTCCACTCCAACTAGAGAGAGCAGTAGGGTGCTTTAATTGTATCTGATGTGAGTAAATACATTGCTGTAATCAGAGTAGGACAGTGAATTAATAAATAAACTTTTCTCCAATATGGTTTGCCAAATGTTGCAAGCTATTTGAAGGAGTTGGACACTGGCATCTATAGTGGAAGAGAATAATGCAATTTAAGCTAGGTACACACTGATAGGTATATCGCCCATTCCATTGAACGGGCAATACATCTATAGTGCATTGCCGGGTGTGTATAGCTTATAAATCTGTGAACAACGGCGTTCACCGACATATCCAGTTGCTGTGCAGCACAGCAGATGTCCAAAATATCTGAAACATATATCGGTCATCTGCTTGTGTGTATGGGAGATCCGCTGTTCCCCGTACACATGCTGCAGGGACCTGGTGGTGATTGCCAGCTCAACTGGGCGGGCAATTTAAAGGCTGGCAGGTGATTGGTAATTGTGAATACACTTAGAGATGTGAGCTGCTACATCTACTCCATACTTCATGTAGCGCGCCATGCTAGTTGCGCCCTGCCGTGGAGATGTATCTCGCAGCATGCTGCGGTAAGGCGCAACATAATGTACTGAAGCGCTGGAAAAGCCAGAGTGTTTGTAATACAACTTTCTGTACACCAAATGTCGCTTTTCCTAAACTGCGTGTGCGTGAAATAGCTAACAAAGCTTTTTGTAGCGCCGTCTGCTGATTGGCTGACATTGATTACACTATACAGTAGTACTGGACTGTGTTTTGTCATGAATGGACATCAGTATTTTTGTTCTATTATTTTTTCTTTTAAATCTTCACTACAGGATTAAACATAAATAACTTGGTGTGTGAGTTCTGTCATTTCTAAAAATTAGGGATGAGCAGGTTCGGATTTCTGAAATCCGAACCCCCTCGAGCCCCCCCCGATCCGAGTCGTATCCGAGTCAGGCTCGACTTTTCCCGCCTGGCTCGGATCTGAAATCGAGACAAAACGTCATCATCCCGCCTTCCGGATCTCGCGGGATTTGGATTCTATAAAAGGTCCCCGCGTCGGCGCCATTTCTCACTCTGGCTGTGGACAGTGAAGAGGGAGGGTGGGAGCTAGGGCTGGCTGGGCTGTGTGGTTCTGCTGTTGTCCATAGGGGCTGTGACCACTCAGTCCATAGGGGCTGACTGGGCTGTGTTGTGCTGCTGTTGTCCGTAGGGGCTGACTGGGCTGTGTTGTGCTGCTGTTGTCCATAGGGGCTGGCTGGGCTGTGTTGTTCTGCTGTCATAGGGGCTGGCTGGGCTGTGTTGTGCAGTCAGTTGCAGTCATAGGGGCTGTGTCCACTCCAAAGTCTATAGGGGCTGGCTGGACTGTGTTGTGCAGTGTCCCATAAAGGCTGTAGTCCTAGAGGGGTGCTGTAGTGTTGTCCAGGGGGTGATCTGTGCATCAGGGGTGCTCCCCCAAAGTGCACTCCAAAAAAAAATTATTTTTTTTTCTGTTTGTGAATTGTGTGCGCAGTAGCCGCATGTGCATCAACAAAGTAATGCCAACTGTGCGCCTGTGTCATAAGTAAAGGGCCGGCTGGCTTGACCATTAAAGGGTGCTGTAACCCCCAAAATCCACTCCAAAAAAAATAAAAAAAATTATTTTTTTGTGTTTGTGAATTGTGTGCGCAGTAGCCGCACGTGCATCAACAAAGTAGTGCCAAGCGTGCGCCTGTGTCATAAGTAAAGGGCCGGCTGGCTTGACCATTAAAGGGTGCTGTAACCCCCAAAATCCACTCCAAAAAAAAATAAAAAAATTTATTTTTTTGTGTTTGTGAATTGTGTGCACAGTAGCCGCACGTGCATCAACAAAGTAGCGCCAAGCCGGCACCTGTGTCATAAGTAAAGGGCCGGCTGGCTTGACCATTAAAGGGTGCTGTAACCCCCAAAGTCCACTCCAAAAAAAAGAAAAAAATATATTTTTTTGTGTTTGTGAATTGTGTGCACAGTAGCCGCACGTGCATCAACAAAGTAGCGTCAAGCGTGCACCTGTATCATAAGTAAAGGGCCGGCTGGCTTGACCGTTAAAGGGTGCTGTAATCCCCAAAGTGCACTCCAAACAAAATAAAAAAGAATTTTCTGTGTTTGCGAATTGTGTGCACTAAGGCTGCATGTGCATCAACAAAGGAGGTGCGCCAAGCATGCGCCTGTGTCCCATAAGTAAAGGGACAGCTGGCTTGTCCTTTAAAGGGTGCTGTAACCCCCAAAGTGCACTCCAAAAAAAATAAAAAATAAAAATTTTTGTTTGTGAATTGTGTGCACAGTAGCCGCACGTGCATCAACAAAGTAGCGTCAAGCGTGCGCCTGTGTCATAGGTAAAGGGCCGGCTGCCTTGACCGTTAAAGGGTGGTGTAACCCCCAAAGTGCACTCCACAAAAAATAAACAATTCTTTTTTTTCTGTGTTTGTGTGCGAAATGTATGCGCAGTAGCCGCACGTGCATCAACACAGCAGCAGCGCCAAGTGTGCGCCTGTGTCTTAAGTCAAGGGCCGGTTTGGACATCTGGTCCAGACTAAAGGACGTGCCAACAATGTCAATTTCTGACATGTCTACTGTCACTGCATATGATACTGTCACCACTGACAGAATGGTGGAGGAATTATTTTCTGTGTTTGTGAATTGTGTGCACTGTGGCTGCACGTGCATCAACAAAGGAGCAGCGTCAAGCGTGCGCCTGTGTCATAAGTAAAGGGCTGGATGGCCGGAAGGGCGGTTTTGGCAAAACCAATCCAGATCCAAAACACGAAGAAAGATCCAGATCCAATACCAAAACACAAAACACGAAAAGTGGCCGGTGCACACCCCTAATAAAAATACATATCTGTGTTGGCAAGAAGATGAACAACCAGCATTAAATAAAGACAAAGCAATTCACGTTCAATATTATTAAGGAACTCTACTGAATTCAATACATTGCTCCCAACTTCCCACCACCTGGCATTTATATGCTACTGTATGCCACCCACCTGCATTTTACCCTAAACTGCTATTGACATTGTACAGTATTGTACACTTGATCTGCTTTAAAGTCGTACCCGTCACATCACATACACAACCAGTGTGGTTCTCGATAAGGCTGGCGTGTGTGGTCGAGTGATTAAGGTGAGCGCCTTATTGAGTGGGCGCCTCGGGTTCAAGGCCTGGAAAGGACCAAAGTCATTTTGGACATCTGTATTTTTTTTTCTTTTTTTTTTCTCTTTTAAATCTTCACTACAGGATTAAAAAGTAAATAATTTGGTGTGTGAGTTCTGTCATTTATAAAAATACATATCTGTATTGGCCAGAAAACGGACAACCAGCATTGAATAAAAACAGAGCAATTCCAGTTCAATACTCTTAAGGAACTCTGCCGAAATCAATACATTGCTCTCAACTTCCTACCCTGGCATTTCCGCTATACAGTAGACATTGTATTGTATAAAGATGCATAAAGTTGAAAAGTTAAAAGTATTGAACCTGAAATGATCTGTCTTTATGAAAAACTGCCTATGCGTCTTTAACCAGGCATCTTTACACCATGTAGCAACAGTATACAGTACGAATGGCCCGTAATACAGTAAGTACAATATAATTTCTATAGCGGTTTACTGTAGTTTTGACACACAGTAATCATTTCAAGCATGAGGAGTGGCTGTTTACACTGCCTGAACGTGATTGGCCAGCCTCTCACGGATTACCATGCACTGCTACAGTGTTGTATTCAGTACTGTCATTATTATTCGTGGAGCATTCGCCACCCAGTGGTTAAACTGTGTACTGCATGGCGTGTAGTCTTTCGTGATATACAGTACGCAGCACCACAACATAACGTGCAGTATATGCCATAATGCATACTGACATGCCGCAGCAGGGAGGCCAGAATGCAGCACTGTGAGCAAAGTTGTAGCAGGACACATCTGTACCAACCGTCAGATGAGTCGGCAGGTCGGCCATTTGGCCGAACTGTCGACCTAGTGTGTACCCATCTATATTACAGCAATCTGTTTATCAAAGGTATACCCAGAGCCGTCCCTAGCCCAAATTTTTTGGTAAGCAAGTATATTTTGTGGCGCCCCCCTATGCAGTGCCCTTCTTACAGTGCCACCGGTAGTGGTCCCCCCTGTGCAGTGCCCCTTGTGCCCCTAGTAGTATTCCCCTTATATAGTGCTCCCATGTAGTAGTCCCCCTATGCAGTGCCCCCAGTAGTGGTACCTCCTGTGCAGTGCCCCTTTTACAGTGCCCCCGGTAGTGGTCCCCCCTGTGCAGTGCCCCTTGTGCCCCCAGTAGTATTCCCCTTATATAGTGCCCCAGTAGTACTCCCCCCCTATGCAGTGCCCCCAGTAGTGGTACCCACTATGCAGTGCCCTTTATATAGTGCCCCCAGTAGTGGTCCCCCCCTTGTAGTGCCCCTAGTAGTAATCCCCCCTTGTAGTACCCCCAGTAGTAATCCCCCCCTTGTAGTGCCCCCAGTAGTAATCCCCCCTTGTAGTGCCCCCAGTAGTATTCCCCCCGTAGTGCCCCCAGTAGTATTACCCCCTGTAGTGTCCCCAGTAGTATTACCCCCTGTAGTTCCCCCAGTAGTATTACCCCTGTAGTGTCCCTAGTAGTATTACCCCCTGTAGTGCCCCCAGTAGTATTACCCCCTGTAGTGTCCCCAGTAGTATTCCCCCCCTAGTAATCCCCCCTTATAGTGCCCCCCAGTAGTATTACCCCCTGTATTGTCCCCAGTAGTATTCCCCCCCTAGTAATCCCTCCTTGTAGCGCCCCCCAGTAGTATTACCCCCTGTAGTGTCATAAGTAGTATTCCCCCCTAGTAATCCCCCCTTGTAGCGCCCTCCAGTAGTATTACCCCCTGTAGTGTCCCCAGTAGTATTCCCCCCCTAGTAATCCCTCCTTGTAGCGCCCCCCAGTAGTATTACCCCCTGTAGTGTCATAAGTAGTATTCCCCCCTAGTAATCCCCCCTTGTAGCGCCCCCCAGTAGTATTACCCCCTCTAGTGTCATAAGTAGTATTCCCTCCTAGTAATCCCCCCTTGTAGCGCCCCCAGTAGTATTACCCCCTGTATTGTCCCCAGTAGTATTCCCCCCTAGTAATCCCTCCTTGTAGCGCCTCCCAGTAGTATTACCCCCTGTAGTGTCCCCAGTAGTATTCCCCCCTAGTAATCCCTCCTTGTAGCGCCCCCCAGTAGTATTACCCCCTGTAGTGTCAGAAGTAGTATTCCCCCCCTAGTAATCCCCCCTTGTAGCACCCCCAGTAGTATTACCCCCTGTAGTGTCCCCAGTAGTTTTCCCCCCCTAGTAATCCCCCCTTGTAGTGCCCCCAGTAGTATTACCCCCTGTAGTGTCCCCAGTAGTATTCCCCCCCTAGTAATCCCTCCTTGTAGCGCCCCCCAGTAGTATTACCCCCTGTAGTGTCATAAGTAGTATTCCCCCCTAGTAATCCCCCCTTGTAGCGCCCCCCAGTAGTATTACCCCCTCTAGTGTCATAAGTAGTATTCCCCCCTAGTAATCCCCCCTTGTAGCGCCCCCAGTAGTATTACCCCCTGTAGTGTCATAAGTAGTATTCCCCCCTAGTAATCCCCCCTTGTAGCGCCCCCCAGTAGTATTACCGCCTGTAGTGTCATAAGTAGTATTCCCCCCTAGTAATCCCCCTTTGTAGCGCCCCCCAGTAGTATTACCCCTTGTAGTGTCATAAGTAGTATTCCCCCCTAGTAATCCCCCCTTGTAGCGCCCCTAGTAGTATTACCCCCTGTAGTGTCATAAGTAGTATTCCCCCCCTAGTAATCCCCCCTTGTAGTGCCCACGCAGTAGAGTCGTAATGAAAATTAAAAAATAAACACTTACCTGAAACCCGCTCTTGCTCCTGATCCCGCCGCCGATACCAGCTCCTCCGTCCGCCGCTTTGCATTATGGGAGTGACGTCACGTCATGACGTCACTCCCATTACCCACTGCGGGAGCCGGAAGATGTCCGGCTCCGGCAGTGGGAGCAGCAGCCGATGAGAGTCTGTCTGACTCTCATCAGCTTCTAAAGCAAACACACAGCTGCCGGAGCCGGCGGCTGTGTGTTTGTGCTGTTTAGCGCTGACCGAACTCCGTCTGGTCAGCGCTACACACGTGGTGCAGCTGTGTCACAGAGACACAGTCTGCACCGCGGCCCGCATGGTACGCAGCTGAGGTGCCCTTCACTATGTGGCGCCTTACGCAGCTGCGTACCATGCATAATGGGAGAACCGGCCCTGGGTATACCCATCATTAGATAGATAGAGTTAATGATTTGTGTGTATGGACAGACAGGAAGACATATCACCTTATTGAGCTATCCTGACATCTTTCACAGATGCTGACATCTTCTAATGTATAATGGGACTAGGAGGTTAAGGGGCTTTAATAAAAGTTAGGCTGCCGCCTCTTATGTGTTTAATGTAAAATATGCAAATTAGTACTGTAAATGCGTACTGAAAAATGTGTACATTATGTGTACTGTATACATCATATACATAAGTATACTTCAGTGTCGGCGGCCGTGACACTGTAACGTAGCATTTTGCATGCAGATACACCCTCAGTACCACACAGAATATTGGAATGCTGCATATCATATTAATCAGCAGTAGCTGCTTGTGCATCCTATTTGTATCGCTTTGGGAATAAGACGCATTTGAAGGTAAAACACTGCACGAAAAAACTCTCAGTGTTACCGAGTCACGACATGGCATGGCAGGACTAGAAGGGCTGTTTAAGGCACAAGGAAGTAAAATATTTGTGGACAGTGCGATGACACTCAAGGCAACTGAAGACATTAGGTAGGCTGAGGCTTAATGGATTGGAGGGCACTGTTTTTGCTAAATGTGGTAGAGGATGAGGGAATTGTGCTAAAAGAGGGAAGGAAACGGAAGAGAAGAGGAAAAATGCGCAGGAGGGAGAGAGGAGTCGGGGTAAATTAGTAAGTGACTAAAGAAGAAAGGGAAAAAAAAGGAGGGCCCAAGTAAAACAAGCTCTACCACAGATACGGTTGAACCCAGATCAAAGTAATTCCGGGGCCTCATAATACGAGATCCAGGGGGACCAGACACTATTGATTGAGGACCTCATTCAGAGCCGGACGCTATTTGCGCTCGCTCGTTCAGAAAATAGGGGTGGCTATTCAAAGGAACCGTTCGCTCTTTGCGGTCTGTTCACGCCTCTAGGTCTGAACGAGCGAACAAAACATGCGGTCGTTTTTTTGGAAAACTACGCCCCCTGGCCGCTCGCATCCTATGTCATGTCCGCTATTTATTAGATTAATCGAGTACATCGACCAGCGTATGAACTGCTCGCTATTCTTGTGGTTGGTTTTTCCTACCGCAATCTTGCGAGCAGTTCTGACTATAAAATAACCCAGTGACGTGGTCAATGACGCTGCTGTATTATTTATGCACACCCTTAAAACGACCGTTTTGACCTTTCAGCACGCCTGCGTTCGGATCTCCACTCCCCGTTTTCAAGCACCTTCCCCTGTTACCACCCACATACGCCTCCTCCTGTCACTCAAAATAGCAGGCATTCGCTATTTAGCGAACACACGATTTTCGGCCGCAATGACAGGTTCGCGCATGCGTATTACGATCCGTACGCATGCGCAGTTGTGCAAACATCGCTCGGAACGAACGAGCGGCCGCTTACGAGCGGCTCTGAATCAGGCCCTGAATTTCTTAGGGTGGTCACATAGAATGTTCAAATTGTATTGAAGATCTTATGTATTCCAAATGCAATTAACTACAGTGTTGGGAGAGTGAGCTCCTTCTTTCTGCTACCAACAATTACTGTATGCAATTAACAGAATTCAGTATATGATGAATCACAGTCTGGGAGTGATTAGGAACATTTGTGGTATATTTATGAAAGCTTGATTTTAACCGATTTTGAAATCGATCAACATTGATGTTGAGTTTCTTGGACTAAATCACACATTTACTATTTCTTACAGAAACATAAAAAATTGTCTGTTAGTAAATGTGTAATTTAGCCCCAGTAACAGAGCATCGATGTTGATTGATTTTCATACATTTTAAATCGATTAAAATCAACCTTTAGTAATTATACCCAAAAAGGAAAGGCAGAACCCTGTAATATTAAGATCAAATTATGAACAGATCTCCAGTAGGATCTATTATTTAAGCAGAACCACCATATATGGACAAGGGTGCCACCATGACCACTGTCCCTCCAACAACAGACTGACATTGAGAGGAAAATGGCTTGAAGTAAAATGGGAACCAGATACCACCCATAACGTTTTTTATGTGTTTTCTATAATGCAGGCTAAAATAGATGATTTCACAGAAAAATATCTAATCTGGGTCCATTCTTCTGGGACCAAGCCATCCCAGGCCTACTCATGTGGGTCCATTTTGGGCTGATCATGGTCAACTAAACAAGATTATGCATTGGGATGCCACTCGCTGAAGACAGATTCTAGAAGGGAGTACTGAGTTTTAATATTAATGCCCACCAAAAATGTAAAAAATGTTTGTAGTAATTGGAAAAGCACCTAGAGATGCATACCATAGCATTCTCTGAGCTCTGAGAATTTGGGGAAAGAATGCCAAGGTGCAAGGTCTTGTAAGAATTTTATATTGTGCATGTGTGTACCCGCTATGTCGCTGACGATACTCGTTCCTGTGCGTCATCAGCGACATCACCCATCGGGCCTACATGAAGTGACATTGTTAGCAAGGGCCATGCTGCCGAATGTGGCATGGCCCCCGCCGTCACTTCATCACTGCCGGCATCGGCAAGTGTGTATGCACCCCGCCGGTTCCTTCACTAACGAGGTCAGTACACACTAGACATTGTCTAGCGTGTATCGGCCATAAGAGTGAATAAAGTGGGCAAAAGAAAAGAGATGGAAAAAAATAGATAAGTTGGCACCACAGACCATGCTGGAAATGTAATAGCCTTTGAAATGCATTCAACCAACCTGGTTTTGCCTTTTAAAGTATTGCCGATAAAAAAAATAAAAATGGGCAGACCCGCCAGAATTGCGCCGATTCTCACAGGCTATTACATTTCCCCCATGTCTTCTTTACAAATAGCATGGTGCATCCTGTGCACATGGGGTATATAGGGGTATGGACAAGGCATAAATAAGTGTTCAAGGAGAAGAAGAAAAAAAAGAGAAGGAGCAGAGGGGACCATGTTAAGTGAATTGCAACTTGTACTAAGGAGCAAAAATAAGTCTAAAAAGGTCTTGGAATTACTGAAGAAGGAGGAGTGTAGAGGTCTATGGTGTGTAAAGGAGGACAGAACATCTCGGGGGGAAAAACATTAACCACAGCTGGCACACGCGCACGCAGGGGGGGTTTCTGAGTACCGAGAAACCCCCCTGATGGACCAAATTTAATTTTTTTAGAGACGGAGACAGCATTGTCTCTGCACTGATTGCGGCTGCGACGGAGCTGCCGCGGATCTACAGCTACAGACAGAGAGCTCTGGTTGGCAGAGCTCTCTCCCAAGTATACAGCAACAGCGGGCGTCGGGCAGTTAGCGTGTCTCCGTCAGTCCCTGCTGTGCTGTGATTGGCTGGCTGTGAGGGGGCGTGTTGGTGCGGCAGCAGTAGGAGGTGGGGCAGCCGCTTGTCTCCCGGTGTATATCGTCATGCTGTGTGGGTGGTCAGGTTCCGTGAAGGCCACAACTCTCAACGCTGTGGTCATCGTTCTGGCGCAGCTACTCTGGGCCTAGCTCAAGTCCTATGTCTTCAGGAGGAGATCGCTGGGAAGGAGCTGCTACGCATGTCGAGCAGCAGCAACTCCGCTCACATGGGCTCCGGCGGTGACCCACCTCCTCTCTCCTCAGCCCTCGGTAACTATACTGATGTTTATATGTGTGTGTGTGTGTGTATGCTATACATAAGTATGCGTGTGTGTGTATATATGCTGTGTGCATGTATGACTGTATGCTGTGTGTAAGTATGTGTATATATAGGTATCTTGGCCCTCATTCAGACTCACTCGCAAGCGGCTGTCCGCTCGCAAGTGGGTCGATGGTCCCCACTGCGCATGCGCACGACGGAGGGAGCTCCGTCGTGCGCCTGTGCGGGACCCGACGAGCGAAGGACTTTTCTTCGCTCGGAGTGCCTCATCAAAGGCGGCGTGCTGTCGATGGTGACTGACAGCACGCCCCCTTTGGTGGGCGTGCCGGGGGCGTGCCTGCCAGACGGAGGCGTTCCCAAGGGAACGCCTACTGTCTGAAGCCGGCCCCACTGACATCACTAGTGATGTCAGTGGGAGTGATTTTGGCTCTGATAGAGCCAAAATCACTCCTGGCCTTGCGGTTGAAAAACCCAACCGCAGGCTTTTACTCGCAGTTCCGATGGTCGTGATGGTCAAGACCATCGCGACCATCATTCTGCACGCTCGTATATGCTGTGGGTGGTGACCCACAGCTATACGAGCGTCCAGGAGGACGCTCCATATTAATGGAGGTGGGCCCTGATTCAGAGCAAGCGCTCTGGTCAGAGCGTCCGGCTCTGAATCAGGGCCCTTGTGTGTAAGTATACTTGTGCGTGTATGTATGCATGTATCTAGGCATGTATGCTGTGTGTAAGTATGCCTATGTGTGCGTGTCTGTGTGTACGCTGTTCATGAGTATGCTAAGTTGCGTGTGTATGAATGCTGTGTGTATATATATATATATATATATATATATATTATTTTTTATTTTTTGTCTCTTTAAGTCAGCACTCCACAACAAACGCATTGTAATGGCCCTGGTGCCATCTGTAGTATAAAATACTCAATGTATATGCAGCAAAACACATCGGCACTTACGGGTCTTGTAATAAAGAATGACGTCAACCAAGGGCACGTTCGCTCAACGTTTCAGTCGCTTAGACTTTTATCAAGAACAGTTCTTGATAAAAATCTAAGCGACTGAAACATTGATCGAACGTGCCCTTGGTTGGCGTCATTCTTTATTACCAGACCCATGAGTGCCGCTATGTTTTGCTGCATATATATATATATATATATATATATATATATATGGAAACCCCCCCTTAAAAATCCTGCATTTGCCACTGGCTGAGCCTGGCAATCAGAGAAAGTATGAGAGGGGAGCAGGGAGGTATAATGGTTACAATTGAGAAATAAAAGCAAATTAAATAACACAAAGATGTCAGGGTTGACCCAGACAGCAGTGGCCACTTGTCAGAGTCATATAAAACAATAACCCTGAACAATGTTTAAAGTCAGTGAATATAACACAAAACAGAAGTTCGTTGATTAGTACTAACAACATGCTCCGAGATTTCCAGACCAGAAATAGCGAGAAAGCAAAGAAACATACACATCCAATGAAACAATTAAAAATCATCTAATTTGGGGAACTGGGGTGGGGCTTATGAATCCTCTGTGCGAGCGTAATTGCAATCACTGTGTGTGCGCAGTGCGGCTAACATGCATGTGCAATGGATCACAATCGCTCAATCTGTGTAAATATTGGCATTGCGTCCACATTGAATCAGTCCCAAACGTAAAGATTGGGAGGTCCCCAAAATGCAAGTTAATATGTATGGTGAGCAGGAGCTCCAGCTATATGTGTCCAGCTCATTCAATGGACAGGTCAAGCCACAGGACAGTCTATTTTTATGCGCTATGGACCTGATTCACTACGGAAGGCAACTGCGATTATACATGCAATTGGGCGATTGTTGCGTTCTATGCATGCATATGCATCGCAGTGCGCATCTGCCAACTAGCCATTGCAATCGGGACTGCGATCGCAGTGACTACGCAGAGTGATTGATAGGAAGTGCTGTTTGTGGGTGGTGACAGGGTAGTCGGGTGAACACAGGTGTGCCAGTGCGTTTCAACGCCGTTGCAGGGGCATGCATAAATTATCCACTGTGATGAGGCCTGATAGCGTGCGTGGAAGTTAGTAATTTCTGAGTAAGGTCAGGGCTTGTGCAAGTGTGCGCGAGGCTGCGATGGTACTCGATTGTACCGATGGTTTCGCAGTCCTCCTTTTGTAGTGCTGTGTATGGATTTCTGATCGCAATGAATTAGCATACTATCGCAGTGGAACTGCGTGCATAATCGCTATTGCATTTGCAGTTACGTTCCGTAGTGAAGCAGGCTCTATGTTCTTCAGCACTTGGCAATCTCATTTTGTGAGCTTGTTTGGGCTATTGCTTCACAGGTGAGCTGTGCTCCTAGATGTTTCAACTTCACAATATTCACTCTCACAGTTGACATTGGCAGCTCTAGCAGGGCAGAAATGTGACAGACTGAAAAACTGAATTGTTACAAACATGGAATCATAGGACAGTTCCACATTGAGATTCACTGAGTTCTTCAGTATAACCCATTGTACTGCTAGTGTATTACTATGAAGATTGCATGTGGTATGCTTGCTTTTATGCACTTTTTAGCTATGGGTGTGGCTGCAATAGCCAAACATACTAATTAGAGGTGGTTTATAAATTTTTTAAATTCAAATTATTAAACGGCTAGGAGCAAGTTTGGTATCCACATACTTTTGGGCATGTGGTGCATGTTCTGAGGCCACCAAAACTGCTCTATACTTCCAACTACACAGAGAATACTACCCTAAATAACCTTTACCTTCATTTAAATCCAATATAATTTCATCCATTTGTGCTTTGGGCTCTACCATTTTGCATTTGACCCTCAGTGGCAGAGCTTGCATTATAAGCCTATAAACTAAATTCTGAGAGCTGGCACTATACTTACAGAAAACTGTGGATAGACTGTGGGGCTCAAGTAGAAATAGGCTCAGATACAAATAGGCTCAGGTAGCAGAGCGTGACAGATCTCAAGATGCTTCCAGTTCTGCAGAGATAGAAAATATGTCAGTTTTATGCCAGGAAATAACAGTGGTATAGGCGCCAGTGTTAGTGAATGCTAAAGTTACAATTGTCTCACAGTATAGCACTTTAATGAAGTATCATGTACACAAAAACGTCTGGACAGTGTTATTATCCGAAGTGACTGTCATTCGTCATGCTGACAGGCGCATATGTTCTGATCTGCAGGGGACACATTTACATGAACACAGCATTACTATACTCTGCCAATGCTTATCCACCCCCACTATCTATCATCCCTTTCAACACACTCAGGGGCCTTGTTATCAATTTTTATTTGTGGAATATCCCCCCAAAATACATGTTTTTGGGAGGTACCCGCAAACAATAATAATAATCCCCTGTTTTTAACCGGAAAGCCTCCACAGAAACCTATGGGGTCTGTCTTGTTTATTTACCAGGCTTGGCCCTGATAGCTAACGCCAATGTAGCCTATAAGCTACAATTCACAAAAAGTACTGGGTGAGGAGAGTAGGATTCCTCCCAGGCACTCACCAATTGCACATCTGCGGTCTCTCAGTGGCCCCTGGAAGCTAAAAGTAAAGTGATTGCTAATGTGATCATTTTACTTTACACATCGCAGGAACAGGCTCCTATCAGAACCCACATCCCTGCATGTGAACTATGATACATCCTGGCAGTAATTAATTTCTCATTGCCCTGTGTAGCAGTAATAAGAAAATAACATTTTCTTCTTTGGGTTTCATAGGGTCCACAGGGATACCATGGGTATGTAGTTGGAGTAAGCCATTGCACCAAACAGCTACAGCTTTCAAGCTCCCAGAATGCACAGGACCTCCTCCCTATATACTCCGCTCCCAGCAACAGGCATTCAGTTTTTTTGTCTGGTGCTCAGCAAGGATCCAGATGTACCTGTTATAACAGCGTGACTGCTTAGGCAGTCCCAGGCTTATTTTTCATTTTTTTTTAGATTAAGCAGTACTAAGCGTCCGGGGGACGCTTGTATGGTGACTCCTTCTACCTCCACTGATGCCAAAACGCCAGTAACGCTGTCTGCCCTGGGGATTTCGCGGGTCACAGAAAAGCTTAGCTAGCAGCGACGCTGGGGCCAGGACTGAAATCAGATCCAAGGAGATGGAAAGGTAAGGCGATTCCTTGTTTTCGGGGAATCGTGCACTGCAGTCCCACGAGTCGCATCCTCACTAAGACCGCCAGGGCCTTATCTTCTGACGCCGGGGACGGGTAGTAGACACAATAGCTGCGCACTAGTAGTGTCTACTACTGTGAGGCCAGTGTATCCGTGCCGTTTAGCAGCTTAGGAGAGATAGGCGCTCCCCTGGCCGCTCCTCCCCCAACCCAGACGCAACTTCCTGTGTGGGTTCCTGGGTCTGGTTTGTTATTTCTGACCACCTCGTGTAGTGAGACACTCACAGTCCACCTATGGTGCTCTGCTGAAAGCGGTTGGTTCTCAGAAGGTTTGGGTCAATCTCCCCGTATACCTCTCCCTTGGGTCAGGTATATAGTGCTCTATATCCTACCAAGCTTCTGGGGGTTTGGTCAGTTGATTCAGATACCATTTGCATTTGAATTTATATATGCATTGTATGTGACTTTAATGCTAGCTGCTGTATTCATACTGCCATTTATTTCTAAACTGTTAGATATATCATTCACTGTGTTTCTCCTCATCCTTCTGAATACAGGTGTGTGGGGTTTTTTATTGTCTTTTCACATTTACTTGTGAAGACTGTTACATTGCATTTATACCTTATACCTGTTATACATTGTTCTGTTTAAAGGCAAGGGGAAGAAGGAGGTTGAGCATCCTGTGCTGGTATCATGTAAATCCTGTTTGGCAGGCCTGTCAGAGCAGGATTTTGTACAAGATGGTTTGTGTGGTGCCTGTTTTAAACAGCCACCTCTCCAATCCAGAACCTGCACAAGAACCACCTTGGGTGACCCTCAGGTCTCAGGTTTTGTTACATTTAGTAGACCGTGCAGCAGCTTCACAGGCTCCGGCAATGGTACTGCCTCCCACTATGGGGTACCCACAGCATTTACATCCTTCTATGTATATGTCTCCCGTGAATTCTTTTTGGTTTGATGCTTATGCTCACTCTAGTCAGAGTATGCTGCCGTCTATAGCCGGTCAGCAAGTAATTCAAGAGAATCGACCAATTGTGGTAAAGCAAGGGCATAAAAGAGTATCCCTTCAGGGGTTGCCTCAGGATCTTGACACTGTCTCATCATTACACTCTGATACTCAGAGTTCCGGTTCTTACCCAGTTGAGGAAGACCCCAATCCTCGGTGGATGTCCCCTCTCTGGTGAGAGTGGTTAGATCTGTTCTGAATATAGAGGAAGAGGAGGTACCGCCCACTTCTAAGACTCCGGTCTTTAGGCGTCAGAAGGTGGCAAATGATCATTTCCCTCAGTCTGAACAACTGACAGAATTCTTATCTGAAGCATGGAATACTCCAAATAGGCGTTTCCATGCTACTAAGAATTTAAATTCTCTGTACTCATTTTCACCTGGTGAATGTAACAAATGGGAAGTTTCTCCAACATTAGATGCTCATGTGACAAGATTGATCAGGAGCTCTACATTACTAAGGAGGTTACAGATAGAAAACTTGAAAACTATTTGAAATCTGTATTTTCATTATCCGGAGCCATTACCAGGCCGGCTATGGCCATAGCCTGGGTGGCCGAGGCTATGGAAGAATGGACGACATATCTGGAAGATAGTATGCCAGATGCTACCAGAGAACAGCTGTGTTATCTCTGCCAAATGCAATAACCAGCTGCGTATGTTGGAGAAGCGGTTATTGATGCAACTATTTTGGCATCTAGAGTGTCGGCAACTTCAGTTGCTGCTTGGAGAACCCTTTGGTTGAGAACCTGGAAGGCAGATACAGGGTCTAAGAAAGCTCTTGAATCCTTGCCTTTTGCTGGAAAGGTACTGTTTGGACCGGAATTGGATAACATAGTGACTACTCTAACAGCATCTAAATCTGCTGAGTTGCCATCTACGACTACCCCTAAAGCAGTTATCATTTTGGTCCTTTCGCCCACAAGGAAGGGCAAAGGGACAGTCTTTCTCCAGACAGGATAATTCCCACAAGAAACTGCAGACCAAGAAATCTTGGTCCTTCAGACATCCAGCCTCCAAGCCGGACGATAAGCCCACTGTGTGATGGGGCGGGCCTCCCCTTGGGGGATCTCAGGGTAGGAGACTGACTTCTCTAGTTTTCTTACGCCTGGCATCAGATAGCTATGGATGCTTGGGTTCGAGAAGGGGTCTCTCATGGATATGCCCCATGTTCCGGAAGCATCCCCCTCAGAAGTTTTTTTGTACAACTCTTCCTTCAGACCCAGTTAAGGCCTTGGCCCTCCAAGAGGCTATTTGTGACCTCCTGAGGTCAGGGGTTATAATTCCCGTACCTGTGACGCAACAAAAAAGGGATTATTATTCAGATTTGTTTTTGATTCTGAAACCAAATGGGTCTCATTGCCCTATTCTGAATCTGTAGTTTCTGTTCAAATTCATCCATTTGCAAAAAGTTCTGTATGGAAACCCTACGATCAATTATGCTGGCAATGGAGTGAGGAGATTTCATGGTTTCCCTGGACATACAGGATGCGTATCTGCATATACCTATTGCACGATCCTACCAATGGTTTCTGAGGTTTGCTGTGGGTCAGCAACATTACAAATTTTAGAATCTGCCCTTCAGTCTGTCCACAGCCCCTCGGGTATTCACCAAGATAATGGCAGTTATGGCGGACAAGGAGTCAGGATACTACCATACTTGGACGATCTCCTGATATTAGCGCAATCTCCAGAGGTTTTACAACATCATCTCCAAATGACCATTGCCTGTCTACAAGAGCACGGCTGGATAATTAATCTGAAAACGTCTTCTCTTTCTCCAACTCAGCAGATAGTACATTTGGGGCACTGCTGGATTCCCTGGGGCAAAGGATTCTTCTACCAGTGGAGAGGATTGCTGCCCTACAATTACGGGTGCCATACCCGTCTCCTCCAATCTCACTCCTCCCAAGGGTCATCAGAAAATTCAAGCAAGAAGGTGGCAGGATGATACTGCTCAGGCCTGGCCCAGGAGACATTGGTTCATCGATCTGACATGTTTATCCATAGACAGTCCACTTCCATTTCTTCTATGGTCAGATTTGCTAGTGCAGGGTCCCTGCCTATATCCGGATCTACCTCGGCTGGCTTTGACAGCATGGCTCTTGAGTCTTCCGTCTTTAAGGCCAAAGGTTTTTCTACTTTTGTGATCCAGACGATGCTTAGGGCAAGGAAGCCTGCATCTATCACAGGATTTGTCGTTCATTTTTTCATTGGTGTGCCCACAGAAAATATCACCACGTTTTCAGGGTCTCCCGAGTTCTTGCTATTCTGCAGGCTGGACTAGACCTCTGTCTTTGCCTGGCTACTTTGAGAGTTCAATTTTTGCATTGTCAGTTTGGTTCCAGCACAGAATCGCTCTCCTAACGGATGTTAAAACTTTTTTGCAGGGTGTTCTCCACTTTCAGCCACCTTATGTCCCTCCGGTGGCTCCGTGAGATTTATCCTTGGTCCTTAGGGCGCTGCAGGCTTTCCCCTTTCAACCCTTGGACACTCAAATGGTTGACAGCGAAGACGCTTTTTCTACTCGCTATCTCCTCAGCTTGCAGAGTTTATGATTTGGCAGTAATATCATGTCGCTCTCCCTTTTTGATTTTTTACCAAAATAGAGCTGTCCTTCGTACAAAAGTGGTATCCCGATCTCATATGAATGAAGAGATTGTAGTCCCAGCCTTTCAGTCTTCTGGCCTTTTGGTAGGTGAAGTTTTACTGGATGTGGTTCGAGCTCTTCGTATCTACGTGGATCGTACCAACTCCATTAGGAAATCAGATGCGCTTTTTGTATTATATGGTTGTAACAAGTGAGGTTGGCCAGCTAACAAGCAGACGCTGACTGCGTATGACTATTTCTCATGTGATCTCCCTGTTCCGAACAGAGGCCCTGATGGTCTGTGGGACCATAGTGGGCGTTTAGACATGGCCCTGTGGACCCTATGAACTTCGAAGAAAACAAGTTAATAAAGGTAAATCTACCATACCTCTTATTTTCTTCTGGCCAACATCCATCCAAATCTGCCAGAAATATGCAAAAATGAGTAAATTCAGTTCTGCACATGTGCAGCTTTGCTAAAACTCGCTATTTGTGGTCGTATACGGAGCTGAATCCAACTTAACTTAACCCTCTTAACGGTTCCGTTAAGTAAGAGTAAGAGGAGAGTGAGTACAGCTGTGAACTGAGTTTTCTCACTCCGCATTATTATACTTGTCAGCCACTTAGTTACATTGGGCCACCCAGCTCTCAACTTACTGCTGTATAGGAGCTTTTTTCTCAGTCATTAGACACACTGTTGCTAATTGCAGTGGAACATTGTCAGCCACTTAGTTTTACTCGGCCATCCAGCTATCAACTTACTGCTACATAGTAGCTTTTTTCCCAGTTATTTAGATACATTGCTGCTAACTGGGCCGCTTTTTTACTTGGTTTACTGAAGCACTAGAGGTCAGATGCAAAATTCATTAACTAGAGAATAATAGAGACGTTTTATTGTAATTGTTTATTTTTTAATTGTGATTCTGTGCTCCATTTAAAAACATGTTATTTATTTAAATACATGCTGTGTGTATAGAATTCTCTTACACTCCCGGGAGTCTTATTGATATTTTTGAATGCTTACATATACTTATATTTGAGCTTTTAATAATGGTGATTTAAAAATACACTCCCTAATATGTGTTCTTAGACGCCACCTACTATCTTGTGTATATCTTTGTTTTTGTTGGAAGTGTGGCAAAAACTTCCTGTGAGCGTGCTGCAATCTACACAAGGAGGGGGTTAACAGCATACCATTACTGGCACTTGGGTTATTTATCTTTTTTAATCTTCGGTATATTATACCCTTTTTACACCAAAATCCCGGGTCCGACCCTGGAATTTGAACACTGGTCAATCCCGGGTCGAACTCGGCTTCAGACCCCGTTTACACTGCAACTTGACCCGGGTTATTTCCGGGTTTGCCCCGTTCACACTGAACCCGGGTAATCCCTGCTTTTCCCTGCTTTATCCCTATAGATGTCATTAAAAATTGACTTTTTTAAGGGCTGACAAAGATGAGGTCACAAAAGGCAACAAAAGAGAGGGTGGGGACTGCTTACAGCATTGCAGCAATGATGGCAGACGGAGCACATGTGGGTATTCCCGATGTCCTCACTGTTTTTAGCTTTCTGTTGATTTCAGCAACATAGAATTGGATGCAGCTTTTTATGATGTGGCACCTTGTGAAGGGTTCGAGGAGGAGAGCGCAATTCTTGGCTGAGAGGGCCAGATTTTGACGGCAATATTTGCGCAGGAGGAGAGCACTGATATCAGCCAATATCACCACCATGATGAGATTGACCACCATGAGAAATAGAAGAATGTGGGCCAGAGACCGCCACCATGGAGAAGCTTTCATGCAGACTGTAGAAGCTTTCCAAGTGGAGCAGTGGCTGGAACACTTTCGGGTGTCGCGTGCCACCTTTTATTATATATTGGAATTACTGGCACCAGCACTGATGATGCAGACCACCAACTACCGAAAGCCCATCACCCCAATCAGGAGATTAGCCATTGCTCTCTGGTGGCATGCTACCCCCGGAGAGTACCGCACACTTTCCTGTCTATTTGGTGTTTGCAAGATCATTTACCAGGTGACGTGGGCATTAGTGGATACCCTGTACCAGCGCTTTATCTCCTTGCCAGAAGGACAGCGCCTAGATGAAACCATCCAAGGCTTCCTCAGGCGTGGGTATCTGCAGTGTGCTGGTGCCATAGACGGGACTCACATTCCCATCATCGCCCCCCATGAAAACCCTGTAGATTATTATAATCGGAAAGGGTGGCATTCCATTATTCTTCAAGCTGTTGTGGACCACCGATACTGGTAAGTAAATTTGTACTAATTATTCTTTCATATCTACTTTTATTTTATGTTTATTGTTGGTAGAATACTAATTTTTTATTTTTTTTAGTTTTACAGATGTTTTCATAGGGTGGCCTGGACGGGCACATGACGCCAGAGTACTAGCCAACTCTGACTTGTACAGCATAGCAGAGGAAAAGCGGGGTGGATGGCTTTTCCCTAGAGAGGTAAGAATATATGGTCCTTTTTCTCTTTTTGTCCACTATACTTATGTGCTTTAGCAAAATATGAAGCGTGAAATGGTGCGGAATGCATGATATTCCAAAGTATTTGCCAACATATATATTGTGCTATAAAATACATGAAATTTTTGAAACCTACTTGACCACCATGTGAATACATCTTATGCCACTTCTCATTATAGTGACCATATTTTTTTTTTTACAGAAATCGGTGACCATAGATGGTGTGGAGGTCCCGGTCCACATCATTGGCGATGTGGCATATCCTTTGAAGCATTGGCTAATAAAGGGTTATACACAACATGTACAGTTGTCCCCGGAAAACGTCACCTACAATCACAGCCTTAGCTCTTCCCGGATGGCTGTGGAAAATGCTTTTGGACGTTTAAAAGGACGTTGGCGCTGTCTCATGAAGAGGAATAATGTGGACCTAAAAATCATGCCCCATGTAGTAGCAGCCTGCTGCATACTACATAACATTTGCGAAATTCAAAAGGATCACTTCCTTCCCGAGTGGAATGTGCAGGACACTGAGGTGGGGGGCATTACAAGTGATGCAGTAAGCTACGTGGGGGAGCATGAGGACAGCGCCGAGCTCATCCGGGTCACCATTGCAACAAACCTTCCCTTATTGATTTAAAATAAAAAGGCAAAATTTCATATTCCAAACATGTTTTTGGTTTATTTGGTTTTAAAGGTTTTTTTTTTTTACTTTAACCATGTGCATATATTGTGTTTTTTAATAGAACAGTTTTAACACATTCTCAGATTGTTGAAAAAGTATAAAAACAGTATAAAACATATGTCAAACATCGTATGCCCAGTATAAAAGAAAAGTGCCTTATAGATCCCTGCGGGCAAAACAATATACTATAAAAGTTATAAAAAAAATGAAAAGTGCCTTCACACAATAAACATTATAATTTTAGCCACACAACATAAAAAAAAAAAAAAAATAGAACATGTACCGGTTGGTACAACGATAAAATATTTATAATGGCCATGTTTATGGCAATTGCCTATACACTGTATACTGTGGTGACTCTTGGTTTGTTTGTGTTGTGTTAGAGTTAGTGCTAGGGTTGTAATAATTGGGCCCTATATTGCACTACCCAAATCTGTGTTCTGGGTACACTGGGGCCTGTGGTAATGGCTGTGTTTGGTTGGGATAACCACGAGCAAATGTGCCCTCTAAAAAAGACATCTGTCTCTCCTGCATATCCATTAATTGCCTCATAAATGACTGCTGCATTTTCCTCCTGCCTCTGAATGTCGTCATCCAATTCGCGGAGATGCTCCACGATCACAGAAGTCATCGCTCAAGCTGCTTGCTCCGACCTGTTGAGCTTCTTCTTTTTGGGTGGCACATTGTAAACTGCAAAGGGGAAAAACAAAAAAATATATATAATATGCACTGAGCCGAAATAAAGATAGCAGTGGTGTTTGCGTACATGTGCTTGTGGCCTTCTATCTACCTGCACGCTAGCAGCACTCTGCAACAGTTACCATTTGGATTTAAGTGAATGTAGTGTGTGTATGTGTGTGTGTGTGTGTGATGTGGGCGTTTTTCTTTTTTAAAATACTTACTATTAGCGCATAGCGGAGGGGTCTTTTTAGGGGGCGCAGTCTCTGAGCTTGTCTCAACTACCTCATCTATGGTGGTAGTGATACTGTCAGCATTCACAGATGAATCAATCCCACTTCCTTCTCCAGGCTCATCAGTCAGTAGGAGCTGTGATGTTGGTCTGCTTTGCGAGGACGGCAGGGTAACCTGTGTAGCCGGTACCTCTTGACTATCCTCCTGCTGGCTGGAGCAGGATGGCACAATTGAGGAGGACAGTGCTATGGGGTTTGAAAGCGCTGTATTTCCAAAAGCGCTGTAGCACAATTGGTAATGCACCCATTCCTTGCGGCCTGCACCACTTTTTATTGCGGTTATGATCGTGCACTTTAGTGAACTGCTTACGCAAGGCTTTAAATTTATTTACCACTTGCTGCTGCATGCGTTTTATCCCTCGGGACTCCAGCATCTGGCTATATTGTGGTACACTACTGCATCTTTAACTGTGCCCGTCATCTGGCATTTAATTTCTTCCTCAACCCTGATGAGCAGTAGCTCTCTGATATCGTCATCGGTCCAGTTCGTGGCAGCACACATGCTGCTGTAGCAACAGGGTGTGGCTCAGGCTGCTGTTATGGCTGTGTATCAGCCTGCATTTGGAGCTGCTGGTCAGGCTGTGGTGCAGGCTGCAGTTCTGACTGTGGCAGCCTGTGTATCAGCCTGCGTTTTGTGGGAGTTGGTCAGGCTGTGGTGCAGGCTGTGTGCAGGAGGTTAGGCAGGCAAGTAATGGCTGCGTGTGCATCTCTCTGCAGGGCCCTGACAAATGACATCATCTGCCAGCGCCCCAGAAGCTCCAATCAGCTAATAGCAGAATGTAGCCGGGTAAAATAATCCGGGTAGCACCCGTTCACACTGCCGCATGACACGGGAACAACCCGTTTTCAACCCTGCTCTCAACCGGAGTAAGATTCCCGGGTAAATCAACCTGGGATTTTTTTCTGGAAGCCGTTCACACAGAGCATCGACCCGGATTGACCCGGCAATAACCCAGGTTATTCGGTTGGTGTAAAAGGGGTATTAGAGTGGCCAGACGGAAGCCACTCCTTAGTAAAAAGCACATGGCAGCCCACCTGGAGTTCTCAAAAACGTACCTGAAGGATTCTCTGGTCTGATGAGACAAAGATTGAACTCTTTGGCGTGAATGCCAGGCGTTATGTTTGGAGCAAACCAGGCACTGCTCATCACCAGGCCAATACCATCCCTACAGTGAAGCATACTGGTGGCAGCATCATGCTGTGGGGATGTTTTTCAGCGGCAGGAACTGGGAGACTAGTCAGGATAGAGGAAAAGATTAATGCAGCAATGTACAGAGACATCCTGGATGAAAACCTGCTCCAGAGTGCTCTTGACCTCAGACTGGGGCGACGGTTCATCTTTCAGCAGGACAACGACCCTAAGCACACAGCCAAGATATCAAAGGAGTGGCTTCAGGACAACTCTGTGAATATCCTTGAGTGGCCCAGCCAGAGTCCAGACTTGAATCTGATTGAACATCTCTGGAGAGATCTGAAAATGGCTGTGCACTGACGCTTCCCATCCAACCTGATGGAGCTTGAGAGGTGCTGCAAAGAGGAATGGGCGAGCCCAAGGATAGGTGTGCCAAGCTTGTGGCATATTCAAAAAGACTTGAGGCTGTAATTGCTTCCAAAGGTGCATCAACAAAGTATTGAGCAAAGGTTGTGAATACTTATGTACGTGTGATTTCTTAGTTTGTTTGTTTTTTATTCAATTTGCAAAAATCGCACATAAGCTTTTTACACGTTGTCATTATGGGGTATTGTGCAGAGCCGTAACTAGACTTTTTGGTGCCCTGTGCCAGAAAGAGAATTGGCGCCCCCTCATTTTTCAAAGAGATATAATGCACCCAAAAACGGGCCATGGCTTCATGGGGAAAGGCCAGGGAAGAGATAGGAGAGGCCAGGAGATGCTGGGGATGAAATACGAGGAAGCTACAAGGAAGAATGATAATAAACAGAAATTTGACAGACCCAAACAGCACCCCCTGACCTATGGTGCCCTGTGCGATGGCACCGGCCGCACTACCCTAGCTACTGCCCTGGTATTGTGTGTAGAATTTTGAGGACAAAATTAATTTATTAAATTTTGGAATAAGGCTGTAACATAACAAAATGTGGAAAAAGTGAAGCGAAAGTTAATTCTTTCCGGATGCACTGTATATATATATATTTGTTTAAATTTGTATGTGTGTGTATTTTATCCCAAACGTGGAGGCACTGTATATATATTTATATCTAGATGTATGTGTGTGTGTAATATATATTTATATTTATTGTGCCCTCCTGCTACATATTTATATATATATATTAGGGGTGTGCACCGGCCACTTTTTGTGTTTTGGTTTTGGATCTGGATCTTTCTTCGTGTTTTGGATATGGATTGGTTTTGCCAAAACCACCCTTCCGTGTTTTGGGTTCTGGGTTTTGTGTTTTGGATCTGTATTTTTTTTTAAAAAAGCATAAAAAGAGCTAAAATCACAGAATTTGTGTTTTTCTGCTCCTATGCTATTATTAACCTCAATAACCTTAATTTCCACTCATTTCCAGTCTATTCTGAACACCTCACACCTCACAATAGTGTTTTTATATCCAAAAGGTTGCACCGAGGTAGCTGGATGACTATGCTAAGAGATACGAGTGGGCGGCACAAACACGTGGTCCATCTAGGAGTGACACTGCAGTGGCAGACAGGATGGCATTTTGAAAAACTAGGCCCCAAACAGTACATAATTCAAAGAAAAAAAAGAGGTGCAAGATGGAATTGTCCTCCCACCCACCCTTATGTTGTATAAACAGGACATGCACACTTTAACAAACCAAACATTTCAGCGCCAGGGTCTGCCACACGACTGTGGCTGAAATGATTGGTTCGTTTGGGCCCCCACAAAACAAGCTGGCAATTAATCTGTCCCTGCACAAACTGGCTCTACGGAGGCAAGATGTCGTCCTCATCCTCCGATTCCTCACCCTCTTCAGTGTTGTGTACATCCTCATCCTCACAGAGTATTAATTCGTCCCCGCTGGAATCCACAACCACAGGTCCCTCTGTACGTTCTGGAGGCTGGTCTCCCTGGAAGAGTTGATAATTCATTTTATGAACATCATCTTCTCCACATTTTGTGGAAGCAACCTCCTACGCCTTTTGCTGACAAGGTTCCCGGCTGCACTAAACACTCTTTCGGAGTACACACTGGAGGGGGGGCAACTCAGGTAAAATAGAGCCAGTTTGTACAGGGACCTCCAAATTGCTTCTTTTTCCTGCCAGTACAGGTACGGACTATCTGACATGCCTACTTGGATGCTGTCACCGATGTAATCCTTTAAAAGACAGACGCACGCTTGTCGCTGCTGCTTTAAGGATGCAGGTGCGGCTACAGCCCACACATTTCACAAAGACAGAAAAAAAAAGAAGAATATTTTTATTGTTTGTGGAGCGCACTTTGAGGGTGTCACCACCCTTTAACAGACAGACGCACGCTTGTCGCTGCTGCTTTAAGGATGCTGGTGCGGCTACAGCCCACACATTTCACAAAGACAGAAAACAAAATAAGAATTTTTTTATTGTTTGTGGAGCGCACTTTGAGGGTTACACCACCCTTTAACAGACAGACGCACGCTTGTCGCTGCTGCTTTAAGGATGCAGGTGCGGCTACAGCCCACACATTTCACAAAGACAGAAAAAAAAAATAAGAATTTTTTTATTGTTTGTGGAGCGCACTTTGAGGGTTACACCACCCTTTAACAGACAGACACACGCTTGTCGCTGCTGCTTTGAGGATGCAGGTGCGGCTACAGCCCACACATTTCACAAAGACAGAAAAAAAAATAAGAATTTTTTAATTGTTTGTGGAGCGCACTTTGAGGGTTACACCACCCTTTAACAGACAGACGCACACTTGTCGCTGCTGCTTTGAGGACAGTATCATATGCAGTGACAGTAGACTTGTCAGAAATTGTTGGCACGTCCTTCAGTCCGGACCAGATGTCCAAACCAGCCCTTGACTTATGACACAGGCGCACGCTTGGCGCTGCTACTGTGTTGCTGCACGTGCGGCTACATCGTACAAAGTCACAAACACATAAAAAAAAATATTTTTTATTTTTTGGAGCACTTTGAGGGTTACACCACCCTTTAACAGACAGATGCACGCTTGTCGCTGCTGCTTTGAGGACAGTATCATATGCAGTGACAGTAGACTTGTCAGAAATTGTTGGCACGTCCTTCAGTCCGGACCAGATGTCCAAACCGGCCCTTGACTTATGACACAGGCGCACGCTTGGCACTGCTACTGTGTTGCTGCACGTGCGGCTACATCGCACACAAGTCACAAACACATAAAAAAAATATTTTTTATTTTTTGGAGCACTTTGAGGGTTACACCACCCTTTAACAGACAGACGCATGCTTGTCGCTGCTGCTTTGAGGATGCAGGTGGAATCTAGACGGGATTTGGAACCGGGGACACACTACCTCCATCAATTGTCTAAATCCCACTGCACTAATGGCGGATACCGGACCCACGTCTAACACCAACATAGCAGTCAAGGCCTCAGTTATACGTTTTGCTTCAGGATGACTGCTGTCGTACTTCATCCTCATCGCTAGGGACTGTTGGAGGGTCAATTGTTTAGTAAAAGTGGTGGTGTTCCTACTTCCTCTCTGGGATGATGAACAACTCCCAGCAGCAGCAACAGCACTAGGAGGAAGTGGTTCTTGATCTTTCCCTATTTTATTTTTATCAGAGAAAGTTTGGTCCTCCATTTATGTTATATTGATATATACGTGCGGCTAAAGCGCACACAAACACAGAAAATATTTTTTTATTTTTGCTGGAGAGTAGTGCACTTTGTGGGTTACACCACCCTTTAAGAAATGAGCCAGCCGGCTCTTTACTTATGGGACACAGGCGCACGCTTGGCGCTGCTCCTTTGTTGATGCACGTGCAGCCACAGTGCACACAATTCACAAACACAGAAAATATTTTTTTTTTTGGTTTGGACTGGAGTGTACTTTGGGGGTTACAGCACCCTTTAACGGTCAAGCCAGCCGGCCCTTTACTTATGACACAGGCGCACGCTTGGCACTACTTTGTTGATGCACGTGCGGCTACTGCGCACACAATTCACAAACACAGAAAATATTTTTTTATTTGGTTTGGAGTGTACTTTGGGGGTTACAGCACCCTTTAACGGTCAAGCCAGCCGGCCCTTTACTTATGACACAGGCGCACGCTTGGCACTACTTTGTTGATGCACGTGCGGCTACTGCGCACACAATTCACAAACACAGAAAAAATATTTTGTTATTTGGTTTAGAGTGTACTTTGGGGGTTACAGCACCCTTTAACGGTCAAGCCAGCCGGCCCTTTACTTATGACACAGGCGCACGCTTGGCACTACTTTGTTGATGCACGTGCGGCTACTGGCACACAATTCACAAACACAGAAAACATTTTGTTATTTGGTTTAGAGTGTACTTTGGGGGTTACAGCACCCTTTAACGGTCAAGCCAGCCGGCCCTTTACTTATGACACAGGCGCACGCTTGGCACTACTTTGTTGATGCACGTGCGGCTACTGCGCACACAATTCACAAACACAGAAAATATTTTTTTTTGGGGTTTGGACTGGAGTGTACTTTGGGGGTTACAGCACCCTTTAACGGTCAAGCCAGCCGGCCCTTTACTTATGACACAGGCGCACGCTTGGCACTACTTTGTTGATGCACGTGCTGCTACTGCGCACACAATTCACAAACACAGAAAATATATATTTTTTTGGTTTGGACTGGAGTGTACTTTGGGGGTTACAGCACCCTTTAACGGTCAAGCCAGCCGGCCCTTTACTTATGACATAGGCGCACGCTTGGCACTACTTTGTTGATGCACGTGCGGCTACTGCGCACACAATTCACAAACACAGAAAATATTTTTTTGGGGGGTTTGGACTGGAGTGTACTTTGGGGGTTACAGCACCCTTTAACGGTCAAGCCAGCCGGCCCTTTGCTTAAGAAACAGGCGCACGCTTGGCACTACTTTGTTGATGCACGTGCGGCTACTGCGCACACAATTCACAAACACAGAAAATAATTTTTTTTTTGGTTTGGACTGGAGTGTACTTTGGGGGTTACAGCACCCTTTAATGGTCAAGCCAGCCGGCCCTTTACTTATGACACAGGCGCACGCTTGGCACTACTTTGTTGATGCACGTGCGGCTACTGCGCACACAATTCACAAACACAGAAAAAATATTTTGTTATTTGGTTTGGAGTGTACCTTGGGGGTTACAGCACCCTTTAACGGTCAAGCCAGCCGGCCCTTTACTTATGACACAGGCGCACGCTTGGCACTACTTTGTTGATGCACGTACGGCTACTGCGCACACAATTCACAAACACAGAAAATATTTTTTTATTTGGTTTGGACTGGAGTGTACTTTGGGGGTTACAGCACCCTTTAACGGTCAAGCCAGCCGGCCCTTTACTTATGACACAGGCGCACGCTTGGCACTACTTTGTTGATGCACGTGCGGCTACTGCGCACACAATTCACAAACACAGAAAACATTTTGTTATTTGGTTTAGAGTGTACTTTGGGGGTTACAGCACCCTTTAACGGTCAACCCAGCCGGCCCTTTACTTATGACACAGGCGCACGCTTGGCACTACTTTGTTGATGCACGTGCGGCTACTGCGCACACAATTCACAAACACAGAAAATATTTTTTTTTTTGGTTTGGACTGGAGTGTACTTTGGGGGTTACAGCACCCTTTAACGGTCAAGCCAGCCGGCCCTTTACTTATGACACAGGCACACGCTTGGCACTACTTTGTTGATGCACGTGCTGCTACTGCGCACACAATTCACAAACACAGAAAATATATTTTTTTTTGGTTTGGACTGGAGTGTACTTTGGGGGTTACAGCACCCTTTAACGGTCAAGCCAGCCGGCCCTTTACTTATGACATACGCGCACGCTTGGCACTACTTTGTTGATGCACGTGCGGCTACTGCGCACACAATTCACAAACACAGAAAATATTTTTTGGGGGGGTTTGGACTGGAGTGTACTTTGGGGGTTACAGCACCCTTTAACGGTCAAGCCAGCCGGCCCTTTGCTTATGACACAGGCGCACGCTTGGCACTACTTTGTTGATGCACGTGCGGCTACTGCGCACACAATTCACAAACACAGAAAATATTTTTTTTTTTGGTTTGGACTTGAGTGTACTTTGGGGGTTACAGCACCCTTTAACGGTCAAGCCAGCCGGCCCTTTACTTATGACACAGGCGCACGCTTGGCACTACTTTGTTGATGCACTTGCGGCTACTGCGCACACAATTCACAAACACAGAAAAAATATTTTGTTATTTGGTTTGGAGTGTACCTTGGGGGTTACAGCACCCTTTAACGGTCAAGCCAGCCGGCCCTTTACTTATGACACAGGCGCACGCTTGGCACTACTTTGTTGATGCACGTACGGCTACTGCGCACACAATTCACAAACACAGAAAATATTTTTTTATTTGGTTTGGACTGGAGTGTACTTTGGGGGTTACAGCACCCTTTAACGATCAAGCCAGCCGGCCCTTTACTTATGACACAGGCGCACGCTTGGCACTACTTTGTTGATGCACGTGCGGCTACTGCGCACACAATTCACAAACACAGAAAATATTTTGTTATTTGGTTTAGAGTGTACTTTGGGGATTACAGCACCCTTTAACGGTCAAGCCAGCCGGCCCTTTACTTATGACACAGGCGCACGCTTGGCACTACTTTGTTGATGCACGTGCGGCTACTGCGCACACAATTCACAAACACAGAAAAAATATTTTGTTATTTGGTTTGGAGTGTACTTTGGGGGTTACAGCACCCTTTAACGGTCAAGCCAGCCGGCCCTTTACTTATGACACAGGCGCACGCTTGGCACTACTTTGTTGATGCACGTGCGGCTACTGCGCACACAATTCACAAGCACAGAAAAAATATTATTTTTTTAGCACTTGGGGGGAGCACCCCTGATGGACAGAGCACCCCCTGGACAACACTACAGCACCCCTTTAGGACTGGGACACTGCACAGGACTTTGGAGTGGACAAATCCCCTATGGAGAACTGACTGCACAACACAGTCCAGCCAGCCCCTATGGACTTTGAAGTAGTGGACACAGCCCCTATTAACAACAGCAGCACAGCACAACACAGCCAGCCCCTATGGACTTTGAAGTAGTGGACAACAGCAGCACAGCACAGCACAACACTACTCTGCACTACACTACACTACACTACACAGCCCAGCCAGCCCTAACTCCCACCCTCCCTCTTCACTGTCCACAGCCGAGTGAGAAAATGGCGCCGACGCAGGTACCTTATAAAGGATCCAAAACCCGCGAGACCCGGAAGGCGGGATGATGACATTTTGCCTCGATTTCAGATCCGAGTCAGGCGGGAAAAGTCGAGCCTGACTCGGATCGGCCTCGGATCGGGGGGGTTCAGATTTCAGAAATCCGAACCCGCTCACCCCTAATATATACATATATATATATATATATATATATATATATACACACACATATATTCCAACTCATGTATATTTACTAATGTATGGTTAACCAACTGTATGTTTGCTTCTATTTTCTTTGCACAAAATATATATTGTGATTTGATATTCGTTTAATGCCGCCTGTTCTTTGCATTAATTGGGTGTCTATTTGCTCCTAATTTGTGGGAATACATTATCTATCTATCTATCTATCTATCTATCTATCTATCTATCTATATTGATATAGATATATTGGACCTGAATCAAAGGGGAAGGCAGTTATTTATGTTAACGGCACGACCGTGTGTGTGCTAGGAGGTGAAAAGGAGGGGGGGGTTGAGAGCTGCTGTGTGTTATGGGGAGAAGAAAAGGGAGGGGCTGCTTTATGCTAGAGGGTAGGGGGTTAAAAAGGGGGGCTGCTGTGTGCTATGGGGTGAGAAGAGGTGGTGCTGATGTGCTGGGGAGTGGGGACTTTGCTGAGGGGTGAGAAGGGGGGACACTGCTGTATGCTCTGGATTAGTAAGGGGGCACACTGCTGTGTGTTAGAGCGAATAAATTGTGCCATATATATATATGTATATTTATTTTATTTTTTTTATTTAATTTTTTTTAAATTTCTATGTATAAATATGCAGGGGCATTCGCTGGATTTACTTGGGCGGGGGCTTTGGCGTAATTTATTCCCAGGTTAGAGCTTGGTGCCCCTCCCCCCCCCAAAAAAAAAGAGATCAAATATGGTATGGTATATATGTAACATGTATGTATGTGGGTATATATATATATATATATATATGTAAAAAGTCAAAAATCCACTGCACTCGCCACTCCCAGATTTGGGGTGCAGACCTGCACTCACCAAAGTGGCTTGTGACTACATTGCTTAAATAAATAAAAACAGACAACTCAGCACTCGCCATTATTAATCACTGACAATAATATATAAATAAATAATGGGATTTTGGTTCAAAAAGATGGTCGCGATGGTCAAGACCATCGCGACCATCGGGCTTGCGACGAGACCCTGCGGTAGGGTCTCGTTGCCGCAAGCCCTGGAGTGATTTTCGCTCTATCAGAGCCAAAACCACTCCCACTGACATCACTAGTGATGTCAGTGGGGCCGGACTCAGACGGTAGGCGTTCCCATGGGAACGCCTCCGTCTGGCAACCACGCCCCCGTCACACCCACTAAAGGGGGCGTGCTGTCACTCACCATCGACAGCACGCCCCCTTTAGTGCGAGACCCATAACGACGGCTTGGCCGTCGTTATTCGGGTCTCGCGCATGTGCACGACGGAGCTCCCTCCATCGTGCACATGCGCATTGGGGGAACATCGACCCGCTTGCGAGCGTCCTGCGCTCGCGAGCGGGTCTGAATGACCCCCTATATCAGTAACCCACTGACCGGAATATACTGTTACACGCCAATAGTTTTCACCCCAAATCATGTAAATACAGTTTCCCCTTTTCGCAATTCATTAGAGCTAGGAGGATCTGTAGTGATCCAGTGGTGGCTGAACAGAATTTTGACAGCATGATCAGTAAGTTTGTTGAACGGGGGTATGACGTGGGTCCCATGATTAAAGCTAATGAATGAGTGATGTTGATTTCTCGTCAGCAGTTGCTGAAGAGTGTGGTGAAAAATAAGGGTAAACAATGTCTTCCTTGGGTTAACCATTTTAATCCTTGTAGTGAAATAGTATGAAGTACAGTGAAACAACTTTGGCCCATTGTACAGTCTGACACTAATTTAAACCTGAGGGAGGTGTATATTATGCCCTGTTATACCAGGAGACGGACACTTAAGGATTGGGTCATGAGACGTGATGTGACTGGCATGCATTTGGAACAGAGGGCTTGATTCAGAGCTGGACGCTATTTGCGCTCGCTCGTTCAGAAAAAGGGGCCGGCTATTTAAATTGAGCGCTCGCTCTTTGTGGTATGTTGTCGCCTTTATGTGTGAGTGAGCGAATGAAACATGCGCTCGCTATTTTGTAAAAACGCCCCCTGGCAGCTCGCATCCTACGTCATCTCCGCTATTTATTAGATTAATCGAGTACATCGAAAGGCGTCTGAACTGCTCGCAGTGCTTGTGGTAGGATTTTCCTACCGCAATCATGCGAACAGTTCAGACTAAGAGACAACCAAGTGACGTGGCCGATGACGCTGCTTTGTTAATTATGCACACCCTAAAAACGCCCATTTTGACAGTTTGGCACGCCTGCGTTCAGATCTCCACTCCCCGTTTTCAAGCACCTTCCCCTGTTACCACCCACAAACGCCTCATCCTGTCACTCAAATTAGCAGGCACTCGCTATTTTGCGAGTGCTCGCTTTCCGACCGCAATGACTGGTTGGCGCATGCGCATTACAACCCATACGCATGCGCAGATGTGCGAACTTCGCTCGGAGCGAACGAGCGGCCGCTTACGAGCGGCTCTGAATCAGGCCCAGAGTGAACAGTCCGGCTTTTTGGTGTCTAAAAAGGGCTGTATCACGACCAGGGTTTCGCAGTGTAGAGGTTTGCGGTCCTTACCGGTGAGGACGCTGTGACGCGGTCCTTCTGTCAGGGGAGGTGGCGTGTGGAGACTGACATTGGCTGTACGCACAGGTCTACCAGCAGTGGGCCATCCTGGCAAGGGTAAATCTAGTGTCGTGTCTGCGTTTCAGGTGTCTGGGTGCCACCATGTTGTCTTTGGCCATGTGACATAGCAGGCCAATCGTCTGTTGGTCACCTGCTTTCTGGCCTATCATGTTCCGCTACTGGGTACTTAAGAGTGTTTGGAGCTCCTTATATTTGACAGTGCAACGTGTTCACAGTGTAGCTGTGAGAGAGAGTTCTCTACACTACTGAACCCTAGACTTGTGCTCCAGTGCTTGCCCTAGCTCCTTGTCGGCCTCTGGCTCCCTGCATAGCCTGCACCGCTCTGCTTTGCCTTGCACTCCGCTGGAGATCAGCCCTGCACCTTCCACCAGACGCACTCCTGCCTGAACCTGTCTCCTCAGTTAACCCATTCCTGCGCAGCCATCATCACAGCATTTCCGGATATCCCCTTCAGCCACTATTCAGCAAACCAGGATTTCCATTTCACTGTCACAGTCTATCTGTATTCATCTCTGTCACTGATCCGGACATTCGTTTACTCCCACTCACTACAGTTCCCTTCAGCCACATATATCAGTTTGTTTATTACTGGACGTTAGTTTATCTTATTATTCATGTCTACGAACATTCACATTAAACAACCCACCTTTGAGTTTAAACCTGTTCCGGTGTCTGCTCCTGTTTCCACCCCAGGTCCACTACAAACACAGGGTCTCATTCAAACACGGTCGCAAGCGCTGAGCGCTCGCAACCGGGTCGATGTTATGGCCCTGCGCACGCGCAGCGGCCGCACTGCGCGTGCGCAAGCCCCGGAGTGAGAGAGAAAATCTCTTGCTCCGGAGCTCTCTACAAAAGAGGCGGCTGTCGATGGTGATCGTCAGCTCGCCCCATTTTGTAGGTGGGGCGGGGGGTGGCTACACAAACGGAGGCGTTCCTGACGGCTGCACTGACATCAGCAGTGATGTCAGTGGGGAGCTTCCTGCTCGATCAGAGCAGGAAGCTCCCTGGGGCTTGCGTTTGCCAAGACCCAACATTAGGGTCTCGTCGCATGCCCCGATGACCGCGATGGTCTTGACCATCGCGACCATCACCCTGTTCGGTCGCTAAAGCTGTGGGTGTTAACCCACAGCTTAGCTAGTGACCAGGAGGCTGCACTAGAAAAAGCAAGCGGCTGCTCTCATTCAGAGCGAGCGGTCGCTTCTTGTGACCGCCTCTGAAAGAGGGCCACAGTCCCTAACAGGCTGCTATAGATGTCTGGGTTGTCTGACCTGCAGCTATATGCAGACCAGTATTAGTTTTAATCATCCTCACAGTGGGAAGAGTATCATTATCAGACACAGGGATACCTGTCTTACGCGCTTTGTGGTGTACCTCATAACTTGTCCTTGCGGACTTAGGCCCTCATTCAGAGCCGTACGCTCTGAGCAGAGCGCACGCTCTGAATGAGGGCCGGGCTCCATTTTCATGGAGCGTCCTCCTGGACGCTCGTATAGCTGTGGGTCACCACCCACAGGCTATACGAGCGTGCTTTGTGATGGCCGCGATGGTCGAGACCATCGCGACCATCGAAATTGCGAGCCGGAGCCTGCGATTGAGGTTTTCAACCGCAAGCTCTGGAGTGATTTTGGCTCTATCAGAGCCAAAATCACTCCCACTGACATCACTAGTGATGTCAGTGGGCCGGCTTCTGACGGGAGGCGTTCCCGTGGGAACGCCCCCGTCAGGGAGGCACGCCCCCGGCACGCCCACCAAAGGGGGCGTGCTGTCAATCAACATTGACAGCACGCCCCCTTTGATCGGACACAACGAGCGAAGGACTTTCCTTCGCTCGTCGCGTCTGGCGCATGCGCACGACGGAGCTCCCTCCGTCGTGCGCATGCTCAGTCCATAACATCGACCCACTTGCGAGCGGACAGCCGCTCACGAGTGGGTCTGAATCAGGCCCTTAGTTATGTAGGAAAGACGTAGAGAACCCTATGTGAGAGGATGGCAGTGCATTGATCATAAATTAAACAGGCATTTAAAAGGGTATGAGGGACCAACCTGTTACTCAACTTTTTTTGTCTTTAGGGCATAATTTATCAACTCTTAGATCACATACCAGAATCCATACAGCCTGGTGATCGTTCTCAGAAATTGTTACAGTGTGAAGCACAATGGATAATCCGCTTGAGTACTTTGGGCCTGATTCAGACCCACTATGGCCGGGCAGTGCCCACTGCGCGTCTGCAAGCCCCGGAGCGAGCGAGAAATCACTCGCTCCGGCGCTCGCATCCAAAGGGGGCGGCTGTCGATGTTGATCGACAGCTCGCCCTGTTTGGTAGGCGGGGAGGGTGGCTTGCCAAACGGAGGTGTTCCCGAAGGAACGCCTGCCGTTTGGGGGCGGCCCAGCTTCTGGCTCACTGGGGCTTGCGGCAGACGAGACCCTACCACAAGGGTCTTATCGCAAGCCCGTTGGTCGCGACCATCGTGACCATCACCTGGCCACTGGCAAAAGCTGTGTTTGGTCATCCACAGCTTAGCGAGCGGCAAGGAGGCCGGCTCCAAAAAAAATGCCACCCTGATTCAGAGTGAGCGCTCTGATAGAGCGTCCGGCACTGAATCAGGGCCTTTATCCCCTAGGAGGTTAAATGAGACTACTGGTCTACATTGTTTTTTTATAAATTCTGTTGCTATGTGCCGCAGGACATTTAAGATGGTTCTGTTCAGTTTAGGATTATATATGCATATGTTGATTTAAAGACATTCGTAAATGTTCTTTTGAGGAGATGTGTAGGTTTGATAAGATTATAGATATCATCGTGTGTAGTAGTAATTCTTCCGGGCTGGCTTAATATAATTAAAGGGTGCCGCTGTATGCTTCAGATTAATATGTCTCATAGGTGATGGTTTTAATATGACATTGTTTGTGTTTTGAATTTATTTGTGTCACATTATGTATTGTAACATTGTATTGGGATGTATTACTGTCAGCTGGACTGATTGGAAAGGCATGATGATGTCATTTGTGGGCATCGTCGGCCGCTCCGTGAGACCAGCGTTGCCGTTTTATTCCGAGTGCCGCCATTTTATATGATATATATATATATATATATATATATTATGCAAACTTAGGCTTATGCACACTCTTTTGTTTGTCACCCCAGAGGTGCTCTTCAATTGAAGTACCCATTCATGGTCAGTGGCGGATCCAGGGGGGGGGGGGGCGATCAGGGCGATCGCCCCCGTACACAAGGCCCTGATTACCAAAACCCCACCCACTTATTTACAGAGACTGGACACACACAGGCTTAGCCGGCCTGAAGCTAGCATGGCTGCTGCCTGCAGCAAAGACTATCTGGTTCTGCCTAGAAGTATCTCCATCTCCCCCAGGCTGTAAGCAACAGGCTTTTCACTGGGTAAGTGTACGATGACGTCACATTGCTGTCTGTGTGTGCCTGCCTGCCTGTGAAGATGTGCCATGGAGCCGGAGGAGCAGCAGCAAGCTAGCACACTGAATCGCCTGAATGAAAGCCTCAGTTGGAGAGCATGATAAGTCAGTTGCATGTCCAGCAATCCTGATGAAGAGAGGAGGCACTGCCGACAGCTATCAGGTAAGTGTATATGGTGTGTGTGTGTGTATATATATATATATATATATATATATATATATATACATATATATATATATATATATTGTGATAGAAGCACTGGAGAAGTTAGGGATAGCGTGTATATGTATCCCAGATTCCTGTAATATGTATCCTAAACCCCAGGAAGAGTCTGTTTTACAAACAGATCTGAGTGTCGGCTTTAGGTAAAAGCCAGAATGGGGCCTGTGTGTGCGTAGAGCACACTATCGACCTGTTCGCGAGCGCTCAATCGCTTGCGAGCGGGTCTGAATCAGACCCACTGTGTGATATTCCTGTGAGTACTGTGCACATGCTGTTATTGATGGTGAGGGCAATAGACCCTACCATTCTGGTAGTGAGGGTACCTAATGTTTAGTTAGTGCACAGAAGGGCTAGGACTTTTGTTTATGTTTTGTTTTATTTATCTGGCACAATAAAGACTGGCGCCGACCAGTTTGTACAAGAACCCCAGACTTGTGTCCTGTTTCTAAGGCTGCTGTGTGTATAAAGAGGGAGTCCATCTACCCCTGGAGAGGGACCCTTATCCCAACTATGTCACATTTGGTGGAGAATGCTGGCATACACACTGAAATTGCAGCAAGTAAAAAAAAATGTACATTTAAAATTTAAAGTGACAGACACCAATTTGTTGTGTTGGATATCAACTCGTGTTCTGGGAAGTCCATGAAGGTGGCGTCGACAGATGCTTAGAGAAGCCAGGTTTTGCTACAAACCTACACCTAAAGACAACATGGAGGACATTGTTAAGGCCTTGCTCCAATCTAACCAAACTCTGCAATAGGCTATTAAAGCTCAGCAGGAAACTAACAGAGCTCAGCAGGAAAATACCAGAGCTCAGCAAGCCGCCATAGAGGAAACCCGCCAGGCCTTAAAAGATGTTGTACAACAGCTAGTAGTCCGGTCTGGAGATGCTTCCACTGGACTTCCAAACGACACTCGCTCCATACGGGCCAGTCACTTTCTGCAAAAGCTGACCGAGAGTGATGATGTGGAAGCGTATCTTACGGCCTTTGAGAGAACCGCAGAAAGGGAGAGTTGGCTCAACAAACAGTGGGCAAGTCTTATGGCACCCTTCCTATCTGGAGAACCACAAAAGGCCTACTATGATTTGTACCTGGCTGATGCCAAGGACTATGCAAAGTTAAAACGGGAGATCCTAACTCGCTTGGGAGTCACCTCATTTGTCGGGCCCAACGAGTCTACCGCTGGGAGTTCCAAATGGAAAAGCCTCCACGCTCACAGATGCATGACCTCGTCCATCTAACCACAAAATGGCTACAGCCCGAGATGCTGACAGGACCTCAGATCGCGGAAAGAGTCGTCATGGACCGGTATCTGCAATCGCTTCCTGCATCTCTGCGCAAGTGGGTGAACCATGCAGACCCTAAGTCCGCAGACCAGTTAGTCGAACTGGTGGAGAGGTATGTGGCGGCTGAGGAATTGCTGAGTGTGTCCCACTGAGCCCGGGTTCCGCAACGGCGATCTCCCGTGACTACTGGTAAGACTGTTCCAGGGGAGAAGGGTGCTGGGCGGTGGAATGAACTTAAGACTGTGTGTTTGGAAATTGGGGATAGGCCAGCCAGGCCAGGAAGGTTCTAACCCCATAAGAGACTAGATAATAGTATGATACAATGTTTTCAATGTAGTGAATTGGGCCATATTGCTGCTAATTGTCCACTCACCTCTGAACCTATGCAATGTGATACTGCTTATTTCCATCGCAGAATGTCTTTCTTTGCACAGCCTGCCTGTACTGCTGACCCACAGGCTGAGACAGATAAGCAAATGTGTAATGTTACTGTAGAAGGCAATCAAGTAGTGGCTCTGTTAGATTCTGGCAGCCTGGTTACACTTATGAAAGCTGAACTAGTGAACCCCTTAAAGCGCAAGGGAAGAGCTGTTGGTGTGACCTGCATACATGGGGATACTCGGTATTATGTTACTGCGGAAGTGAACATAGAAACACAGTATGGGTCTGCTATAGTCTCTGTGGGTTTGGTGCATGGCTTGAGGTATGATATAATGTTGGGGAGAGACTTTGCTCACTTCTAGAAGTTGTGGGAAAGCCGATTTGTTACCGAAGTAAATGACCCCGACCCATTTGAGAAGGCTGCTGATGCAGTAGCAGGGGAAGTTTCTTCCGGGTCTGTGAAGTTCCCTTTTTATAACGTGATTGGTGAACCAGAGAATACTGAGATGGGAAGTGTTGTTTAGCCAGTTGATTGTCTGTCTGATCTTGAGGTCAGAAAAGAGATCTTTGCAGTGGAGCAGTCCAATGACCCTAATCTGGTAAAAGCCAGGGAAAATGTAAAAATGATTGTTGGTAAATCCATAGACCCTGTTAGTCCGTTGTCATATCCTCACAGGGCAGAACGCCAGGATTTTTTGTAAGGGAGACATCCAAGGGGATTACCTGACATTGCCAAAGAGACATGGGAGGGGAAGTCCAGTCCCTATAAAACTGTCATTGAGCCTAGGAAAAGAAAGCCGGAACTATTATACCATGTAAATTTTGTTAAACCTTGGAAGGAGAGAGCAGCTCTGTCAGCCGTCCCGGCCCCTCCAGTGAACCTAGGGCCTTTGGTTCCTGAAGTGACAATACCTAAAACCCTGTCGACCGTCCAACAGCAGGAAGCTAAGGAATTTCTTATCAGAATTAGGGTTTTGTTCTCAGATGTACCGGGCAAAACCACAGTCATTAAACATGACATAGTCACTGGCCCAGGAGTTAAGATTAACCTAAAGCCCTGTAGGTTACCAGAAGCCCAAAGAGAATCAGTGTCTAAAGAAATTAAAAAAATTTTGGAACTGGTTGTAATTGAAAAATCGCATAGTGAGTGGTCAAGTCCCATTGTGCTTATTCCAAAGCCTGATGGGAGTGTACGCTTCGGCAACGATTTCCGAAAATTGAACAGTGTGTCAAAGTTCGATGCCTACCCAATGCCACTGAGGATGAGCTAGTTGAAAGTCTAGGAACAGCCAGGTATTTAACCACGCTAGACTTATCCAAAGAGTATTGGCAAGTGCCATTAACTGAGGATGCCAAAGAAAAAACAGCTTTTCTGACTCCAGAAGGGTTGTTCCAATATAATATGTTGCCCTTTGGGTTACGTGGGGCACCAGCTACCTTCCAAAGGATGATGGACACAATTCTAAGACCCCATAGATGGTATGCTGCTGCTTATCTAGTTGAGGTAGTCATTCATAGTCCTGATTGGCAGTCTCATTTGCCCAGAGTACAGGCAGTGTTGGACTTCATCCATAGGGCAGGATTGACAGCCAACCCAGAGAAATGTTGCCTAGGGATGGAGGAAGTAAAGTATCTTGGTTACACCATTGGCAGAGGTTTAATAAAGCCACAGCTTAATAACAAGGTGGTTCTTGGCATTAAAAAATTACAAGCTCGCAGTAGAACACAGGCCAGGAAGCCAGCTGGCCAATACAGATGCTTTGTCACATGTCCGTTGTTTGGGGGCTGCAGTTGCTCCGCCTACAGGTCAAAACAAAGGAGGGGGATATGTGATAGAAGCACAGGAGAAGTTAGGGATAGCGTGTATACAGTCAGGTGCATAAATATTGGGAGTTTGACAGAATTTTCATATTTTGGCCTCTATTCACCACCACAATGGCTTTGAAATGAAACAAACAAGATGTGGTTTACCTGCAGACTTTCAGATTTAATTTGAGGGTAATTACATCCAAATCAGGTGAACGGTGTAGGAATTATAACGGTTTCTATATGTGCCTCCCACTTTTTAAGAGGCCAAAAGTAATGGGACAAACTAAACAATCCTAAATCTAACTTTCACTTTTTAATACTTTGTTGCAAATCCTTTGCAGGCAATTACAGCCTGAAGTCTGGAACGCATAGACATCGCCAGACGCTGGGTTTCATCCCTGGTGATGCTCTGCCAGGCCTCTACTGCAAATGTCTTCAGTTCCTGCTTGTTCTTGGGGCATTTTACCTTCAGTTTTGTCTTCATCAAGTGAAATGCATGCTCAATCAGATTCAGGTCAGGGGATTGACTTGGCCATTGCATAACATTTCACTTTTTAGCCTTAAAAAACTCTTTGGTTGCTTTTGCAGTATGCTTCGGGTCATTGTCCATCTGCACTGTGAAGCGCCGTCCAATGAGTTTTGAAGCATTTGACTGAATATGAGCATATAATATTGCCCGAAACACTTCAGAATTCATTCTGCTGCTTTTGTCAGCAGTCACATCATCAATAAATACAAGGGAACCAGTTCCATTGGCAGCCATACATGCCCACGCCATGACACTAACACCACCATGCTTCACTGATGAGGTGGTATGTTTTGGATCATGAGCAGTTCCTTTCCTTCTCCATACTCTTCTCTTCCCATCACTCTGGTACAAGTTGATCTTTGTCTCATCTGTCCATAGGATGTTGTTCCAGAACTGTAATGGCTTTTTTACATGTTGTTTGGCAAACTCTAATCTGGTCTTCCTGTTTTTGTGGCTCACCAATGGTTTACATCTTGTGCTGAACCCTCTATATTCACTCTTGTGAAGTCTTCTCTTGATTGTTGACTTTGACACATATACACCTACCTCCTGGAGAGTGTTCTTGATTAAGCCAACTGTTGTGAAGGGGTTTTTCTTCACCAGGGAAATAATTCTTCTGTCATCCACCACAGTTGTTTTCCATGGTCTTCCGGGTCTTTTGGTGTTGCTGAGCTCTCCGGTGCGTTCTTTCTTTTTAAGAATGTTCCAAACAGTTGATTTGGCCACACCTAATGTTTTTGCTATCTCTCTGATGGGTTTGTTTTGATTTTTCAGCCTAATGATGGTTTGCTTCACTGATAGTGACAGCTCTTTGGATCTCATATTGAGAGTCGACAGCAACTGATTCCAAATGCAAATGTCACACCTAGAATCAACTCCAGACCTTTTACCTGCTTAATTGATAATGAAATAATGAGGGAATAGCCCACACCTGTCCATGAAATAGCTTTTGAGTTGATAGTCCCATTACTTTTGGCCCCTTAAAAAGTGGGAGGCACATATATAAACCGTTGTAATTCCTACTCCGTTCACCTGATTTGGATGTAATTACCGTCAAATTGAATCTGAAAGTCTGCAGGTAAACCACATCTTGTTTGTTTCATTTCAAAGCCATTGTGGTGGTAAATAGAGGCCAAAATATGAAAATTCTGTCAATATCCCATTATTTATGCACCTGACTGTATGTATCCCAGATTCCTGTAATATGTATCTTAAACCCCAGGAAGAGTCTGTTTTACAAACAGATCTGAGTGTCGGCTTTAGGTAAAAGCCAGTGAATGGGGCCTGGGGTGTGGATGTGAGAGAGAAGGGAGGGCTCCATCCACAGGGCAATTTCAGGTGTTAGGCCTTCCAGCCTGTGAGCAGGCTAATTAAGGGATACACCTGGAAGTAGCTCAATATAGCTGTGTAAGAGTTTTCATGCAGTGTCTCACACCTGGGGAAGCAGGCATACAGACTAGCATGTCCAGAGACACTGGCCCTGATTCAGAGCCAGACGCTCTGGGCATTTATTTTTTTTTGGTGCGGCCTCCTGGCCACTCGCTTAGCTGTGGGTGACCACCCACAGCTATTGTGAGTGGCCAGGATGATGGTCGCGATGGTCAAGCCCCAGAGAGCTTCTGGCTCTAATAGAGCCGGAAGCTCTCCCGCTGACATCACTGGTGATGTCAGTGGGGCCGCCCACAAACGGCAGGCATTCACATGGGAATGCCTCCATTTGTGAAGCCACCCCCCGCCACGCCTACAAAACAGGGTGAGCTGTCGATCAACATCGACAGCCGCCCCTTTTGTAGTGAGCCACGGAGCGAGAGAATTTCTTTCCTCACACTGGGGCTTGCGCACTGGCCGTTGCGTGTGCATAGAGCACACTATCGCTCCTGTGAGTACTGTGCACGTGCTGTTATTGATGGTGAGGACAGTAGGCCCTACCGTTCTGGTTGTGAGGGTACCTAATGTTTAGTTAGTGCCCAGATGGGCTAGGACTTTTGTTTATGTTTTGTTATATTTATCTGCCACAATAAAGACTGGCGCCGACCAATTTGTACGAGAACCCCAGACTTGTGTCCTCTTTGTAAGGCTGCTGTCTGTATAAAGATGGAGTCCATGTACCCCAGGAGAGGGACCCCTATCCCAACTGTGTCACAATAAATATATATATATAATATATATATATATATATATATATATAAATATATGTATACAGTAGTGGAATTAATTATGGACACTTTTAATAAACAAATGTTTTATTTGATATTTATGCAGAAAATTCATATTCTGCTATACCAAATCAATACTTTAATGTTTTTATTTTAATCTATGATGTTTCTACTTAATATTTTAACATGATTTGTCAGAGATAGATGAAACATAGAGAAGGGGATGGAGAGATAGAGTGGGAGAAAGAAAAGAGAGAGAGAGAAGGTTTTGAAATACACTTACCAGCTACTGTCAGTGGTGAAGATGCAGGCTGTCACCAGTCACAGCAGGCAGCATGCTGACAGGATCCGGGAGCAGATCCCACACAGCATCCATGCATGATCATGTGCTTTGTTTAGCACTCAATTCATCCAGACTGTGGCAGCCTTTACAATCAATCCTCAAAGCTAGTTGCAGCTCTAGTCAATGTGTGAACAACGACTAAAATGGCTCTGAATACCTCAAAACGTGTTGACTGGTCACCTGGGAAGAGAGGCAAAGCCATGACGCTTCTTGAGGAAGGGTACACCTACGAAAAAATTGCTTTGAGGTTAGGCGGTGGGTCAACGAAGTCAGGTGTAAAGAAACTCTGCATAAGGGTTGTGATCGACAAAATCAGCAGCAAGAACTGGGAGAAAGCCCATGCTTACAAAACAAGGTGAGCGCAGAATCTGTCGCCTGGTTTTGCAGGGCCATCGAAGGTCTGCAAAAGCCATCAACAACATAATAAAAACATCTGGTGTCCAAGTTTGTGACCGAACCATACGAAAAACTGTGTGCAATGGTTTGCATGCTAGGACCCCGAGAAAGAAGCTGTATCTAAACCAGAAACAGAGGCAGAAATGTATAGATTGGGCTCTGGCACACAAGGAGTGGACAAAAGAAGACTGGGACAAGATTATTTGGAGCGACGAGACCAAAATCAGCATCTTCAGGAGTGATGGAGTGAAATTTTTTCAGCGTTGGCCTGGGGAAGATCTTTTGCCCGAGTGCACCATGGCAACTATGAAGCACCCAGTGAGTGTGATGGTGTGGGGCAGCATGGCCAGCCATGGTGTGGGACGTTTGGCTGTTGTTGATGGCAATATCAATGCCAAAAAGTATCAAGAAGCAGTGCTGGAGGTGAAACTGTTGCCTACAATCGAGGATTTGTTCGAAGGTGACCCACGGAAGTGTATCTTTCAGCAGGATGGAAACGCCATGCCACACCGCCAACAGTTCCATGAAGTGGTTCGGTGATCACCAAATCACTGTCTTGCCTTGGCCAGGAAATAGTCCGGATTTAAATCCAATAGAAAATGTTTGGTCAAGGCTTAAAGTGATGGTATCACGAAAAAATCCAAATACCAAGAGAGAGCTGATTGAAGCCATAATCCAGGCTTGGTATCACGTGATTTTACCTGAAGATCTGGGATGTCTGATCCACTCGATGCCTCGACGAATCAAAGCTGTTCTTAAAAACAGAGGATATCCAACAAAATATAAAATTTGTGTATTGCTGAAATTGCATATTTTTTTCCCATAATAAAAGCATACATGTAAAACTGTGGTTTTACTGAATTTTTCATTGGAAATTTGACAAATGACAACTTAAGAAAAAATAGTAATGATTATACTCACATATACTTCGATTGGAATATAAATTAGAAGTGGTTATAATGTAAAAATATTGACTAAATGCAAAACCCGGCCCTCATTCAGAGCGTGCGCTCTGCTCAGAGCGTACGGCTCTGAATGAGGGCCATAGTACTTATTTGAGGGCACTGAACAGGTTTACATGCAGGGAGTTCTGATCTCTGCAATTAGATGACATACTTAATATACAGTATATAACTGTTCTGCATGTGTGTATATATATATATATTTCATGGACACATTTGATTACCTCAGTGTCCCTGCCCTCACCCTCCCTGTAATTTCTCCTCAGTGTCCCTGCCCTCACCTTTCCTATAACGCACCCTTAGTGTCCCTGCCCTCACCCTCCCTGTAATTCCCCCTCAGTGTCCTTATCCTCACCCTCCCTGTAACTCCCCCTCAGTGTCCCTACTCTTACCCTTCCTGTAATTCCCCCTCAGTGTCCCTACCCTCACCCTCCCTGTAATTCCTCCTCAGTGTCCCTACCCTCACCCTCCCTGTAATTCCTCCTCAGTGTCCCTACCCTCACCCTCCCTGTAATTCCTCCTCAGTGTCCCTACCCTCACCCTCCCTGTAATTTCCCCTCAGTGTCCCTGCCCTCACCTTTCCTATAACGCACCCTTAGTGTCCCTGCCCACACCCTCCCTGTAATTCCCCCTCAGTGTCCTTATCCTCATCCTCCCTGTAACTCCCCCTCAGTGTCCCTACTCTTACCCTTCCTGTAATTCCCCCTCAGTGTCCCTACCCTCACCCTCCCTGTAATTCCCCCTCAGTGTCCATACACTCACCCTCCCTGTAATTCCCTCTCAGTGTCCATACTCTCACTCTCCCTGTAATTCCCATGCAGTATCCATACCCTCACTCTCCCTGTAATTCCCCCTCAGTGTCCATACCCTCAATCTCCCTGTAATTCCCCTTCAGTGTCCATACCCTCACTCTCCCTGTAATTCCCCCTCAGTGTCCATACCCTCACCCTCCCTGTAATTCCCTCTCAGTGTCCATACCCTCACTCTCCCTGTAATTCCCCCTCAGTGTCCATACCCTCACTCTCCCTGTAATTCCCCCTCAGTGTCCATACCCTCACCCTCCCTGTAATTCCCCCTCAGTGTTCATACCCTCACCCTCCCTGTTTTTCCCCCTCATTGTCCATACCCTCACCCTCCCTGTAATTCCTCCTCAGTGTTCATACCATCGCTCTCCCTGTAATCCTCTCTCAGTGTTCATACCCTCACCCTCCCTGTAACTCCTGCTCAGTATCACTACCCTCACCTTCCCTGTAACTCCCCTTCAAGTCCCTGCCCTCACCCTCCCTGTAATTCCCTCTCAGTTCCCATATCCTCACCCTCCATTCCCTCTCAGTGTCCCTGCCCTCACCCTCCCTGTACTTCCCCCTCAGTGTCCCTTCCCTCACCCTCCCTATAACTCCCCCTCAGTGTGCCTGCCCTCACCCTCCCTATAACTCCCCCTCAGTATCCATACCCTCACCCTTCATATTGTTAATGTGGGGAGGTCTGGTGCATATGTGTGGCTGGACAGAGCCTGCTTGTGGTCATATTGTTAATGTGAGGAGGGTCTGGTGCATATGTGTAGCTGGAGGGAGCCTGCTTGTGGATCATATTGTTAATATGGGTGTCCAGGGGGGTCTGCTAGACATGTGGGACTGGAGGAGCCTGCTTGTGGAGCATATTATTGTGGGGGGTCCAGGGGGGTCTGGCGTACATCTGGGGCTGGGGGGAGCCTGCTTGTGGACCATATTATTGTGGGGGGATCCAGGGAGGGAGTTAGTATTATTCTTAAACCTCCTAAAAGTAAAGTCTAGATCCGCCACTGTTCATGGTACTCCTATCCACATGTCCCAATATAATGAAGGCACTACTCCTTAATTTGATTTTCTATTGCATAGTTCTTTTACTCTTCACCACCCAGTAAAAAAAACACCATCGCTGTAAATATTATCCAGCTATCACCAATTAATATAGGCAGTTCATGTAAGCATCAGAGTACTTATAATGTCTAAGCATAAGGGTACTTATAATGTCTGTCAACTTCAGCCCAAAACAGGGCCGTTCAAGACTCTCAGCAGCTCAAACAGCATATCACCAACAAAAACAGCATGGCTCACAGGTATGGCACTGGGAGGGGGTGTTAGGTTTAGGGTGTTAGGGGGAGGTTAGGTTGAGGCACTAGGAAGGGGTGCTTAGGTTTAGGCACCAGAGAGCGAGGGTTAGGTTTAGGGTAGGGGTTGGGAAAATACTTACCAGCCGTTCTTATGGGTGCTCGGGAGTCCGCTGTCAGTATTCTGAACAGCGGCATCCCGACAGCCGGGATTTCATACCTAACTGACAGCACACACATGGGGACAGTGAGGGAGGACAGCACACACATGGGAACAGCGAGGGAGGACAGCACACACATGGGGATAGTGAGGGAGGACAGCACACACATGGGGACAGTATGTGTACAGTAACCGATGGACCTGGGATATAAAAGGCACCTTCTTGCTCCTCCTGCTTCGGCTGCTCCCAGTCACTCCCCCTGGCCTCGCTCCACCCCAAGATCCTGTAAGTCCCTGCGCTGCGCCAGGCAGGCCAGGATCTGTGACATGTTGTATTAGCTGCACATAGGTCTCTGAGCTGTTCAGCCCCAACCTCTGCTTCTCCGCACAGGACTCACAAGTAGTCAGAGCGCAAGACTTAAAGAACGGAGTAGTAGTCCCAATAAGGAAATCCTTAAAACAGGGATCTGTATGCAAATGCCTCATATATTGGGCCGGCGTGTCTCCCTTCCAAGAAGTCACTGTGTCCACCACACAGGTGATCAATTTCTAAAAGAAAGATAGAAGGGGCGCCAATAGTGCATTATCTTCCAACTTTTATTAAAACATATCAGACAAAACATATGTCTTAAATGACGTACCAGACATAGCGGTCAAACCACCGCAAGTATACAGCACATAAAAAGAATTGATCCTCCGTCTCCGGGAACAACAGGTTCACTCGTCGGAGACCTCGTATCACAGAACAACGCTAGGCCACGCCCCTACGCGTTTCGTCACTCAGGACTTCGTCAGAGGGCTGTCCTAGCGTAACCAGAACTCCCCATATATACAAAGTATATATATATATATACGTATACACAAACACAAAAACACAATGTGCCCTGGTACTCCTATATCTAACTCACACCTACAGTAGCACAGAAACTGGCTCTGGTGCCTTCCTCAGTGGTCAGTGCCATCCAGACATATCATCCATAAGCATGAGGCGGCACTCAGAGGCTTGCAGTCAGTGTACCCAAACCAGGGTGTTTATTTAGTGGTCAACATTTTGGGGGTCTAGTCATGCTGTCCTGAGGAAGGGCAAGTGCACAACTCCAAATTAACTGATTATATATAAATAAATACATTTTTGCAGTAGATAGAGGTTTTTGCCATATCTTGGCCACCCCAAGGCACCGCTATAATAAGAAAAGTGAAATGTAAAGGGAATAGTTAAGAGCAGTCGCAGCTGCATATAAAAAATAAAAATAAAAAAGTGAAATACATATATAAAAAAGACAGTGAAGCGTTAAAATGTGTTGAAAGCAGACTCTCCCCATAACTGTTCCCGCTGTTTTTCTAAGTAATATTCAAAAGGCCCTTGTTCGTTTTGTTTGGAATCACAGACCCCCGAGAATTGCGGTTAAAGTTTTGGAAAGGTTGGTTGAGGGAGGTGGGAGAGGCCTCCCTAATGTTAAACTTTATTATCTCGCCTCCCATTTCTCTCATATTGTTGCTTCTTACTCTCCCCCAGGTTCTACTTCATGGTTGGACATTGAATCGGCCTATATTACTCTTCCAGACTTAACTTCTTTGTGGGGCATATTACTCGCACACCGACCTTCCGCATCCAAATTACTCCCTACTATCAAATTTAACTTCAAACTCTGGGATCTCTATTCACATAAAATGAATCTTACTTCTCCAGCATCCCCTCTAACTCCTATCTGGTATAACCCCCTGTTCTCTCCTGGTTCCTCCACTTTGAGGTCCCATAATTGGATTAATGCAGGACTTAGATTCCCCACTGATTTTTCTGACCAAGGTCAATGGTTATCCCTGTCAACATTACAACAAAAAATCCTATCCCAGACGCTTAATCCTTTTGAATGTTTTCAAATTCGCCATTTCTTACAATCATTACCTCCACTATCTGTCCTCCGAGTCCTTACCCCTTTTGAAAAACTTTGTAGGCATTACCCCTTATCTAAAGGTCTAATTTCCCAGAGTTATTCTTTTCTTTTAGATGCTACCCTTCCCTCTCGTAGACCTCACGAAACTGCTTGGGAACGAGATTTTGGATCTCCTCCGAATGATGAGGCTTGGGACGACATTAGACTGGGGATAGCCAAAAGTTCTATTGCAACCAAAATTAAAGAGACTGCATATAAAATGTATTATAGGTGGTATTATACTCCTGAGAGACTTCATAGAATGTTCCCATCTTCTTCACCCAATTGTTGGCGGGGCTGTGGCTGCAAGGGTACTATGATCCATATCTGGTGGACCTGTCCAGTTATTGTCCCCTTCTGGGACTCGGTTCACGGCCTACTAAATTCCCTTCTGGAAACTCCAATCTCAAAAGATCCTTGGATATTTTTTATTGTGCTATCCACCCCCGAATATTGGCAAATTTTCTAAGAAATTGGCTGCACATATCCTAGCAGCAGCAAAATCACTTATCGCTCTAAACTGGAAAAAGACCTCCCCACCACTCCTCTCGGTACTTAAGAATCAGATTTGGCATGTTGCGACCATGGAGGAGATAACTCCATGATCGAGGACATTTTCTTCTCAAGTTTGGGTTCCCTGGCTGATTGCTGAGCACAGTCCCCCTCTTTCTTCCGCAAACTCTGTATGGGGACCCATGGGCAACGACTGATGTTTACCATCCATAAGATGTTTGATATGTATTGGTTCTTTGGAAGATGTGTCGTCTTCTCTCCCCCCCCTACTTCCTCCCCTCCTACCCTCTGTTTACCCCTCTCCTTTCTACCAAGTACATTGAGTAGTTTTTTTCTTTGTCTATTATTGTTTACAAAATTTGGTCTGTATTGGGTCTTTGTGACCCCTTTTTTTTCTGTACTAAATTGTATTTTGATTGACCATTTAAAATAAAGAATTATAAAAAAAAAATGTGTTTAAAGAAAAATGTGATATTGTGGTGCTCTGAAGCAGATCAACCAAAGCAGTCTTGGCCAAGATTATGCCAAAAACCTCTATTTACTGCAAAAATGTATTTATTTATATATAATCAGTTAATTTGGAGTTGTGCACTTGTATTTCTTTTTGTGTATATATCAATTGTCTCCACAGGTAGCAACTCCAATTATATACATATATATATATATGTTCAGGGTGTGCAGTCTGAGGGCCATTTTCTATATATGTCCTAGATCCCCAAAATATTGACTACTAAATAAACACCCATGTTTGGGTACACTGACTGCAAGCCTCTGAGTGCCGCCTCATGCTTATGGTATATACTGTATACTTAGGGATGTGCGCCGGACCATTTTTGCTGGATTTGGATTTGGCTCTGATTCATCGTCCTGCTTAAGATTTGGATTTGCCAAACCTGCTATGACTGGATTTGGATTTTTAACAAAAGTTGCCAAAAAAGCTAAAATCACATAATTTAGGCTTTTTTTTTGTTCCTAGAGTATTATTAACCTCAATAACATTAATTTCATTAAATGCTTGTATGCACAGAGGGCTAAGGCCCAAGGAGTTACAATGCTTGTATACACAGAGGGCTAAGGCCCAAGGAGTTACGATGCTTGTATACACAGAGGGCTAAGGCCCAAGGAGTCATAGTGCTTGTATACAGAGTGAGCTGCGGCCAACAGAGTGACAGTACTTGTATACACAGTGGGCTATGGCCCAAGGAGTCACAGTACTTGTATACACAGTGGGGTACAGCACCAAAAAACGTTTTTTCTTTTTTTTTTTTTTTACTTTTTAAACTTTTAGCTTTCTTGAAAGTTTTTCTTAACTTTTTCAAACTATTTTTTGTACACACAGCCACTTGCGAGTCCCGCCACTTTAATCAGCAGAGTATAGCACAGCATACATCAGCGTGCAGTGTGTCCCCTTACACAGTCACTTTGCCAGCACAGCCACTTGTGAGTCTTTGTACACAGCCATTTTCAGCAGAGCAGTGCAGAGCATGGGAGTGCGAGTCACGTAGAGGCGAACTCTCGTGAAAATCCAACATCAGGAGGATGACGTTCAGCCTCGCAGTGGGATCCGAGTCAGGCGGGAACGCCTGGACTCAGATCCCTGCTGTTCGGAGCACTTCAGATTCCACAGAATACAAACCGCTAATCCCTAATACACACACACACTCATATATGTACAGTGTATATATATATATATATATATATATATATAAAAACACAAAACTCAGCACTATGACTGATAGTGTAGGACCTGCAGATAAATGGGGTCCCATGATCCAAAGCCCTATTATGGTGAGTGATTTAACAATGGCTGAGTTTTGTGTTTTTATTTATTTAAGCAATATGGTCACAGGCCACTGCACCCCAGGCCTGGGAATGGCAAGTGCAGGTTTGCACCCCAAATCTGGGAGTGGCGAGTGCAGTGGATTTCTGACTTTATTTAGTTAATTTTGAATTAACCTGTTTGTGATCACAGCTTTCTCATGCACGTCAGTGGCAAATGCAGGATTTTTAGAGGGAGTTTACAAATGCTTGATTTTAGAGTGAGTGTGGCCAGTCCATGAAGATGGCATAATTAGTACTTAACCATCTTTAATATGCGTCATACAAAGTGTAATGTGCATCTAATTCCAGCATATCCAGGACCAGCGATCACAGCATTATATGTGGCAGTAGGGCCATCCTGCCTGAGCTAAATGTATTTATTTCAGATGTGGGCACCGTTTCAAAGCATTGGAGCAAGTTCGGGAGTATGGGGGAGCAGCAGAGGAACCTATAACTGCCCTCAGCATATATGTACATATTGGTCTTCTTATGCACTGAATAGTGTAATATACAGTATTAATAATTAACCCTATTTATGGTCTATCGCATTGCTCCCCTAACAGTGCATGTTTTCCAGATCTCCTAGTTGGTGCACAGGTGTATTTAATACTGGCTGACACATGTTAAAAGATCAACAGGGGGTGCTATTTATTTAATTTGTGATACTGAAAAGAACATGCAGCACTAGTAAAATTCTATTATATTACAATTTCTATTGTGGTTATGGCAGTGGTTCCCAAACTTTTTTGAATCGAGGCGCCCAGCAGTTTTCACGGCACCCCTAAGCCAAAAGTTTGCTATTGAGAAATTCAGAAAAAAAAGTAGTAAAGTATAATTTGTGCTTATATGTTAACCTTAGGTTCAGTTATGTGGTGGTGGACAGGTTTGCGCTTCTGTTTGTCACATATTTACATTAGATTGACCATAATTAATTTGATTTGGTGCTGGACCACCAACCTGAGGCACCCCTGCAAGTGTACCGAGGCACCCCAGGGTGCCACGGCGCACAGTTTGGGAACTACTGGGTTATGGGCTGGGGAGGGGGGTTTCCAGGCATCCAGAAACCCCCCCCCCTGCATTTGCCTATGCCTGTGCAAGCTCATTTATTTTAACCTGTGTCAGCTGCCTTTTTGGTAGTATGATAGAAGCTATGTTTGTTGACTGTCTTACTTTTAAAAGCCATAAGTTAGTTGGCAGGTGAGCTTTAAACCAGTTCACATGTTCTCAGTTTGAACTCTGTGATAGCAGCTACCAGGTTTCCATAAGTATGGTGAATAGTGTAGGACCTGCAGAGAAATGGGATCCCGTGATGTGGGCTGCAGGCTTAAATGCATTGATCAATCCATGAACCAAAACCCCATTATTTATGTATTATGGTGAGTGATTTAGCAATGGCGAGTGCTGAGTTTTGTGTTCTTATTTATTTATCCACTTAACTGACGATTTTTCCGGCAAAACCGTAAAGAAATTGCTGGGTCCGCCGGAGAGTCCACAGAGTCAGAGGAGATCCGTTCTGCACATGTGTAGAACAAATTTCCTCTTCAAAAACACAGTGGGGTGGTGCAGTCACACCTTGTCAGCAGAAGCACAGTGTCACAACGGGCACTAGAAATACCTCTGATGAGGTTTAAGAACCGGTGGGTTTAGGATAGTTGTAGGAAAATGACGGGGGTGACAGACTAATGGGTACATTTACTAAGAATCGAGTTTGGTTGAGTTTTGTAGTTTATAAACTCACTTTGGCTAAAAGTGAATTTTTCAATGGTGAAGCAGATTGAGTTTCTTCCCCCAAATTGAGAGTTTAGAGGAGAGTTTAAGGAGAGTTTAGATGAGATTACTTACTCGAGATTGCAGTGTTTTCTCTCTCCAAAACTCACCTGAGCAAGCAGCCTGCATATATCAGTGAAATATGTGAAGGCTGCTTGTGTATTGAACCTGTAAAAAAAAGTGTTAAATGTTAGATAAAAAGTGACAGGGTCACCCCCCAAAAGCATAACCAGCCCCGGACTTGCCAGCCAGTCCTGGTTCCTAAAATTACGGGGAACAAAATAAGTAGGGTTCCACTGTAATTTAAGAACCAACCCCAGGCAGCAGGGCCAGACCTGGTTTCAAATATAGGAAGAAAAAAAAATGGTGTGAAGTTACCCCTACATTTAAAACCAGCTCCAGACCCTTTCTAGTGGGGGACTGATGCCACTGCCACGGGTACCCTTTCACTGCAGCATCAGCCCTGACCGCTAGTCAGCCCAGGCCAGGGATCCCTGGGTAGTTGGGGACCCCTCCAATAAGGGGTACCCGGTCTCTAGGGCACCCCTGTCCTAGGCTGATAGCCCGGGTCTATCCCCGACACCCTAGGGTGGTGGGTGCCTGGTTAAAAGTGTTAGTGTGTAGTGTAAAGTGAATGATTAAATATTGTCTATAGTTGTGGAACTACACGTACCAGCAAGCCTCCCCCACATGCTGGTATTTGGAGAACCACAAATACCAGCATGCTGGACACTATGGACACCGCTGGTACTTGTAGTTGCACAACCAAAAAAAAAAGACAACATACACAATGAAAGTAACATTTTATTATAACATACATGCTCACTCACACTCGCACATACTCACCTAGTATCAGAAGTAATCCATAGGGGTACCTATAAAAAAATCCATACTCACCTCACCTATGTGTAGTTCATGTCCTCTTCTCCAAGTAGGCATCCATGGGGTTAAAACAAAACAACGGGTGCTCCCGAATCCAAGCTGGACTGAGTAAAGGTATGTGTTTCCACATACCTTTACTCCGCGCAAATGACCAGGGTACACGTGTGCCTCGTCATTGAAGGAGCCGCCAGCCAATCAGTGGGCATCTCCGTCGGAGCAGCTTGCTGATTGGCTGTGTGCGGTCAGCCTGTCTCCCCCATAGACTTCTCCGGAGAGAAATCTTCATTGAAGTCTATGGTGGGAACCGCTACATTGTATCATTGATGTAACCACAACTTTCACCTCAATTAACCTTGTGGTTACAGCAGTAGATACAATGTCGCGGTTCCCACCATAGACTTCAATGGAGAATTCTCCCCATTGAAGTCTATGGGGAGACAGGCTGACCACACACAGCCAATGCCCGCTGATTGGCTGGCGGGTCCTTTAATGACGGGGCACAAGTGTGCCTCGGTCATTCATGCAGAGTTAAGGTATGTGGAAACACATACTTTTACTCAGTCCATTTTGTTTTAACTCCATGGATGCCTGCTTGGAGAAGAGGACATGAACTACGCATAGGTGAGGTGAGTATTTTTTTTATAGGTACCCCTATGAATTACTTCGGATACTGGGATACTAGGTGAGTATGTGTGAGTGTGCATGTATGTTTTAATAAAATTTTACTTTCACGATGTATGTTGTATTTTTTTTATATTGCTTTGGTTGTGGAACTACAAGTACCAGCAGGCCCATAATGCCCCACATGCTGGTATTTGTGGATCTCCAAATACCAGAATGTGGGGGAGGCTTGCTGGTACGTGTAGTTTCACAACTAAAGACAATATTTAACCATTTATTTTACACTACACACTAACACTATCAACCCTTCACCCACCGCCCTAGGGTTCCGGGGATAGCCCTGGGCTATCAGCCTAGGACAGAGGTGCCCTGGAGAGGGGGACCCCTTTATTGGAGGGGTCCCCAACTCCCCAGGGATCCCTGGCCTGGGCTGACTAGCGGTCCAGGCTGATGCTGCGGCTGGGGGGCTCTTTGAAAGGGCTCCCCTGGCTGTGGCATCAGTCCCCTGCTAGAAAGGGTCTGGAGCTGGTTTTAAATATAGGGGTAACTTCACACCAATTTTTTTCTCCCTATAATTAAAACCAGCCCTGTCCCTGCTGCCTGGTGCTGGTTCTTAAATTACAGTGGAACCCTACTCATTTTGTTCCTCATAATTTTAGGAACCAGGACTGGCTGGCAAGTCCGGGGCTGGTTATGCTTTAGAGGGGGGACCCTATGTAATTTTTTAAAAAAACAAAAACACTTTATATTAGGTATACAGGCAGAAACATTCACAAATCACTCTGATCTGTGTATGTTTCTGCCAAACTCACAGCTCAGGAGGTGAGTGTTTAAAACTTCTATTTCACAGTGAGTTTGCTACAATCTCACAAGAAGATTGGAGACTCGATTCTTAGTAAATTTGCGAGTTGCTTCTTTTTTATGTACAGTACTTCCTATTTTGGCCGTGTTTTTTCGAGTTTGCAATCTCACATGAGTTTTAACAGTGAAAAAGAGAACTCACTTAAAAACTCACTCGAGTTTGTCTTTAGTAAATTTGCGAGATGAAAAAAATGCCTAAACTCACGTGAGATTGCAAACTCACCCAAACTCGAAGCTTAGTAAATTTACCCCTTAGTCTCCTAATTACGGCCAAACCCAAGTTTGGCTAGACCTGCCCAGAGGCGCGGAGTCTAACTCACTTGGTGGTTTTCTCCAGGGACCCCTCCAATCGGGATTTGGTTTTCGCTGCATCAAGAGAGCAAGTCGTGGCGCTCTGGACAGGAACCTGGGAGTGACAGAAGACTGAAATAATATACAGAAAACAACTAACACAGGGAACACCTGAAATAGCACAGAGGAATAGCTTGTACTGACACACAGGGACTGAATATGCTAAGTTGCTCCAGAGATGTACTGGATGTGCAGGAATGAGGTTATACTGAGACACTTGAACAAAGTACATGAAGATGCCATATGGGACAAACTGGAGGTGTAGACGGGACTTGTACTGAGGCACATAGGTGCTTCATAGGTGTGTGACTGGAGACACACAGGATGAACTTGTACTGAGAATGGAGACTGAATAGACAGGTGCGACTGGAGACACACAGGATGAACTTGTACTGAACACGAGGACTGAATGCACATGCGACTTGAGACACACAGGATGAACTTCTACTGAGCACGGAGACTGAATACACAGAGGTGCGACTGGGGATACACAGGATGAACTTGTACTGAACACGGGGACTGAATGCACATGGGACTTGAGACACACAGGATGAACTTGTACTGAACACGGGCTCTGAATACACGGAAGTCACAGGGAAAATACAGGAAGCCAGGAACACCGAGGAAAGTAATACAGCCTCTGGAACATGAGACAGTTGTCACAGGAAATGACTACGTGCAGTGATGTTGATCAGCAACTTCCTGTTGCAGGAGTCGGACCTAAATACCCCTAGGCAGCTGGTCATTGGATCATGAGATCAGCTGAGAGACCGCAGGGCTGCCATTGAAGGAGACTGTTCAGGTGAGATGAACTAACATGGCTGCGCCCATGTCCACTACCACAGGAACCAGGACGCACGCAAGGAAGCCCTAGCAGGCCCCGGGGAGAATACTCAGCCATAACTCACCACTACAACTGGCATCTGAATGCCTCGGAGCCTAAAGACACCAGTTCAGCGGTAAGTAAAGGCCGATCCCAGGCTACATCCTGACACACAGCTGGCTGTGTTCGCATCACATACGACCACGTCAGTTAAGTGGTTAAGCAATGTGGCCACAGGCCACTTTGCACCACAGGCCTGGGAATGCCGAGAGCAGGTTTGCACCCCAAAATCTGGGAGTGGTAAGTGCAGTGGATTTCTGACTTTGTATATATACAGTGTATATATATATATACATACATACCTACACACTCTGTGGCCTGATGACGGGGCTTTAACCCCGAAACGTTAAATTAAATCATCATCTATTTCATGTTTTATTTGTCCGGGAGTGCCGCCTTCTCCTTATGTTTATATATATATATATATATATATATATATATATACACAGTATATATATATATATACAGTATATATATATATATATATATATGTATATATAAAATTATACACGCATATTCATATATTCATTTATGAACTTTTCACAAACATAAATTTACACATATGTGTCAAGGCTTTTTTCCATATAAAATTATGTATAGATCCTATGTACTAATAGCACAATGCAAGATATTTTACAGAAATCTCCTGCAAAGTGCTAATTAGCACTTCAGATCGCGGTGCCCAGTAATATCACAATCTGACCAATAAGTACTACACTCTAAAAAGCAATTTTGTTTTCGAGATTATCACCAGTAGTTTACACCATCTGCGCAAATGACAGTTTGTCTGTGGGGATTACAAGGGCAGGAGAGAGATCTTTCGATCTCTTCCCCATAGACCCTGGCCAGTCCTGAAAGCTGACGCTGTGGCCGTGCGCTGTTTCGGAGAAGTTTTTCACTTCAATGAAAGATCTTGCAGGAACAGCGGTTACCACAACCACTGGCCCTGTGAGTCCCAGGTAGTACATAGCCAGGAAATTTTTACGTTAATAATCGTGGCAGCTGTATGATTATTAATACATAAGCCCCTTATTAACAATTCTTTAAAAAAATAAGAAACACAAAAGCAGATTTTGTTAGAGCATTTTTTAAATTTGTAATTTTGGAAATATCAAATAATTTTTAAAAAATAATATATTTTATTTATTTGTCTGCATTAATTCTTTGTGCATGTTCTGGATTCTTCTTTTTTTCAAAAATAAAGTTTTTTTTTGCAAGTATTTGTAAATGAAGAAAAACTTTTGGGTCCATAGGGATACCATGGGGATATTATGGTTGGACGACCAGGCACCAAACAGTTAAAGCTTCTGCTCCCAGAATTCCTCGGGCCCTCCCACATATATACCCCGCCCCTAGCCACAGGACTTCAGTTTAATTGTTTGTTTGGTGCGGCAGGGTCAAGACGCACCTTTGTAACAGGAGGACTGCTTAGTGCAGTCCTAAGCCTATATTATATGTGTTATTTTATTTTATGTTTTTTTTAAGTTGGCAGTACCAAGCGTCTGAATTAAGATGCAGGTACTGCGGCTCCATCTTCCTCCGCCAGGCCGCAACATCAGTAATTGTGCTGGTGATTTTGGCGGGTCGCGGCTGAGCTTAGCTAGCAGCAATGCTGCAACCTGGACTGCACCAGATGTTCGTAAATGTCAGGTAAGGCGATTCCTCGCTTTTGAGGAATTGCACATGCGGCAGTCCTTGTTTTTGATGTCAGAGACGCACCAGAAGCCGCTGCTGTCAGGGCCCGGGATTATCTGCGTCCTCACTACAACAGCTGGGGCCTTATCGTCTGACGCCGAGGATCAGCAGCAGACGCCGAGGATCAGCAGCAGACGCTTATCGTCTGACGCCAAGGATCAGCAGCAGACGTGGCAGATGCTATCTGCCACGAGACCAGCGTACCTAGCTGGTTAATGCAGCTTAGGGGAGGTAGGCACTCTCCTGACAGCTCTGACCCAGACACAGTCCCTATGAAGGGTTTCACGCATCTAGTTTGCTCTGCCTACCCTCCACGGGTATATGAGACGCTCACCGTCCACGCTTAGTACGCCCTGTAGCTGTTGGTCTCAGGAGGGTCTGGGTCAGTCTCCCTGTATGCATCTCCCTTGGTTAAGGTATATGGTGCTCTATGTCCTACCATGCCTTTGCATTGCTGTAATTGATTTAGAGCCGATTGTAATTATATTACTTATGCATTGTATGTGACTGTTTGCTAACTACTTATTGACAAAAAGAAGAAATACAGGTGCTCAACTCCAAATTAACTGATTGTATATAAATAAATAAAGTTTTGCAGTGAATAGAGGTTTTTGGCATAATCTTGGCCAAGGTTATGGGCCTACCCACCACATCCGGTTAACCTCTGTCGGGTAGGTCCCTAAAATACTAGGGTTCAATTCCAGAGTGCAGGACACCTCCAAATTGGCCCAGCTAAGCCGCCCCAGGGCACCGCCATAGTAAGAAAAGTGCAGTGTAAAAGAGATAGTTAAGAGCAGCCACAGCTGCATATAAAGAATGAAAATAAAAAGTGAAGGGCTTACCTTTATTTCTTCTTTTTGTGCATATATCAATTGTCTCCACAGGTAGCACCTCCAAATATATATATATATATATATATATATATATATATATATATATATATTCAGGGTGTGCAGTCTGAGGTCCATTTCCTATATAACTCCAATCAGTGCATTGCTTTGCACACCTGGAAAGCCTGAGACACTTTCCACTGAGACTAGCACCACTACTACATTGGTTTAGAGCATGGAGTCTGGCATAGTAATATGCACACCAGTCAGAGGCACAATATAGGTAAGTCCTGCAAATATTTAGACTGTGTAGTGCAGCTTTGGTTCATTTTTGGGGTGTGGGTCCCCCTGGATTGCTTTGGTTGATCTGTTTCAGGGCACCGCATTATAACACATTTTTCTTTTATAACACATTTTAACCCTTCACTATTTGTTTATAATACATGTACTTCACTTTATATTTTCATTCTTTATATGCAGCTGTGGCTGCTCTTAACTATCTCTTTTACACTGCACTTTTCTTACTATGGCGGTGCCCTGGGGCGGCTTAGCTGGGCCAGTTTGGAGGTGTCCTGCGCTCTGGATTTGAACCCTAGTATTTTAGGGACCTACCCTACCGATGTTACCCGGAGGTGGTGGGTAGGCCCATAACCTTGGCCAAGATTATGCCAAAAACCTCTATTCACTGCAAAAATTTATTTATTTATATACAATCAGTTAATTTGGAGTTGAGCACCTGTATTTCTTCTTTTTGTGCATATATCAATTGTCTCCACAGGTAGCACCTCCAATTATATATATATATATGTTCAGGGTGTGCAGTCTGAGGTCCATTTCCTATATAACTGCTTATTGACACTGTCTTTTATTTCTAAATCTGTCAACTGTCACTGTTTTCTCTCCATCCTCTTGGGGTGGAGGTTTCTTTCTGAGTACTTCACATTCATTAAGATTTTGTGAAGGCTGTAACATAACATTGCAATTATTACCTTTACTTTGAACATGTCAAAAGATAAAGGGAACCAGGAGGGGAGCAGCTTGTGCTATTTCCATGTAAATCATGTACGGCTTATGTGTCCTCTAAGGAGGTAAAGGATGGTTTGTGTGTTGGCAGTTATAAAGAGCCATCTCACCAGTCCAGTTTACCTGTCCCTGGACAAGAGTCATCTTGGGTTTCCTCTTTTTCCCAGGTTATGATGAAGTTTGTGGATCGTATAGCTGCTCCCACGATGTCTCCTTGGATGGGGTGTCCACAGTATGCTATGTTTACACCTCCTATGCACTCTTCATGGAAGGATGTTTATGGCCATTTTAGTCAGAGTATGGCACCATCTAACGTTAATAACAGACCAGTAGTGACCATAGCGCCTATGCGCAAGTTATCTTTCTATCAGTCTGCCCAACATTCAGACACATCATCAGGGGAATCAGATGATGCACAGGGTTCCTCTCCAGGATCTTGTTCTGGGGAGGAGGATCATCCATCCATGGTGGATGTTCCTTCTTTGGTGAGGGCAGTTAGATCAGTCCTAGCTATTCAGGATGATCAACCAGCTCATAGTAAGAAGGCTCCAATGTTTAATCAAAACAGAGTTTGCTGTATCTGAACAGCTTACAGAGCTTATCGAGAAAGCATGGGGTAACCCTGATAAATGGTTTTATGTGAAGAAAAGAATAACATCATTGTATCCGTTCCCACCTTCTGTATGTACTAAGTGGGAGGTACCTCCTACTGTGGATGCTCATTTAATCAGAAAGGCTACATTGCCTATTCCATCAGCGTCTTCGCGGGATGCAGTCAGGAAGCCAACGGTCAAAATGCCGACCGCCGGCTTCCCGACTGTCCAATCCCTGCAGGGGTCTAATGACAGGTGTCGAAATCCCTGTAATTTTACCTACGCCGGGAGCCCGACACCCGGCATACTGATCGAAGGTAAGCCAGGCAGAGGGCACGGACAGCCGCAGGGGGTTGGGTTAGGTTAGGGTCTCCCGTGGGGGACTTAGGTTTAGGCACCCCCCCTGGAAGGGTTAGGCTAGGGGAAGGGGGGGTTAGGGTCAAGGGAATCGGTATGAAATACCGCCGGCCACATGGCCGGCGGTTTGATTCCTGGCAGCGGCAGCCCGACACTGGAACAGATCCCTGCAGCAGCAGCCCGACAGTGCTGGAAATCCTGATCATCTCTAGTTAAGTATTAACTAACCTAACCTACCCCCCTAACCCTAACTGTCCCTTAGGGGTGCCTAACCCTAACCTCCCCCCAAGTGCCTAACCCTAATCCCTGCTCTAAGTGCCTAAACCTAACCCCCCCTTCCCCGCTGCCTAAACCTAAGTCCCCCGGGGAGGTGTGTAACCCTAACCTCCCCCCGGGGGTGCCTAACCCTAACCCTCCCTCCCCCTAGCCTAACCCTAACCTCCCGGGGGGGTGCCTAACCCTAAGTCCCCCCCGGGAGCCCTAAACCTAACCCTCCCCCCCCCGCGGCTGTCCGCTCACGGCACCTGGCATCCCTTCGATCGGTCTCCCGGCGTCGGTGAAATGAGTGGCGTCTACATCTAGACACCGGGCATTTCACCCTCGCCGGGATATGACAGTCAGGAAGCCGGCTGTTGGTATAATGTCAGCCGGCTTCCCGATTGCATCCCAGGTTAGGCACCCCTGGGGGGAGGTTAGGGTTAGGCACCTCCCCGGGAGACTGGTTTAGGCTGCAGGGAAGGGGTGGTTAGGTTTAGGCACTTACAGGGGGGGTTAGGGTTAGGCACTTGGGGGGAGGTTAGGGTTAGGCACCCCTAAGGGAGGGTTAGGGGGGGTTAGGTTAGTAAATAGTTAAAATACTTACCTGTCGGGATCTTCACTGCCGGTCTTCCAACATGCGTCCGACAGGATTTCATACCGATCCCGTCTTCGCTGAGGGATTCCACAGATAAAAAGATCGAAGCCTGTCTTAAAGCAATATTTTCATCATCTGGAGCGGTTGCTCGTCCAGCTATGGCTGGAGCCTGGGTAGCCAAAGCTGTCGAAGAATGGATAGAGTATTGGAAGATTCACTACCAAATGCTACCAGAGAACAGATGATGAATATCTCCCACATACGGGAAGCAGTTTCCTATCTGGGAGGGGCTGCAGTGGATGCTGGAATGGGGTACATGAAAATGAATGCAAGCATATTTTTAAGTCCCTAAAATAATTGTTAAAAATTCTTCAAAAATGCACCTGCCGCTAGCAGCCGCATTCTAGAAAACATCTGCCGCATACTTGGGAATCCCCCAGGATCGATTCTGCTAGTTTAGAAGTTTGTCCCCCCAATTTTTTTTCTTCCCCCAAAATTAAAGTACCTTTTTTGGGGTGTCTTATAAAACTTAAAAAAATGTTTTTACACAGATTACTTTAAGGGGACATTACCAAGGCCTCAGGCTTTTTTTTAAGCCTGCACCCCTACACCCCAGTTCTGCACTTTTTTTTGCCATTTACAGTATAACATGGTGAAAACTTATCTCCGATTTTTAACAAAGACTTTTTGCACCAGCGAAAAGTCTTTGAAATTGATTACGGGGATAATTGAAACAGGCGAAAATTATGATAACCCGTTTTTACCTCAAATTGAATAAGGCTCTATATTGGAGAGTATAGTATTGGAGTGAGAGCACCTCTGTAGAACACAATTAATATGGAGCATACACACGGTCAGATGTGTCAGATGATCGATTGAACGATTTGACCAACGATTTGAACGATTTTGCAAATGATTTGAACTACGAACGATTTTTGACTGCATTAAAGTGACTGAAATCGTCCAAAACTGACTGCAAACACATCAGATGTCAGATATCGTTATCTGGCCATCGGAAATGTGCATCGTTCATTATTTAAACATGTCAGATATGTCAGATTTTCCTTCAGATATGAACGATTTTTGAAATAGTTATCATTCAGATCTGAAGAAAAATCTGACCGTGTGTATGCACCAATGCTCAGGCACTGGAAGAGTGCACTCAGCAGGTTCTTTTAGTGACAGGCTGTTATATCCTGATGTACACAGGCTAATGGGTGATTACCCACATGAGTGATCGGTGCTGAGCCCAGCTGAGTTCTGTTAAGGATTCTAATTAGGAAGGCCAGCAATCAGTGGCCTGCTGAGTGTTGGAGGCAGGCCAGTGGTGTCTCTGACTGCTGGTACTGACAGAAAGCCTTCATCAACCTCTGTACAAGTTATAACCGGGTTTTGAAAATATACATCTTTAAATCTTTCTATATGATTCCCCTTTAAAGGTTAACTTTTCTGCTTTCTCTGTCTTCTTTCAGAAAAGATTGGCTTTGGTTCCTGACAGACAGACTTTTGTGCAGGAGTATTGCATGTTCTTCTGCTGGCTCCATGGAAACTTTAATGTAGTTTTGACTACATTACATCATTCACCTTCTGAGCTCTTAGGGGTAAATTTACAAAAGTGAGAGTTTTTAGACGTGAGTTTTAAAAGTTATGTTGCCCATCGCAACCAATCAGATTCTAGCTATTATATTCTAGAAGGTGCTAGTTAAATGTTAAGTAGAATCTGATTGGTTGCTATGTGAAACATAACTTCTAAAATGCACTTCTAAAAACTCTCACTTTAGTAAATTTATCCCTTAGAGTCTGTGGAGATTAAGGGGCTGATTCTAATTCACATATAATGCGGATGGGTGCCGGACTGTAGATGGACAGTAAAAAGGTCGACAATGTCTAGACAGACACCAGATGTTAGACAGTCAAAAGGTCGACACACTAAAGGTCAACATGTAAGAATGTCAACATGGTCATAAGATCAACATGAAAATGGTCAACACTTTTTTTTAGGGTTAGGCACTTACCCCGATGGTTAGGGTTGGCACCATGAAGGAGGGTTAGGCACCAGAAAGGACTGTTAGGGTCAGGCACCTATCCTGACAGTTGGGGTTTGGCACCAGGAGGTAGGTTAGGGTTGGGCACCAAGGGGGGGGTTAGGGTTAGGGTGAAGATTAGGGCTAAACATTTTTTTTATTATTTAAATCACGTGTCGACATCTTTTTCCATCGACCATTTTCACGACGACCATTTGCACATGTCGAACCTTTTTAAATGTCAACATTTAGTGTGTCGACTTTTTGTCCCTATCGACCTATTGACTGTCTAACATCTGGTGTCTATCTAGACACTGTCGACCTTTTCACTGTCTATCTGGTAATCCACAGTCATGTGGATAACTTCCTGCCCTTATTGAGTCATAGCATACATGTGTTCACACCACCCCCAGCCCTCTGGCTATAAGAGCAGCCTTCATCACTAATAACAGCACTTACTGTACACCTACCCCATACTTGGTGCAGAATTTGTGACTGAAAATGGCATGCACAATGTATATGCAAATGCTCCATTGCCCCCCAATTGCTGCCCAGTAATGCCCATTCATCCATCAGTGAGAATCATCTCAGATGAGTGCAACTCAGAATTGGTTAGAGCTGCTGTAAGTTGCATATGTCGGCTGCAGCGTATTCGCGAGATGTGACTGCATTTGGACTTGTGTACAACACAGAATAAGCCACTAAATGTATTAGTTGTAAAAACAGCCAGCAACCATACAATTGCCAAATAGAATATCTCTTTAGTTTCCAATCTTGTATTGGAGCATGTCTTTCAGTGTGTGCCCCCTGGGTGGCATGGCATAGGGTTTTGAGCTGTGTCGGGCTACTATCTTGTTATTTGTCAATACATTCACAAAATTCTTTAGGTTCATTGCTTCTCTAGAGTGCTTCCACCCTTAGGGGATGCTTTGGTTTTTCGCCATTGTTCTATTGTCCCTCAGAGAAAATAGAATTTTTGTACTTGAATTAAATAATTTTCTCATAGTTCAGTGGGGGACACTGGACACCCACCTTTTGTGCTCTGATGTTCTTTGTTGACATTATATTGTCATTTGTAATGTTATAAGTTTGTCATCCTCTCCTCACTCTCAGTCCTTTCATACTCCTCCTGTCCTAGGGCTGTGTTATTCAAGTAATTGTAGGGATGTAGAAATGGAGTTCGGACTTCATTGTTTTGTTTTTACATTTTCCGAGCTTCTTCTTCTATACCCCATTGCTCCAGTCTTCTTCAATGGACTATGAGTAAAAAAAAGTTTGACTTAAGAAATAGAATTCCTATTATGGCTTCATGACCAATTTTAACCAGGCAGTTACATGATTTTGAAAATAATGTGGATTAAAGGACTCTGTAGGAAACTCAGACAGTCTGTTAGTTATTAATGCAATTTGTACTATACCCTATTGAATACTGACTGGGATTGGAGCTGAACTCGTAGTGGATATTACTTTATGATGGTACCACAGAGTACAGCATCACAGTTTTGCTGTCTGGCCCAGCTATTTACCTCTTATTGTTGACCCTCCCCTGAGAGTTTAAAAATCTTTCGAAGCAATGAATTCAAACCTGATGACCTTTTCGTATGATCGTTTGCAGGAGTAGAAAGACTAGAATATATAAATAAACATAAGTGCATCCTCCCTGCCTTTTACGCATGTATTCTTTCCCTGACTCAGTCTGAAGTTCTGTTGTCCAGCCAAAAGCTGCACAGCATTACTGGGCACATGCAGAGACAACATAGAACTCCAAAGCACTGTTTACTACTTTCAAAGGGAATAATGTTTTGCAAAGTTAATGAACAGTAAGATTTGCCGTGACCGTGATAGCAGGAACGTGATAGTCAGAAGCAGAAATAGACTCTTATCTTAACTTAGAAAGAATTTTAAAAAGTTTGGAAATGACAGACTGCGGGCAGATGTCTGAGATGTTTACTGTTTTCTGATATATCTGTAAACACATAGCATAACGTCAGGAAATATAAACGGCTGTTCTAGAACTCTCGTAAAACAATAAATTTAATTAAAATGACTATGATCTCAATGAAAACAAACAAGAGTAGCAAAACAATATGTTTCTAGCTCCTTTCTTCTCATTCCCGAACACCATTGCTTTCCTTTTTGCCACACATGCCATTCTGATTAAAATGTTTACTTCTGGGATCTGATTGATGCATGCAATGCAAGCAGTTGCATCTATCCTGATAAAAACCATTGCAACAAAGGTATTGATATTAACAGTATAACCCATTCTGGACTCGGCTATATACATACCATTCTTGTGAATATCTCATTGAGGCATTGAGGAGAAAATTTCAAGATGATAAGAAAGTTTGGGATATTATAATATGCTTTATGTGTGCTTACTGCATAACTCGATCAGGGGCGTTTTAGGAGATGGGGGATGTGTGCAGGCCCCCCACCACCGTACAGCATTCTAATGCTGGTACACACTATTATTATTATTATTATTATTATCATTTATTTATATGGCGCCACAAGTGTTCCGCAGCGCCTTACAAAGTACATAAACAAATTGTAGACAAGTGACTTACAGAATACAATACAATACAGGACATGGATAATATATATTGCTACATTAGCGACCATATCACCCAGATAAGCAACAGAGCATAAGCAACCAAGTATTAGGTGCCCTAGTGGTGAGTAAGAAGTAAATGACACTATAGTAAGGAGAAGCACAAGAGGGTAGAGGGCCCTGCTCGTGAGAGCTTACATTCAAAAAAGGGAGGGGAAGACAAACTGGGTTGACACAGATGGGGTAGATGAGGAGGAAGGAGCATGTAGCAAGGAGTTAGAATGATAGCTGTAAGGCTTTGATGAAGTATACAGATATATCTACAGATCGAGTGATCTGCTGATATATCTGCAGATGATGGTCATTCATACATACTGAACGGCCATCATCTTCTTTGCCCATGGGTCCCAGCGGGTCGGGGCGTGTCCATCGGCTGTGCAGCCAATGCGATATGTCTGAATGACGTCGTTCACAGACATATCACGGGTACACGCTGGCCGACGGGCAGCAGATATATTGGCTGATCAATTGATCGGCCAATATATCTGTCAGTGTGTACCCAGCTTAAGTCTTCTGATAAATTCACAAAAGCTGAGAAAAGCCCTTCCTCCAGTGTAGATGTCAGAGAAAGGGTTTCTCTCAGCTTATTAAATAGACAATCACCCAGGACGTCTTACATTTACAACCTGATTTCTGTTCAAACTCCTTGCCAATCCCTCTTCTGTAGAGATATGGAAATGCAAATCTTTACTCATACAAAAATGGGACACCATTGTGTTCGATAGAAAATTGTTATCGTACATAATGCTAGTTTTGATTCATCGTTCTCCTGTCGTACTGTAACATAGGGTACACACTGATAGATATATTTCCCATTCCATTGAACAGGCAATATATCTATAGTGCATCTGCTAGTGTGTACAGCAGATATGTCTGTAAATGACGTCGTTTACAGACATATCTGATCTGCTGTGCAGCACAGCAGATGAAGATATACAGTATATTGCAGATATATCATTTTATTTGCTGGTGTGTACAGGTGACCTGCCGATCGCCGTATACATGCTGTGGAGACCTAGAGGTGAGTGATAGCTCAACTGGGTGGGCAAACTTAAATGCCCGCCCAGTTTTGATGTCAGGCCCGACACATCGGGTGGACATTACCAAAAGTTAAATTGGCTGACCCGTCGCCCTAGTGTGTACCCAGCTTAAGTGGACTTTTTTCCCCTGTAAAGAAAGATTGCAGGGCATAGAGCATGTGGAAATATAGGCTGCAGGGGAGGGATCTGTAGAACCCTCCTTTCTAGTCTAAATACAAGCAACTGTATAGGCTACATGGCTATTGCTATTTTAAGATATCTAAAGAAATGTTAACTGCCGTGGCCAAGCGAGGTAAGGTGAATAATAAATAGGCCCTTCAAAGAGTTATTTTGGAATTGTGTTTTGTTTGTGTGTTTTTCTTTTAAACAAAATTAACTTTTAATTTTCCCCTTTCAATGATTTATGGCAGTTGGTCCTGAACCTCAACGCTCAGGTTTTCTCAACAGGTCATGTGAGTATTTCTGTCTGTGGAGTCAGGTTGGATAATCACAGACCCAGCAAAATAGATTAACTCACCTGTGTATGAGTAAAGAAATCCACAAAACGTGACCTGGAGTTGAGAACCATTGATTTAAGTTTTTTCTATAATTATTATTATAGTCTAAAGCCGGGTACACACGGAACGATGTGCTGCATCAACGATATCGCGATTTCCCTTGAACTTTCTGTAGTGCAGGACAACTGATATTGGGTGTACACACTAAAAGATATCTTTGATAGATATCTTTCAGTAAACTCATCCTGCCACATCTCCAAACAGGCAATTCTTGACGATATCATCCAAATTGGCCTGCATGTACGGACAACCAAAGATATCGTTATCGTCCAGCGTGAGTGCGCATTGTTGGTCGTTCACTGCATACACATAGAACGATATGAACTATATATCGTTGAACAATATCATTATCGTTCATATCGTTCAAAGATATCGTCTTGTGTGTATGCCCCTTAACTCTATCACATGCAAGCTTCTGTGGCTGGCTACAAGGAAGAAATCCCTAGTGATGTCACGTGGTCACTTCTCACAGTATGGAAGCACTCTTCTGCTTCTGTATTGCAAACAGAATATTCAGTTTTAAATGAGTTTACATTTCAAGGCCAACAACTGAACAAAAGAGATATTGGCCCCAGTGGCGTAACTATAAATTTTGCTCCCCCCTGCCAAAAAAGTTTCCCCCCGCCCGTAAAACAAACACACCTAAAGATGACGTTTAAGGTGTGTGGTTTCATTAGACAGTAATGCCCCTTATAACACATTATGCCACACCATAGTGCCCTTATATCAAATTATGCCACACCTTAATGCCCCTATAAAACATTATGCCACACAATAATGCCATGTATAACACATAATGACACACAGTAATGCCCTTAACAAATTATGCCATGCCATAATGCCCTTATAACACATTATGCCACACAATAATGCCATGTATAACACATAATGACACACAGTAATGCCCTTAACAAATTATGCCATGCCATAATGCCCTTATAACACATTGTGCCACACAGTAATGCCCCTTACACATTATGCCCCTTATAACACATAATAACACACAGTAATACCCTTTATAACACATTATGCCACACTAAGTAATGCCCCTAATAGCACATAACAGTAATGCCCATTACATCCCACCCTGAAAGGTCTACTTCACCAACCATCCTCTCCTGCCAGTCGGTCACCTCAGCTCAAGACAGGTTGCACAGTTTCTATGTTTGTGTAGAACCAGATTATTGGGAACATAACTTATAACCTGTAAACTACATGTATCAAGTTAGTGCCCCATATACAGTACCCCCAGTAGTAGTCCCCCTGTAGTTGTGCCCCTTATGCAATACCCCCTGTAGTTGTGCCCCTTATGCAATGCCCCCTGTAGTAGTGCCCCTTATGCAATGCCCCCTTTAGTAGTGCCCCTTATGCAATGCCCCCTGTAGTAGTGCCCCTTATGCAGGGCCTCCTGTAGTAGTGTCCGTTATGCAGGGCCCCTTGTAGCAGTGCCCCCTGTAGTAGCTCCCCTTATGCAACATCCCCTGTAGTAGTGCCCCATATGCAATGCCTCCTGTAGCAGTGCCCCTTATACAGGGCCTCCTGTAGCAGTGCCCCTTATACAGGGCCTCCTGTAGCAGTGCCCCTTATACAGGGCCCCCTGTAGCAGTGCCCATTATACAGGGCCCCCTGTAGTAGTTCTCCTTAGGCAATGCCCCTGTAGCAGTGCCCATTATGCAGGGCCCCCTGTAGCAGTGCCCCTTATGCAATGCTCCCTGTAGCAGTGCCCCTTTAGCAATGCCCATGTTGTAGTGCTCCTTTTGCAATGCCCCCTTTTGTAGTGCCCCTTATGCAATGCCCCCTGTAGTAGTGCCCCTTATGCAGGGCCCATATGCAGTTGCCCTGTAGTTGTGCCCCTTAAAGTAGTGTCCCCCCAGTACTTACCTGATCTCAGTACTTACCTGACTCCACGCGGCTGTCATCAGGGCTGTTGCTCCCGCTGCCGTGCTGACTGGATTTAACTTGATCCAGCAGGCGCGGCCGCGCAGTCTCCTCACGTCGCTGGTGATGTTATGACTTCCTTAGCCTCTGACCACTTCAGAGGCCAGCGTTCACAGTTGCAGCGGTGAAGCCACGACCCCCGACACCCCCAAACCACCGCAGGGGCCGTCGTTACACCACTGATTGGCTCTATTGCATCACCCAATGACTGTCAGATGTGACATTTCTAAATGTTGTTTTGCGTGAACCTCTGAATATGTAGTTAAGCACATCAAAGTCCAAATGCACTTACTTTCAAGTCTGCATCCTGCTGCAAACAAGCAGCTTTAGTGTTTGAGTTATTACATGCACAAATCAGGAGCATATCTATAATGGGACACGGGCCCCTGGGTCCAGGGGGGCCCCGCACCGCGCACCCTGCACCCATAATATTACTTAACTCTCCAGAGTCGGTGCGGGCATCCGGCGCTGTGAAACAACTGGAAAATGGGCGCGGCGGCCATTTTCCCGTTGTTTGCGCATGCACAGTACAGGGAAAATGGGCGCGTCGGCCAGTTTCCCTGTGACTTGTGCATACACTATAAACTCTGGGCACACTCTAGTGCCCAGAGTCTATAACTCCGGTGCTGGCTGCGCAGTGTGCTGCTGGCCGCCGGGCGGAGAGGGCCCGTGTCGGAGATTGCACACGGGCCCCCTCCTCTCTAGAAATACCCCTGGTACAAATGGAATTTGTATGGTGGAAAAAGAGGACAAGCTGTTCTACTATCACTTTTAGACTACTTTAGTTTCATTGTTATCTAGTGTAAAATGAAAGATCAGTGTCCCCAGTACATTGAGAGTTCCTAACTGGGGGCCATGGCTGTTAGGAATTTATGCTACAAGTGATTGTGGTGTATTCTAGTTACCAAGTGAAGTTTTCAAAGGCATTAATGGTGTCATCTGATTCCTTTTCTAATGAAGATAGCTTACAAACTAAATGGTTTGTGGAAAGGGTTGATATATTTAGAGGAATTTGATGAGAATGAGTTAATACCACTGACGATTTGTCTTCCTTTGGGTATAGTTAGAGATTTATGGATTATGGGTTATTAATGAAATATCTGGATTCTGGGTCTCTTGATATAGATAAATCTAGATCATCTTAGAATTCAGCAAAAAATATCCTTCGACACTTGAATGGACAGGTGCAGTACTTGAAGAATACTATATTTACAGATGTATGACGAGCACTATAACATTCGCAGCTGTTAACCATCAGTAGCCCACAGCCATCATAGATGTAATTGGCTATGTTGATATTTCTCTTTCCAGTGATCTATGCAGATGTTTAAAACCATGATTCCCTGGAAATGCATCTGGTTTCTAGGATTATTGAAAGGTTTGCTAACATAAATAAGAGTTTAAAAATATTTGTCTAGAAACTTCTGTGGGAAGTCATTGTGCTATATAAGGAGGGGCTCTAGACTGCACACCCTAATAGCAATGAAAGCTGCCATCATGCTGAAATTATAAAGTGACATATACAAAAAACAGAGTTGCAGATGCACTATGCGATCATTACTGTATATGTTTAAATTTATAATATAGAATTTCAGAGGTAGTTTGCATATCAATGGCCACTGATACGGGCCTGCCCACCAGCATCAAGGTCACCTCATTGAGCAGGTCCCTAACACTCTGGGGTTCACATCTAGGACGCAGGGCACCCCAAAAGTCAGCCCAGCCAAAGACCTCCCCAGGGCATAACACAAAAAAAAAAGGGTGACAGTGAAGTGTTAAAGTATCAGGTGTGTAAAGTAATTAACAAGTGTTATAATAATAATAAGGGTAGAATACGTGTGAAAAAAATACATAAATAATAAACAAACATGAAAGTGATATACAAAGTGACTATATGTATTAAATGGTGATGCCCTGGAGAGGTCCAGCCGGAACAGCCCAGGGGGCCCCACACCCAAACACTCACCCCAAATAAACTAGGGGTGAGCGGGTTCAGATTTCTGAAATCCGAACCCCCCCGAGCCCCCCAAATCCGAGGCTGATCCGAGTCAGGCTCGACTTTTCCCGCCTGACTCGGATCTGAAATCGATGCAAAACGTCATCATCCCGCTTGCGGGTCTCTCGGGTTTGGGATTCTATATAAGGTACCCGCGTCGGCGCCATTTTCTTACTTGACTGTGTACAGTGAAGAGGGAAGGTGGGAGTTAGGGCTGGCTGGGCTGTGTAGTGTAGTGCAGTGTAGTGTTGTGCTGCGCTGTGCTGCTGTTGTCCATAGGGGCTGTGTCCACTCCTCCAAAGTCATAGGGGCCGGCTGTGTTGTGCTGTGCTGCTGTTGTCCATAGGGGCTGTGTCCACTCCTCCAAAGTCCATAGGGGCTGGCTGGACTGTGTTGTGCAGTCAGTTGTCCACTCCAAAGTCCTGTGCAGTGTCCCAGTCCTAAAGGGGTGCTGTAGTGTTGTCCAGGGGGTGCTCTGTCCATCAGGGGTGCTCCCCCCAACTGCAAAAAAACTAATATTTTTTCTGTGTTTGTGAATTGTGTGCGCAGTAGCCGCACGTGCATCAACAAAGTAGCGCCAAGCCGGCGCCTGTGTCATAAGTAAAGGGCCGGCTGGCTTGACCGTTAAAGGGTGCTGTAACCCCCAAAGTGCACTCGAAACAAAATAAAAAAATATTTTCTGTGTTTGTGAATTGTGTGCACTGTGGCTGCACGTGCATCAACAAAGGAGCAGCGCCAAGCGTGCGCCTGTGTCCCATAAGTAAAGGGCCGGCTGACTTGACCGTTAAATGGTGCTGTAACCCCCAAAGTGCACTCCAAACAAAATAAAAAAATATTTTCTGTGTTTGTGAATTGTGTGCTCTGTGGCTGCACGTGCATCAACAAAGGAGCAGCGCCAAGCGTGCGCCTGTGTCATAAGTAAAGGGCCGGCTGGCTTGACTGTTAAAGGGTGCTGTAACCCCCAAAGTGCACTCGAAACAAAATAAAAAAATATTTTCTGTGTTTGTGAATTGTGTGCACTGTGGCTGCACGTGCATCAACAAAGGAGCAGCGCCAAGCGTGCTCTGTGTCCCATAAGTAAAGGGCCGGCTGACTTGACCATTAAAGGGTGCTGTAACCCCCAAAGTGCACTCCAAACAAAATAAAATATTATCTGTGTTTGTGAATTGTGTGCACTGTGGCTGCCCGTGCATCAACAAAGGAGCAGCGCCAAGCATGCGCTTGTGTCCCATAAGTAAAGGGCCAGCTGGCTTGTCCGTTAAAGGGTGCTGTAACCCCCAAAGTGCGCTCCACAAAAAATAAAAAATTCTCCTTTTTTTTACTGTCTGTGAATTGTGTGGGCTGTAGCTGCGCCTGCATCCTCAAAGCAGCAGCGACAAGCGTGCGTCTGTCTGTTAAAGGGTGGTGTAACCCCCAAAGTGCACTCCAACAAAAATAAAACATTTTCTTCTGTGTTTGTGAATTGTCTGCACTGTACGTGCATCCTCAAAGCAGCAGCGCCAAGCGTGCATCTGTCTGTTAAAGGGTGGTGTAACCCTCAAAGTGCGCTCCACAAAGAATAAAAAATTCTTCTTTTTTTTCTGTCTTTGTGAACTGTGTGGGCTATAGCCGCACCTGCATCCTCAAAGCAGCAGCGACAAGCGTGCGTCTGTCTGTTAAAGGGTGGTGTAACCACCAAAGTGGGCTCCAACAAAAATAATACATTTTCTTCTGTGTTTGTGAATTGTCTGCACTGTACGTGCATCCTCAAAGCAGCAGCGCCAAGCGTGCGTCTGTCTGTTAAAGGGTGGTGTAACCCTCAAAGTGCGCTCCACAAAGAATAAAAAATTCTTCTTTTTTTTCTGTCTTTGTGAATTGTGTGGGCTATAGCCACACCTGCATCCTCAAAGCAGCAGCGACAAGCGTGCATCTGTCTGTTAAAGGGTGGTGTAACCCTCAAATTGCGCTCCACAAAGAATAAAATATTCTTCTTTTTTTTTCTGTCTTTTTGAATTGTGTGGGCTATAGCTGCACCTGCATCCTCAAAGCAGCAGTGACAAGCGTGCCTCTGTCTGTTAAAGGGTGGTGTAACCCTCAAAGTGCGCTCCACAAAAAATAAAAAATTCTTTTTTTTCTGTCTTTGTGAATTGTGTGCACTGTAGCTGCACGTGCATCAACAAAGGAGCAGCGCCAAGCAAGGCCGGACTGGGACTAAAAATACCATTTAAAGAACACACAGGCCCACACTGGCGTCAGCATCTGGCTCCAGGTGTAGACTCCTCCCCTTACTATTTCTGGCTCCTCCTACTTCTTATTCTATGCTTTTATAACTAAATATAATTAATAACATAATTTATAATTAACAACATACAAGTATATATCATTCTCTGTATTAAAATACATACTACAGAGCTCATCCTGCAAGGGATTCATACATGTGCCATAGTCAGACATTTGGTATTTGGTTGGTTCTGTTAGGTAAAGCTGGCACTTCATTGGTGTAGATCACACACATGGATATGGAAAGGCATTTTCACAATTGACCAAGCCCTAGTTTAGCAGTTGTAGAGGATTAGATAGTGATCACTATAGGAATTTTTTAGGGTAAGGGAGCTGAACAGGGAGGAGGACACATCTGTACAACCAAAGCAGAGCTGAAAGTACATATTTTGGTGCTCTGTGTCCCACCTCCACACCTCAAGGAGGGGAAGAGCGCGTCGAAGGCGCGCTTTGAAAAAAAAGACAGGATGTAGTCTCACTGGGAAAAGGCTTGACCACACGATAATGCCCCTCAGTCATATTACACTGCAGAAATGGCCCTTCGACATTATTATGCCACACACTGTAATGGCCCTTACACATTATGCCATACACCATAATGGTCATTACATACATAGGGTGGCCCAGGTATGGTGGGAGTGCATGACTACATGGGAGGGCATGGCAACTACCTCTCATTTACAGCATGATTATAGTGTGAGCTGCTGTGAAGGTGTGAGTTGAGTTGTGTGTGGTTGCTGCATATTGGAGACGTTGGTTACACTTCTCCTGTACTCCCATGCCCGTAAAGAGACTTGGGTACTTTGTACCCATCCTCCTGGATCCCGGTTCCAACCCATCACCAGAACTTTTATTACCTTGATAGTTTGCCACCCTGTCTCATGACCATTATGTAGGTAGGGCGACCGAGGGTAAAATATCGAGTGGTTGGGCATGCCGGATCGTCCAGCCTGCCCGTCCGATGCAATATTTATTTATTATATTATATCACATAGATAATAATCAGAAACTTCACATCAACATTTCAGTCCGGTACGTGGACCTTTGTCACGATAACGACATACGTGGACCAAACACACTGTACCCCATATCTTGACAAAGATCCATGTACCAGACCGAAACTTTGATGTGAAGTCTCTAATTATTCTCTATGTGATATAATACAATAAATAAATATCACATTGGACGGGCAGGCTGGACGATCCGGCATGCCCGACCAGTCGATATTGTACCCCCGGTCGCCCTACCTACATAATGGTCATGAGACAGGGTGGCAAACTGTCAAGATAATAAAAGTTCTGGTGATTTGTTGGAACCAGTACCCAGGAGGATGGGTACATACCTTATATACCACAGTTCAGCTTGTGCATCCCTGTGTCCATCCCGGCGCCGGATGATGACGTCACTCTCGTGCGATGCGGGCCAGAGATGCGATCATGGCAACCAATACACAGTCACTCCTTCCGGGTCCAGTGTCTAGCGTTGCTCCACCCATCCCCGCCTGGAGGGACAGCCCATGATGCCATGGAAAGTAACATCAATATCAATTACACCATAATATTAAGCTAAAAATAATCTAACTGACATCCCCGGAACCCTCTAGCATAGAAAAATAATAATAAATAGCACATAACACATGAATAATGGAACAACCGATGGCTCCAGACACAATATAAGTATCCATCTAAACGGCCAACAGCCAATCCAGAGAATGGTACACAATATAACAATAAGCATAATGTAAAGGTGCATACACACAGTCAGACACAGCGACGATCAGATAACGATCGTTATCTGATTGTCCTGCATGTGTTAGATGATCGTTATCGAGCATCCAACACATGCATTAACTCCCAAACAACTATAACGACCCACGATTAATGATTATATAGTAAACAGGCTAACCTGGTCAATATCGACCAGATTGGCCTGCATGCACGGACTACGGACTATGGTCGATAACGACCATTCGTGCCCGCGCATCGACCATCGTTTGCAGGGGCAGAAACTGTCAGATTTTAACGATAGGATCATTATTGTTAAAATCTGACAGGTTATCTGACCGCCTGTGCATTAGAGTACTGCACTAAAGTTCAAACTCCAATAGACAATCAGCTCTCTAATGCTGGTTCAATTAACTAAGCGCAATGTGTATGTATATGTGTGTCTATATTAGGGGTGTGCACCGGCCACTTTTCGTGTTTTGTGTTTTGGTTTTGGATCTGGATCTTTCTTCGTGTTTTGGATCTGGATTGGTTTTGCCAAAACCACCCTTCCGTGTTTTGGGTTCTGGGTTTTGTGTTTTGGATCTGTATTTTTTTTTAAAAAAGCATAAAAACAGCTAAAATCACAGAATTTGTAGGTTTTTCTGCTCCTATGCTATTATTAACCTCAATAACCTTAATTTCCACTCATTTCCAGTCTATTCTGAACACCTCACAATAGTGTTTTTATGTCCAAAAGGTTGCACCGAGGTAGCTGGATGACTATGCTAAGCGACACGAGTGGGCGGCACAAACACGTGACCCATCTAGGCGTGAAACTGCAGTGGCAGACAGGATGGCAGTTTGAAAAACTAGGCCCCAAACTGTACATAATGCAAAGAAAAAAAAGAGGTGCAAGATGGAATTGTCCTTGGGCCCTCCCACCCACCCTTATGTTGTATAAACAGGACATGCACACTTTAACAAACCAATCATTTCAGCGCCAGGGTCTGCCACACAACTGTGGCTGAAATGATTGGTTCGTTTGGGCCCCCACAAAACAAGCTGGCAATTAATGTGTCCCTGCACAAACTGGCTCTACGGAGGCAAGATGTCATCCTCATCCTCCTCATCCACCGATTCCTCACCCTCTTCAGTGTGTACATCCTCATCCTCACAAAGTATTAACTCGTCCCCACTTGAATCCACCACCACAGGTCCCTCTGTACCTTCTGGAGGCTGGTCTCCCTGGAAGAGCTGATAATTCATTTTGATGAACATCATCTTCTCCACATTCTGTGGAAGCAACCTCCTACGCCTTTCGCTGACAAGGTTCCCGGCTGCACTAAACACTCTTTCGGAGTACACACTGGAGGGGGGGCAACTCAGGTAAAATAGAGCCAGTTTGTACAGGGGCCTCCAAATTGCCTCTTTTTCCTGCCAGTACAGGTAAGGACTGTCTGACATGCCTACTTGGATGCTGTCACTGATGTAATCCTCCACCATTCTGTCAATGGTGACAGTATCATATGCAGTGACAGTAGACATGTCAGAAATTGTTGCCAGGTCCTTCAGTCCGGACCAGATGTCCAAACTTGGTCCTGCCTGCCCTGCATCACCGCCAGCGGGTTGCTTAGGATACCTAAGTTTTTTCCTGGCAACCCCAGTTGCGGGAGAAAATGAAGAGGGAGCCGTTGACGTGTCACGTTCCGCTTCAGCTGACAGTGTGTTCACCAGCAGGTCTTTGCACCTCTGCAGGCTTGTGTCGGCTGGAAAGAGAGACACCACATAGGCTTTAAACCTAGGATCGAGCACGGTGGCCAAAATGTAGTGGTCTGATTTCAACAGATTGACCACCCTGGAATCCTGGCAAAGCGAATGAAGGGCTTCATCCACAAGTCCCACATGCCGAGCGGAATCGCTCCGTCTTAGCTCCTCCTTCACTTTCTCCAGCTGCTTCTGCAAAAGCCTGATGAGGGGAATGACCTGACTCAAGCTGGCAGTGTCTGAACTGACTTCACGTGTGGCAAAGTTCGAAGGGCTGGAGAACCTTGCACAACACGGAAATCATTCTCCACTGCGCTTGAGTCAGGTGCATACCCCCTCCTTTGCCTATGTCATAGGTGGATGTATAGGCTTGAATGGCCTTTTGCTGCTCCTCCATCCTCTGAAGCATATAGAGGGTTGAGTTCCACCGCGTCACAACCTCTTGCTTCAGGTGATGGCGGGGCAGGTTCAAGAGTGTTTGCTGGCGCTCCAGTCTTCGGCACGCAGTCGCTGAATGGCGAAAGTGGCCAGAAATTTTTCGGGCCACCCAAAGCGTCTCCTGCACGCCCCTGTCGCTTTTCAGAAAATTCTGCACCACCAAGTTTATTGTGTGAGCAAAACATGGGACGTGCTGGAATTTGCCCAGATGTAATGCCCGCACAATATTGGTGGCGTTGTCAGATATCACAAATCCCCAGGAGAGTCTAAGTGGGGTAAGCCACTGGGCGATGATTTCCCTCAGTTTCTCTAAGAGGTTGTCGGCGGTATGCCTCTTACTGAAACCGGTGATACACAGCGTAGCCTGCCTTGTAACGAGCTGGCGTTTCTGAGATGCTGCTACTGGTGACGCTGCTGCTGTTGCTGCGTAAGGTGATACATCTACCCAGTGGGCTGTCACAGTCATATAGTCCTTAGTCTGCCCTGTTCATCTTGTCCACATGTCCGTGGTTAAGTGGACATTGTGTACAACGGCATTTTTCAGGACACTGAGGACACTTTTTCTGATGTTTCTGTACAGTCTCGGTATCGCCTGCCTAGTGAAGTGGAATCTAGACGGGATTTGGAACCGGGGACACACTACCTCCATCAATTGTCTAAATCCCACTGCACTAATGGCGGATACCGGACGCACGTCTAACACCAACATAGCAGTCAAGGCCTCAGTTATACGTTTTGCTTCAGGATGACTGCTGTCGTACTTCATCCTCCTCGCTAAGGACTGTTGGAGCGTCAATTGTTTAGTAAAAGTAGTGGTGTTCCTACTTCCTCTCTGGGATGATGAACGACTCCCAGCAGCAGCAACAGCAGCAGCGGCAGCAGTAGGCGTAGCAATGCAGGATCCTCCGGAGGAATCCCGGATAGGAGAGTCAGTCATGCCAGTGACATGGCCTGCAGGACTACTTCCGATCCTGACTAAGGAGGAAATTGACGAGGAGGGAGTTAACGGTGTGGTTTGCAGGCGCTTGGATACAACAGGACAACGGGATTTAGCTGTCCCTGGACTGCTTGCGGTCTTAGCCAAAGTTTCTGAACTTGACAGTAACTTTTTATGAACGCGCTGCAGGTGCCGTATAAGGGAGGATGTTCCTAGGTGGTTGACGTCCCTACCCCTACTTATTTCACCTTTACATATGGTACATATGGCAAGACAGTTGTTGTCCGGATTTGGATAGAAATATTGCCAGACCAAAGAGGTGGAATGTTTGGTCTTCTGCCCAGGCATGACCGTGATGGGCTTTTTCATCCCACGGACAACAACTGTCTCCCCCGGAGCCTGATTTAAACAAACCACATCACCATCAGAATCCTCCTCGTCAACTTCCTCCTCAGCGCCAGCTACACCAGTATCCTCATCCTGTTGTACTTCAACAGTGACATCTTCAATTTGCATATCAGCAAGTGGACTGTGGGTGCTCCTTTCAGCACTTGCAGGGGGCGTGCAAATGGTGGAAAGAGCCACCTCTTCCCGTCCAGTGCTGGGAAGGTCAGGCATCGCAACCACCACCACACTTGGACTCTCCTTGGGGATTTGTGATATCTTCTTAGAAAGCACAGTTCTTCGCTGTGCTTTTGCCAGCTTAACTCTTTTGATTTTTTTAGTGGGAGGAGGGCTTCCATCGTCATGTGAAGCTGAACCACTAGTCATGAACATACTAGGGATCGACCTTAGCCGTTCCTTGCCACTCCGTGTCGTAAATGGCATATTGGCAAGTTTACGTTTCTCTTCAGATGATTTAAATGTTTTTTCAAGGTCATTTTCCTGAACTTTGTCATTTGGGATTGTATGTGCCCTCTACTATGACATTGGGCATCGGCCTTGGCAGACGACGTTGATGGCATGTTATCGTCTATGTCATGACTAGTGGCAGCAGCTTCAGCACTAGGAGGAAGTGGTTCTTGATCTTTCACTATTTTATTTTTATCGGAGAAAGTTTGGTCCTCCATTTATGTTATATCGATTTGATATATACGTGCGGCTAAACACAGAAAATATTTTTTTATTTTTGCTGGAGAGTAGTGCACTTTGTGGGTTACACCAGCCTTTAAGAAATGAGCCAGCCGGCTCTTTACTTATGGGACACAGGCGCACGCTTGGCGCTGCTCCTTTGTTGATGCACGTGCGGCTACTGCGCACACAATTCACAAACACAGAAAAAATTTTTTTTTTTGGTTTGGAGTGTACTTTGGGGGTTACAGCACCCTTTAACGGTCAAGCCAGCCGGCCCTTTACTTATGACACAGGCGCACGCTTGGCACTACTTTGTTGATGCACGTGCGGCTACTGCGCACACAATTCACAAACACAGAAAATCATTTTTTTTGGTTTGGACTGGAGTGTACTTTCGGGGGTTACAGCACCCTTTAACGGTCAAGCCAGCCGGCCCTTTACTTATGACACAGGCGCACGCTTGGCACTACTTTGTTGATGCACGTGCGGCTACTGCGCACACAATTCACAAACACAGAAAATAATTTTTTTTTTGGTTTGGACTGGAGTGTACTTTCGGGGGTTACAGCACCCTTTAATGGTCAAGCCAGCCGGCCCTTTACTTATGACACAGGCGCACGCTTGGCACTACTTTGTTGATGCACGTGCGGCTACTGCGCACACAATTCACAAACACAGAAAATAATTTTTTTTTTGGTTTGGACTGGAGTGTACTTTCGGGGGTTACAGCACCCTTTAATGGTCAAGCCAGCCGGCCCTTTACTTATGACACAGGCGCACGCTTGGCACTACTTTGTTGATGCACGTGCGGCTACTGCGCACACAATTCACAAACACAGAAAATAATTTTTTTTTTGGTTTGGACTGGAGTGTACTTTCGGGGGTTACAGCACCCTTTAACGGTCAAGCCAGCCGGCCCTTTACTTATGACACAGGCGCACGCTTGGCACTACTTTGTTGATGCACGTGCGGCTACTGCGCACACAATTCACAAACACAGAAAATAAATTTTTTTTTGGTTTGAACTGGAGTGTACTTTCGGGGGTTACAGCACCCTTTAACGGTCAAGCCAGCCGGCCCTTTACTTATGACACAGGCGCACGCTTGGCACTACTTTGTTGATGCACGTGCGGCTACTGCGCACACAATTCACAAACACAGAAAATAATTTTTTTTTTGGTTTGGACTGGAGTGTACTTTTGGGGGTTACAGCACCCTTTAACGGTCAAGCCAGCCGGCCCTTTACTTATGACACAGGCGCACGCTTGGCACTACTTTGTTGATGCACGTGCGGCTACTGCGCACACAATTCACAAACAGAAAATAATTTTTTTTTTGGTTTGGACTGGAGTGTACTTTCGGGGGTTACAGCACCCTTAACGGTCAAGCCAGCCGGCCCTTTACTTATGACACAGGCGCACGCTTGGCACTACTTTGTTGATGCACGTGCGGCTACTGCGCACACAATTCACAAACACAGAAAATAATTTTTTTTATGGTTTGGACTGGAGTGTACTTTGGGGGTTACAGCACCCTTTAACGGTCAAGCCAGCCGGCCCTTTACTTATGACACAGGCGCACGCTTGGCACTACTTTGTTGATGCACGTGCGGCTACTGCGCACACAATTCACAAACACAGAATTAATTTTTTTTTTGGTTTGGACTGGAGTGTACTTTGGGGGTTACAGCACCCTTTAACGGTCAAGCCAGCCAGCCCTTTACTTATGACACAGGCGCACGCTTGGCACTACTTTGTTGATGCACGTGCGGCTACTGCGCACACAATTCACAAACACAGAAAATAATTTTTTTTTTGGTTTGGACTGGAGTGTACTTTCGGGGGTTACAGCACCCTTAACGGTCAAGCCAGCCGGCCCTTTACTTATGACACAGGCGTACGCTTGGCACTACTTTGTTAATGCACGTGCGGCTACTGCGCACACAATTCACAAACACAGAAAATAATTTTTTTTTTGGTTTGGACTGGAGTGTACTTTCGGGGGTTACAGCACCCTTTAACGGTCAAGCCAGCCGGCCCTTTACTTATGACACAGGCGCACGCTTGGCACTACTTTGTTGATGCACGTGCGGCTACTGCGCACACAATTCACAAACACAGAAAATAATTTTTTTTTTGGTTTGGACTGGAGTGTACTTTGGGGGTTACAGCACCCTTTAACGGTCAAGCCAGCCGGCCCTTTACTTATGACACAGGCGCACGCTTGGCACTACTTTGTTGATGCACGTGCGGCTACTGCGCACACAATTCACAAACACAGAAAATATATTTTTTTTTGGTTTGGACTGGAGTGTACTTTGGGGTTTACAGCACCCTTTAACGGTCAAGCCAGCCGGCCCTTTACTTATGACACAGGCGCACGCTTGGCACTACTTTGTTGATGCACTTGCGGCTACTGCGCACACAATTCACAAACACAGAAAATAATTTTTTTTTTGGTTTGGACTGGAGTGTACTTTGGGGGTTACAGCACCCTTTAACGGTCAAGCCAGCCGGCCCTTTACTTATGACACAGGCGCACACTTGGCACTACTTTGTTGATGCACGTGCGGCTACTGCGCACACAATTCACAAACACAGAAAATATATTATTTTTTTAGCACTTGGGGGGAGCACCCCTGATGGACAGAGCACCCCCTGGACAACACTACAGCACCCCTTTAGGACTGGGACACTGCACAGGACTTTGGAGTGGACACAGCCCCTATGGAGAACTGACTGCACAACACAGTCCAGCCAGCCCCTATGGACTTTGAAGTAGTGGACACAGCCCCTATTAACAACAGCAGCACAGCACAACACAGCCAGCCCCTATGGACTTTGAAGTAGTGGACAACAGCAGCACTACACTACACTACACAGCCCTAACTCCCACCCTCCCTCTTCACTGTCCACAGCCAAGTGAGAAAATGGCGCCGACGCGGGTACCTTATATAGGATCCAAAACCCGCAAGACTCGGAAGGCGGGATGATGACGTTTTGCCTCGATTTCAGATCCGAGTCAGGCGGGAAAAGTCGAGCCTGACTCGGATCGGACTCGGATCGGACTCGGATCGGGGGGGCTCTGGGGATGTTAGGATTTCAGAAATCCGAACCCGCTCACCCCTAGTCTATATATATATATATATATATAGAGATATATATATATATATAGATATATATCTATGTACATATACATACATACACACACATATATATATATATAAACACACACATATATATATACACATATACAGTAGATATATTTATATATATATATATATACACCTCAATGCATATATATACACACAGTCAGCACTGCAAGGGGGTTTCAGCATCAGCACCTACCTGATGATTGGCGCCACTGTTATCATCGACAGGGTCAGTGGTGCTCCTGTGATCTCGTGGGGTGGGGTGCTACTATGATCGCGGTGGGAAGAGGGGCAGTGGCACCCGCGGGGGGGCTGTTTTGATCGCTGGGGGGTTATCTGCGGCGATGGGCACTGTTATCGCGGGGGGAGTACCCGCGGGGATTTGGCACTCTTGTGATCGGGGGGGTGTGCACCTATGATGTGCAACACCCAAGGAACCAATAGCACCGCCTCCAGCCGAGCATGTGCTGTAATACGGACACTAGAGACCACCTCTCCCTCGGGGCTCTGGCTATTACAGGGCGGCCAGTTTAGGAGGGATTTTTCTTATATAATTTTTTTTTCACAAGTGGTGCGCGCCGGGCATCTCAGGAACCGGACTGGCCCATCTTGGCATCGGCCCTTCTGGCATTTGCCAGATGGCCAGTCCGGCCCTGGCGCCAATCGTGCACTTGTGTCCCATAAGTAAAGAGCCGGCTGGCTCATTTCTTAAAGGGTGGTGTAACCCACAAAGTGTACTAGTCTCCAACAAAAATAAAAAAAATATTTTCTGTGTTTGTGTGCGCCTTAGCCGCACGTATATATCAATATAACATAAATGGAGGACCAAACTTTCTCCGATAAAAATAAAGTAGGGAAAGATCAAGAACCACTTCCTCCTAGTGCTGAAGCTGCTGCCACTAGTCATGACATAGACGATAACATGCCATCAACGTCGTCTGCCAAGGCCGATGCCCAATGTCATAGTAGAGGGCACATACAATCCCAAATGACAAAGTTCAGGAAAATGACCTTAAAAAAAACATTTAAATCATCTGAGGAGAAACGTAAACTTGCCCATATGCCATTTACGACACGGAGTGGCAAGGAACGGCTAAGGTCTTTCCCTATGTTCATGACTAGTGGTTCAGCTTCACATGACGATGGAAGCCCTCCTCCCGCTAAAAAAATCAAACGAGTTAAGCTGGCAAAAGCACAGCGAAGAACTGTGCGTTCTAAGAAGATATAACAAATCCCCAAGGAGAGTCCAAGTGTGGTGGCGGTTGTGATGCCTGACCTTCCCAGCACTGGACGGGAAGAGGTGGCTCTTTCCACCATTTGCAAGCCCCCTGCAAGTGCTGAAAGGAGCACCCACAGTCCACTTGCTGATATGCAAATTGAAGATGTCACTGTTGAAGTACAACAGGATGAGGATACTGGTGTAACTGGCGCTGAGGAGGAAGTTGGCGAGGAGGATTCTGATGGTGATGTGGTTTGTTTAAATCAGGCTCCGGAGGAGACAGTTGTTGTCCGTGGGATGAAAAAGCCCATCACGGTCATGCCTGGGCAGAAGACCAAACATTCCACCTCTTTGGTCTGGCAATATTTCTATCCAAATCCGGACAACAACTGTCTTGCCATATGTACCATATGTAAAGGTGAAATAAGTAGGGGTAGGGACGTTAACCACCTAGGAACATCCTCCCTTATACGGCACCTGCAGCGCGTTCATAAAAAGTTACTGTCAAGTTCAGAAACTTTGGCTAAGACCGTAAGCAGTCCAGGGACACCTAAATCCCGTTGTCCTGTTGTATCCAAGCGCCTGCAAACCACACCGTCAACTCCCTCCTCGTCAATTTTCCTCCTTAGTCAGGATCGGAAGTAGTCCTGCAGGCCATGTCACTGGCATGACTGACTCTCCTATCCGGGATTCCTCCGGAGGATCCTGCATTGCTACGCCTACTGCTGCCGCTGCTGCTGGGAGTCGTTCCTCATCCCAGAGAGGAAGTAGGAACACCACTACTTTTACTAAACAATTGACCCTCCAACAGTCCTTAGCGAGGAGGATGAAGTACGACAGCAATCATCCTGAAGCAAAGCGTATAACTGAGGCCTTGACTGCTATGTTGGTGTTAGATGTGCGTCCGGTATCCGCCATTAGTGCAGTGGGATTTAGACAATTGATGGATGTAGTGTGTCCCCGGTTCCAAATCCCGTCTAGATTCCACTTCACTAGGCAGGCGATACCGAGGCTGTACAGAAACGTCAGAAAAAGTGTCCTCAGTGTCCTGAAAAATGCGGTTGTACCCAATGTCCACTTAACCACGGACATGTGGACAAGTGGAACAGGGCAGACTAAGGACTATATGACTGTGACAGCCCACTGGGTAGATGTATCACCTTGCGCAGCAACAACAGCAGCGTCACCAGGAGCAGCATCTCAGAAACGCCAGCTCGTTCCAAGGCAGGCTACACTGTGTATCACCGGTTTCAGTAAGAAGCACACCGCCGACAACCTCTTAGAGAAACTGAGGGAAATCATCGGCCAGTGGCTTACCCCACTTAGACTCTCCTGGGGATTTGTGATATCTGACAATGCCACCAATATTGTGCGGGCATTACATCTGGGCAAATTCCAGCTCGTCCCATGTTTTGCTCACACAATAAACTTGATGGTGCAGAATTTTCTGAAAAGCGACAGGGGCATGCAGGAGACGCTTTGGGTGGCCCGAAAAATTTTGGGCCACTTTCGCCATTCACGGACTGCGTGCCAAAGACTGGAGCACCAGCAAACACTCTTGAACCTGCCCCGCCATCACCTGAAGCAAGAGGTTGTGACGCGGTGGAACTCAACCCTCTATATGCTTTAGAGGATGGAGGAGCAGCAAAAGGCCATTCAAGCCTATAGATCCACGTATGACATAGGCAAAGGAGGGGGTATGCACCTGACTCAAACGCAGTGGAGAATGATTTCCGTGTTGTGCAAGGTTCTCCAGACCTTCGAACTTGCCACATGTGAAGTCAGCTCAGACACTGCCAGCTTGAGTCAGGTCATTCCCCTCATCAGGCTTTTGCAGAAGCAGCTGGAGAAAGTGAAGGAGGAGCTAAGATGGAGCGATTCCGCTCGGCATTTGGGACTTGTGGATGAAGCCCTTCATTCGCTTTGCCAGGATTCCAGGGTGGTCAATCTGTTGAAATCAGACCACTACATTTTGGCCACCGTGCTCGATCCTAGGTTTAAAGCCTATGTGGTGTCTCTCTTTCCGGCCGACACAAGCCTGCAGAGGTGCAAAGACCTGCTGGTGAAAACACTGTCAGCTGAAACGGAACGTGACACGTCAACAGCTCCTTCATTTTTTCCCGCAACTGGGGCTGCCAGGAAAAAACTTAGGTATCCTAAGCAACCCGCTGGCGGTGATGCAGGGCAGGCAGGACCAAGTTTGGACATCTGGTCTGGACTGAAGGACCTGGCAACAATTTCTGACATGTCTACTGTCACTGCATATGATACTGTCACCATTGACAGAATGGTGGAGGATTACATCGGTGACAGCATCCAAGTAGGCATGTCAGACAGTCCGTACCTGTACTGGCAGGAAAAAGAGGCAATTTGGAGGCCCCTGTACAAACTGGCTCTATTTTACCTGAGTTGCCCCCCCCTCCAGTGTGTACTCTGAAAGAGTGTTTAGTGCAGCCGGGAACCTTGTCAGCGAAAGGCGTAGGAGGTTGCTTCCACAAAATGTGGAGAAGATGATGTTCACCAAAATGAATTATCAACTCTTCCAGGGAGACCAGCCTCCAGAACGTACAGAGGGACCTGTGGTGGTGAATTAATATTCTATGAGGATGAGGATGTACACAACACTGAAGAGGGTGAGGAATCGGTGGATGAGGAGGATGAGGACGACATCATGCCTCCGTAGAGCCAGTTTGTGCAGGGACAGATTAATTGCCAGCTTGTTTTGTGGGGGCCCAAACGAACCAATCATTTCAGCCACAGTCGTGTGGCAGACCCTGGCGCTGAAATGATTGGTTTGTTAAAGTGTGCATGTCCTGTTTATACAACATAAGGGTGGGTGGGAGGGCCCAAGGACAATTCCATCTTGCACCTCTTTTTTTTCTTTGCATTATGTACAGTTTGGGGCCTAGTTTTTCAAACTGCCATTCTGTCTGCCACTGCAGTGTCACTCCTAGATGGGCCACGTGTTTGTGCCGCCCACTCGTGTCTCTTAGCATAGTCATCCAGCTACCTCGGTGCAACCTTTTGGACATAAAAACACTATTGTGAGGTGTTCAGAATAGACTGGAAATGAGTGGAAATGAAGGCTATTGAGGTTAATAATAGCATAGGAGCAGAAAAACCCACAAATTCTGTGATTTTAGCTGTTTTTATGCTTTTTTTTAAAAAAAATACAGATCCAAAACACAAAACCCAGAACCCAAAACACGGAAGGGTGGTTTTGGCAAAACCAATCCAGATCCAAAAAACGAAGATCCAAAACCAAAACACAAAACACGAAAAGTGGCCGGTGCACACCCCTAAAATAAACTGTCACTAACAATATAAATAGGACTTACTTGTAATTCTGCCTGTTGCCTTGTGCAGTCAAATGATAGGTTCCTGCTTAAAAACATATGAGGGGGTGGGGGGAGGGGTGCAAATCTAGACTGGACCAATCTCAGGCTTCAGATGTGTGTATAAATACACAATATGGAGTATAAGGAGGGGCTCTAGACTGCACACCCTAATAGTAATGAAAGGTGCCATCATGCTGAGATTATAAAGTGACATATACAAAAAACAGAGTTGCAGATGCACTATGCGATCATTACTGTATATATTTAAATTTATAATATAGAATTTCAGAGGTAGTTTGCATATCAATGGCCTCTGATACGGGCCTGCCCACCAGCATCAAGGTCACCTCATTGAGCAGGTCCCTAACACTCTGGGGTTCACATCTGGGACGCAGGGCACCCCAAAAGTCAGCCCAGCCAACGACCTCCCCAGGGCATCACACGAAAAAAAGGGTGACAGTGAAGTGTTAAAGTATCAGGTGTGTGAAGTAATTAACAAGTGTTATAATAATGATAAGGGTAGAATATGTGTGAAAAAAATACTAAATAATAAACAAACATGACTATATGTATTAAAGTGACTATATGTATTAAATGGTGATGCCCTGGAGAGGTCCAGCTTGCACAATATTTCAATTTTAAAATCATGCAATTAAGGCTCTATTAAATAAAGTGCAATTTGACTTAAAGTCCTATGTTAAAATGACTTCACAGTAAGCAGTGTTTTTATGTCCTTTATGTCCAGTTTTAGGATACGATACAGGTAATTTTCTTCTGCATCCAGTTCACTTCAGCCTAGTACATTGACCGCAGTATCCCCCAACTTGAACAGCACATGACTGAGGGGGTCATTCAGACCCACTCGCAAGCGGCAGTACGCTCGCAAGTGGGTCGATGTTCCCCACTGCGCATGCGCACGACGGAGGGAGCTCCGTCGTGCGCATGCGCGAGACCCGGACTGTGACAGCCAAGCTGTCGCTCCGGGTCTCGCACCAAAGGGGGCATGCTGTCGATGTTGATTGACAGCACGCTCCCTTTGGTGGGCGTGCTGGGGGCGTGCCTGCCAGACGGAGGCGTTCCCATGGGAACGCCTACCGTCTGAAGCCGGCCCCACTGACATCACTAGTGATGTCAGTGGGAGTGATTTTGGCTCTGAGAGCCATAATCACTCCAGGGCTTGTGGCAGGGAGACCCTACCGCAGGGTCTCCGTCGCAAGTCCGATGGTCGCGATGGTCAAGACCATCGCGACCATCTTTTTGGACGCTCGTATATGCTGTGGGTGGTGACCCACAGCTATACGAGCATCCAGGAGGACGCTCCATTTTAATGGAGGAGGGCCCTGATTCAGAGCGAGCGATCTGGTCAGAGCGTCCGGCTCTGAATCAGGCCCTGAGCTTTCTAGGGGAATTGGACCTGCAAAAAATTTAAATTAGAGAAATAAACAACCTTGTAAGCACCTGATGTAAGCACTGGGTACCCTCTCAACACCCAAGTTATGTAATGTTTTACCCACAGTTTGTCACTTATTTGTTTCCCATAAATCTTCTTTCTGTACTCTGTTGCCTATATATGAAGGTTGAGATGACATGTTTGTGATATATTGAGATGCATAATTGTTGGTTCCCTAAAGAAGGAGGAAGCTGATTGAAAGTCCCCAATTAACAAAAATATTATTACTTTCATAATTTTAAATGTTCTTCTTTTTAAATATTATTACCCCCAATAATAACATCTTTAAATAAATATGGCTCATAAGTGTTTTGATTTTTTTTGCGGGGACCCTTAATTAAGTATTAATTAATGACAATGTAATACATATGTTTAATGTGGATCTTTATTGGTTTCTATATTGACAGTTATCCAAGCCATTTTCTACTGTGTTTTCAGTGAATTTCTGGTGAGTCTGTCCTTTCCTTCCTGCCACTAATCTCTGAAACTTCCCATCAATTTTCCTTGTAAACCTAAAAATCGCCTTCTATTACATTAGACAACTTTTAGTGGAAAGATGTAATAGACTCCTGCCACGATTGTCAGTGAATCTATGTCTATTATTGTTGGCCTTAGCTCAGTCTAGCACCCTGGAAAAAATTAACGGTCTGGGGAGGCATTATGGCCCTCATTGAGAGGCGGTCGGAAGAAGCGATCACTCTCTCTGAATGAGGGCGGCCGCTTCATTTTTGTAGTGTGGCCTCCTGGTCGTTAGTTAAGCTGTGGGTTACCACCCACAGCTTAACGACCGACCAGGTTGATGGTCACGATGGTGATCACCATCGCGACCACTGGGGCTTACGACCAGGCCCTAAGGTTGGGTCTGGGCACTCGTAAGCCCCTGGGAGCTTTCTGCTCTGATGGAGCAGGAAGCTCCCCACTGACATCACTGATGATGTCAGTGCGGCCGCCCACAAAACGGTAAGGAATGCCTCCATTATGGAAACCACCCCCCGGCCCGGCTACCAAACGGGGCGAGCTGTCGATCAACATCGACAGCCGCCCCTTTGGTAACGAGCTCCGGAGCGAGAGAGTTTCTCTGTCGCTCCGGGGCTTCCGCATGCGCAGTGCTGCCGCTGTGCGTGCGCAGGACTAACAATCGAGTCGGTTATGAGCGCATCGGCGCTTGCGACCGACTCTGAATGAGGTCCTATATCTCTAGGTACACGGATAAATCAAAAATCATTTGGGGAGAAAACTACTAGTTTTGTAGTAATAGCTAGAATATCATCTGCAAAAAGTGCTAATTTACACTGCTTGTCCCTTAATCTGAATTATGAGATATCAGAGTTGACCTTTATAGCCTTAGATGGGACTCTATGCATAAAAAATATAATCAGGGACAGTGGGTAACCTGTTGGAAATAATCAAGGGTTCCGTAAGAGCACCATTGATTTTAGGGAGTTCACAGATTTTTTTATTGTTTTTAAATGTTATAGAAATAAACCAAAACTCATACCTTCAGAATGGAAACCATTCAGATTTTAGTCCTATTGTGCCTGACTTGACCTTTGCATATATTTGGACTTGTGACGATATTAAAATGAACCTCTATATACCCCTGCCTGTACCTTCTAAAACCCTTCCTATAAACCTCTAAGGATGACGCTAATTTGCGTACGCAGTCATACAGTCAGTTACATGCTATGATCTGTGTACAATAAGCGCAAATAAATCATAAAGTCACAAGGTACAGTTGATAATACAATGAGAGACACAGACAGAGAGAAAGAGAGACACAGAGAGAGAGACACAATTTAGGCGCAAAAGGAAATTATACAGACCCCAAGTACAGTATACATACGCGTGCGCTCTGGGACCAGATACCGGCATCAAGATTGAGACCTCCGCCGACAGAATAAACAGGAACACTGCAGACTGGCATCTTGTTTCAGAGCACTCACATATATACCCGTCCTGGGATAAGCAATACAATAGAATACGTTGGCAGGTTCTCATTGGTTCCTCTTCTTGTTTCTTCCGTTACGGTACAATTCATAGGTCAGTGCAAAGACACAACCCAGCCTCCAGCAACCTGATTGTGTCCACTTTCCCGCTGCATAATAAATCTAGTCTAAACTATGGCATTCAACATTTCAAGAAGTTATTCTCTCTAACATTCATATTTCATAGCCGCATGTTCTGATCTTCTCACCGATGCCACCGGAACGCTGTTGAAACAGAGTAGATCAGTACAGCACCAAACACAGTCCAATTGTCATTTACTAAGCCATAGTTACAGAAAACATTCATTTCTTTATATACTGACATTGCGTTTAAACCAAGTAATAATTATCCTTTTTGCGTTACAGGACCATTGCTTTTAAATGTATGTATGCGGGGAGAAACAGCACTGAATTGAGTTGTGCGTCTGAGGGTCGGTGGGGCACTCAGCGAGCAGCACTAAGCTGGAAGGGCATCTATATGTGTGTGTGGCCATGCCAGTATGATTTTGGGAAGGATCACTAAAAAGCTGACTGTGTTCTGTTTAACATTGTGTGTATGAGTTGCAGGGAATTTTGCTACTTTTCAAATATAAGTCTGTGGGTGATATTATACACGTAAGTCCATGCATGATGGGCCACATGCACACACATACATACATATATCTATATATATATATATATATATATACATACACATAAGTACACATGTATTTTTGTGATATTTTTAAACTGCAATTGCAAAATGTGTTTATACAGTGAATTTAGGGCCTGATTCAGAGCCGCTCGTTCGCTCCAAGCAATGTTTGCCCAACTGCGCATGCGTACGGATCGTTATACGCATGCGCGAAGCAGTCAGTGCGGTCGAAATTCATGTGCTCGCAAAATAGCGAATGCCTGATAATTTGAGTGACAGAAAGAGGCGTATGTGGGTGGTAACAGGGGAAGGTGCTTGAAAACGGGGACTGGAGATCCGATCGCAGGCGTGCTTAAAGGTCAAAACGGGCGTTTTATGGGTGTGCATAATTAAAACAGCAGCGTCATTGAGCACGTCACTGGGTTATTTTATAGCCAGAACTGCTTGCAAAATTGTGGTAGCAAAAACCAACCACAAGAATAGCGAGCAGCTCATACCCTGGTCCATGTACTCGATTAATCTAATAAATAGCGGACATGACGTAGGATGCGAGCGGCCAGGGGGCGTAGTTTCCCAAAAAACGACCGCAAGTTTTGTTCGCTCGTTCAGACCTAGAGGCGTGAACAGACCACAAAGAGCGAACGGTTCATTTGAATAGCCACCCCTTTTTTTTTGAATGAACGACCGCAAATAGCGACCGGCTCTGAATGAGGGCCTTAGTTCTCATACAGGGTGGAGGCTCCCAGCAGTGCAGTCGGAGCCCCACTCTTTATTCTGCTTGTTTTGGTTGTGGGGATGGACTCAATTGTGTAGCTCCATAGCTAGGCTACATTACAATTGCCACAGCTCATATATTCTTATGTAAAAATGCTCAAAGCACCACGGTATATTGTGTCGTGTTATGGTATAGGGATTTTCTCCAGGATGGGCTTTGTATAGGATTCCAAATGCTAATAAGTTAGTGCTTATGTGTTAAACACTGTCTGCATGCATTTGAGGGAAGGCTGACTATCTATTTTTTTTACAAAATAGTGCTGTGAGATTTTATCATGTTGGGAAGTCATTTTTATGTGTGCTGAAAACTGTTGGTATGTGTTGGGGAAGATTATTAAAAAGCTGTTTGTGTTACTTTTTAGCAACTTTGCGTGCTGAATAGCTAAATTGCGACTTTTTAGCAATATGGCGCTGTGTGTTGGTATTATGTATTTTTGGCAAGATGGCGCTGTGTAAGCTTTCTTTTTCTAAAATAGAGTCTTGCTGCCATTCACAAGATGGCGTCTTTCAGGTTTTCTATATTGCAAACAGATTCTGTCTTACCCAATTATCCGGTTTCGACACTTGTTTTTTGTCTCAATAGTAATAGTAGAGATACAAGTAGAAGAGAAGGGGGGGACACATTAGATTTGTCCAGCAACTGGCAAGGTGACTGGTGACACAGTGCTCTGGGATTTTATCAGTGTCCACACATACAATCAACCTGTAGCTGATTGGTGGATGAGATTCTTATTTTAGTACAGTATATGTGTGTAAATATATATTTGCAGAGACACAGTGTGTAACACAATAATGGTCTTCACCATAAACCACCGCAAGGAGGTTTGGGCTTTGCTGGGTCCATTATGCAGGTTGCAACCCATTAGCCTGGCTCCTAGCATAATAGGACTGTGTAATGAAATAAGAAGCAAGATCCGCAAGTTGAGTACATGGAGAGTAGGTACATGGAGAGGCCACTGATATGCAACCTGGATGTAATGGAGAATAGTCTAAACAATAAGTCAGGTCAGAGCATAACTAAAAAAAATAACACTAGGTAAATGAAAGAAGACCAAAAATAGGCTGGATCATAGCCAAGGACATTTGGAAGCTGGAAGATACAGATTTGTCCACATACATCTAGCCTCCTTGCGCATTAAACAGCCCTTCTAATTGTGCCAAGCTGTTTGTGCTAGTTATTCACCACTGTATGAATAAGACCGTGGCACACGGAGCTCCCACATTGTGTGGTGCGACTTGTAGCACATGGAGGATAGATATATGTGGACACATCTGTACAGAAGTGCTGTAGTGTAGGTTTGTGAGCCTAGTGTGGTTTAAATAGACTGCCTCAAATTGAAACTACCTTCTTATGTCTTTCTGGCCCATCCTTTTAGTAGACATCCCATAAAGTGCTTGTGAGATATCATAAAAGATGAGGGGCAAAGAAGTCTAAGGCCTTTACACAATAATGTTTCTCAGGTCCAAAATCTTTTCAGTCAACAAGAAATTGCACAGCTCCTCTGGAAAATGTGGAATCCAGGAATTGTTTCACCTCATATAATCTTGTTACCATTATTGCAGAAGGAGGAAATGTTAGCAGGAATAAAGAACTTAATGATGAGAAGTTTGAGGAGGGAAATAAAAAATACACACAGAGTAGGAAGAAGATATCTGTAGGCCACTGCATTTTCAAAGCACTTTGAAAGGCTCAATAAAATGGAGAAAATTTAATGCTGGGGACCCGTAAACATAGATGGCGAGTTGACAATCAAACTTTTTCTCCGAGGAGCAACTTGGGGACAGTTCTTCTTTTCTTGTTGCCAATTACTTTATAGCAGTTAGCTGACACTGAATAATTTCAGAACCAAGAGTTTACAGAAGGAACTTGTTTGATGGATAGGATGGTACATTTAAGGAAGAATGGGATGACAGCTGCACTGAACAAACAAAGGTGTGAATTAAGTATATTTGTGGTAATGATGGTTATGGTTTAACTCTGCCCAAGGTAATGGGTGCACCCAGTCATCTTGATTTAGTGAAATATGATTTCTAAGAATGGTTTACAGGTCTTTGTTTAGCCTTAGTTTGCCCATTAGATTGAGGGTGGTAAGGCAAAGAAAATGTTAGCTTGATCTTTATAGCTTTACAAATGGTATAGCCCAGTCTGATCAGATCTCTTATGGATAAACACAAAGTCAAAAGACTTCTTTTTTTTTTTTTTTCAAAATATTTTATTGGTAAACTGTATACATTAATAAAACATACATAATATACAATGTATCACAGTCAAATGTATAAACAGTTAAATTTTATATTTACCATGAAACATATATATATATATATATATATACAAGTTGTCAGAAACAAACGGATTGAGAGAACCGCACGTATCCCAATAAACACCATGGGTCAGCCAAATTACTACTTTAGAAGGGTGAGCATCCTGTTGAAATAACTTCTAGGTTGTACCAAGTAGTTAACCTCACCGCTTGGCATAAATTATCTTTTGTCTCAGAAGGTAACGCACAAACATATGGTAACCATGTCTCGAAAAACTTTTTGACCTTTTTTTCCTTGTTAATTGACATTTCAAGCCAGTCCATATGGAACAAATAGGAAATACGAGGTATTAACAAAGGTAATGTCAAGGTATCTGTGGCTATCCACTGAGACAGGATTATCTTCTTTCCTGCTGCTGCAATTTTAGCTAACAAAATTCATTGACCCAGTGGTGGTTTAGGTAAATTTTGATCAAGGTATATGTCCCATAGGGCCCATTTGGGAGAGATATTAATAGTTATACCCAAAACATCTTTAATATAAGTTTGAATTATAAGCCAAAATTTTTTAACTTCAGGACAATTCCACATACAGTGATAAAGATCTGCTTCTAAAGCTTGACATTTGAAACATTTAGAATCATTGGAGGCCCCCATCAAAAAACGCAACTTGGGTGTGTAGTAAGCACGATGTAGCAGTTTATAATGCATTTCTGTGTAAGAAGCGGAAATAAGTATTTTATTTAGACGAATAAAAGCTTGAAGAACATCATTAAGTGGAATGTCAGGAAAATCAATCTTCCATTTAACAATACCAGACTGTAATTTTTCCAAATCTATAGATCGTTTAATTTGAGAATACAAATATGAGGTAGAGCAACTTCTTCCTGAGCAACTACTCAACACTCTATCTAATGTATGTGTCTTGTCAGAATCTGTTAATTTGGAGAGAATGTTAGTCACATAACTTCTAAGTTGGTAATATGTAAATAAAGGAATAGTTATCTGAGGAAATATTTCTTGTAATTTTTCATATGTAAGAATTTTAAGTGTCTGTCCATCCAAAACTTGATAAACCAGTCTTGGACCCCCTGAACCCCAAAAAGGCACTAAAGTATGATGTAAAGCAGAGAATCCTTGAGACCTTGTATTATGATATATGGGTAAAAAAATAGTGTTATATGTTGATATACCCATCTTGCGTCTAGATAGACGCCAGGCTGTGCACGTAGTGGTTAACAACAAATTATTAGTAACCGAGAAAGGAAAATCTGTGGGTCTCATATGTAATAGGCTAGAGAGTGTAATGTCAGGACAAAAGGCTTGTTCCAAGCCAGTATTAGCAAACTCTTCAGAATTCTGTAACCAATCAACTGCATAACGATAGTTTGCAGCTAGATTATAGCTTTTTATACAGGGAAGGTTAATACCTCCCAATTGTGTAGATTGACTTAATTTGAATAAAGATATTCTTGGTTTCTTATCCGCCCAAATAAACTTGCTCATAGCTTTATTCAATAACTTTAGATCTGAATCTTTTAAAAGTAAGGGTAACATTTGTATTGGGTATAGCAACCTAGGAAAAGAGATCATTTTTATCAAGTGGCATCTACCTATGTAAGACAGTGGCAAATGTTTCCAGGCCTGAAAGTCAGCAATAATACAGGATATTACAGCAGGAAAATTAGCCATGTAGAGATCAGAGGGATTGACAGGTATATGTAAACCTAAATAAGTCAAGGAGGTATTCGCCCATCTGAAAGGAAAAGAACCATTCCAAGCAGCCTGGGCACCATTGTGTAAGGCTAAAGCTTCTGTCTTAGACTTATTTATCACAAATCCTGACATTTCAAAATCATGTAGAAGTTGCATAAAACCTGGGAAAGCAGCTTGTGGATTAGCAAAATACAATAGCAAGTCATCAGCGTATCCTGACACTTTTTTAATATTTGACTTCCAATTCGAATCCCTTTCCATTCGGTCTGTACCGCGATATAATTGAAAGTTCTCCGTATTTAAACCATTAATGGTGAGACAAAAGACTTCTTTAATAAAGTGGATTGCTAGTTTAGGTAAAGATGGAAGCCCTTTTTATGGAACAAAATGACCAGTTTTAGAAATATGGTTCACAACTCACCAGATTGTATTGAAGTGCCAGTGGGTAAGTTAAATTGATTATAAAGTCCATTGAACTAAAGGACACAAAGCCTCCTGTCAAAGTGTTTTATGTCTTACAAAAAGTGAACAGGTTGATAAATATTTTATCACATTAGGTCACATGGAAAGTACAGGTTAGAAGTTCCAGAGAGATTTGAGAGGTGTTAGCCAAGTGAATCTAGAGACCTTCCTCGAGGTGGATCATGTGTTGAAGTTGTAGGACTACTTAGGAAGGGTTAACAAGTGGTTTACTCTGTGTACCTGATTCCTAGTATTGTGGGCAAAGGTTTGAGAGAGATCACTCTTTTAATTTTGGTCCCAGGACAATGGATAATTATTACATTGAAACAAGTAAAGAAAAGAGGCATGCCTGTCATGTATTGAGTGTTTTGTGCTGTTTGAAGTTTTTATGAAAAATTTTATGATCATTGAATAAGGCTTAAATGTGTAGATCTTTCAAGTAACTGCCACTTTTCTTCAAATGCAATTTCTTTGTCCAGTATAGAATATTTTTTTCTCTGCTTGGTGGTAATTTTGAGAAAAAAAACATGGGTTAAACTTATCAGATGGAGCAATTTTGTGACAAAACTGTTTCAACACCAATGGTTGAAGCATCCACTCCCAAAAAGATAGGATAGGTAAAAGCTGTCTTTGAATGGGAGCTGATATATTGGCTTATTTGAGCTGATTAAAGGACTCTGGAGTCCACTTTTTTGAGTGTAGTACTATGCGGGTCATGACAGTGATGGGTGAAATGAGAGTGGGGTAACTGCTAATAAACTGCTTCTAGTAGTTGCAAATCTGAGGAATCAGTGGGGGTTTTGGCCAATTGATTATGGCTTTAAGTTTCTTTAGATCCATATGTAGCCCTGAACCCGAAATTATGTAACCCAAGAAAGTTATTCTAGTCTGTTCAGAGAGATATTTTTCGAGTTTACAATATAGGCGATTGGTCCACAAATGAAACCGCCACAGCTATAGCGAGCGGCCAAAATGATGGTCGCGATGGTCAAGACCATCGCGGCCATCGGGCTTGCGACGAGACCCTTGCGGTAGGGTCTCGCTGCCGCAAGCCCTGGAGTGCTTTTGGCTCTATCTGGGTAGCCTGGTAGTACTTATTAATATTGTGTACTGGCAGTCTACCCTAAGTTGCTGTTTTTGAAAAATAACACATCCCATTGTGGTCTTTTTCCCATTCCATGTAAAGTCTAAAAACCACTTTTTCAAAATGTGTAAAATATTTTGTATATAGACTCTGGACTATAAATCAGTTGAAACCCAGCATAACCAATAGGTTTTTGAGGTTATTAAACTTGCAGACCAATAAAAAAAACCTTCTGTTTACTTTGCAGTAATACATGGTTTACAGAATAGAGTATATATCTACAGTGTGTATAAATGGCTAAAATGTCAGGCAACTCCATTATCAGTGGGTCATATTCTGAAAAAGTTCCCAGGTATGACAGTATTTTAAATTAAGAAGAATATGAAGTAGCTTCATATAGTAAATGTAGGGCATCCACTAGACAATTTTATCCCTGTCCAACCTCTAAACGATTTTCCCTTGAAATTTGATCTTCCACTCTGAACGATTTGCAAACGATCTAACGATAACCTATCTGTGATTGTCAGCTTTCAGCTATAGTGGGCAGATAATATTTTAGAGGGGTGGGCGTGGCTATAATGAGGGAATAAATAGGTGGCGGCCATTTTACTCATTGCATTTATGATCAGTTTTGATCATAAATGTTTGGTTTGGTTTATACCTGCTGAACGCTGTTGCATTGCTCATTTGCTGTGGTTTGTTTTTGGCTTGTCTTTAAACAAACTGTACTTATTTCTCTTCCTCATGGATCCTTCTTATCGCTATCGTGTGATGACAGCATATGCTGGAGTCGTTCTTTTAGCTGATAGGGAGAGGTCTGAGAGACGGAGAAGGGTGCACTCATGCTGGACCAGGGAGTGGTTGCTGCAGAGGGATACTCTGTCTCACATGCCACTGCTGATGGGACTTCGTGAGAACAACCCTGATGACTTCCGAAACTATCTGAGGATGGATGACGTCACCTTCTGGGAGTTATTGAGTTTGGTGACGCCCTATATTGAGAGGCAGAATACGAGGATGCGAAGGGCCATACCCCCTGAGGAGAGGCTGATTGCTACCCTGCGGTTTCTGGCGACTGGCAGATCCCTTGCTGACTTAAAGTTTGGCACCCTCATCTCTGCGCAACCTTTAGGTTGCATAATTCCGGAGACCTGTCGAGCCATATTTATGGTTTTGAAGGCTGAGTATTTCAAGGTAATCACATTTTATACCGTTCATTTATTAAGTTATCCAGGAACCCATTACCCCCTCTCCCCTCAGAAATGTTTGTATGTGCAGGACTCCTAGTATACACTTGCAGGTCCCCGCAGTCTGCCCTAATCTGTCAGAAATCATGTGCTGCCCCTCTACTATATGCTGCAGGACCCACTGCCCCTCCCCTGAAATGTGCATGTGCAGGACTCAGAGTAAATTTAGTTTCTAAAACACACTTCACATACCCTTTTTTAATAATCTGTTTTAAATTGGAATATAATGGGGTGGATGTATGAAGCCTAAAAGCAGTATCAGCGTACGTTATGTGCGCTGATACCGCTTCTCCCCGATGTATGATCGGGGGTCTGGATGGTAAATGACAGGGGCACTATGCGCCCTTGTCATTATCGGAGCTGCTATCTACAAGATAGCAGCGCCGAGTATAAGGGCTAGGTATGAACGGTCATACTGCATGACCGTTCATCTGGCTGTAGCTGTCATTATCGACAGCTACAGCCTGGCGCTAGCCTATACCCACAACAGGGACAGTGCTGTCCCTGCTGGGGCTGCTGCCAGCTCTAGGGCTGCACGCGATACTGGCGAGTTCCCGCGCATGCTCAGTGGAGCCGGCCGGGACAGAGACACAGTGCATCAGCACTAGGCTGATTCGCTGCGCTCTCTATCGGTTAGCGCCGGAGGGGGGAGTTAATGCTCCCTCTCTCCATCCGATGAGATGTTCTTACATCTCATCGGTAGTGCTTCCTGCTTCGCCTCGGAAAAGAGGGGAAGCAGGAAGCGGTATAGGGGCACGGTAAGTGCCGCTATCATACATCTACCCCAAAGTGTTTAAATGTCTTTTTGCGTTTTTTTATTTTTTTTTATATTATTTTGTTTTAGTTTCCATCTACCGTGGAGGAATGGCAAACAATTGCTCAGGAATTTGAAGATAAGTGGAACTTTCCAAATTGTGGTGGGGCAATTGATGGGAAGCATGTGCGCATTGTCCCACCAGCTAATAGTGGCTCACTCTACTATAACTATAAAGGTTATTTTAGCCTTGTGTTGATGGCCATTGTCAACGCCAACTATGAATTTATTTTTATAGATGTGGGTAAAAATGGCCGTGCATCTGACGGTGGATCATTTAAGGACACTGAATTTTACCATCGTATGATCTCTGGAGCCCTCAATTTACTGCCTGTTTCACAATGCAAGCATCAACTGAACTATGTGTTTGTAGCTGATGCGGTCTTTGCCTTTAAGGAGAATGTAATGAAACCCTATCCCCAAAGGGGTTTAACCAAAGAGTGGCGTATCTTTAACTATCGCCTTTCAAGGGCTTGGCTTACTGTTGAAAATTCGTTTGGTATCATGTGCAGCTGGTTTAGAATTTTCTATACTCCAATTAATCTTGAAATTTCCAAAATCGCATAGGTAGTAATGGCCTGTTGTGCTCTACACAACTTTTTACCGCTAAAGCAACATTGCAAACACACTTACCACTGTTTTGGAGCTGCCCAAACAAATTGTGAACAATGAACTCTTGCCATCAGTATCCCGATCAAAAGCAAAAGCAATCAGGGAGGAATACCTCCATTTCTTCAATGGTGTGGGTGCAGTGGAATGGCAAGAAAATTACATCTACTTGTTTATTATACCCATACTCAATATTTTAAAAATGAAAATAAAAGTTTTTGCATGCACTGAGTTTTGGATACTTATTTGAATTAAATTTACTAAAATGTCATTAGATTATTTACAAAAATGTTCTTAAAGTTGCGTATGCTTTTAGATAAATTCATTTTTAATTATTACTTTTTTTATAAAGTGTTTGTTGTTTTAAAAGTGTTTTTTTATAGTTCTTTTTATTTTTATAAGGTTTTTTTGGGGTTTTAGACCAACATCTGGATATAATATGGGTATTAAGTTATGATTAGGAGTGAAAATTGTGGGCCTGATTCAGAGACGGTCGCTCTGACAGAGCGCTCGCTCTGAATCAAGGAGTCCTTTTTTTTTAATGGAGCGGCCGCAATAGCACCCACAGCTATTGCGAGCGGCCAAGATGATGGTCGCGATGGTCAAGACCATCGTGACCATCTGGCTTGCAACGAGACCCTTGTGGTAGGGTCTCACCCATCGCATGCCCTAGAGAGCTTTCGGCTCTAACAGAGGCAGAAGCTCTCCACTGACATCACTTGTGATATCAGTGGGGCCACCCCCAAATGGCAAGTGTTCCACCCCCCGGCCCGCCCACCAAACGGGGCGAGCTGTCACTCACCATCGACAGCTTGCCCCCTTTAGTGCGTGACCTGGAGTGACGGAGCACTCGTCGCTAGCCGGGTCTCGCGCATACGCACGACGGAGCCGGCTCCGTCGTGCGCATGCCCAGTGGCCAACCATCGACCCGGTTGCGAGTGCTCAGTGCTTGCGACCGGGTCTGAATCAGGCCCTGAGTTCACAAATGATTCAGGTTCAGTACATATAGGATGAATGGAGGGCACGTGATTTCTTCCTAACCACTTTGCACTCCATGCAGCTGGGGTCCCCACAGACTCCTTACGCTCACCTCAAACTTCTGTACGATAAAAATTAAAGAATTTAGTTTTAGATCTAGATATAATATATATATATATATACACACTATACAACTCATGGTGAAGACAAGCAGCCCCAGGGGGAGGTCTGCCCTCATCCAGGGACTGCCAGTCCGGGCAGAGTTCAGTAGCGTGCCTGCTAGGTTGTTTTAGCGGAGAAATATGCCCTGCCCTCCATAAGCGCTGGTGACACATACATTGGTTGATGAAGATCACTCCTACGGCCCACCGTTTATTCTACATGAAAGCACCATCAATAAAGAAAAACGCAAGACCAGAGTATTGAACTTTGTAAAATTTGTAAATAGCAAAAAATAAAAAATAAAATCTGGACCGGATTCATTGAATATTACCAAACCAACGTGTGCCTCCTCAGTAGGGACTACCCAAAAATGAGAAGCTTCAGGCACTGAAATAATCGTAATATACAGTCGGGAGCTAAATAGTGATGTCAACATAAGCAGGGTGAAGACCAAGAAATAGAGTTCAAAAACAGTGTCCATGGGAGCACAAGTAGTATGCAGATTTCAAAACGTTCGGAAAACAGGTGCAAATGAAGTACATTGGCCAAAGTTAAGGCACTATGTACATGCTCAAATTCAGCCTTGACAAAGAACCAAAGAAAAAGAAGTGACAAATTTTTGAACCACTAAAAAAAGGTAAATGAAAAAAAAACTAATAATTATAATACTCTTCATCATCGGCCTCCAGCGTGGCATGTGCACTCATCCATGATGAGCGTACGATTCTGCTGGATGTGCTGGGAATGGGAACTGGGGTCTGTGGGGCGCCCGACGCATGATAGGTGAGGGGATGTGATGGAGGAGGAATTGGCATTAGTTGGGATGCCGGTCTATGAGGTGGGATAGGGAAATTGTCAGAAGACAATGGGGTGGGTTGTGCCATAATATATGATCCTATGTTACTATGCTCGTCCAATTTTCCTTCTTGAGCTAGAATCATAGCGTTGTATATTATACGCTTGAAATGAGGCAGCTGGTTTTGAGCCATTCTGTCCATTTCGTTGCCAATGTGAGCAGCAAAACTTTGATTTGGACCAGGGGGTGCATGTAAAACCTCCTTCACGTGACTCAAAAATCTGTCACTTTTTGACGGGCCAGAGGATGGAGTCTTGGAAGCCGACCTCTGCTTCTTGGCGGGTGCTGCCACTGCCGGCCTCTCTATTGTTGACTCCATAGCCTCTGTGGTTGAAGGGACAGGATTCACATCCAGAACTTCCTCCTTGGAAAAATGACAAACAAAAATTAAAAGTATTTAGATTTTAACAAAATAAACATACATACAGGGCTTACAAGTTGTTTTTTTAATAAAAAAAGGACAGCATTGGGAGCATCACCATCCCGTCCATCCAAGAGTAAAATAATACACTATGTCCAATTAAAAAAAACAATAATTTAATTGCATATCTGGTCCTGCCTCTCCACATTCTCCACAAGGGTTTCTGCTACCTCGGGCACCAGCGAAGACCCATTTCTTTGGCTCTTGGTCAAGGATGAGTTTGAGCAGGTCATAGTACCATAACTTTGGCTTTATGACTTCATCTGCACCTGCTCCCGAACGTTTTGAATCTTCATACGTCTTGTGCTCCTTCAGGAACACTGTTCTCAAACCCTGGATCTTGGTCTTCACCCACTCTATGCCAACATCACTGTCATACTGCCGACTGTATACCATCAATTTCTTCAGTGCCTGAAGCTTCACATCACGGTTGGAGTAGTCCCTATCTGAGTGCTTTTAGAGGCACTCATTGGCCTGGTACATTTCAATGAACCCGGTGATTAAAGCTCTGGATTGAGTTCCAGTCATGTCTGCAAGTGAAAAAAAAAGACAAAAACAGCACCCCCCACAGTATTGCCCTTATGCTGCACCCCCACAGTATACCCTTTATGCAGTACCCCCACAGTATGCCCTTTATGCAGCACCCCCACAGTATGCTCCATATGCAGCATCCCCACAGTATACCCTTTATGCAGCACCCCCACAGTATGGCCATGCAGCACCCCCACAGTATGCCCTTAATGCAGCACCCCCACAGTATACCCTTTATGCAGTACCCCCACAGTATGGCCATGCAGCACCCCCACAGTATGCCCTTAATGCAGCACCCCCACAGTATGCCCTTTATGCAGCACCCCCACAGTATGGCCCTTATGCAGCACCCCCCACAGTATTGCCCTTATGCAGCACCCCCACAGTATACCCTTTATGCAGTACCCCCACAGTATGGCCATGCAGCACCCCCACAGTATGCCCTTAATGCAGCATCCCCACAGTATACCCTTTATGCAGCACCCCCACAGTATGCCCTTTATGCAGCACCCCCACAGTATGCCCTTTATGCAGCACCCCCACAGTATGGCCATGCAGCATCCCCACAGTATACCCTTTATGCAGTACCCCCACAGTATGCCCTTTATGCAGCACCCCCACAGTATGCCCTTTATGCAGCACCCCCACAGTATACCCTTTATGCAGTACCCCCACAGTATGGCCATGCAGCACCCCCACAGTATGCCCTTAATGCAGCACCCCCACAGTATGCCCTTTATGCAGCACCCCCACAGTATACCCTTTATGCAGTACCCCCACAGTATGCCCTTTATGCAGCACCCCCACAGTATGCCCTTTATGCAGCACCCCCACAGTATGCTCCATATGCAGCAACCCCACAGTATGGCCTTTATGCAGCACCCCCACAGTATGGCCCTTATGCAGCAGCCCCACAGTATGCCCTTTATACAGCACCCCCACAGTATGCCCTTAATGCAGTACCCCCACAGTATGGCCATGCAGCACCCCCACAGTATGCTCCATATGCAGCACCCCCACAGTATGCCCTTTATGCAGCATCCCCACAGTATGGCCCTTATGCAGCACCCCACAGTATGCTCCATATGCAGCACCCCCACAGTATACCCTTTATGCAGTACCCCCACAGTATGGCCATGCAGCACCCCCACAGTATGCTCCATATGCAGCACCCCCACAGTATGCCCTTTATCCAGCACCCCCACAGTATGGCCATGCAGCACCCCCACAGTATACCCTTTATGCAGTACCCCCACAGTATGCCCTTTATGCAGCACCCCCACAGTATGCTCCATATGCAGCACCCCCACAGTATGCTCCATATGCAGCAACCCCACAGTATGGCCTTTATGCAGCACCCCCACAGTATGGCCCTTATGCAGCACCCCCACAGTATGCCCTTTATACAGCACCCCCACAGTATGGCCATGCAGCACCCCCACAGTATACCCTTTATGCAGCACCCCCACAGTATGCTCCATATGCAGCACCCCCACAGTATGCTCCATATGCAGCACCCCCACAGTATGGCCATGCAGCACCCCCACAGTATACCCTTTATGCAGCATCCCCACAGTAAGGCCGTTATGCAGCACCCCCACAGTATGGCCATGCAGCACCCCCACAGTATGCTCCATATGCAGCACCCCCACAGTATGGCCATGCAGCACCCCCACAGTATGCCCTTAATGCAGCATCCCCACAGTATACCCTTTATGCAGCACCCCCACAGTATGCCCTTTATGCAGCACCCCCACAGTATGCCCTTTATGCAGCACCCCCACAGTATGGCCATGCAGCATCCCCACAGTATACCCTTTATGCAGTACCCCCACAGTATGCCCTTTATGCAGCACCCCCACAGTATGCCCTTTATGCAGCACCCCCACAGTATACCCTTTATGCAGTACCCCCACAGTATGGCCATGCAGCACCCCCACAGTATGCCCTTAATGCAGCACCCCCACAGTATGCCCTTTATGCAGCACCCCCACAGTATGACCATGCAGCATCCCCACAGTATACCCTTTATGCAGTACCCCCACAGTATACCCTTTATGCAGCACCCCCACAGTATGCCCTTTATGCAGCACCCCCACAGTATGCTCCATATGCAGCAACCCCACAGTATGGCCTTTATGCAGCACCCCCACAGTATGGCCCTTATGCAGCAGCCCCACAGTATGCCCTTTATACAGCACCCCCACAGTATGCCCTTAATGCAGTACCCCCACAGTATGGTCATGCAGCACCCCCACAGTATGCTCCATATGCAGCACCCCCACAGTATGCCCTTTATGCAGCATCCCCACAGTATGGCCCTTATGCAGCACCCCACAGTATGCTCCATATGCAGCACCCCCACAGTATACCCTTTATGCAGTACCCCCACAGTATGGCCATGCAGCACCCCCACAGTATGCTCCATATGCAGCACCCCCACAGTATGCCCTTTATGCAGCACCCCCACAGTATGGCCATGCAGCACCCCCACAGTATACCCTTTATGCAGCACCCCCACAGTATGCTTCATATGCAGCACCCCCACAGTATGCTCCATATGCAGCAACCCCACAGTATGGCCTTTATGCAGCACCCCCACAGTATGGCCCTTATGCAGCACCCCCACAGTATGCCCTTTATACAGCACCCCCACAGTATGGCCATGCAGCACCCCCACAGTATACCCTTTATGCAGCACCCCCACAGTATGCTCCATATGCAGCACCCCCACAGTATGCTCCATATGCAGCACCCCCACAGTATGGCCATGCAGCACCCCCACAGTATACCCTTTATGCAGCATCCCCACAGTATGGCCCTTATGCAGCACCCCCACAGTATGGCCATGCAGCACCCCCACAGTATGCTCCATATGCAGCACCCCCACAGTATGGCCATGCAGCACCCCCACAGTATGCTCCATATGCAGCACCCCCACAGTATACCCTTTATGCAGTACCCCCACAGTATGGCCATGCAGCACCCCCACAGTATTCTCCATATGCAGCACCCCCACAGTATGCCCTTTATGCAGCACCCCCACAGTATGGCCATGCAGCACCCCCACAGTATACCCTTTATGCAGTACCCCCACAGTATGCCCTTTATGCAGCACCCCCACAGTATGCTTCATATGCAGCACCCCCACAGTATGCTCCATATGCAGCAACCCCACAGTATGGCCTTTATGCAGCACCCCCACAGTATGGCCCTTATGCAGCACCCCCACAGTATGCCCTTTATACAGCACCCCCACAGTATGGCCATGCAGCACCCCCACAGTATACCCTTTATGCAGCACCCCCACAGTATGCTCCATATGCAGCACCCCCACAGTATGCTCCATATGCAGCACCCCCACAGTATGGCCATGCAGCACCCCCACAGTATACCCTTTATGCAGCATCCCCACAGTATGGCCCTTATGCAGCACCCCCACAGTATGGCCATGCAGCACCCCCACAGTATGCTCCATATGCAGCACCCCCACAGTATGGCCATGCAGCACCCCCACAGTATGCCCTTTATGCAGCATCCCCACAGTATGGCCCTTATGCAGCACCCCCACAGTATGGCCATGCAGCACCCCCACAGTATGGCCCTTATGCAGCACCCCCACAGTATGGCCCTTATGCAGCATCCCCACAGTATGCCCTTTATGCAGCACCCCCACAGTATGCTCCATATGCAGCACCCCCACAGTATACTCCATATGCAGCAACCCCACAGTATGGCCTTTATGCAGTACCCCCACAATATGGCCATTATGCAGCACCCCCACAGTATGGCCCTTTATGCAGCACCCCCACAGTATGGCCCTTAATGCAGTACCCCCACAGTATGGCCATGCAGCACCCCCACAGTATGCTCCATATGCAGCACCCCCACAGTATGCCCTTTATGGAGCATCCCTACAGTATGCCCTTTATGCAGCACCCCCACAGTATGGCCATGCAGCACCCCCACAGTATACCCTTTATGCAGTACCCCCACAGTATGCCCTTTATGCAGCACCCCCACAGTATGCTCCATATGCAGCACCCCCACAGTATACCCTCTATGCAGTACCCCCACAGTATGGCCATGCAGCACCCCCACAGTATGCCCTTAATGCAGCACCCCCACAGTATGCACTTTATGCAGCACCCCCACAGTATGGCCATGCAGCACCCCCACAGTATACCCTTTATGCAGTACCCCCACAGTATGCCCTTTATGCAGCACCCCCACAGTATGCTCCATATGCAGCACCCCCACAGTATGCTCCATATGCAGCAACCCCACAGTATGGCCTTTATGCAGCACCCCCACAGTATGGCCCTTATGCAGCACCCCCACAGTATGCCCTTTATACAGCACCCCCACAGTATGGCCATGCAGCACCCCCACAGTATACCCTTTATGCAGCACCCCCACAGTATGCTCCATATGCAGCACCCCCACAGTATGCTCCATATGCAGCACCCCCACAGTATGGCCATGCAGCACCCCCACAGTATACCCTTTATGTAGCATCCCCACAGTATGGCCCTTATGCAGCACCCCCACAGTATGGCCATGCAGCACCCCCACAGTATGCCCTTAATGCAGCACCCCCACAGTATACCCTTTATGCAGTACCCCCACAGTATGGCCATGCAGCACCCCCACAGTGTGCCCTTAATGCAGCACCTCCACAGTATGCCCTTTATGCAGCACCCCCACAGTATGGCCATGCAGCACCCCTACAGTATACCCTTTATGCAGTACCCCCACAGTATGCCCTTTATGCAGCACCCCCACAGTATGCCCTTTATGCAGCACCCCCACAGTATGCTCCATATGCAGCAACCCCACAGTATGGCCTTTATGCAGCACCCCCACAGTATGGCCATGCAGCACCCCCACAGTATGCCCTTTATGCAGCATCCCCACAGTATGGCCATTATCCAGCACCCCCACGGTATGGCCATGCAGCACCCCCACAGTATGGCCCTTATGCAGCACCCCCACAGTATGGCCCTTATGCAGCACCCCCACAGTATGCCCTTTATGCAGCATCCCCACAGTATGCCCTTTATGCAGCACCCCCACAGTATGCTCCATATGCAGCACCCCCACAGTATACTCCATATGCAGCAACCCCACAGTATGGCCTTTATGCAGTACCCCCACAGTATGGCCCTTATGCAGCACCCCCACAGTATGGCCCTTTATGCAGCACCCCCACAGTATGCCCTTAATGCAGTACCCCCACAGTATGGCCATGCAGCACCCCCACAGTATGCTCCATATGCAGCACCCCCTCAGTATGCCCTTTATGCAGCATCCCCACAGTATGGCCATGCAGCACCCCCAGGAGCTCTTTAAAAATTCACCCCCCCAAGTCCCATGATGCAGCACCCTCCAAGTGCCACACCCCGATTGTGTGCTGCCTCTTGTACCCCTTCCCAGTGCCAGTCCCCAGGGAGTGCTACATTGGTGGTCAGTGGTTTACAATTAAATTCTTACTGATCTTCAAATGTGATCCGCTTGGTCCGCCAAATACTGCTGCCTCTCACACGCTCAGTCAGGGCTGATTCAAAAAAATGGAGGTATGGGAGTGTCAGGGAGTAGTGTCAGGGAGTGGTTCATCGTTTGATCGTTCACCGTGAACGATGTGTAAACGATGTGTAAGCGATCTGCAAGCGATATTAAAGCGATCAAGTGAAATTGACCTGCATGTTCAGTCGATGGAGGAGACGATCAAACGATCAGCGGAAGCGCGCATCGTACATAGTTTTAAACAAATACTGAAAGATTTGCAAACGATTTGTAAACGATTTTTAAACGATATCGTTATTGTTCAATCGCCTGCTAAAATCGTCTAGTGGATGCCCCCCTTTAGAGTTTACTTACTTCCTTTGTAGAAGCAGGTGGCTCCATTGGTAAGGTGTCTGACTGCAAAGTTTGAAGCGATAGGTTCTCATGTTCAACAGTTATTTGAATGTGTTAAATTATGGAGAATATGACTGAAACGCGGCAAGTAAAAGAACAATTTAGTAAGAGCTGCAGTTGGGCATTCACAAGACAGCAAATGAAAGTCATGGTGTAAGCCCTTTTTTACATTTTATGAAATGTACTACTTTTATCAGTCCAAGTTGAATAAATGTTTCCAAATTTTCAGTGAAAAAAATAGTCTACTCTTATCACTTGGAGATAACCTACTAAATACCTATTACCTAATACTTATGCAAATTTATTTTCTGTCTGCTTTATCTCATTTACACGCTATTAGTTTTGCTGAGTTTTTCAGAAAAGGTTCACAGTACTTACACACCATAGATGTGGGCAGTGAGATGTACTGCAGCACAAAAATGCTGATTTCAACTGTAGTTAAGTGATTAGAGCCCTTTTAAAAAGTAAATACATTAAATGGATGTGTAACATGTACCCCTCCACTAAGCATATTCGTCCTGGACAATAGCACACCAAGGGGCTGATTCTAAGTTGGATGCAGCTGCGTCTTTTGCCACAGTTGCGGCTGTGTCTTTATGCTGATGCAGCAATAGAGTCCTTCCCTGGTGTAGGTCCATGCATCTGGATTTCCATTGTCAACGACCATAGATGCTGAAATACCGCTTGCTGCCCTATGGCAGGTGCAGTTTCTCTGTCTGAGTTTAGCATCCTATGTGAGCAGTTCAGTGTCTGTGTACAGAGGGCCTGATTCAGAGATGGACGCTATTGCGATCGCAACTGCGATGACATACGTAACGCAGCAGCAAAAATATGCTGATGTTACCAAAGATCACCCGAACATAAAGATGGCCACTGCTGCCTTCTTAACTGCGCAGGACGACGCATACCTGCGTAAATATCGGTAACATCGCCGTAACATCGGCGCCCATCTTGGCCATGCAGCAGGTCTGACCTGCTGCAGCCTTGGGTGCTCTTCTGACACTCAGAGCTGCATATGCAGTAGCAGTGGCCAATTTATGCACGCCCATGTAACGGCGTTTAAATGGACCGGCGCGCCTGCGTTTTTCTGACCACTCCTCATTACCACCCCCAAACGCTGACAACCTGTCAGTCACTTTGTGATGGGATCCACTGTGCGTCTGCAATTGCAATGTGATCGCAGCATTTGCAGTGCGGCTTATACGCATGCGCAATGGCAAATAAACGCTCGATCCACGTGAAAATTGTATTAGCGTCCTTCTCTGAATCAGGCCCAAAACTGCTTTCACTCCCATAAGATCAAACATCTCCGTGCATCTTTTTAGCCACCAGCCTGTTACCTCCCAGTCACTGTCCAGGAACACCCCTCACATTTCTGCTACCATGCATCCAAATCTGTCCTGCGACACTGTACATACAAAATCAGGAGACATGCACGGTGCAACTCAGACGCATGCACAGACAAGAGACATCCCTCAACTGCATCAGATATCATTCCTGCGTCCAGCTCCATAAGCCCCTGAAGCCTCTGTGACCATTTGAAGCAAAGTTGGCAACTATATGTGACATAATGGGACTGATTCAGAGTTAGAACCAAATAAAAAAAGAGCAGTTTGCTCCTGGAACAAACCATGTTGTGATATAACGGGTGACAATGCATTTATTTATTTTTTTGCATGCAAGGAAAAATACTAACTGCTTTTGCATGTAGCAAACAAATACTGGGTTACTTTGTTATTGCAGTGAAATTTAGAATTAAACTAGGATACACCCCATTACAACTATCAATCTCTGCACATGTTGAATCTGCCCCACCTGCAGTGCCATGTAGTTTTGTCAAGGAGGTGCAAATTGCTCCTTTTTTTTATTTGCTCCTGACTTGAATCAGGCCCAGTAGGTTTAGAACTGAAGCACATAGCAAAATATCAGGTATATATACCACTGGCATTCTTCTCAAAGCTTAGGGGGTACAGTCTTACTGCTAAAATGAAAAAAGGTTCACTCACCCAACAAAAATCCCATAGCCGGTCAGCATAAAAAAGACGACAGCTCCTGCTGATGCTTATTTATTTTATAATCAGGCTGTTATTAGTCTTGCTTAAGTCCTACGAGTGCACTGTTTCTCTCTTCTTCTTTTTTTTAAGTAGAACCAAAACACTACATAAAATTGCTTGTCCAGAGACTTTTGGTATCAGCATTTTGCTTCTGCATGATAATGGTGTTATTCATGTTTTCACAAAAGTAAATGTATTAAACTTTCATACTACTCTTGATTTCATGGGAATTTTTAATTCTACAAATCAATAATTGGAATATTTCTAAATGTAGAAACGTAAACTCCAAATGTTCTTTCTAAAAATAAATTATTTAAGATATTCCTTAGAATTGTTAGTGTGGTAGATGGGAGCTTATCTATAAGGAGACTAATATAAGATTTATGTTCATCCCTGTATTATTAAGTAAGCATAAGCTAACCCAAAACTGTAAATCAAAGTGAAATGTGAAATTTTGTCAAACAAAGTGAAAAGTTATCCACACAACCAGAACCACAACCAGAAAGAAACAGGCCATTAAAGGAAAAAGCAATACTTGTTACATTATATTGTGCTGTAACACCTATAGAATTTAGTTTGAAGCCTTGATAATTGGTTGTGTTCCTGATACAAGATTTTGTTCCTAAAATTTCACAAGGTGTTTGCTGTCTTTCTGACGTGACTGACGTGAACAGAACAAGCTTCTTTATGAGCTCCATGATTCACACTGTCCTGGCCTTGTTGGCCTTTCCCTAATCCAACCTTTATTCCACACTGACCAACATCAACCTGAAACATACATTTATATCATCTTTCCTTCTCCCAGTGTCTATGCCCCTCTCTAGTTTCTCATGGATGACAGTGTCCCACCGTAGCTATATTACAATTTCCACTGCCTTGTTATCATCCTTGACTTCACACTTCTCAATTGCAGTACTGGACACAATGGGGTCACTCCTGGATAGCCAATTCAACACCATTGTTACTCTTTCCAGGAATGGTTGTCCATCAAAAATCAAGACTATGGCATATAATATTCTAGGAATTCACAAAGAACCTGAAGGTAACATCAAAGGATCTGCAGGCCCCTCTTGCACAGTCTAACATCAGTGTTCATCAGTAAAACTTCTAGGCAAACACCGACTATGAATATTGTACATTTAATACTGGTTAGTGGCACTAATAAGTAAACAAATATGCCTATTCCTTGCTGTTCTTATTAGCACATCCATCTATATCTGTACCTTACATTATTTACTGTATATACTCATGGCAAACATAGAATATTAACACAGACACGGAGATACCAAAAACAAACCAAAGGGCTGTTATATCAACTAGTACACAACAAAAAGGTGCCACAACTAGATTCTTAATTTCATTTTCAAAAAACTTTTGGCAAACATTTTATTATTGCTTTGGATTACAGCTCCCTTTTTTCGCTGAATACCAGTTTTTGTAAATGCCTCAGAGACTAAGGGGGTGGTTCAGCTTAGAATGGAATTGCAAAGCTGTGCGCAGGCAGCTTTCCGATTCTGTCCTTAGTAATATGCAAATGCAGCAGGAGGCGTATGATACCCTCTGTTGCATTGGCGATACCAGCACTGCGACCGAGGTCGCAGGCTGGGATCACCGGTGGATGCCGCCGGGACGCTGTCCAGCTGCGTAAGCTTCAGCTTACTCTGGCTGATCAGCTTGCGAGGCCAGGAAAATGCTTCCATGGATGCAGCCTCTAGCCTTGCCACACCCAGAAACGGGACGGACATGCCCCCATTTCTGGGAACGCCGGGTGTCGCCTTCCCCGCAGCGCTCCATAAATGCCTCCTGTCTGTCAATCAGGTAGAGGCATAGAAGGGGTTTCGTGCTATCATGCAGGACCCTTTCTGGAATCTGCGTTCAGCATTGCACATACGTGCAATGCTGAATGAGCCCCTAAGTGCAGTGTATATATTCACTATGCCCTAAATTTTTTCATACTGTAGCTTGCAACAAGTCAGGGGTCTGTTAAATATGAACTGGAAGAATGTTTAGGCTCTATTTTGCGGCTTGGTGGTTACAAGAAATAATGGAGCAGCTGTATCTTTTTATATCTTCACATGCAAAAAGTTTGCCCAGTGGGTAACAACAATACCGCACATTTTAGAACCTGTCTCAAGCAGAAACAATTCAAAAATCTTTGACATTTTCTAACAAGTATTCATGGATGGAGACACCTTGGTGGTCCCTCAGTCCTTTGACTTTAATTTTTTTCTTACTATTCTAAGGTTATTCCACTAACTATACACAACTTGCACACAAAGAGATTTTAATTTCTAGAAACACCCCTTGGCATCCAGTTTGTTTGAACTGATTTCTAGTTGTTTATCTTTTTTAGCCGCTTTCAATCTGACCATGGAAAGCACATCTGGTCCTGATTTTAATCAGTATTCCTAGGAGAGCAACTTCATATTGTAACTAGCTAACAATGCTAAAATAATAATCCATATAGATGCAACTGCTGGTTATTTAAAACCATTTTATCCACTGTTTGGCAAAAGTGTTTAAGTGGTAAACTGTAGACAGACTGATTTCTGTGTGCTAATAACCGGAATAGGCTTTTGCATACCTGCAAACTACTTATCTGCAGAATGTCTCACTTGACATTAGAAGAAGAACTGCATGTATTGATTTACATGCAAGCAACCTCAAGCCAAAAAGGTTTTTGCTGAGATTAAATAAAGTCAGCATGTTATTTTCACACTGACAACGTAACCGTGATAGGAGCTACTCAAATCAGCGACATAATGCTTGAGCGCGATTGACTGTTTCCTATTGTGGTGTTATTGATTACCACTTCTGACAATGTAAAAAATTTATATTCTGCAGAAAATAATGGCAAGTATTTTAGCCATTCTGTATAATGCATTCTTGCCTGCCCTCCTGTGATGTCTAGGAAGCTTTCCTGGATTCCCAAGATAGTGGATCAGCCTCTCTGATCCTCCCATTTCCCCAGTGAACTGGGTAGTCTGGGGACTTGATAATGCTGCAGAGCTTGTACAGTGGAGGGCAGGGCCGCAAATTCCTAATTTACAGCACTTTGGCCCTCATTCAGACCCACTCGCAAGCGGGCGCACGTACGTTAGGCGTACGTACAAAAATATTTAAATTCAATGGCTCGCTCGTATTTTCGTTCGCATCTAAAATTCCTCCCTAAACTCTGACGACCCCTCCTCTAACTAACGAGCGTACGAAATAGCGAGCGTACATCCCCGAAATGGCTTGAAAGGAACGCACGCACAAGTATAAACAGGAAGTGGCCTTGTCAGATGTCGATTACCTGCTCCTTTATTCTGCCTACCTCCATCAATCGTATCATGCCAATCAATGTATCAATTAGCTTAATTGTTTGTTTTTTTTCAACACAATGCAAGAAACTTTACTCTTGTCCGTGTTTGTGTTTACCCGCAGAATACGTACGGATGAAACATTCGCTTTTATTGTTCAAAAAAACATGTGAACCACAATTAAAGAATTGTTCTATTGCTGTGGATCCCCGCATATTTCCCTGGGTTCATTTCTTTATTTAAATTTGCTTACGCATGTCACTGCATCAAGCCTATCATAACTCTCCAGAGATTTCTGGCCCTGTCGAACACATGACTCATACACTAACCAATAAAATTGCTCCTGTTAATTTCCAAAATACATTAGCCAATCAGTAAATTTTTACACACTTTATCAAAAATGATTTTTAAGAAAAACACCATTGCCATCATGAGAGCCTCCGCATTCACCAGGCGCGAGCTGCTGGTGCTTACGGAGGTCATGGATCGCCGGATCACCAGCCAACCTCAACCCATCACCAACCGGCAGAAGCGCTCCGCGTATATGCGGAGGCACGGTCCCGCCTGCGGTCCTTCGGCTCACGCCGCAACATCGGGCAGCTGGAGCGCAGGTGGTCCGACCTGCAACGGCGAACGCCCCGCTTGCTGGCATGCTTTCGCATGCAGATCGAGGAAAGTAAGTGTTATGTATTGTGGTTTTAATGTTTGTGTTTGTGGGGCAAACTGCGTGTGCATGTTTTCCTGTCTGTCCTATTTATTATTTGTACTCATATCTGCGTGTGCATGTTTTCCTGTCTGTCCTATTTATTATTTGTACTCATATCTGCGTGTGCATGTTTTCCTGTCTGTCCTATTTATTATTTGTACTCATATCTGCGTGTGCATGTTTTCCTGTCTGTCCTATTTATTATATGTACTCATATCTGCGTGTGCATGTTTTCCTGTCTGTCCTATTTATTATTTGTACTCATATCTGCGTGTGCATGTTTTCCTGTCTGTCCTATTTATTATTTGTACTCATATCTGCGTGTGCATGTTTTCCCTCTATTTCTGATTTATTCATTCTACTCCTATTTGGCTTATTTTTTGGGTTGTTTTTTTTTTTTAGTTTTGGTCCCCGGATTTGTCCATAAACTAACCGCAATTTCTTTGACATATTTTAGGGGGACAGCCAAGACTCCGCCGTCACCGTCCATCCAGACGGCGTTCCCGGCCACTATCCCCAACCCCCAGCCAACACTCCACCCCAAATCTTTCCCCTATTCCCCACTCCTCCCCATCCTTCCCAGACCCTCTCCCGGAAATGTCGGGCCTCCTTCCCCTCCGTCCCACTTCCCCCTCTCCTCCACCCACCCCTCTTCCAATTACCCCCTCCCCGGAGTCCATCATAACTCCTCCCCATTCTTTGGGGAATGACGGATCCTCCGAGGAGGATCATGGAGGCATTTCCGGAGCTCCCGTTTTGGCTCCCGGTATGTTTTTTTTTTTTTTTTTTTAAAAGCACAAACTGTTTGTATGTAATCATGTGTCGTGCCTTTCTTCGTATTTTTGTGGCTTGACTTTTGGTGATTTTGCAGTTTGCCTTTACCTCTTCCTGGTGATTTCAACATACACATATCACACCTGTGGGAATTTGTACATAGGCCTTGTATTTTTGGCAGCACCCCCTTTTTTTTTTTTTTTTTAGGTTTAGGAGTGATTTCGTTGTGTTTTTGTTTTTTTAATGTGGATTCCCTATTGTTGTATTAACCCACACACTTTTCTCACCCACAGAGGAACAGAGGCGTCGGCAAGAGGTGGCGGATTGTGTTGGCCAGATGCGCCAACATGTAATTGGCATTCTTGTGGCCCTCGACCGGCTGTCTGGCCTCCTTCCCCAGTAGTTTTTTTATTTTTGTTAACTTTTCAAAATAAATTTTTTCAGACAAATATACGTTCTGGCTCATTTTTTAAATCCAAAACCAAGATAGTTTAGCATGACATAAGTAGACTGTTCCTGCAAGGATTTCCCTTTTTTAAAAGTTAGATTGTGTTTTGTCTTTGTATGTCAAACAGACACAAGAAACACATAACAGTAACAATGTCATTTCCCTTTTTGGGTGTAGTGTCAATTACATATTTCTACATTTTACAGGTTCCTAGTTGGTGCGCAAGCTGCTTAGGCCAATCTTACAAATCCCAAGGTTGGGCCAGGCTTCCTTTTGGTGTGGGTTGGGAAGCTGAAAACATATTTCAGTTTAGCTCAACTGGCGTCAGTACTGGATTACCCCTTAGTCAAATGTAACTTGTGTTAACCTGGTTACACTTGCTGTTAACGTCCCAAAAAAGGAAGACCATTTCACTCTCCAAACATTTATTCACAACATAACAGAGAAAACAAAGTGGTCACTCCCAAAAAAAGAACACAGTGATAAATTCAAATACAACACATACCAAGAAATAATTAAATAAAAACAAAAAATCAAGAACTGGTTGACGAAGGACCATGCCAACATGATTCCACAAACATGGCGTTGCGATATGGGTTCCAGAATATATGCCCAAAAGGACCAGATCCAGGTTTGGTAAGGGTAGCAGGAAGTAGTGAGCGTTGGAGTGCCAAAGATTATGTGAACAAACAGAAGATGGTGAGAAAAAAAACACAAAATTAGATGTTCGCAAACAAACACAAACACATTAGGTATAAACACTGTAGTTTTGTAACAACTTACCTAAAAAATCTGGCCACCACATCATCGCGTATGGCCCCCCCACATACTGACCTCCGACCAACCTCGGGGGGGGCCATCCTCAGGTAAGGCATCCTCTGGCTGCATTGGGACACCACTCCTTATGGCAATGTTGTGAAATATCCCACACAGGACCACAATTTTAGACACCATATCCGGCACATACATGAGCTCGCCACCAGAGCGGTGGAGGCATCTGAATCGGCCTTTTAAAAGGCCGATACAGCGCTCCACCACTTGCCTGGTGGCTGTAAGTGCGGAATTATACGCACTTTGTGGCCCTGGTGTGGGAGCCAAATAAGGAGTGAGCAGCCAGGACATGCAAGGGTATCCACTGTCTCCTGTGAAAAAAAATAGACAACATCAGGAACACTGTGTATCAAGCTTAACATTGTTATGTACTAAAGGTCTCCACTTACCCAGAAGCCACGCATCACCAGCTTGTAGGTTGGTTAATTTCTGCCATATCCCTGATTGCCGGATGACGAAGGAGTCATGAGCACTTCCTGGTAATTTAGCATTCAGGGACAGGATCTGGAGGGAGGCATCACATACCACCATTACATTCAGGGAGTGATAGTGTTTACAGTTTCTAAATATTGCCTCCAGCCGTGCTGGAGGCTGAAGTGGTATGTGAGTACCATCCACAACCCCTATGATGTGTGGGAAGCCAGCTATTTGGTAAAAATTGGCCTTGGCCACACTAAGGGCACCCATATCCAAAGGCATTTTAATAAAATGATGGAGGTGCTTGAAAAGTGCCTCCATCACTGCCCTCAGGATCCGGGAAAAGGAGGATTGGGAGATGCCCGCCACTATTCCCACCGTTGTTTGAAATGATCCTGAGGCACAGAAATGTAACACCGCCATAAATTGCGTCAGTGGTGGTATTGCTGTTGGACTGTCAATTTGCCGCTCTAGATCACTTTCTATTAATGAGAGAGTGTCTATGATGATTTTGGGAGGTAGACGGTAGCGTCTTAAAACCTCATCATCGGGCATTCCAAAAAGGGTGACACGTGTTCGAAATATGTGGGGCCTTGCATGCCTACGATGCCTACGCCTGGGACGAGTTTGAGGTTGGTCGTCTTCCGGGAGCAGGGCCAGAACAATTCGCCCCAGATCTACCTGAAATTCAAAGTTTACAATGTAAGGCTTTTGAGCCACCCCAAAAGTAACATAAAACAACTTAGCTTTATGATACCATCCATAGCTGCTTACATGCCGGGGTATTGTCATGATACGTATAAACTGTAAAAAAGCCAAAAATGAGACATCAAAAATTTAGAGGGTGATTTTATGTTTGTCAAATTGGTGCAAGCCAACACATAAAATAGGCGAAACACACATTTGGCCATCGATGAAAACGACATTGCACACCGTACGTCAAATAGGGGTCAAATGGACCCCAAAAATGGAAAAGGGAAAAGCAAAACTGGTTTACATGATGAATAAGCCTCGAAAAATGCGTTAATTAGTTCGCAAATGCAAGTCACTACACCAACAGTCAAAAATGCGTTAATTAGTTCGCAAATGCAAGTCACTACACCAACAGTCAAAAATGCGTTAATTAGTTCGCAAATGCAAGTCACTACACCAACAGTCAAAAATGCGTTAATTAGTTCGCAAATGCAAGTCACTACACCAACAGTCAAAAATGCATTAATTAGTTCGCAAATGCAAGTCACTACACCAACAGTCAAAAATGCGTTAATTAGTTCGCAAATGCAAGTCACTACACCAACAGTCAAAAATGCGTTAATTAGTTCGCAAATGCAAGTCACTACACCAACAGTCAAAAATGCGTTAATTAGTTCGCAAATGCCAGAAAAATAATGGACTTACCAAAATCGAATATATAAGATTTCCAACAAAAAGGTCTTTGGGTCCGAAAGCCAAAACAAACTAAAATAGATGAAATTAGTGTAAAAAAAAATATATAAAACAAAAAACCAGAAGTAGACACCAATTGGCCACAAATTAGACTGCACAAAACTTACCAAATCAGGAAACGATGGCAAAAAATAAACCAAAAAAATGCGAACGGAAAACCAAAACAACTGTAGCAAAACAAAAAAAATACAAACACCGCCAAATCCTCCAACCGCAAACAACCAAATCCAACCAACTTAACCGCCCAACAATCCAACAACGCAACCTCGACTCCACACACACCAAGCCATAAATAGTGTTTATTTTCCCGCACAAATTAAGGATGAATCATAGGGACACACAATCAATGATGCGGCCGCAAACTAAGGACGCATGTATAAATACGTCACGAAATCAAATTTAATTTCTGGTTGATTTCATTCTGGAAGCAGAGACATGGCTTCAGACCAGGGAAACAATGGCCAAAATTCCGGCGGTAAGGCCTTCATGCATTTTGTCTCAATGATTCTTTTAAAACATAATATTGTGCAAGTTGTGAAGTGGCTAAATCTGCATATTTACCCAAATAGGTGAGGAGGATGACATGGAAGAGACTGCTGGCCCCAGTCAACCCGCCAAAGCTGCCAAAAAAAAAGGCAGCCACATTTCACAAGCAAGGAGATGGAGGTTTTGATCCAGAAGTGCGTTGACATCCTGCCCCAGGCAGCCAGGAATATGAGCCAAAGCCAGAAGTGGAGAATGTGGGAGGAGGTCGCCGTTGCTGTCAATAGGGTGGGTGATTATGTCCGTCTAGCCCGGGATGTCAAATGGCGGTAAGTAAACACTTTCCCATCCTATAAACAAACCCCATTGTAAAAAAAGGATAATGGTTCCAATTTCATTCCACAGATGGGCAGACTTCAAATATCGTCTCAAGCAAAAACTTGCCGACAGGGCTAGGCATGCAAGGGGGACAGGTGGGGGTCCCACCCCTGTGTCATTGGAGTTGACAGACTTAGAAGAGCTGGCACAGGGGTGTGTGCAGGCTGTGGAGGTGTTTGGCGTGTCCAACATGGATACGGACATGCCAGACTTTGCGGCTCCTCATGTTGGCCAAGGTAAGTCTTGTGATGTCACCAACTCTGAAATGCTATTGTGCCAATATGTAGATTCTAATGTGAGTCTTTTCGCATTTTTCCTAACAGAGACAGAGGCGGATGAGTCTGCTCCAGAGGGGAGCCTTGGCCGCAGAATTTCTGCTGGCTCTGCAGGGGAGGAACCAGTACATCCGGCTGAGGACCCTGCAGAAGCCAGTCCAGGGCGTGCCCCCTCGCAGGCAGTGGGCCTCCTCACAGAACTCAATTTTAAATCGGATTTCCATACGGAGATTCTGCAGAGGATGGACGCCAGTCTGATACGGGTGGCTGAGGCCCTGGAGCAAAATGCTGCGGCCAACGTGACCATTGCTCAGGCCCTGGCGGAAAATACCAGGGCCAACATCCGCATCGCCGATGCCCTGGAGCAGCTCGTTCGCCAGCACATGGTGGAGCCGACCTCCCTTCCTGCCGGAACATCCGGATCCTCCACCTCTGGCACAACATCAGCCAATCCTCCAAATGTGCCTAGCCCTGTGCCTAGTCCAGAGGCCACAACATCTGCCTCTGGACAGGCCAGCCCGATGGCATCCCGGACCCGGTCTGGCGCCCACCCTCACCCAGCCAAACGGGCGAGAAAACGGTGACAGCAATGGCGACTTTTCCCACACTCCTTCTGTGCTTGGCTCATATTCCTTTCTGGTCAAAACTTCCCTCTCCTTTCTTGTGAAATTTTTTTAAATTTGGTATTTACGTTTATGTTACCAGTTATGGCTTTTTTTTTTTTTTTAACAAATATCTTTGCCACAAAAAAAAGGCAACAAAATATTAGGCCAATTTGTTTGTGTTTAAACAATAAATTTAAAACAAAAAACTGACATTGTATTGTGACATTATTGTACAAATGGGTTACATTTAATCCTGGCCCTAAAGGCAAAAACTGACCCTCTTAAAAAAAAAAAAAGGCCTCTTTAAGGAACGTTTAAAAAATCACATAGCGATGCAAATTCCACAGTAAACCAAAAAAAAGGGGAGCTAATTAAAACATGATGACATTATTGTTACAATAGGCCATAACCAACAAATTGTGGCCAAAATAAAACACCAAAAATGTACGCTAATTGATTGTGTAATCATGACATTAGCAGCTCTGATTTCCACCTGCGTACGCTTTTGTGCTATCCCAATAAACTGCTTTCCAAACACATACCAAGCCGGTTTTCAATCCAACACTAATTACTTTACTGACCAGCCGCGATTAATCGCAGCACCATCCTTGAGTCCCGGGACGGAGGAGAAGGCCATCGCCAATGTGGTCGAGTAATCCTGACCCTAAGCTGTGCGAGCATTTTGAAGGGAAAGCGGATGTTCCAGTGACGTATGAGACGGTCCGAACACATTTGACGGTCGCTTCTGCTAATGTATGTACGCCCCAAAAACGCCTCGCCACGCCTGCGTTTTTTCATCTCCACCCCCGTCAACACCCAAAAACGCCCTGTTCTGTCAATCACATTTGACATGTCACTTCCTGTACGCTATTTTAGGAACGAGAGAAAAAAAACTCGCAATCTGCCGTACGCACATGCGCAGTGTAACACCGACGCATGCGCGGTTAGTCAACATCGGAACGCAACGAGCGTACTGTTGTTAACGTGCGGCTCTGAATGAGGGCCTTTGTTCCTTTCACCTTCTGAGCTTCCTGAATCTACTGGGTGTCCAGGTAAAAAGTTATAAGGTACTGTATTATATTAGGAAACCTAGATGAACTTGGAAAATGCTTTTAAAGAGTGGGTGGTGTGTCTATACTCCTTTGAGGCATTATAAAGAGTATATCACAATATAGTAAAAGGCTTCATGTCACCTCATCACCTACAGCATTTAAGATTGTTCAGCATTAAAATTTGTCCACTTTAGTTCTAAAATCTTCAGTACAAATATCCATACATAGTATAAAATTAAGTCTCTGGTAGGCATCTGTCTGTTTATTCGGGCTAATCTCAAGAACCACTAGATGCATTTTGAAGCAGTTTTCACTATTCTATAGAGCATTTGTCAAGGAAGGTTTAGGCAGTGGCGTCCTTACCTGACTTCGCACCTGGTGCAGGCCGGGACAGGTATCTTCCACTGCGTGCGGCGCAGCTGCGTGCCGCAAAATTAGGGGGCGTGGCCTCGCGGGTGGGGACGTGACCACGCGGTTGGGGGCATGGCCCCACGGGCCGAACCCACGTTTTTTGTTACATCAGGGGTGCTGGAGGTGCAGGCTGCCACCGGGGACTAGCCTGTTTGAGTGCCGGCTCCCTCACTGTGCTAGGAGTCGAGTGCTGCACGTAATGCAGCACCCGGCTCCTGTCACTGAGGGGGAGTCAGCTCTTTGGTGTGACCCCTCAGCTGGTGACACCCGGTGCGGCCCGCACCCCCCTTGTGACGCTACTGGGTTTAGGTGAATGAAATATTACTTTATAAAAAAATGTAGCCGAGCAGTGATGATTTTAGTGAAGCAAGCCAATGAAAAAACGGACATCTGGGCGCTTTCTTGTCTTACGCTGCCTAAACCGTTAAAGATATATCACAGCGATGGACTTTATTTTATACTATGTGGAGATTGATATATATTATCCTGTTTCTCCAGAAAATTGATGTAAGCCCTGTTTACTGATACAAAATTTCTGTTTTTCCCTTATTTTTTCCTATTTCATTTATGTGAAAAATGATTCTTTAATTTCAAAAGAGTCCAATTCTTGGTGAGAGTCTGCTTTGCATTGACGATAAATAAAGCACAGGGACAGACACTTAACGTAGCTGGAGTTGACCTAAGTTGAGACTGTTTTTCTCATGGACAACTTTACGTGGCCCTTTTGCATGTCCCAAGTCCACACTAAGGGCCAAATGTAATAGGGTGACAGTTTAGAAAATGTGAGAGTTTAGCAGTAAATTCTCACACTTTTTAAATGTGCCCAATGTGATAGAGACCGAGAACAAAGCAAACTGGCATGTTTTTAGACTGAAAAAACGCTCATGATTTAAACTCTCTTCCAGATGTTTTCCCATTTTGAAGATAAAACTCAACCAATGTGAGAGTTTACTGCTAAACTCTCTCGTTTTCTAATTTCTCAATCTATTACATTTGGCCCTAAATCTTTTCGTGTTGACGTCAGGAGGAAAAACGACTAATGTTGTCTAGAAAGTTTTATAAAACCTTGGCCAAAAAAGACTATCGCCGTAAATTAAAAATTGCTCCCGTGCAAAGACGGGTAGGGTTGCTAGAGTCAAATAAGAACACTGTAAGTATCCTCTAAAACAAAAAGCACAATCAAGATGCTGTTAGCGGTCCTATCCTGTTTTAAACTAGCTAATTAAAAGGATGAATTTTTGATCTTGCTGTACTGATTCATGGCCATTTATCTATAAATAAGAAAATCTGTGCAATCTAAATCCCCTCATTATACAAATTTTGCTCTTGTATCTAAAGGCCCAATACATCAACAATCGATTGTGGCAATTCTGCAATTTGCAGATGATTGTAGAAAAAAATCTGCAATGTATGGGCTTCACAGATCGCAGATTGCAACCAAAAAGTGATTGGAATTGTTAAATCAGATAGTCCAACATGTTGGATTTCACAGATCGATTGTGGCTGTAGATTGCTAGTGTATGGAGATGATCAGCAGATTTGCAGACCATTACTAGTAAAATGATGGGCCTTTCAAGATTGGCAGATCTGTGTTTGCTGAAAATGATCTGCAAATCACTGAAAAAGATCTGTAATGTATGGGTGCAGATTGCTAGATTGGGAAATCCTAAAATCGGGCAACAAATCTTCAAATTGTTCAATTGTGGTTTACAGATTGCTGATGTATGGGGGCCTTTACACAGAGATTCCCAAATGCAGTCCTCAAGGCTCCCCAACAATTGAGGTTTTAGAGATATCCATAGTTGAGCACAGGTGGTCAAATCAAATTGACTGATGTACTAATTATGTCACCGGTAGTCAAGCCTGGATATCCTTAAAACCTGGACCATTAGGGTGCCTTGAGGACCAAGTTTGGGAACCTCTGATCTAACAAGTTAACTGTGGCATTTACTTAGGGCCTGATTCAGCAAGGAACGCAGTTGCTTATATGCACACAGTCAGCCAATTGTTGCATTCTGTGCATGCGTATGCATCGCAGTGCGCGGACCAGTCATTGCGATCAAGACTATGCAGACCCATCGCAGAGTGATTGACAGGAAGTGTCTTTTGTTGGTGGTGACGGATGGGTGGTCGGCCGACTAATGCAGGCTTGCAAGTGCATTTGAACACAGTTGTATGGGCGTGCAGAAATTATCCACTGTGATACAATACGCAGCCTGAGGCCTCATAGTGTGCTCTGAAGTAGGCAATTCTTAAGTAAGGTTTGACCTGCCTTAACTGTTTGTATGGGTCTGATGGTACTCGATTGTACCGATGTTTTTGCAGTTTTGCTAACCATTACGGATGTGTGTGCAAAGTAAAGTGGGCGTCCTTATGTAGTGCTGCGGCGGCGGCATTGCGATCTCTATGGATTAGCATACTATCGCACTGAGCTGCGTGCGTACGCTATATTTCGTACTGTAATGAATCAGGCCCTTAGCTCATTCGTAAGATGAGCTGTGTTTATGTGCAAAAATCCAGCACCAGTACACAGTGCAAACGTCTATTTTTACACCAATTTGCTTGTCTATATGGGTTTGGGTATTAGTTAGGCCAGGTAAAATTTTGCTCCTTCTAGTGGGAAGAGAAACAGGGAGATCACTGCTGAATGTATCTTAGGTACACTCATCAGCCTTGTTTTCTACTCGCAAACACAAAAACACATTTTATGTTTAACTGGACATAAAAATCTAAATGATTTTCAGTGAAAAATGCATATTATGAGACATACACAGGTTACAGGGCCTTCTTGAACCACCATAAAAGTCTGAGCAGCCTATTTATAAATAATTTCAGAAATTAAAGATTTCATTCAGGTTATCAATAAAATTTTTAGTCTTTTCACTAGGGTTGTTTTGTTTCCGAGTTTAATAAATAAACCGAATCATTTTGTTAAAAAAACAGAACACATGGGAATTACCAGCTGATTACTTATACCCCTTTTACACCTAAATTCCGGGTCTGACCCGGAGTTGGAACAAAGGCCCTCATTCAGAGCCGCTCGTTAGCGGCAGTACGCTCGTTCCGAGCGATGTTTGCACATCTGCGCATGCGTACGGTTTTTAGTACGCATGCGCGAACCAGTCAGTGCGGCCGAAAATCGTTTGTACGCTATATAGCGAGTGCCTGCTATTTTGAGTGACAGAATGAGGCGTATGTGGGTGGTAACAGGGGAAGGTGCTTGAAAATGGGGAGTGGAGATCCGAACGCAGGCGTGCTTAAAGGTCAAAACGGGCGTTTTATGGGTGTGTATATTTAAAACAGCAGCGTCAGTGACCACGTCACTTGGTTATTTTAGAGCCAGAACTGCTCGCAAATTTGTGGTAGCAAACACCAACCACAAGAATAGCGAGCAGTTCATACGCTGGTCGATGTACTCGATTAATCTAATAAATAGCGGACATGACGTATGGTGCGAGCGGCCAGGGGGCGTTTTTAACAAATAAACGAGCGTATGTTTTGCTCGCTCGTTCAGACTTAGAGGTGTGAACAGACTGCAATGTGCGTACGGATCATTTGAATAGCCACCCCTTGTTTTTAAACGAACGACCGCAAATAGCGAACGGCTCTGAATCAGGCCCAAAGTTCCTATCCGGATCAGACCCGGAATTTTGCCGGCGCTGACTCGGGATATTCCCGAGTCAGCGCCGCTCACACCGCAGTCGGGTCTGCATAGACCTGGCTTTTGCGGAGTGAAAGTGGACGCTTGGAGATGACGTCATCTCCAAGCACCACTGAAGCCGGGCCAATCGGCCGGCTAGCAGCGCACTCCAGGTCTCCGTGACCCGGAGTGCGCTGTTCCCATAGCAGGGTTTCACGGGCTACGCCCGTGTTAAACCCTGCTAGTTACCTGGGTTGGATTGCCGGGTCACTCGACCCGGCGATCCAACCCTCTCCCCTTTTACACCAGGGAGCTGCCCGGGTTAACCCTTCAAAAACACGGGTTTTAGCTCCGGTGTAAAAGGGGTATTAGATGGTCTAATACAGACATTTGGGGGTCTATTCATCATCACTTAATTTCTACAAAAGTAGGTGAAAATTAAGATTATCACCTATTTTTGTAGAAACTAAGTGTCATGGTAATTCATCATTCATCACTGGTATCTCCTGGTTACAGTTGTCCACCGATAACTTTTACAGTCCCCATACTATACTATGGGGATGTAGAAATGATGTAATTCATAAAGTTCCGAATGAGATGGTGTAAAGCACCCGATACAGCAGAGGAATCTGAAAAGATCCCTCCCTGCTGTGTCCTCTTACTTTAATAAAGGTCCATCCCGGCTCCCCGAGCAGTCCTCCTGTGAGCCAGGAGCAAGGGAGAGGGCACAGCAGTGGCTATGGGAGACTGACACTGCATGGTCTCAGTGGGGGTCACAAACTCCGCGGCGGGTGGCGAGCTGGTCAGGTGAAAGGCAGCGGGGTTGGCTGGGGAAAGCAAACTGACCAGTGGGCGGGGGGGTGGACTCCACTGGCTTCTCTCATGCTGCTTCACTGTCTGTTCGCAGCCTGTCATCAAGCTGCACATGCGCAGCTCCAAGACAGGCTGTGAACAGTCCAAGCAGCAGGAGAAAAGTCCCCTTATTCTAAAAATATGTCTTCACAAAAAGAGCAGCTTTTCTGAAGAGATAATTAAGAATAGGAGGAATGATGAATGCCTCCAATACTTAGATTGAACTCGCAGCGAGTTTAATCCTTAATTATCACAGGAGGTATTTTTCTCTTAATGAATAGATCCCTTCATTCAGTTATTCAGAGTGCAGAAGTAGCTGCTACAGAAGCAGTGGCCAATTGTTATGTGTGAGGACCACTTTCAAAAATACTCATTTTATAAATGAATATGTATTGCTGATCTAGTTAGAATGATTAGAAATTACCATTTACTGTAGATAGTGGATATTGAATGTTGGCTTTCATTTTCAATAGAATGTGTTTGAATCTTGCGGTTGCATTTGATGCGAGAATGCATATTGTGTACAAATGCGATACACAAATCAGGACAGTCTTAAAGCACCAATGATCTCATCAATTATTTCATACTTAAATGAAAATTAACCACTTGCCTGGCGCGATCGATTCAGATGCACCAACACCAGGGTGGGCTTTCCTTGACATTGTCCCATCTGATACGACCAGTCAAAAATGCCCAGTAAGCGGCTGCTGTAAAATAATCTTCCGGCAGCCGCCAATCTCAGGGGGACCTGCCGACACCTCAGCATCCTTGCACCCTCCCCCAGTGTCTGCTGTGTAGCCGATCACTGCTAATCGCGCTGCCCAGGAGCACCCCACACACAGGGCCGTCTCTTCCATTGGGCTTTTTGGGCAATTGCCCAAGGGTCCGAAGCTCCAAGGGGCCCGCCTGCACAGGTCGGTCGGTCTGTCTGTCTCTCTCTCTGTGTCTCTCTCTGTGTGTGTCTCTCTCTGTGTGTGTCTCTCTCTGTGTCTCTCTCTGTGTCTCTCTCTGTGTGTGTGTCTCTCTCTGTGTCTCTCTCTCTCCTCCCCCCCCTCGCAGGCAGCCCGATAGTGAGGGCCCGGCACCTGGGGATGCGATGGGTTGTGCTGTTGTCAGCTTGTGCACATGACTGCACAATGCAGCAGTGCTCTGGATAGACAGTATGGGTGTGGGCGGAGCCAGAGCTCCGCGGCCAACGGTATCCGGGTGGGATGACAGACAGTTGTTGCCGTGTGAAGAAGTGACTGCCAGGTCAGCCCAGAGGAGGGAGAGGAGAAAGTGAACGGGCCAGCTACACAAAGCCTGCAAGGTGGCACTAGGTAAGAGCACTGGGGGGTGGGTGCAGAGTGTGTGTGACTGGTGTGTGTGACCAGGGCCGGCGCAACCCACTCAGCAAAGCCTGCAAATCAGGGAGGCGCCAGGCTGGAGAGGCGCTCTCCCTGCAGCTGCTGCTCAGTCAGTTCTTGCTGTTGCCCCTGTCACACTGTATGACAGGACGTGCGGCAGCAGCAGCAGCCTGCTGTAAAAATCGGCTCCTCACACAGTCCCACCCTCTGCTGCTTGCAGGCTGGGCACTGGTTACTTCCTCAGGAAGTCTTCCTGAGTCCTATGAATGGCTGCCTGCTCAGTATGGATGCCCCAGGGATCCCTCCCCTCTCTGTCTGAGTCCCCGAGTCTCCTCCCCTCCTATCCACTACCCTGAACATACACTCTTCTATTAAATCTCTTGTGACTGTCCCTAAGGATCTGTCCTCTCACCGCGAGTCTCCGCCCCCTCCTGTCTGTCACTACTCTGACTCTATTCAACTCTACTCACCTCCTGTCACTAGCCAAGACCCCGCCTCTCACACCGAGGCCCCGCCCTGTATTCTATATCCAGTGTGACTATTCTAATCTATTCCCTCCTGGCTAAGATCCCGCCCCTCACCCGAGACCCCGCCCACTCATATACCCTGTCTGATTTGTTCCTCCTGTCCCTTTCCAAGACCCCGCCCCCTTGCCCAGAGTCTCCGCCCCTTTCCCAGTCTATTCTGTCTCTGATCTTCATGTAACCTGGAGCTCCGCAGGGAGACGCTTCCTCTTTCTGGACAGGTAAGTGCTAATGGAGGGGCAACATTTTTTAAATGGTATAATGCAATGAGATGGGGTGTATTTGTTTTTTACTTGGGTGGGTTAACACTATCTGTGCTGGGGATGGTGTATTAATGTGTGTGCATGGGTATTATTGTGTGTGTGTGAGGGGTGTATTCAAAGCTGGGAGAGAGGGCACAACTTTATAGTTTGCAGGGGGGCGCCGAACACACTAGCACCGGCTCTGTGTGTGACAATGGGTGACTGCTGTGTGTGTGTCTGTATGTGTGTGTGTGACAAGTCTGATACACTATGCTATTATTGCTATACACATGCATAGTAGCCATATCTATCCAATTTTTCATTTACATTGAATGCAGATTACTGTAATTGTTTTCATTGCTCAGATCACAGTCTGGTAGCAGTAAGGGAGTGGTGGCATGCTGACATTTGCTGCACGGTTTCAGTCTGGCTTATTATCACCTTATACTGGCCATGTCCCCTCCCCGTCTGCACCTTAGTAGAAGTGGGGTAGGGCAGCAGCATGCATTTGTTCCAGGCAGCACAGCTGCGTGCTACACCTCTGGCAGCACCGCGTCATTCCCTGGCTTGCAAGGGGCGGCCCATTTGGTTGGAAGGAGACGTGACAACACAACGTCACATTGTAGTGCGGGCAGGATAGATGCCGCGGTGGGGGAGAAGGGGAGCCACAGCGGCGGCCATATTCCTGCTCAGTGTGCCTATTTCCTCAGTTTAAAAAAAAAAAAGCAGCTTAGAGGAGGCCGTGAAAAAATGCTATGCGCATGTGTGCCGCATCTATTCACTAGAGAGGGGGACTGTGGGCATGCATCCAGTGTGACAAAATGGGGTGTGGTCCGAGGGTACGGCTAGGGGCCCCAGTGCATTGCTTTGCCCAGGGCCCACACTGCTGTTAAGACAGCCCTGCCCACACACGATGGCTGCAGAGAAGAGCAGTCGATGGGGAAATGTAATGTTCCAATGCTTAATTTTACAATAAATCCACAGTCAATATTTAAAAGATCAATACTGTTATGTGTTTCAAAAAAGTATATATATATTTTTATTTGGATGGACTAAGACAGTAAATATAAAACAATATATATATTTTTATATAAAATCATGTTGGATAAGTTATAAATAGATGTTCTTGATCTAATGCAATCATAAAAAAATTATAATTTCTGAGCGGTTTTTGGAATAAATATTAGCCATTTAAGGAATTAAACAAGTCATATTCTAGAAAAAATCTATAATTTTTTTTTACTTTTTTTTACTTTTGACAGACACATTCCCAAATGTGGCCATAATCCAGCACACAGTTAAGCAGAGCGCTCGCACATGGATACTATCCAAACAGGGATGTGTGTCTGCACCTTGTTCAAAGCAAATTTGATGTAATGGTGTTTATAAATGACTGAGAAATTGATATCCCCACTCTCTAACAGTGTACAAGAGATACAGAACCAATTCCATCCAATGAATAAGGTAAATATTAAACGGAAATACTGTAAGTCCTAAATACGGTTACTTTTCTTATTAAATTGCAGCTAATTTTCTATTGCCAGTTTATTAAATAGACCACTAAATCCTACCCCCAACTATCTAGATTTCGTCTCCATCCCACTCTCATGATCAGGTATGTATTGTCCTAATTGGGTGGGCAGTTGATAGGTAACTATAATTTTTAACATGACACAGCCATACTTGGCAATATTTAAAATAGTTACCAAAGACTCTTTACTGCTATCAGGCATGTGAATAGGTACATGTTATGTGCAGAACACTACATGTATACATATTACACTGTTCTAAATGGCCACTTCACATGATCATATAGCATTCTATTACACTGTATACAGATTATTATTGTCATTTATTTATAGGGCTCCACAACTGTTCCGCAGCGCCTTACAAAGTACATAAACAAATAGGTGACCAGTGACTTACAGTACAATAAAATACAATACAATGCATGACAAGGACATGGATAATATACATTGTTACATTAGCGACCATAACACCCACAAAAGCAGCAGAGCATAAGCAACTAAGTGTTAGGTACCCTAATGGGAGTAAGAAGTAGATGAAAGTAAAGTAGGGAGAAGCACAAGAGGATAGAGGGCCCTGCACGTAAGAGCTTACATTCTAAAAGATACATCTGTCCAACTTGCATGTCTAATATATAGTTTTTACCATTTTGTGCTGTACATGGCATAAGTATATTTTATGAATATGTAGCACACTTTGGGCCTGGTTCAGACCCGGTCGCAAGCGCTGAGTGGTCGCAACCGGGTCGATGGTGGCCCACAGCGCATGCGCATGACGGAGCCGGCTCCGTCGTGCGCATGCGCGAGACCCGGCTAGCAACGGGCAATCCCAAAGGGGGCGAGCTGTCGATGTTGAGTGACAGCTCACCCCCTTTGGTGGGCGGGCCGGGGGGTGGCTGCCCAAACGGAGGCGTTCCCATGCCGTTTGGGGGCGGCCCCACTGACATCACAAGTGATGTCAGTGGAGAGCTTCCAGCTCTGTTAGAGCCGAAAGCTCTCTGGGGCTTGCGATGAACGAGACCCTATCACAAGGGTCTCGTCGCAAGCCCGATGGTCGCGATGGTCTTGACCCGATTCAGAGCGAGCGGCTCTGAATCAGGCCCTTTGTTTAAAAAAAAATACAGGTATAACATTTTATGGCACATTACATTTGGGGTCATAACCTATTGTAATAGTTTTTGAGGTCAAGTTACCTCTGTGTACTGAGGATCTCATTCAGACCTGTTCTCTATGCTGCGCTCTTTCGCAGCCGTCAGGGGGCGGCTATGCAAATTCCGCTTTCGCGCGGCCAGGTTTAAGGACGCCCTCTATGTCTTAGAGAGCGATGGCAGAGTGATTGCACGCCGGTGTAATGACGCCCACTTTTCATTCTAAGCACATATCATCTCCAGGAAGTGTATGATTAATCAGTAACATCAAGAGCCATCGGAACTGCTCGCAGCCCTTGAGGTAGACCCTACCCTGCCACAAGCACTGCGATCACTGCAGGCTGAAATACAACCAGGTGACGTGTACAATGACGCTTCCATGCTAATTATGCACGCCCAAAGAACGCTGTTTTGATGGTCAGACACACCTGCGTTCGTTCATCCACTCCCCCATTTTCCTGGACCTTCCCATGCTACCACCCACAAATGGCACTATCTGTCACTCAAAGTAGCGCTCAGTTTTTGTGCTACGAGTGCATGATTCCCGATCGCAGTGACTGTTTCACGCATGCGCACTGCCTCTTCTACGCATGTGCAGTTTGCAACAATCGCCCGGCTACGGGAGAGCGCAGCATAGCAAACGGGTCTGAATGAGCTCCTGAGACACTTGACCAGAAAATGTTAGTAACCAGGGGCGAATTGGGATGGAAAACCAGCCCGGGAAATTTATGGAAGCAGCCCTAATGAGGCAAGGTCTGTTGAGGGGGTGGATCTGTCAAGGGGGCGGGATCCCTCCTCATAGGGCCTGATTCTGAGTTGGATGCAGTTGCGGCCTTCCTTGTGTGTTTTGATGCAGTTGCGTCTGTGACTTTAGACTAATGCCGCTACAATGCCTTTCCCTGGTGTATATTCAAATATGCAAGGACTGAGAAGCCCACTGTCAGTGTCTACAGATGCTGAATTTTTATTTGCCCTATCAGTCGCACATTTTTTAATTTTCACCAGCCCTATCATCCACCTGAGTATGGTCTCCAATGTAAGCAATTCAGCATCTCTATATGCAACCACTTTCAGCGACACGCCCATACTATGTTACATCTGCGTCTGATTAGCAGGCCCGGCGATAGGGGGGGACTAAGGGGACATCAGTCCCAGGCCCCGAGGGTCAGGGGGGCCGTGAGGATTCAGGGAAAGAAAAAGCAGTCCAGCAGAAGCTACCCCACCTTCCCTTCCCTCCCTCCGACTGCACACTGCCTCACATACGCAGTGGTCAGGAGACTGCCGGGCAGCAGCTTCTTTCTCCCAGCAGGCGGAGCTTCAGTGACATGGCCTGCCTCCCCCCTCCTATGGCAGGCCGTGAATGAGACGCGGTGACGTCATGAGGCGATGTCTGGTCTGTCTCGTTCCCGCGGCGTGCTGAGCCTGAGGAGCAGGGCAGCGGCAGAAGAACCGATGGCTAACGCTGCGCTGGAACACAGACAGGAGTGCTCGCCCAACCCCTATGTTCCCCCTCTGCATCAGGCCCAGAGTTTCCCAGGTATGTAAATTACATATGACTGTTTTATTTAATTAGTGATACCTCTGGGAATAGTGCACAGTTGCGCCTCTCTAATTTTTTACTTCCATTTAATGATTTTATACACGGTGGACGGCACCTATTGTCATGCTGAAGGGGTATGTGGAAAATACTGTTTTATTTTGGTGGGGAGGAAGGGGGATAAGTGGTGCGTGAATACTACACATGCACTGGGATAAACGGGGGCGGTACAGTGAAGTTTTGCCTAGGGTGCCTAAAAACCTAGCACCATCCCTGGTTAGAGGTAGGGAGAAGGGGGAGGGTTAGGATACCGACCAACGATATCCTAAGCCTGTAACGATGCAGGCATCGGGATTCTGACTACTGGGTTCCCGTGGAGTGGGGGCGGGGATGGGGGCCCCAGAGATATCAATGTATCGGGCCCCAAGTTTTCTGTTGCCGGCCCTGCTGATTAGCCAATCCCCTGTAACCACCTACAGTAGGAACACCCAACACATTTGGAATACACTTCTTGCGTGCAGGCTAATGAATCTGGACTGCAACTCAGGGCCTGATTCAGAGCCGCTCGTAAGCAGCCGCTCGTTCGCTCCGAGCGATGTTCGCACAACTGCGCATGCGTATGGGTCGTAATGCGCATGCGCCAACCAGTCAGTGCGGTCGGAAATCGAGCGTTCGCAAAATGTGGATGAGACCCTTGAGCTCCCTGTGTGGCTACACAAAGGCAATAGTGACTCTCAACAAGACCTGGCTGGTGGTGTCCTACTGGGATGGCACCCCAAAAGCCCTGTCCAGCAAGTGTCAACCAAGAGCAAGAGCCAAAGTATGTGAGGCCATGGAAGAGGAGCGGTTATTGAGTTGGGCAAGTGGCTTAGGGGTGTATTTACTAAAGTGAGAGTTTTTAGAAATGGATATGTTCCCCATAGCAACCAATCAGATTCTACTTATCATTTAACTAGCACCCTCTAGAAGATAATAGCAAGAATCTGATATTGGCAACATCTTCACTTCTAAAAACTCTCACTTTAGTAAATATATCCCTTAGTGTCTGTGAATAAGGGCTGTGTAGCAAAACGTCTCAGGGGAAATAAGGGGCAAAAATAGAGCAAATGGGAGGCAGAGGCATGGGAGGAATCAGGGAAGAGTGAAAGAGACCCACATGGAAAGGGGGCAGAGAGATGGGGAGAGAAAGGGGACAAGGGGCAGATATAGAGAGATATTGGATAAGGCAAGGATAGAAACAGGAGAAAAAAGGTAGAGAGTTGGGAAGGTGGAGGAAGAGAGAGAAAAAAAAACCTCTGCAACGCTGGGTACGACAACTAGCGACCCAGCAAATGACTGGTGCAACATACTAGTTTTATATAGACACACATACATATATTTTATATTAAACCAAAATTATACAGCTCTGTGGGATATAAAAAAAAAGTATACTTAAAATGTTTGATCTTCATCTGGTACCACACCTCTATTAATTTCAAACAGTATGGGGAGTAATACGAGAGACTTTCAATTTTATATTGAGACAGCTGAGGGTGGAAAGACCTCGTTACATATGTAAATCCTGCACAGCCTGTATGGTACACAGAATATTGCATAAAATAAATGAAAAAAAAGAAATACAGTGCAGAAAATGTGACCCAGGCCATTATCAGTCCCAAGTTCAGAAAATGATTGTACAGTATATTGATTGGGCACACTGTCAGATGTCAGTACACACGCTATTAATGTAATGCAGATTACATGACATTGTGATCTGCAGTATACAATTAGTTGAGTAGAGTTTCTATTGAGACATCCAATTATATATAATACACTGTATTGTATATAACACACTATATTACTATTATTATTGTAGTTATCTAGACACACACTAACATATGACACTCACTAGTGGTGGAGACAGACACACTAGAATGCACATTTGGACCAGTATCAGGGGAAGAAGATTCATGAAACAGGAGACAAAGGACCATAACCTTCCTTCTACAGCAACAGTACAGCCCCTGAGCTGCACCTGATGGGGAAAGAGCGAGATTAGCACACAGCAGTAGAGCCAGCCAAACAGTGTGCTCAATCAATTGAGAAGGTAATGTTTCAGCCATTGGAACATGATCTATGTGTATTCTGAATCAGGGAGGGAAGGGGGGGTTTAGGATGCCCCTGCATTTATTCCTGTACCTTCTGCTACGATCCTCGGTGGTCTAATAACTCTGAGAGGAAAAAAAAAGTAGTACTATTTTGGCCAGGATGGCACACCCTTTCAACCTCGGTGCCTGGAGCAGCCACTAGCTCCACTTGCTCTGCCCACGCTACGCCCCTGCCTCCAGCAGCCCCAGGAGATGGCCCGACTAATCACACAAAGAATGGGTGGACAAGCAGCGGAGGCTAAGGGAAGGGACACAGGAGCCGAGAGCTTACTGGAAATGTGGCAGCCGGCCCTTGCAGCCATAAGAATTGTCGCGGATCTGCTGGCAGCGTCAGCCGGCCCGACAGAGGGGATGATGGGACAGGCCCAGCAGGAACTTTCCCGGTGGCCCAATCTGCCCCTGTTAGTAACTACTGGGATATAACCTAGGATGTTAAGTTGTAAAATTACGTTACTTAGGGATCTATTTATAAATAGAGATGAGCAGTTCGGTTTTGGCTCGGATCTTCACACCAAGTTCAGATCTAAGAACGAGGCAAAACATCATCTTTCACAGTCATCTCGGCACCGATGTCTATGAAAGATGACGTTTTACCATGTTCTGAGATCTGAACTTGGCAGGAGGATCCAAGCCAAAATCGAACTGCTCATCTCTATTGATGAATATGTGTCAGTAGAAAAGATACAGCAACAGAAAAAAATCTATATCCACAATTCAGCAAGGATAGTTTTTCGGTGCAGCTGAGTGATGCTAAGCTCCCTAGCAATACAGCCTGGCAGCAGTAAGTAGAGACTTTGCCAGCCAGTCCAGCTTAAAGTAGCTCGAATAGCTCTAACAGTATGGCCTTCTTAAATGCCTGCATGTTTTATAAGGTTTATACTCATCCTCTAGCTTCTGTTCTGGTAAAGAGCTGTTGAACTGTATAGAGAAAAAGATTATTATGTATAAAAGCACTCTGAGGTCCTGATTGATTTCTAATCAGAAATCAATCAGGACCTCAGAGCGCTCTTATTCACAATACTCTTTTTCTCTATATATGCCTTAACGGGGTTGGGATACCCCACACGTATAGAGCAGCTAGAGGAACAACAGAACCCTTAGTAACGCTGATCACCATTAATCTCTATAGCTGTTGAACTGTACCAATTTCTCAGGTGTGCTAATGGAACAACATAATCCTTGGCTAGCTTGAATACTGTAATTGTGAGGGTCCGGTTCTCAGAGAACCGACAACAACCTAATTTAGGGGTTTCAAGTCGAACCGAGTTCGAGTTCTGAATCACTTTGGAGTAGCAGGTTCGTATCTTCCCGTGGTTCAGAACTCAGATTTAAAAAACAAATTCTGGTTTTGGATTGCATGCCAACTGGTCAAAATGACGTCATTTTAGCTGTTTTTTTTTTTTTTTTTAAAGCATACAGATCCAAAACTAAAACACGTGAGCGTGGTTTTGCAAAACCAAATCACGAAGATGAATCCAGATCCAAAACCAAAACACGGGGGTCAGCACACATCTCTATTGATTGAATACCTGTGAAAGTATTACTGCAAAGTAGTGGCACACAATTTTGTTACATGATTAAGGGGTCTATTTACTAAGCAGTGTAAAGTGAAGAGTGAAAAGTGCTAAGGTGCCAGCCAATCAGCTCCTAACTGCCATCTCACAGCCTGTGTTTGAAAAATGACAGCTGGTAGCTGATTGGCTGGCACCTTATCACTTTTCACTCTTCACTTTTCACTTCTCCTGACACTGCTTAGAAAATAGACCCCTAAGTTTTCATCATCCCTTCTAAGAATAATCTAACTGCTTCAAATATCTTGCAAGGTATTTCACAACCTATGGAAGACACTTATTAACAAATTGACATTCCAGGTAGCAAAAGTAAGAAGGGTGTATGGGTTTGAAATCACCGTAGCTACTGTATCTCAGCCTAGGCCGTTAATGCACCCTGGCCACATTTTAGTGGTTTTTGCTCTGCAGCGTCAAAAGAGTGATGAATCTTGAAATGTCCCATACTCTTTCCTCAGGACCACTCAAAGGTGATACTATTAACCCTTGAATCGATGAAACATCACCTCTTCTCTTGAAATCTCAGATTCTGACATAGGGCCTGACTCAGACCCACTCGCGAGCGGCTGTCCGCTCGCAAGTGGGTCGATGGTGTGCACTGCGCATGCGCACGACGGAGGTAGCTCCGTCGTGTGCATGCGTGAGACGCGACGAGCGAAGGACTTTCCTTCACTCGTTGTGTCTGATCAAAGGGGGCGTGCAGTCGATGTTGATTGACAGCACGCCCCCTTTGGTGGGCGTGCCGGGGGCGTGCCTGCCAGACGGAGGCGTTCCCAAGGGAACGCCTACCGTCAGAAGCCGGCCCCACTGACATCACTAGTGATGTCAGTGGGAGTGATTTTGGCTCTGATAGAGCCAAAATCACTCCTGGCCTTGCGGTTGAGAAACTCAACCGCAGGCTTCTGCTCGCACTGGCGATGGTCGCGATGGTCAAGACCATCGCGACCATCATCCTGCACGCTCGTATAGGCTGTGGGTGGTGACCCACAGCTATACGAGCGTCCAGGAGGACGCTTCATATTTATGGAGGTGGGCCCTGATTCAGAGCGAGCGCTCTGGTCAGAGTGTCCGGCTCTGAATCAGGGCCATAGTTCTTTTTCCATCCCAGGGATGCCTGGTTCACCAAGTGAAATCATAAAACCTTGCACAGATAAGTTTCTAAGAAGCTATGTTACCCTCTAAAATTGTGCTTGAGACATGACCCATCCTTTACACCAGGGGTCTTCAACCTTGGCCCTCCAGCTGCTGTGAAACTACACATCCCAGCATGCACTGCCATAGTTTTAGCATGCTGTTATATCAAAAAGGTGGCAGTGCATGCTGGGATGTGTAGTTCCACAGCAGCTGGAGGGCCAAGGGTGAAGACCCCTGCTTTACACCCTTACTGGTGCCAAGGCTCTTTCTGTTAACCATTCTGTCCTGCCCTTTTCCAACTGCATCCAAATTTTTCATAAAGCTTCTAGGCCTATTTTCTTTTTTTTCTGTTGCTAAGTGCAAGTCTATTGGCGGTGCTAAACACACAAAAATCTCTCTAAAATTACCACCTGAAACCAGAGATCTCTGGGCCTGATTCAGAGCCGCTCAAAAGCGGCCGCTCGTTCGCTCCGAGCGATGTTCGCACATCTGCGCATGCGTATGGGTCGTAATGCGCATGTGCCAACCAGTCAGTGCGGTCGGAAATCATGTGTTCGCAAAATTGCGAATGCCTGCTAATTTGAGTGACAGGATGAGGCGTTTGTGGGTGGTAACAGGGGAAGGTGCTTGAAAACGGGGAGTGGAGATCCGAACGCAGGCGTGCCAAACGGTCAAAACGGGCGTTTTAAGGGTGTGCATAATTAACAAAGCAGCGTCATCGACCACGTCACTTGGTTGTTTCTTAGCCTGAACTGTTCGCATGACTGCGGTAGGAAAATCCAACCACAAGCACTGCAAGCAGTTCAGACGCCTTTCGATGTACTCGATTAATCTAATAAATAGCGGAGATGACGTATGATGCGAGCGGCCAGGGAGCGTCTTTACAAAATAGCGAGTTCATGTTTCGTTCGCTCGCTCAGACATAGAGGTGTCAACAGACCGCAAAGAGCGAGCGCTCAATTTAAATAGCCGGCCCCTTTTTCTGAACGAGCGAGCGCAAATAGCGTCCGGCTCTGAATCAGGCCCTCAGTTCATTACTCACATTCTTTTCTGTCAGTGCAGCCAAACCTGAATCTAGTCATCCAGCTGCTTCTTTAGTAGTCAAGTGTATTGGATGAGTACTCACCTCTGGTGCATTTTGTCACAATTGTGGTTCTAGTGCTAAAACGGGCTTATGCCTGATATCCAATTCTCGCCTGATGCCTCACCTATTGATTGCATCCCTGCAGTATTTGGACCCCTGTATTATCAAACTCTACCATCATTGTTAGACCAAGTACCATATTCAATGTGACTGTGACCCCCTGTAAACCCTACAACTAATTGTGTCGGCTTGTCACTAAAAGGCGCCTCTGTTGGTTCACCTTGAAAAACGACCTTCGTTCCTGACAGCTTGTGGTTCAATATCTGTATGCACATATGTTGTAATTGACTGAGTCCACAACCCCATACTCTGCCAGCAATGCGAAGAACTATTCTTTATGTGTTCAGCTCCAGTGCTTCACTCTATTGTGGACTGTAGTCACAGGGATCATAAGCCAGTTGGAACTCTAATCTGCCATTGCCCACTCCTAGTTTCTTCTCTCAGCATGCTGCCTTGGTTCACTTCTAAAGTTAATGCAGGATCTGTGTTCTGAGCCACTGCAGGAGACTGCTTGACAACCCATGCAAATCCCCCACTATATTATCAACCCACCTGGCTCAGGCCATCAGCTATTACTGGCAATATCCTCCACTACCAGCCCGAATGAGCCGGCGGAGGATGCTCTTGCAGACCTCACCATAAACTGAGTAAGTAGTTCTGTATTATAAGTTGGCACTTTGTTGTCTTTGCTGTGTAAGTGTACTCTCTTTCCTTTTCCTCCATATTACTATATGTTATGATGTTTACATTTACAAGTCACAGAAGAATTTATCCCACAACCTTTTCCTTGGTGTTGATGTTTCAACAAATAAGCTTATTCTGCAATACTTTATTCCCCATCTCCAGGAATAACAATATGATAACAACCACTCCAACCTCTCTCTTGGATCTCAGTACCTCCTAGTACTGTATAGTACAACATGTACTGCCGTGTTCTCTTTCCAGATTAACAAAGAGATGAAGCAAAGTACCCACAGGAGTTAGTTGTTGCTTCAACATGTTTTACTGGGAATAGAGAAAAGTTCTTTGTTCTTTCGTGTGCCATGCAAGCCTTGGACGCTCACTCTCTGTTTTCCTTGCTTTCTTAATCCCACTTATGCTGGTTTTCTGAGCACTGTATGGTCCTTTAGGTCCCATTACGCCTTCCTCCACCTTAACCACTGATATTCCCCTACTCACAGAATGAGCAAAGGAGATCCAATACAGGCCTCCTGCTGCGATCATGACCTGCTGTCTGACTCCTATCCACCGCTTTACAGTGCCGATAGAAAATCATCATACTTTGTCAAAATTCTTACGTTTTTTTCACAATACACCCTGGAAAATAGTGTTTTTTTTGCAAAGAGCAAATGAGACTGAGTGTGGCAGTTTTTGCCACCTGCCATACAGGCCAGCTTTGTGTCAAGCTTGTGAGATAGTTGTCACATGTGCAGACTGACCAATAGCTGCCAGAAAGACTTGTAAGTCCCTCAAAGCTGCCATTGGCCTCTTGGTAGCATGGCCGTCACACCCCCACACACTTGAGCATGGTCACCTTAGTACTGCAGCCTGACAAATATCCTGGCAGCCCTAATTGTACTTATCATGAATCTACGGTGCTATTGGCACAGAGTTTGCATGCCAACCACATTTCTGCACAGGTATAATGCAGACACCAAGCCACCTTCTGTGTCCCAAAAACACTCTTGTACAGTAGGATGACTATCCAACACTACAGAATTTGTGGTGCCTTATTTATTAATGAATAATGATGGTGATGATGAGGTTAAGTGAATTAGGTCTGTGTACACTTTTGTACCTGTGGTAGGCAAATAAGTGTGTAAGCTCCTCTTGGACAGGGACTGATGTGAATCAATAAACATTTTCTGTACAGCACTGCATAATATACTGTGGTTAAATATGTAAGACCAATATTACCATCCACATGTTACATTGATGTGTCTGTACGGCAGCTAAACAGAAATTATCTTTGAACATTGTTGGATATACTGTACAATATGAGTCGGCTCAAAGGAGGGGTAGTTAGAAAAGTGGATCATAAGATTATGGGGTCTATGTACTAAGCCTTGGAGAAAGATAAAGTGGAAGGAGATAAAGTACCAACCAATCAGCTCCTAACTGTAATTTTTCGAACACAACCTGTAAAGTTGCAGTTATTAGCTGATTGGTTGGTACTTTATCTCCGTCCACTTTATCTCTCTCCAAGGCTTAGTACATAGACCCCTGTGAGTTTTGCAGAGACAATGGGGTAGATACTATATGAGACAGCACATTGGCCTTCAGACTTTATCTCGGAGCCATTGAAGCGTTATTTTTGTAGTCATGAGTCTTGGCCACTCCAGATTTTCATTTTTATTTTATATGGCCAGATAAATTTTAAAGCAAGCATGAACAGATCTGTTCCTGTTTTCAACACTTATGTTTCCAAATCTTCATGATGTGTGTAGTCCTTCCAGATGAGAACAATAATTTCCATTCAAGTTATTTGATTTCTATTGTAGTCATTAATTATGTAAATTTAGAAAATTCTGCAACTTCTCAAATCCTCAGATGTTTCCGTTGGTTCCTTGTTTTGTTTGTTCCATGGACATTACGTTTTTACTCTTTTTTCCGGATCCAAAGCTGTGGACAGATTTCTGCCAATATATGTGCTATGAGTGGCTCTAATTTGTAAAGACTCAGGTAGAGAATAGAGATGGTCTATATGTATTAATGTCTAGTGAAACATTGTAAATCCTGGAGAATTGGAGCAAACAGTAACCCTCGGGTATATTTATTAAAGTGCAGGTTTTTAGAAGTGGAGATGTTGCCCATAGCAACCAATGAGATTCTAGCTATTTTCTTCTAGACGGTGCTAGATAAATATTAAGTAGAATCTGATTGGTTGCTATGAGCAACATCTGCATTTTTAAAAACACGCACTTTAGTAAATAGACCCCTCAAAGTCTATATCATGCTTGCTGGAAGCATCCTCATAACACTGTTAGGCCGGTATCCAATTAGCAGCGAAAAAATTACCGACGCAAAGAAACGGGGGTTTTTTCGCAGATTTTTTATTTTTCTGCAATTTTTTTGTGGTATCCAATGAAATCCAGATTTTTCCGTCCAAATATGTTCTGTTTTTTTTCACGAAAAAACACATAGGACCTATGTATTTTCACTGTTGCGATCGGAAGAAAATTGGCTTTTTACCAAGGATTTGGTTTTGCCTGCCTGAGGCAAGGGAAACAAAATCCCAGATAAGTTCCAGCATTAGGGCTACTTGTATAGCCCCGGGCGAGGTAATTGGATACTGGCCTTAATTGCACATCTGATTTATTTGAGTCTGTAAATGCATACATGCCTACTCTCGGAAGAGTAGGCATATCTCCCGCATCCCGCCCACTTCCTAGTGAAGTGGGCAGGATGGGGAGACTTTACCTGGAATTTTCATGCCCATGGGGAAGGGGCGGGGCTAAATGGTGCAAATCGCGTCATTTAGCCCCGCCTCCTCCTTACGGACCCGCAAGTCGCGGGGGTTTTCTGTAAAGGGGATGGGGCCTAATGCCAACTATCGTCTGGCCCTCCCCCCGAAGAGGAGAGCAGCAGGTCCCCTCCTGCTGCTCCCGGAAAGCTGCCCAGGAATGTGGGCAAGTATGTGTAAATGTACAATAGCATCTGCCATCTTTAGTAATCTATGACCCACATAGTGAAAACAAGGAAGCTATATTGTCTGATTTTGCTCACTCTCTAGTGTGACTACACCTTGATAGGTTTTGGCACTACATTGTGCACCTCATCTTTCAGCCTGTGTAACCACCACTGCTGCACATCATCACAGTATTGACTTTGCTACTCAGGTGATGCTGTGACATTCTTTAAATCTGTCAAATTAACTACTTCTTGTTATTGCAGCAAATGCATAAATGTATTGTAGTAGTCATATCTTTCAAGAATGTTTTATAGTAAAGGCAGCATTGTTAAGCGCTTCAAATTTGAAAGGCATACATTGCTGTGTGGCATCAATGTTTTTTAATTGTCAAGATATTAAATAAGATCTCTGCTAATCAACTGTCTGCATTTGGTGGCTGTCTCAAAAATCCTGAGTGCGAAAAATTTTCTACAAGTTCATATGTGTCACCTGTATTACGCAAACTAGCCCCTCAGAATGTTTTACCTCAGGTCTACCTCCTCCTCCTGCTTCATACCTTGTGAGAGAAAGAGGTGGAGATGCCCATCCTTAAGATGCTGCCATCTGCTGGACCTACCATGTCAGTGACTGGAAGAGTGGCACGCGCTGTGACATTACAGCATAGCGCCATGCTCCCTGTCTATCACTGATATGGAGGAGCAGCAACAGGCAGCATCACTGGACAATGTTGAAAGTGTTCAGGGTATGTTCAGGTTAATTTAAATAGTTAAACACCCCTCCTCCTCACCATTGACAGTGCATGGTGATCAGTACATGGGAACTTACAATAAGAAATTACTAAGAGCCTAATGCTGAATTGAACATTAGCCTGTTTGCTTAGTGTATTTTGCATATTTTTGTACTGCACATGCTCTAGAACAAAGTGCAAGTACATGCGACACTGGGTTGTACATATTTTAATGGCATATACAGTACATTTACTTGCAATTGAGGAGGTATAACGAGGATGTATAACTGTTCAGTAATGGAATGTTCTCACATAGGCAAGTTAGGTGAGGACCTGTGGACATGGGATGTAGTCATTATACAGACAAGCTGGATGCCGGTACTTACAATACAGCACCAGAATCCCATTGAGAATAGACCCTTAAACGTTGAATTAAGAAGACCATTATTCACTACTGTGAGTGCATGGTACAAGCTGTGTGCACACATGAACGATCCGGCGATCTTGTGATGGGGCGATATGATGTAACAATATATCATACTAGCGTACACACAGCACAATCCGTCATGTGTATCGTTACATTATTAAGGTTAACAGACCGCATCATAAGTCACATCCTCCCATCTGATGTGCAACATATCAGATCGGAAGATGCGACCACACAATTCATCGAAGATAAATTGGGTGTACAAACTATACAATGGTCATTGCAATCCATCGTGGATCGCAAGATTGGCCAATACACTATATTATATAGTGTGAAACCCAGTTTAAGGGAAATGTTGAGGACAGTTGCCCAATTGCAAAGAGCTGAGAAGAGAGAGGATAGAACGTGAGATAGGGAATGTTAGATTTCACTTTCCTAATGTGATCCTGGACTATTGGAGTGTATCTGAATTGGTTAAATTCCTACAGTTATAATCACACATATTTATTTAGGAAGGATAGCACTTTTAAGTAATTGCTTTGGTTTCTAAGAGGAATTCTTACAGACGTAATCTGCTCCTTGTCAGTCGTATACTCTGCTTTATACCAAAGCAAAGAGTAAGTCAGATATGGAGCAGGTAGCAGGGGGTGAATCTGCCACCGCCTGCGCCCAGAACACCTGCAAATGGAAAACATATTTACAAATTAAATTACATGCAGATTGAGAGTCAGAGGTTAGTTATCTTAATCCATATCTGCCACCCTCAGTGCTCATAACCAACAAGCATGATCTACATACAAGCCACTCTGCACCCAGAAACAGCTGCCAGTCTGTGTTATGAAGAGAAAAGGTAATCCATTTATTTTCTTTTGGGATGGGTGCGATCCATCATGGGAATCATCCTTAACTTACACCAGTTAGTTTCCTGAGATACTTGTCTTAAAAGTTTATGGCCTAAAATCCACTAACAAACGATCTATAGTTTTCCAATTCTAAATTAAACCACTGTCACCCCACTCTCACGTCAATAGTCTTTCCAGAATTATTCTATTCCACCTCTGTTTAAAAACAAAAAGGGACAGCCATCTTAATCAATAATCAGTCTCCCCTCAAAGTATTGGATAATTTTTCCCACAGAGCCGTAATGGATCATTATGGAGCTCCCTCTCCGTTTTATTGTAGTCTCTGCATACTAGGACTATATATTTAATACCCACTGGTCGGAGTCTGCCCGCACCTACTTTACATTGTTTTGATTTATCTGGTAATTGTTACCATTATCTTGTGCTCTGCTCCCTCCCCCTTTCTGTACACTTTACCCCTCCCAGTTAATCTTTTACATTGCAAAATTCCTACTAAACAGTTTGCTAAAAAATAAAAAAATTTAAAAAAACGCAAAGGTTATCTTCTTAATATAAACTTACAAAATGTAAAAACAACTGACGTGTTGCTTTCAAAACATTTGTGTAGATGACTGAACTATCTGAAAACATAATTGTTTTTTGTTTGGCAAAATGCAACATACAGTGTACATGATTATTTTGGCATCCTAGAAAATGATTTCAGAGCCTTTGACTAATAAAAGTTGAACCTAACGGCATATCATCATAATGCAAATAGAATGTGCGCATCCATCTACTTTTCATAGTGAATCTTAATTAAAAGGCATTCTTGCCTTGTGTGTGTGTGAGTTCAGTTCAATTAATATAGGATTGTAGGATGAGTTCTGAAAAAGTTTAATTTACCAACCTGCTATCACTCTGAGTCTTTCAGTGAGGAATGTACGAGTCAGTCAGTTACCTGCACTGTGATCTTCTGCAATACTTCATCATGTCTTGTTGGACACATTCCAATGGTAAGAGAATTGCAAGGGAAAGAGTGCAAAAGAGCAAATTCCCAGGAGCCTACTAACAATTTTTCTTACTTAAGCACCTGTTTTTGGACTAATTAGAAACATGTTTTCTATATCTACTTTTTTCCTAGCTGAGTAAATTTAAGGTTACGTAAGATGAAAAATAATTTCTTATTATAAACAAATTCAGAATAGGAAATGTGCTGTACAAAACTCCCGAATCAAGAAAGGCTTATGACTTCCATATAGCTTTCCTTAAAGGACAACTTCTCTCAGAATTGAAAAATCACTTTTCGGGGTCGACTCAATTAGTAAATAGTTTGCGAAAGCGAGTTTGTTTCATGAACTCACATACATTGTGTGAATGCGTGCAAAATCCAATTATAAATGCTAATTCACTGTACATTCGTCAAGTTTGCATGACCTTTCTAAAAAAGCGACCTGAGAGAAGTGCATAAAAAAGTGGGGAAACCATCCTGGACCCCAAAAACTTGGCAAATGATCTAGCAGAACCAGATAAAAGGCTTTTATTGGCCATAAGGAAGGTACTAGAGGTTTTTAAAAGGTGTCAAATGGCTGATTTTTGAACCAGGGCTGGTTGAACAATGGAGCACAGCTCTAGGCCCACCATGGAAATAGGCCCAGAGGATGTAATTGAGATTGGCAGTGTGTACAGGTTAAAAAAAATCCTGTCACAGACAGCACTGCCCACCCTCTGAAGCCTTACCCACTCCACGCCATCACCTCACCCCCCCCCCCTGCCAGGCTACTAACCCAGTATCCCATTCAACAATAATAATTGAATCCATTGCATTGTTATTATTTTTGTATGTGATTACGGCTTACTAGCTTGTTACCATGGTGATAGGCAGGGAAGGATTAGGGGGGTGGACCAGTGGGCTCTTGCCCTGGGCCCACCTCTCACAGGGAAGTATATCCAGTGCACACCCTGCGGACACACGGGCTAGAGTGGCAGCCTCCTAATACACATTTGTTGACTCCTCCCCGTCACAAGGCCTTTGTTGGAACCCAATTCCTCTGGCTGTGTAAGCAGTCACCGAGCAGCTGCAGGCTGCAGTACAGCCACAGCCTTGGTCAGCAACAGGTGAGGGAAGAGGGAATGTTAGTATATTTGAGGTAAGTTAATGTTTAACAGGTTTGTTAGGATAACATTGGTTGATTATGAGGGTGAAGGGGTTAATGAGGAAAATAATTATGGGTTAATGAATATAAATATAATTGAGGGTGTAAGGAGTTAAACCGCGTATTCACTAGACGATAAATTGGACGATTGAACAATGACCATATCGATATCGTTCATCGTCCGCAATATCGTTCAGTGGATATGATGTCAGCCAGCGATGCATGCTCCCGCTGGTCGCTGACGGCATCTTTCATCGCCCGTACTTGCAGTGCAACCTGACGATATAATCAGGTTCTGCAAGTACGGGTATGAGGGAGGGTGACGTCACTGAGTGTGGGTGCTCAATGTCGTTAATGACATGGGGCACATCACTGCCGGGGAAACTCTAGACAATGTTGCTAATGGAGCATATTGTCTAGTGGATACCCGCCTTTAATTATTAATGGGGATGAGGGAGTTAATGTGACTATTTAGTAGTTTTCCTTAGTACCGCCATCAGCCTTCCATAGGTTACTAGAGAGCATATTTATAAATGATGAGGTTAAGATCCAATAATTGTAATTTCTTTTTTTTTGTGTAATCAATGTTTATTAAGAATCACAAAAACAGCCAGATAATAACTGCAATAAAAAATTGCGTAGAATCAATCACATTGTGAATGCATTTTGAAGAAGAAAATCAGAAATTGAGAGGGAGGGGGGGACACAGGAGTTGTAGGAAAACACAAGGGAAAGATGGCCAAGGGGGAAATGGGAAAATGGTTGGATTGAATGACCCATATATAGAAACAGCCACAAAATATAGCACCCAGATAAATGAAAACAGTAGTGTACTCTTATCTGCCCGGTTTATCTGGACAGATGGTCCCAATACTCAGTAGATTCTTCAGGGCCGAAACTAGGATTTTTGTCACCCGGGGCAAGGCCATAATTTGGCGGCCCCCCCAACGTAGAGGACGAAAAGGGTGTGTGGTTTTGTGACACAGTAATGCCACTTATAACACATTATGCCACAGTAATGCCCCTTACAACACATTATGCCACACAGTAAGGTCCCTTATAACACATTATGCCACATTAATGCCCCATATACATTATGCTACAGTAAGGCCCCTTTTACATTATGCCACAGTAAGACCCCTTACACATTATGACACAGTAAGGCCCCCTTTACATTATGCCACAGTAAGGCCCCTTACACATTATGCCACAGTTAGGCTCCTTACACATTATGCCACAGTAAGGCCGCTGGGGAACTGTCGGTACTGCCGTCATTGTAATGTGGCTCTTCTGGCTAACCAAATGGAGCTCACAGACCAGCAGCCTCTGCTGATTGGCTGTCGGTCCACGAACACTGATTGGCTTGTGACCAGCACCACATTAGACTGATGGTGTCTCTGTGCTTCTCAAGGCCAGGATGCGGATCCAAACCCGCAAGAGCAGCAACCTAGCCTCCCTGCAGCCTCTCAATTCTGGCATCCGGGTCCCGTGCCCCCTTAGCCCCCCCCCCTAGTTGCGGCCCTGGATTCTTCATAATCCAGCCAAGCAAACCATTTGGCAGTAAACTCCTGTTGTCTATCCCGGCTGGAAAGAGATAGAACCTCCATATCCATGTACATATCTATTCTTTGAAACCAAGCAGATATCGGAGGGAGATAAGGGGCCCTCCAGTAAACCAGAATTATCGCTTTTCCAACAACCACCTTGGTGATCTGAGTAATCGTATTCCAGAACTCCCGGAACTTAGGACAAGTCCATCAAATATGGAAGGGGGACTCTGGTGTATCTCCACAGCGCCAATAGAAGTTGGAAAGACCGGGGAACATTTACACAAAACACTTTGCCATCTATACCAATCTGGTGAGAAATTTAAAGTGCATCTCTATCACGGATACACTGTGAGAGGAGACTTTAAAAACTATTTTCCCACTGCCTATTAGAATTGGTGAGTCACGTTTTCCCTCTGCCAGACTGTGGTAAAGTTGGGAAGAGAACCATACTGTATTTCAGCCAGCACTTTACATATATCAGAAAGAATGACGTGGTGATACAGAAGAGGCGCATAAAGCTTCAAAGGTATTGAGGACTCTAGAAAATTAAATTTCACTGAGATATTTGTGTATGAAATGTTTCACTTGTAAATATCGCCATATCGCACTACTCACCATCTTTTCTGAAGGGTGAGGAAGGGGACAATAGTATAATTCTCCACCAGTTGACCAAGTCGAAGCAAGTGCGATGTACGCCAATGTGGGAATGAGTGTGGATGGAGTCCTGGTGAAAGTCAGAATTGTAAAAGAGAGAGAAGTAAGAGGTGAAGGTGAAGAAGATATGGAGTCCTGTGTTTTATTCAACATGATAGAGTAGGAGAAACCATCAAGTGTCAGAGATGGGGGAATCTGTATCCAAGGGGCTATATTAATGATAGATAAGAAAATATTTTCAATACACTCCCATTGTTTAAAATCTGAACCTGTTAGAGTCTGTGTTTCTTGTGGACCCAGGGTGGTAACAGGAGTAGACACCGGAACAGGTTTAAACTAAAAGGTGGGTTGTTTAATGTGAATGTTTGTAGACATGAACAATAAGATAAACTAAAGTCCAGTAATAGACAAACTAATATATGTGGCAGCAGGGTTGGACTGGCCCACAGGGGCACGGGGGAAATCCCCGGTGGGCCCCACTGCCTGTGGGCCCACCCTCCTCTTCTAGGTTTCAGGTTCCAAGATGGCACTTGTTCTCGGCAGCAAACTCCGAAAACTTTCAGTTTTCAGAGTTTGCTGAATACCAAGGGGGTCCTATCTGACCCTTGATGATGTATGGCCTGGTAACTAGCGTTTCCGCATGGTTACTCAGCCATTTATTGTTAATGAATAGGCCCCATTGTGGTGACATTGTTAAGTGGATAGGATAGATCTTTATAAAAGAGATTACTGCAAAGTAGTGGTGGTTCAGTTGCCTGTGCACCAGTTAATGGGTGACTTGAGGGGACTGGAAGGGAGCCCCCTGTCCTGTTCCTTGCAGTCACAATGTTGGCAGGTATGTAAAAGGGTTGCATGTGGAAATTGCACTATACGATAAAGACTAGTTGCTAAGTGGAAAAGTACAAATTTTACACTTATAGACAAAATTCTTAAGTGGACTTTATTGTGTTTCCCTTTCCCATGTGTTTTGTTTTTGAGCATTGTAGACAAAGGATTACTAATATAATTTTTTTTTCTATTTTATTCATCATTGCAGTGCCTTATGACGTGTTATTACTTTATTTTACAAGACTAGCATTACTTTATTTTACAAGACTAGACTAACCTTAGATAAGCTACAGTATATCTGTGCATTGATTGCCAGCTACAGTACTAAGAATAATTGCAATTCTGGGATAATAACCTTTTTCCATGATTCTTTGTACACTAGTATGCATTTATAAAAAAAGAGGGACTTTGGGCTCTATTTACTACAATCCGCATTTTGAATGCAGATTGTAGTGTGATATTACAGGGATTTACTAAAAATCCCTTGCAGGGACAGAGCTTGCGATAAAGCTCTGTTCCTGCGAATCCCCTCCGCACACTTATCAGTATTTTCACAAAAAATACACGTGGCAAGTGCCCGCGCATGCGCCGACCGGCCCCCTGCTAAACCCCACCCTCGTGACCCACCCCGTGACCCTTTTCTCCCACAGCACCCCCTCCCTTAATTACACTTACCTCTAGTTATCGGTGCTCTGGTGATGTCCTCTGTGGCTTCGGCCAGCTGACATCCCATCCTGCTCTTGGACCCGGTCAGGTGACTACCAGGCTCCAGTGCAGGATGGGAGACCGAGCTCCTGTCCCTGGACTCTGGTAAGTAATTTTTTTTTTATTAATTTTTTTTTCTTTTTTTACGATGTATCAGCGGGTGGTCTGTTTAGACCACACAGCTGATCACTGGGGCCGGCTCCGGGTTCTGCTCTGCCTTTTAGAGTAGAGCAAGAGTCCGGTAACCAGGGGAGACCCAAGATAACGCCACCTCCAGGTGGCGTTATTATCCCAGGGCTTTCCCCAGTATTTTTTCACAATTTATTTTTAGTAACTTTGGCCAGATCACATTTCCCATTACAATTATGGGAAATGTGATCTGCTTTCTAAAAATAAATGATAATTAGGGCTTGGAGTAGAATTTTACGAATTCTACTCCAATTGCCCTTTAGTAACTTTAGGTGATACTAAAATAATGTGAAAGGGGTGTGAAAAAACCCCTTTTCACTTTATTTTAGTAAAAATAATGTTAATAAATAGAGTCCTTTGTCTGTGTCTCCTTTTTCTATGAGAAATCATAAACAAATAATATAGTGTATGGAAATAGTTGGACTTTGATTTGGGATGCATCCTGCATTATGCTCCCTTACAAATGTCTTTTTCCATACCTCACAGTTCCTCTTCTTTTTGGGGGCTGGCAAAGCAAAAAGGGGTATTCTAAACATTGCAAAGTGCTTTCTGTCTTCCTTTTGTCTTCATCCACAAACCCATGGGCTTGTGGATGAACCTGAGAACTTAGATGTGGTAACAGTAAAAACATACTTTATTTATTTATTTATTTATTTATTAACAATTAATTATATAGAACCAGCATATTCAATTGGGCTTTATAATTGAGAGCAAAACAGTAATAGAACAATAATAAAACAAGACTGGGTAATAACAAACAATATAACAAGATTAGTGGACCCTGCTCGCCAGTTTACAATCTATAGGCAACCATAGACCCTTGGAGAAAAAGCAGGAAACATCCCTATGAATGTACCCTCTCCAACCAGAGCTGGTCCTAACCAATTTGATGCCCTAGGCAAGATTTTGGATGGTTCCTCCTAGCACCGCCACTAGTTCTGCCTCTGACCCAGCACCCCCAACATAAAATCGTTCCAACGCCCCTGGGTAATGCCCTTATACACATAATGCCACACAGTACTGCCCCTTACACATTATGCCACACATTATTACACCCCCATCTCCACACAGCACTCACCGGGCCAATAAAACTGTGACCTCATCACCTCAGACTGCCTGGACTCAGACTGCAGATATTGAAGCCGCCATGCATGCACTCTTCACTCTATGCTCAGCTCAGTACTGTGTGTCTCCCTGCAGAAAAGCTCAGCCTGCTGGACTCTGCAAAAGCCCATGGAAGGAGGAGCTGCTGCGGCTGGGCATGCGCAGCAGCCTTCCTCCAGCGGTCATTTTTTGTACTGCCCGCTGCTGCCAGCTGTATGAGTTTCCACCCAATCTGAGCTGAGAGCTCTGACCGCGGTAGGGCAGCCAGAGCAGAGCCGCAGGCGCCATCCGTCTATCCCAGTCCCTACACTGCCCAATGTCAAGCTGAGCCGGATCCAGGCATCCAGGCATGGAATGCATGCTCCAAGGCATTTGACTAATTTGTCTATGCTTATGGTTGGCTCTGTCTCCAACTACTGTATCTCATACAAAAATACTGTTCTGCAAAAAGGCATATGATTTTTAAATGTTAGAGCAAAATTTGAAACACCACCATCCAACTCCTTCCAAAGTCCTTTGCAAATCCTTGCACTCCCACAGAGGCTGACATTGTGGCCTTCAAATGTATGTTCTTTCCCATAAACCAGAATTTACTTGCACAAAAGTAGCAACATGATGTCACAATATGGTGAAAAAATGTGACTTCTGCTTTCATTTACATACTAGGAGTCCTATGAGTTAGGACAACGTAACTTTTGGTAACCCTACAAGAGGCACTGCAAGTATCAGGAAACATTAGCATGTGGTATGACATTTTAAAGTGCTGCTAAATTGCCCCTATGCACTTAGAGCCTAGCCAGGTTGCACAATATTCTTCATCCATTTCAACAGATGCCTCATACATGTATTTTTATTTTTTAAATTTTCTCTATTTAAACTCTTCTGGAATAAGTCTACTTTTTGTAAATAGAGCACATGCGGTTTTGGCCTAGGAAGCTGAAATTTCCTGGGAAGCCGTTGTTCCCACCTACAATTTATAATCCTGTAATTTAATATTTTGTTCAATTTTCTAGTCTGCTTAATTTGTAAAGGGCTGGAAGAGATACAAATTTAAATCCATGTCTATTTAGAGTTGTATTGGAAGAATAAACCCCAAACTCTCAACAGAGTAGGAACTGTTCTGATAAAATCAATTGCAGACATTTAAGTTTACTCCAGACATTTGGATGCTAAAGAGTTTTGTTTGACATACAGTAAATGCTGGATGATCACTGATTAATGTAAGTTTATCTATGCATTCCTGAACTTACATTTATGAATGCAGTGCTGGTCTTTCAAAGGGAATCCACTTGGGACATCAGTGACACTGAGATGGGAGTTCTATTAAGAAGTGATGTTGCCCATAGCAACCAATCAGATTCCAGGTATTATCTTCTAGAAGGTGCTAGATAAATGAGAAGTTGAATCTGATTGGTTGCTATGGGCAACATCACTTCTTAAATAGAACTCCCATCTTAGTCAATTTACCCCTTGTAGTCTGCGCTCAGTGAAAGTACATGCATTGTCCTATTTATCAGGAATGCAATGCTTGCAAGTTTTATAATGTGGCATCTCTGTCTATAGCATGTACGCATTTTTAAAAACTTTTGAGCAACACTTGAGTATATAAAGTATGGTTGTTGCTAAAATATATTATAGTAAGGTGCAAATGGCATTACCCAGGATAGTTCTCAATATAAAATTAGTTTGTATTATAATCAATTTGCATTTTTAGCTGCTATGTTGTTTCAGAAATGTTACACACCCCTGCCAAAACGACACTTGTGTGCTACGTAGAACAATAACATTTGTAGACAATACTTAGAAAACCTATACCTGCATCATCCCATTTCATGTTTGAATTGGGAACCAAATTTCTGCAGCGCCCATTGTCAGTTACAGCAAAACAGACAGCAGGTACAACTTATTTATGGTTGTGCAGAATCCGTATCTACTTGCTCCATCATTAGCCTTTTTTCTCTTTTATTATGCTTTTGACATGCAGTAGCAGACATTAATGCAAACCTTAGCATTCATGTCAGAGCTCCTCTTTTGTTCCACGTTTCTGTAGTTTTAAATATCTGCTTTGCGTGACTTAATAAAGCTTGTATCACTACTACCAGAGATCTTTAAAGACTAAGTTACCTCCTTTGAAAGTTTATATTCTATAGTATAATTTAGTCTTCAATGAACTGGGTTGTAGGTGGCGATAAAAGGGAGGAGAGGAAGAGCCTCTTTGAAGATTATTATCCTGTTGAATTTCGTTCTTCAAAGGTTTTTTAGAGGTCTAAGGAAGTTTGTTGTTAAAGATCTTTGCATTATTGAAATATTTTCACATTGTTTCTAAAATTAAAAGACATATTCCAACCACTTCAAGAGTTTCACATCTTTTGAGGTATCTGCCTTCAAAGATTTTTTGGGTGGTTATCTCTTTGTTCGTCTGTACATGAATGGGCAGGAAAATCTGTTCCTTTCTTCACAAGAATGGGAAACCTTTAAGTGGTGTACTGCCATGCTATATAGCTTCAGATTACTTGAAAAGGGACATTTTAGGGTTATATCCTTTACAACAACACAAAACTATGATTTATTCATATTATGTTGTGATATAACATTGAAGTAGGAGATGGTCGGACAGTCTAAAAACAGAACACAGATTTTTAGCAACAAAAAATATTGTACTTTGCTAACTAGTAGTAAATGTATGATAGTAGATACTTGTATATTAAAGCACCAAAACTAATATAAAAATAATGCAGTTACTCGTTAACAAGAATTAAATTACAATGAAAACAGACCCTATCATCAGGCAGATTTTTAGCACTATTCTAAATAGTGCTAGCTTAATACTTTTGGTTGGGGAGGTGGCTATTGCACAATGGTACTCAGGGCCAGACTGCCCATCTAGCAGTTCTGGCAAATGCCAGATGGGCCGATGACCAGATGGGCCGGTCCGGCCCTGCCAATTTCGTGGAGGAGGGACCGGATGGAAGGAGCTATCAATTTATTGCCGTACCGAACCGCCCAGCTGTCCGCAGCAGCCCTTGATGTGACATAGGGATGAACATCTATGGTCGATGTTTGCCGACCATAGATGTTTTTCTTTCGATGTAAGTGTTTTTACCATTTGATGGCAGCATTCCGATGTTTGCTGCCATCAAATGGTAAGCATTTGATGGTGTTCCGATGGTGACTTCTTTTCTTTAAATCCTATAAGCTATGCCTCCCTTGGCTGCTGTGTGCTGTCTATCTTTATCTAAAAATCTTCATGACTCATGCTGCTGGGATCGGTGGAGGCTGTCTCTCACTGCCTCAGACGTGACCCAGTCCCTCCCCTCTCTCTAGGCTGCTGCTAGGTAACACAGGTCATATTGCTAGCTCTGATTGGCTCTCTGATACAGTGAGAGCCAATCAGTGTGCAGCCCTGGCCCTGCAGCAGCATCAGCAGTCACTCACAAACACACATAGACATAGGGATGGGCAGAGCGATTCACAGTACTGAGTTGAGCCACATAGCTCAACTCAGTGGAGTGTCTCGGCACAGTGTCTCGGGACACGGCTCTTTAGATTCTGCAGACTGCACTGCAGAGTTGTAGCAAGCAGCAGTGTCGGCAACTCTGAGTCAGTCGTTGACAGCCCCGCCCCCCGCAGCCCAGCACTGCAGAATAATGCTTCTGTACTGACTCTCCTGAGTCAGTGCACACCCCCCGAGCCGAGCACGGCAGTAGCAGACTAGCAGCGCGACTCAGAGTGAATCGCTGACAGCTCCGCCCCCTGCACTGCTGATCACACATATCCCAGTCCTCGAGGTAGCAGCTCCCGCGCCTGCCTCCCATTTACAGAGAGGCTAGAGAGAGAGGTGGGTGTCTCGACACACCAAACATTGAGTGACTCGAATCATTCGAACATCTGAATGATTCGAGTCATTGTGTTTAGGCACTCACTCAGTAGCCATCTGTACACAGACAGTCTCACACGGAGCTCAGGAGGAGGAGGATAAAGTGACATCGGTGAATTTATACCAGCTCAGAAGGCAGCAATAATAATAATAATAACACTGGGGAACAGTCAATCTGTAGCCAGGGATTTAAGAGTCAATTTCGATTAATTTTGTGCTCCTGATCATGACTATGCCATGCTTATTTTTCTATTGGCTCTAGCTTTTGAGATATGCATACGTCTTTAATATTTATGAAAAATTTAATTAATGTTAAAAATAGTTAAAAAGATATTTTTTTTATTCTGATTAAATTTGATTCGTAAAATGTTATAAAAAGACACAGGATAATTACATACATAAGTGTTAGGAGCTATGAGAACCATTTTTTTGTAGGATCTTCTTTTGTATTCTTGTTGCAGGCAGTCCCTTTGCACAGTGGCGAATCCAGGGGGGGGGGCGATCAGGGCGATCGCCCCCCATAACACAAAGTCACTGTGTACACAGTAGCTGCAGCCGAGTCCTACAGCTAAAGATAGAGTGATCTGCAAGGATTACCTCAAGGCATGCAGCTCGGAGCCCGGGGACATGCTGCACCTGTGCACCATGCTGATAAAAGGATTTTTATTTTTTCCAGTAGGGGGGCTTGGTATCTTTCTTCCGTTACCTGAATATCCTGGTGGAACCGTTCACCCTGTTCTTCACTTAAATCTCCTAGATTAGACAGGAAGTGATCTAAATAGCTGTACAAGAAATGTACTTTACTACTCATGTTGGCACCTACTGTCTCAAAACATTTTAGCATGTTGTGAACCAATTCATGATAGTTGTCTGCCTTGTGATTGCCTAAAAAAATATGTGGTATGGGTTGTGTCGAAGCTGGATAATTGGCTGAGACAAGATCAGTTTAAAATTGAATCGCGACGACGCCATCTTGCGACTGGCCGCAAGACGCCATCTTGGAAATGAAATTGCAAGATGCCATTTTGCGAATGGCCGCCCCAGCGCCATTTTAGATAAACTCACAATTAAGTACATATGGCGAGATTACTATTAGCACCATGCGATTGCATCTTTCATCATTTCTCATATACACAGTAATACGCACAATTGCGCTGTTAACTAGTCGCATATTAGCGAACGCATAAGATCCTATATGAAAACACCGTTTAGTAGATAAATGCGCACGCATCTGTCCCCAGTTAACTAGCGTCTTTATATCAAACCCCGCATACTCACACATTACATATTCACATACAAGGTTTCATAAGCTCTAAGGTATAAGATTTAAACTTGTTCATTAAGTATAAATGCTGTGAAATAAAGATTGTTTGGTAACTAAGGTTTTATACATGCTAAGTAAGCCGTGTATGGTTTTGTACTGATGCGTACTCTTTTCACAGTATTCCGGTATTATCGTTGGGGATATCGCATCATGCATTCTCAACTTATGGACTGCAGAGTCCTCAAGCAACAAAATGTATATGATATGAATAACTGTTAGGATGTTGCATGTGGCGGGAATCTAGGGACCCTCAGTTGTTGGAGGCTGGGTTGTGTCTATTTGAATCAGCCTCTGGGGGATACATCTGTTACATGCTCTGTAACAGATGTATCCCCCTTGGGAACCAATAGCATCAGCAACAAACTTCTCTGTTGTGTTGTCTATTCCCAGGGGGTATAAATATGTGTGCTCCAACACTGGGTCTTTAGTCTTCGTGTTGAATGCTGATAGACGAGGGGTTTCTTGCTGATGCCTAACATCTGGTGCGGAAGCACTGCGTATGTATGCTGTACTTGGGTCTGTATAATTCCTTTGCGCCGAATTGTGTCTGGATCAATAGCGTGTAACTGACTGTACTTTTACTTGAATAATACTTGTGCTTTGGAACCACAGATTCCAGGTCTTAAGTCTTTATTTACTGTATGACTGCGTAAGCAAATTAGCGTCATCTTTAGAAGGTATAGGCAGGATATTAGAAGGTATGGGCAGGATATTGGAAGGTATAGGAAGGAGTTTATAGAGGTTCTGATCCGGTATCGTTAGGTGGGGGCTCGTAGTGAAGTTACTTACCTGCTCACACGGTACATACGGCTATCGATATTTCAGCAAAGGGTGGAGTGGCCACATGCAGGGTTTACCTGCAACCGCTTTGTGCTGAAAGATCGCTATCCGTTTCCGTGTGAGCCAAGGAAGCTGACTAGAATCCAGGGACAAGAGAGGAAAAAGTTTGTTTTCATTTGTTGATAGAACCTAACGTTTAGAAAGTTGCCGCAGTATTGAGTATGCGGCTGAGTCGCAGGTTTGCACACAGCAAAGATGCACTTTTGTGTACGCAGCTAAAAGTTGTCATACGGTTGTGTGGTAGTCGCATTATTATGTATGCGACTGGTCGCACAATAGCGTATACGTACTTCCGGTCATGCTGCCACGTGTTTAAATAAAGCCGTTGAGGTTTACATTTTTCAAATGTTATCAATATCTGGGTTAACGTGTATTTTTCTGCGCAGGAAAAAGTGTGTAACAGTGAGTATGTGTTGGTAGGGGTAACTTGTTCCCTACAGTTAAGGGTATAGTATGATCCTTAAGGGCTAGGTGCAAGGGTTAGTCTAGCCGCTCGGTAAGTAGCTTTACCGTTCTATACACAGTAGCAGGTGTACATGTTGTCTTTGTTGTAGAGAGGTGCGTGGAAGTAGCCGACATACAAACTTCCATAGGTGTGGAAGTTGCCTTACTAAATCTTATCCGGGTGTGGAAGTTGCCTTTTTCAAATCTTATCCAGGTGTGTGGGCGCCGCCGACTTAAATCGTCCACAGGTAAGTGAAAGTATCTTGATTGTCTTTCACCAGTTTAAATCTTTATTAAAAAGCATAGGAGTTGTCTCAGAATGGGAGCCATGCAAACAGTAGAGATGTTAGACAATGATGTGCTGCTAATGAAAGCGCCGATTGGATCGGCTCGTCGTATTATGCATACTAAGTACGGTACTTATGCGATAAGGTATTGTGATGTATGGTTTAAAATGACAATGAAGAGTGTTAGACCGTTTCCCAGAATTGGTAGTTTTGATAAAAATGTGTTAGATAATGTCCGGGATCACATCAGATTGATGCGCTCCCGAGAGAAAAAGGTTAAATATTATGAATGTTTAAAACTGTGGCAGCATGAAGGGGATGCGTGGCTTAAAAATGTGCAAGCGACGCAAACTAGCATCGCGAGCATGTTGCCAGAGGATACATCCGTGACGCTAAATTGCAATACGGGCGAGCCGCAAAATGGCGCGCACGTGCAGCAAGGTAGCGTTGTGGAGAGTATTTCCAGCCGTTCATGCTCACCTCCCCCACCTTATGTGGATGGAGGTGCAAGTACAGTTACCAAAAATACTCATAAAAATGTAACAAGCCATTTGTACCCTCTCTTAAGCAACCATAAAGACAATGTTTATGATGTGGATGATGAGCCTATTGTAATGTCTGCCATTTCCCATGCTGTGCAAATGATAGATGCTGCATCACCACAATCACTAGTGGTGCTGCCATCTCCATCGGTAACAGCAGGGGAAGTGCTAACACCCTCTGCACCCGTAGGGGAAGTTGTTCATACCATATGTAGCAGCAGCAGATTAAACCCCCAGCCAGGTAATCAGGTCAAAGGTAGCAACGCTACCGGTCTGCATCCCATTCGGACAATAACCGTTCCAAATGGAAATGCAGGTGCGAACGGTATAGTGCCCACGAGGGAAGTGGTAATGCATTGTCCTTGGACAAGAGCAGAACTAAATTCCATCATAAATGATTTCCCCGATCCCAAAAAGGAACTAGCCAAATGTCAAAGATTTTTGAGAAATTTGGGTAGTTCACATGAGCCCACTAATAAAGATTGGCATGTGGTGTTAAGGGCCTGTCTACTACCACGCAATACCGACGTGACAACATTTATCACGGATTGTGTATTGGATGGTGACGTTCCCTTAACAGACCAAGTAAAACAGGATAACATTTCCCGCATTGTAACTCAATTGGTTATATATTTTCCAGCAGTAGTTAACTGGAATAAAATTTTCACCATTAAGCAAAAGGAGAGTGAATCTGCAGAAGATTATTGCGACCAGGCTCTGCAGGCTACCACCCAGTACACTGGGTTAGAAGATATTAAAGATAGCACTCACCACAGGGGAATGATAGTCACGGTACTCATGGATGGTCTGAAAGACGACTTAAAGACGGGTTCAGACCTCACAACCTGGCTGGAGGGGAGTCACAATAGATACACTCATAGAATCTGCCATAGAACATGATAAAAACATCTCAAAGAAGAGAGAGACCCAGAACGAAAAACTAATGGCTGTCAGTATCCAAGCTCTGGAAGGAATGACAATAACATCACAGCCAACCAACACACCTGCACCCACACACACACCTGCACCTGAACAGTTACACGTTGTCACCAATCCCACACCACAGCAAACACATCCTTACCTCACCTGTCATACACAACCACAGGCCTCATACTACCCACAAACTTCATATCTCCCACAATACCCTTATCCTTCATATCCTTACCCCTACCCACCATCTTTTCCTCTTGCTCAACTCCCACAACAATCCCTCATCCCCCCCGTTCAAAAATATGTTTTAACTGTCACCAAGTGGGACACATAAGTAAGAACTGCAAAGTGAAGAACACCACACATGAACACGGGTTTCCCATGGGTTCATAGGCAACCCCAGTATCTTCTCCCAGGCCTTATATGACTGTTTACTATCTTTTCAACCCTTCAATGGATCTGTTCTAATGTAAAATGTGGATGATTTATTGTTGTATTTTTGGTCATTTTTAAATGATATTAAACTGTTGTGCTTTATCTCCCACTCACAGGACACAAGGTTGCTAAGGATAAATGCCAGCTATGCCAGGCTAAGGTCGAATACTCGGAATACTATCCAACCCAGTGGTCCAGGCATTATTTAGAGCAGTAGCTACTAATAACAAGATTTAATTGCAGGAACCTGTATGCAGATACTATATCCCTAGAATTATTAAAAATGATAGGGGGACTTATTTTACAGGTGACGTTTCTAAGAACATGTGTGAGGTGATGGGTAACAACACTAAGATTAACCCAGACTGTCTTTTCCTTTATTTGCCCCCCCCTTTTAGATACTGTTCAAACGGGCAGCCTCATGTGAAAATATGATAATGATGTTACTATGCAGGGTCTCGCGAAGATGAGTGAGAATAACCGAAATTGAAAGTGTTATTAACTAACATGTCTAATGCAAACTGTCATGATGTCAAACCTGGAGAATTTGTTAAGATCCAAATTTTTTTAGCTCAGGTTGTTTGACTGATCAGTGGAGAGGTCCGTATCTGACGATACCACATCCTCAAAGGGTGGCCGAGGAAGATACGTGGGTCCATTCCACTCACTATAGGGAGGTTAACCAACTGGTGGAGATACAAGGCGGAGACAAGGCCGATAACGTGGACCTGTCGATTGCGAGCTTGTGCCGGAAGGATTAAAAAAGTGACTGTGAGATACTTGAGCTAAAGAAATGTGTAGATCTGTGCTTCCAGCAATGGAGTAGTCTGCTGTGGTCATCCTAGTTCTTTCTTCCAGAGTTTCTGTCGTGATGATCTGTTTGGGGGATACCCAGTTTCTGTGATGGGGGACCGATAAAGGAAATGTGAGCTGATGGCAGTGTTGATGGAGTGGAGTCAGGAGGAGGAATGCTATACCAAATCAGGGGAGTGTCTGACCAATCTTAGTAGTGTAATTGTTATGTTATTTGGGAAGAATACTTCCAGAAGTTATGACCCTCACACATGTTGAAATGCTTGGTATACATAAGAACACACCATCACCATATCTTCACACACAATATGAACACAGAGGCAAAAGAAATATGATACCTGGTGACGTGCATAAAGCCACTCAGTTAATCAGTGAGACAACTGGCTTTCAAGTTTTGGTCGCACTGGATCCCACCAGGGTTGCTCGGGGTACATTAAATTTTAGGTATATTCAGGAACTTGCTAAATTGATAGATAATATCACCAAGATGTACGATGACACATTCAGGTATACAGGGAAAGAATTGCAAGCGTAGAAGAAAGAACTGGTGCAACACATGCTAGTGTTGAATTATTTAACTGCTGTTACTGAAGGATATTGCATAACGTTAGCCACCCAGTTCGGAGTAAAATGTTGCACCTATGTCACCAATGATACCAGTGACCCCAAGGAGGTGATAGACCGAAAGATGGATGAAATTCTGCAGCTAAAATGGGAGTTTTGCAAGAACCATAACGCTTCAGTGGCTGAAGTAGGAGAAAAGATAGAAGGATGGGTTTCATGGCTGAACCCAGTAAAATGGTTCTCAGGTCTAGGGGAATGGGTCCAGGAAGTGATCGCTAGCATAGGCAAATTCTTGATCCTTATACTAATTGTCATCATAATAATTGGCATATGTGTCCGGTGTGTTCCTATTGTGTTGAAGTGTGGAAAATTTAAAAATAGAGTAAAATGCAAGAACGATACTATGATGGTGGTCAGTAATGACAATATGAATACCGAGGTAAATATAGAACTGCATTACAACCCTGAACTAGGAAATACCATCATTTGATGTATTATATTTAGACGTACATAGAATGTATTATTGAAATGTTATTTTTAGAACACCTCAGATAATGTAAAGTCTCAATTCCCCTTCAAGACTGCTTTTAAAATTTCTGGTGCATTCCCACACCTTTCACATGATCTTCCAAGATCCGCGGTGTGCGTATAATAGTAGTTTTATGTCCCCACCCAGAGACACATTATTGATGGATTAAGAACCACCTTGTGCCATCCCACAATAACACTAAATAATATGTAAATGTAAGCCTAAATTAAATTCAAAGAGTAGATTGTGATAGCATGTTGTTTGCTATCAAAGGGTGGACTGTCAAAGCTGGATAACTGGCTGAGACAAGATCAGTTTAAAATTGAATCACGGCGACGCCATCTTGCGACTGGCCGCAAGACGCCATCTTGGAAATGAAATCGCAAGAGGCCATTTTGCGAATGGCCGCCCAAGCACCATTTTAGATAAACTCACAATTAAGTACATATGGCGAGATTACTATTAGCACCATGTGAGTGCATCTTTCATCATTTCTCATATACACAGTAATACGCACAATTGCGCTGTTAACTAGTCGCATATTAGCGAATGCATAAGATCCTATATGAAAACACAGTTTAATAGCTAAATGCACACGCATCTGTCCCCAGTTAACTAGCGTCTTTATATCAAACCCCGCATACTCACACATTACATATTCACATACAAGGGTTCATAAGCTCTAAGGTATAGGATTTAAACTTGTTCATTAAGTATAAATGCTGTGAAATAAAGATTATTTGGTAACTAAGGTTTTATACATGCTAAGTAAGCCGTGTTTGGTTTTGTACTGATGCGTAGTCTTTCCACAGTATTCCAGTATTATCGGTGGGGAGATCGCATCATGCATTCTCAACTTATGGACCGCAGAGGCTTCAAACAACAAAATGTATATGATATGAATAACTGTTAGGATGTTGCATGTGGCGGGAATCTAGGGACCCTCAGTTGTTGGAGGCTGGGTTGTGTCTATTTGAATCAGCCTGTTACATGCTCTGTAACAGATGTATCCCCCTTGGGAACCAATAGCATCAGCAACAAACTTCTCTATTGTGTTGTCTGTTCCTGGGGGGTATAAATATGTGTGCTCCAACACTGGGTCTTTAGTCTTCGTGCTGAATGCTGATAGACAAGGGGTTTCTTGCTGATGCCTAACATCTGGTCCGGAAGCGCTGCGTATGTATACTGTACTCGGGTCTGTATAATTCCTTTGCGCCGAATTGTGTCTGGATCAATAGCGTGTAACTGACTGTACTTTTACTTGAATAATACTTGTGCTTTGGAACCACAGATTCCAGGTCTTAAGTCTTTATTTACTGTATGACTGCGTACGCAAATTAGCGTCATCTTTAGAAGGTATAGGCAGGATATTAGAAGGTATGGGCTGGATAGTAGAAGGTATAGGAAGGCGTGTATAGAGGTTCTGATCCGGTATCGTTAGTTGTTTTGCAGAATTCATACTTGGGTATTCCCATTTGCGTTTCTTAAATCATTTCATACCCTTCACATTAACAGCACAAAAATAGCAGTCACTCAAGTGATGTTTTGGCTCCCACCACATCATAAGTATGCCGAAATTAAATCCTTTTCGATCACCTTTAGTCCAATTGCGGAGTGATTCCACGCAGGTTTTACAAACTCTGTGAGGCACCCAAAACTTGTCTTGCTGGCTTATGTGACGTCCAAAATAAGCCTAATACGCTTGTGTGGTAATCCCCAAGAGCCCGCAATAGCTCTAGTAACTTTACAGGTTTGTAACAGTGGTAATTCTCTTCAGAGAGGCAAGTTCCCCTACTACATAGATCTTAGTCTCTAGATTTAAGTCAGTCACAGATATTAAATATAAATTTAGAATTCAACACAAATAAATTATCTTTACTATTTCATTACATTGCATGTCCACCAATTTATCCAACACCTTATAACATAACATACATGACACTATTTTATAATATGCCAATATACTATACAGCAGAACTTCTGTCACTTGCCAGTGGAACTAAATAACTTTGATAATGTTTTTATACTGCAGTATAAACTATTTCAGTACAATAACATGTCTCTAGGGCTCAAACCCAAATTATGAGCTGGAAGGTGCACATAAATTAGTCCCAGAGCCTGCAGGAGTTTGTATAGTGTTGTAGATAATGCTCCGGATTGTTTACATCTACTCATCTACTGTATATGATGTCACTGTAATTGCCAGTGGCTGAAGGAAACCTTTGTACTTTGCACATTTGTCACTATATATATGCATACCTCCCAACTGTCCCGCATTTAGCGGGACCGTCCCGTTTTTCTGGGACTGTTCAGCTGTCCCGCCTGCAGGCCGCAGTGTCCCGCGGTGGGGGGGAAGTTGGGGGAAAGCATACACCACTTCTCTACTATGCAGAGCAGCGTGTATGCAGAGCGAGAATAGATGCTGTGCGCATGCGTACAGCATCTATTCACAGTACGAGTGAAACCCGGGGGCAGCCCAGCATCTCAGAGATGCTGGGCACGCCTCATTAGTGATGTAAATGGGGGGTATGCCCCCTTTACGGTCAGGCCATGCCCCCTTTTCGGGCGCGTGCACAGATCCCGACTCCTTCACCGCAAATGTTGGGAGGTATGTATATGCATATATATCTCTATTGTAGTCACTTTATTTAATCTCAGTTTCCAGGTAGGTATTATCTTCCAGAGCGTGGAATGAGCATGTGGCCGTTACATATTTTTTATATTGTATCTCTTCAGTGTGCTTCATATTTTGCTATGTGCCAGTGCAGGTAGTCCATTCATATGCTCTATATGCCGAATACAGGGGCTGCAGCACTATAACCAGCTTTCACATCAGTTTCAGACCAGCCTGCCCTCTTCCCACCTCTGGGATCTGCCTCTAGCATCTTATAGACTGCCTCAGGGCTCTCCACCTTCTGAGAGCTGCAGAGCATACATCGTCCTCTCTGACCATCACCTCAGAGTCTCCTTGAGTAACTGCTGTTCACTTCCAGCTATCACATGTCTGACCACATGACACTGGTCACATGACCTGCTGCTGACCTCTTCAGTAGCTGCAGAGACTGCTGGAAACAGTGGTCTGCCTGTGTAATGGCTTCTATATGTGCTGGAGCGCGCTGCACTGTGTATGACATAATAACTCACATATCGGGGTACTACACTTGTTTTACGAATACAGTTATATTTGTTCTTTCATTTGCAACACTTTATTTGCCACAAATATAACAAAAAACATCAGGGTTGTTAGTACACCGTCTCCGAGAAGAACTCATTTTTATGGCGAAAACGTTTTGTTTCATACATTCAGTGCTAACTCCTAACAAAAGCCGAGGACGTACTGAACAAAACAAGCCCAAACGGCAGGAAATTGGTTGTGGTGGGACAGAGAGAGAGAGCCGAACAAAGGAACAGGAGGTGTGCTGGCTGCGTCACTCGGTCCTCTCTGTTGCTCCTCTCTGTACGCTGGGAGGAGGCGTGGCTGTTGTCTGAGGATGTCCCAGCAGGCTCAGCAGTGCACTGCAACGCCTCCACCCAGCGTTAGTGACGAGATTTGAATGTGTTATGTGTCTCAAACGTGACTACCTGCTACGTTATCACAAATAAAACAAATTTTTGTTATTGTTGAAAGAGGGTAGTTGTTAAAAAAGCAAAACTAAGTCGATTTTGTTAAGTAAAGCGGCCTAGTCTAGTAAGGTACTTCAAATGGAGAAAATTATTGAATTTTATAATTTTCATTAATTTGAAAACTGGAGCTAATTCAGTTATAGCGAAGAACTACTGCGAAAATAGGACCTGCAAGTACTCTCAAACCGATCTTTAATCCTTGGCAATAGAAAATATATATTTTTTGGTTCCCCAGTGTAACAGGTACGCAATACAATTAGCCACAGCAGTTGTGAGTTACAACAACCTGTTTAACTAGAAACTGCATTAGCACAGCACCCAGACAGTGACCACCATATCATAATCATCATAGTCTGTACAGTGCTGGTCAGACTGACCTTTCCTGAGTGACATTGAATCTCTCTGATAATAAGGTTAAGCATCAGGCTAGTGACTGGCTGTTTCTGTGAATATAGTGAGAGAGAAATATATTGGAACCCCACCCCTAATCCCGCCTCTTGACTATTCATATAAATAGTTTTCACCATCGAATTATTTTGATGTGATTGTTATTTACCATCGCATCGAAAAATTCAGTGGTGGAAGCACTGCCATCATTTCATAGTGGGCTTCTGATGTCCATCCCTAATGTGACAGAGCTGTTCTCATCCTAATCCAGCGCTGGTCGCAATCCAATGGGAGCTCGCGGATCGGCCGCATGCTTATGGGATCTTCCCACAATTAATTATGAAATAAACTACCTGTCCTTGGCTTGGGTAATTTCTGTTTTCCTGAAGTGAAATAATTCCTTCACAGTGTAATTTCTTTACAGTGTGGACTATATACTGATTAGTAGGAAAAGGGGACTTATATTTATTTAATCCCTGTTGCTGTGACCTAACATCCCTGTGCTATGATGAGGGATTAGAATGAGGGCGGCGGGGTGCTGTCATTCTCAAGGGCATTCTGAAACAAGTTCACAGCTGCTGCCACCCGGCCCCCCTACGTGACACTGACCGAGTCTGATTGGCTCCTAGAGACACAGAGGGACAAGGTGATGGGGTGAAGTGGGAGGGGTAATGAGGGGCATTACTCTATGTGGCATAATGTGTTATAAGGGGCATTACTGTGTGGCATAAGGGGCATTACTGTGTGTGGCATAATGTACTATAAGGGGCATTACTGTGTGTGGCATATGGCATAATGTACTATAAGGGGCATTACTCTGTGTTGCATAATATTTGTGAAATACTGTAAATACTGTTCTCCACCCTTGAGCATAATGGGTGGGAAGTAGTGTAAAATTCCATGGTTAGGTAAAATTTACAGTGGAAGTAGGCAGCCAGGGATAGGTAATGACAATAAACTCACCATAACCATTAACTTCCTAACATGTATACAACTTGAGGTGACTTCTAGTACTTAAAATCAACTACATAGATATCGACTTTTCAGTTGAAATTTACTCAGCCATAGTAATTACATTGAGAGTCTGTTAGTTGGTAGTGAAATGAGTAATACATGCAAAATATAGTGTAGCACAACTTAATTTCACTGTAGTTTTTTTATATACATGTTATATTCATCCTTGCCCTACTCTCCCTGAATGTCCAGTAATGTTCTGGATCCTGACCACTTTCCCAGTGACGTTGGTGGGTTGGGATTTTGATTAAGTGACATGGTCCTGCCCCTACTCTGCTAACACTAATCTTTGTTATGTGCAGCAGGGTTGTGCCATGATGACAGAAATTGTGTCACCCCTCACCATCATACACACCCCCACAAACACACACACACACTTGACACTTCTCATCTTGTTTCTCCTGGATGATACATATAAAAAGTAGGCAAGTATGTTTATATTATACACATTCCAAAACATCTAATAAATTCATATGCAGCAGTGCCGAGGGGGAAGAACAGGTACTAATTACCGAGGCCCGGGATTGTTGGAGGGTCCCAGGACAGCAGGTAAGAAGGACATTGTCCCCCTTTGCAGTGCTGCTACGCATGCACTGTCACTACCATAAGTGTATTTATAATGGGTGCAGGGTATGCAGTGCAGGGCCCCACACACCCTGCACCCATTTTAAATACACTTATGGTAGTGACTGTGTGTGTTATACTTACCTCGTGCCGGAAAGCGGGTCCCTCCTCCGTCGTGCCATCTTCCCAGTGACATCTTTGGGAAGATGGCACTACATAGTGAAAGCAAAGACTCTGGCACTGTGCCAAAGCCTTTGTTCTCTTGTGCACATGTGACATCTTCCTAAATATCTGGGAAGATGGTACCACGGAGGAGGAAGAACCCGCTTGCCGGCAAAAGATAATATGCGGAGCTTGGGAGGGCCTACTGCTCGTGAGGAAGGGATCCGTTGCACACACCCCTTGTCACTACAGTGTATTTACCTAGAGTATTAGATTTCAGAGCTAGCTATTTCAGGCATTGTCCATCTCACAGACAGATTAATCGCATTGCCCATGTCAGGGCTGCAACTAGGGGGGGGGGGGGCTGGAGGTGCACCGGGTGCACTGCTGCACCCGGTGCCGGTGACCTCCAGCCCGGCGCTACAGAGAGACTCCAAGCCGGACGTCCGCTGGTAATATTTATTACCAGCGGGCACCCGGCTCCTTCTCTGCAGCGATGCGGTGTAGCCCAAGATGGAGGATGGAGTTCTCTCCCGAACTCCAGCTTCCGGCTCTCCCCATGCGCACTATGTGAGAGAATTAATGACATCTCCCCCATAGTTCCGAGGAGCAGCCGACGGACCAGACGCGACACTGGATGCAGGAGCAGGGTTCAAAGTAAGTATTTTTTTTTAATAAGCTGCACTACAGGGGCATTATTATGGGGGCATGGGCAATAATGGGTATTACTAATGGGGCATGAGCACTACAGGGGTATGAGCCCTACAGGGGCATTACTATTGGGGCATGGGCACTACAGAGGCATTACCACAGGGGCATTACTGTGGGGGCATGAGCACTACACGTGCATTACTGTATGGGCACTACAGGGATATTACTATGGGGGCATGGGCACTACAGAGGCATTAATATGAGAGCATGGGCACTACAGGGGCATTACTATGAAAGCATGGGCATTACAGAGGCATTACCACAAGGGCATTAATATGGGAGCATGGGCACTACAGGGGCATTACTGTATGGTGGGCACTATAGGGGCATTACTATGGGGGTATTAACTTATGGGCATTACTATGGGGGCATTACAATATGGGCACTACTACAGGGGTATTATTATATGGGCACTACTACAGGGGCATTGCTATGGGGCATTACTGTGGGGGGATTACTATATGGGCACTGCTACAGGGGCATTACCTCAGGGGGCATTACTATAGGGGCACTGCTGCAGGGGGAATTACCAGGCGGGGCGCCAAATTACTGTCTTGCCCCTGGTGACAAAAATCCTAGTTTCGGCCCTGCCCATGTCACAACAGCATGCTGGGGGTTTAGCCTAGAGAAAATGGATTGCCAGGCCCCATATGTCACAAAAGAGGTCCTGTCCTTTGGATCCTGGAGGGTAGCTAGTTTTTAATTTTAAGTACTTGGAGATCCCTTATATGCATCTATCTTTCCCAGTAATTATTTTCTGCATGGTATAATGGTGTAGCGGTAGTATATTGTATTTTTCTCCTGTCTAGGCAGGTGGAGTGGTCTGTGTGCCCAATTAATTTTTAGAGGGAGCGTCCTGTTCTAAAATATGTTGTTTATGACATCTTTGGTTGTCTGACAGATGACAACCTCAGTTATTCCTCGAACACAGAAGTTATTACATCCAATAATTATTATATAAGGAAAAACATGTTTTACGGAACAAAAATAATCGTAACAATCTGCCGTCGACGGGAGTAAGTTGTTACGGCAATGGGGCAAATTGTTACTGATAAAATAATCTATACAAAATCTTAATCTAAAAATCATTCATTAGAGAACTTTGTATGCAGTGGCGTAGCTAGGGCAGGGCCGCCGGGGCTCGTGCCCTGGGCGCCACGGGGGAGGTGCCACTGACCACGTTACAGCCCCGCCCTAGTCACTCAGTGTAGGGCAGGCCGCAGTGAGAGCGGACTGCACTACACAGTTACACACACATCGCCGCCGGCGCTGCGGTGATGTGTGTGTTTCAGCAGCCAAGGAGAGTCAGACAGACTCTCATTGGCTAGAAATATATAAAACACAGGATTACTAGATCATTATGAATAATGATAAGAATGTTTAAATGTTTATCCTGAAATCAGGTCAATTTATTCAAAAGAATATCAAGTATAAAAACATGTATAAAATTAGGACCAATTATTCAAATATCAGATGGATTAGGCATAAAATAGAAAACAATACAATGATCAATAATGAGGCTACAGGAAAAATAAGAATAAGGTTGGGTCCAAGGTTATTGCCCTCCGAAAACGGAGGTCTCCTATTACGCTTAATGAATGGGAAGCACTGTCCCACAATCCTGTAGCTTGAAAAATGGCAATGGTTCTGATACACTTATTGTGATCCCATTCAATAGAGTCTGTGTAATAGACGTTATGTGCTCACCATCTACTTAAAGTCTGGTCGCGTGGGAATCGCTGTTAATATTGCGTTGCAGGCTAATGGAAGGGAAGCCTGTGTGTGAAAAGCCGAATGGCTCACCATGTGGCTGAGGCACTCCAAGATGATGGTCCAGCTCCCAGATACAGGTGAGTTAGCGTACCAGGCCGAATGAAGACTGCTGATTTCCAACACCTCGCAACGAATGGCGGCCTGTAGATGATGCCGTGCAGCCAGATCTGTGCTGATAAGTGCTCCAGCAGTAAGAAACGAGAGAGCAGCAGTGCCTGACGTGTTTCCCCGTGGTTCCACCCACGGCTTCGTCAGAGGCATATGCCGCTCTCTCCAAAAAGACAAGTATATATAGGTCTTCCAAATAAATTCGAAGATTCAGCTGATACTCTATAATTGGTATATTGAAACAGTGTAACTTTAAAACAAAAGAGCAATAGATACAAATTAACAGCGGCAAAGAGACCCATTGATATACTGATAGGTGGAAGGCAATCCATTGTATTTAGAAATGTCAGACATCAATAGGACAAGTAGCATAATGATAATTAGTGTTTCAAAATTTAAAGTATATGATATAATAATATAAATATGAAAAGTTGGGAATATTAATAAAAAAGAAAAAATAAATAAAACCAGATAAAGATATATATATATATATATATATATATATATAGTATAGAGAGAGAGAGAGAGAGTTTTAAAAAAATATTAATAATGGGAGTAATAATAATAATGAATCATAATATTAATAATAATCATGATAATAACAGTGGATATACATGAAACCAAACTCTAGAAAACGAGTTAGATAATGGAATTAAGTTCCAGATTTTCATTGAGACCTTCTGGATGAAGGGAACCTAATCTAAACATCCATAGAACCTCAAGTTTGCACAATTTTTGGAATCTCATACCACCTCGTGCTTTAGGAGGAACTGATTATAAACCTATCAATTTAAGACATTTTGGATCGGCTTCATGAGCTTCACAGAAGTGTCTGGACATACTGTGTTTTTGAAATGTATTGATAATGTTTCGATGGTGTTCCATGAAACGGAGTTTCAAGGATCTGGTGGTTCATCCCACATAAATGAGATTGCAATCACATTTCAACATATAAATAATGTATTTTGAATCACAGTTAATAAAGGAGTCAATCTCATATGATCTATTTTCCTTTGTACAGTAAATGGACTTAGTATTACTCAAAAAGAAGTTACAGGTGGTGCATCTTGTTTTTCCACATTTAAAAAAACCTTAGGTCTATTAGTTAGCCAATTAATGTTATCTGTACTCTACTTTTCTACAGGTCTCAAAAAGCTAGGAGTTAGGATGGTTTTAAGGGATCTGTTCTTTTTATAAATAACTAAAGGCTTTTCAGGGATGAGTTTTCTCAAAATGTTTCAAAACAGCGGCGGCTGTGTGTTATATACAACCACGTTGCACTGCAGTTCATGCTACTGGGAACAAGTTGGAACACGTTAACGTCAGTGCTCAGTGAAATGACGTTAACGCAGACATGTTTATATAATAGGTACCTAAATAAACTCGTTTTTTTTGTTCCACAGTAATATTTTTCACCTAGATTTGAAATCGTAACTTGGCTGGACTGGTAAAGGTAAGGGTTTATCATTCATTTTGTTAGAATCATAGACCATTAGTGTATTTATTATCATTGTTATAATCATAAATTGAAGCGCGGAAATCAAACTATGACCATCTTGGTTATCTGACGTCACTTGGGGCAAGTTGTTGCACAATATCGGAGGCAAGTTGTTACTGACACTCCCATTAAAGACTAGCTAGAACTAGAGGCAAATATAAGAAATGAAAAAAGAGAAGCACAACTACAGAAAGTTAAGAGATCTTTACTCTGGAATGAAGGCGAAAATAAAAAGACTGAAGGCACACATCCACTTAAAGACCTAAAAACGACTGCATGATTACGACATTGTAATCGTGCAGTTGCTTGTCAGTCTGTGATGTGCCTACACTGAACGAGCAGTCGTGCAGTGTAGGCACATCAATCATCGCAAACATGCTGAACCTGACGTTATCATCAGGTAGTCCAGCATGTTTGCCCGATGATAGATGTCTAAATGACCAGCGGGAGCGCGCATCGCTGGTTGTTTTAGACATTTTTCTTAACGATTTTCAAACGATTTGCGAATGATTATTAAACAATTGAACGATAACGATATTGTTCAATTGCTCAATGTAATCGTCTAGTGGATGTGTGCCTTTAGAATATGACATCAAAATCTATAAAAAAGAAAGTAGCCAAAACATTGTTGAGTTCTGAAGACGAGTGTTTCTATATAATGTTTGCTAAGAGTTACAATCTGTGAAAACCTGGCCAGGAGTGGGTCCAGTGTACTGCACGTAAAGGGTGAGCTCATATTGCTTGTGTAAGAGGTGATGCAGTATCATTTACTTGCACTAATTGCAAATCAGAAATAGTCAGTGAAGACGATGAGTGATGTCTGTTATTGTCATCAGACTATATACCAAATATATGCTAAATGTGATTTTGTGATAAATGTACAAACAGTGGGGTAACTAGGGTATTTGGAACCCAGGGCAAAATGGAAATGGGTTCCCTCCCCATTTGTGCCCACAAGAAAAATGGGCATGGTCATATGCCACAAGGGGAGTGACCATTGGAAAATGGGGCGTGTCAACATGACCCACCCCTTTCTCGACACTCTGGGAACATTCCTTTCCATTACATATGCACCTTAATGCCCCGAGTAGTAGTGCCCCTCTTGCAATGCCCACTGTAGTAGTGCCCCTTATGCAATGTCACCAGTAGCAGTGCCTTTTATACAGTGCCCCCAATAGTGCACCCTTATACAGTGCCTCCAGTCGTGCACACTTATACAGTGCCCCTTATGAAGTGCCCCCAGTAGTGCACCCTTATACTGTGCCCCCCTATGCAGGCCCCCAGTAGTGTCCCTTATACAGTACCCCCAGTATGCAGTGCCCCCAGTAGTGCCCCTTATACAGTACCCCCAGTATGCAGTGCCCCCATTAGTGGTCCCTCTTATGAGGGTGCCCAGTAGTGCCCTTTACACAGTGCCCCAGTAGTGTTCCCCCTATGCAGTGCCCCCAGCAGTGCCCCTTATACAGTGCCACCAGTAGTGCCCCATATACAGTGCCCTCAGTAGTGGTCCGCCTATGCAGTGCCCCCAGTAGTGCCCCCTATACAGTGCTCCCAGTAGAGGCCCCCCTACATATATAACACAAACACACACATAAAAAAACACACCTAGATCCCCGCTCCTGTGCCCGTCACTGTCAGCTCCTCTGTCCTCCCACTCTGCACAATGGGAGAGACGTCATGACCCACTGCGGGACCCGGAAGGCAGAGCTCACGAGTGAGCTCCAGCCCGGGCTCCCTCCGCGGACGCAGTAGCCAATGAGAGTCTGTCTGACTCTCATTGGCTGCTATAACAAACACAATGCCTCCGCTGGTGGCGGTGTGTTTGTTACTGTGTAGTGCGGACCGCTCTCACTGCGGTGCGCACTACATTTAAATATGTAGGGCCCAGGGGTACTGACGACGGGTGTAGCAGCGATGTTGGATGCAGGCCGACCGGTGTAAAGCTCTCTGAGTGTCCTGTCTGTTTTCCCCACATATGAGAGGCCGCAGGGACAGGTGATGAGGTAAACAATATACTTAGTAGTGCAGGTTACCCTATGCCTAATAAAATATATATTCCCACTATGGCCCGTATTCAGTTCGAAGCGAAAAGCCGAGATCCGCGAAAAAGTATCGCCGATTGAGACTTTTCACCAGGCGGAAACTTATCTCTGTATTCAATTCCATCCGCTTTTCGCGTACACAAAATCGCAATGCAATGTAATATAATAGGCGAAAAAGATTCGCCTATGAAAAGGTGGAGAAAAAAAGTTCGAAATCGCTATTTAGGGGTGCAAAGGTGGGGAAACCACTCAGCACCCTTGGGACAGGATAACTACATAAAAAAAAACTTTCAACAAGTGGGAAACACCCCAAAAAAACACTTTGAAAAGGGGGAGAAAAAGTGCAAAGCGGGGGTACAAACTTAAAAAGTAGTGAAATAGACTTTTGGGGGGTCTACAAGTATGGGTGAGGTGTTTTTTTCATTGCAGGTGTTTGCTGAAGGTACATTTTTTATGTTTCTTGTAACTTCACTGTAGCAACTTTTAAATATGCTTGCACCCATTTTCAAGTACCTAAAATTTGACAGGAATACTTATTTTCTCCTAAAAATACTGCTTTATGCCATTCTTCACCAGTTGTGCAAAGACGCTAAATAGTGGCAATTGTGCAAACTTAAGTACCCCAAATTGTTTCATTAGGGCTATTCGGGCATTACCACATTGATCCCCAAAGTTTCAGCATCTTTCAGGGGGTTCATCCTGATTACCCCGATTCTGACACCACTTTTCGCCTGTGATGACATCGCGTATTGAATGTAGGCGAAGATGTAGGCGAAAAGTCCGGCAGGCGAAAAAGTATCGCGGGTGCGAAACTAATTGAATACGCACCTATGTGGGTGACAAAAGCTATTACTTGCAGTTAAATGTTGGCAAATAAGGCAATTTATGCACTTACTGTACAGCAACCATTTTTTGGTTGCAAAAAATGGGCAGTTGCATCTTCATCTAAACCTGTAATTGCGGTCTTCACCAACCAATCCGCAGGGCATGATCCTGGTATCGTGCAATTTTAATTCCTGGAGGGAGATGTAAGAAGCGCAAAAGCGGTATCAGTGCATGTTATGTCCGCTGATTCTGCTTCTCCCCGATGTATGATAGGGGGGTTTGGCGTTAAATGACAGGGGCGCTATGCGCCCTGTCATTATCGGCACTGCTATCTACAAGATAGCAGCACCGATAGCCTGGGCCATATATGAATGGTCAGATCGCCTGACCGTTCTGCCCACTGTAGCTGTCGCTATCGACAGCTACAGCCTGGCGCTGCTCTATGCCCACAACAGGGACAGTGCTGTCCCTGCTACGGTGGCTGCCGGCTCCAGGGCTGCAGGCTGGATCTCGCGATACCTGCGAGATCCCGCGCATGCTCAGTGGAGCTGGCCGAGCCTGAGACACAGCGCGTCAGCACTAGGCTGATGCGCTATGTCCTCAGGCAGGAGGAGGAGTTAACGCTCCCCCTCTCCGGCCGATGAGATGTTCATACATCTCATCGTTAGTGCTTCCTGCTTCGTCTCGGTAAAGAGGCGAAGCAGGAAGCATTATAGAGGCACGATAAGTGCTGCTGTAATACATCTCCCCCCCATGTCTGATATAATAATGGGTCAGTGTTTCCTAGTGGATTTATTAATCAAATCACTATGGGGGAGATGTATTATAGCGGCACCTAACGTGCCGCTATATCGCTTCCTGCTTCGCCTCTTTGCTGAGGCGAAGCAGGAAGTACCAAAGTACCAATGATGAGGTGTAAAAACATCTCATCAGCTGGAGCAGGGGAGCATTAACTCCCCCTCCGTCGATCCCCACTAGCCTAGTGCTGATGCTCTGTGTCTCAGTCCCAGCTGGCTCCACTGAGCATGCGCGGGATGTCACAAGTATCCCGAGATCCCCGCGTGCAGCCCTGGAGCCGGCAGCCCTCGCAGCAGGGACAGCACTGTCCCTGCCGTGGGGATAGAGCATTGCCAGGCTGTCGCTGTCAATAGCGACAGCTACAGCGGGCAGAATGGTTAGGCGATCTGACCGTTCCTACATGGACCAGGCTATCGGCGCTGCTATCTTTTAGATAATGACAGGGGTGCATTTACCGCCAAACCCCCCAATCATACATCAGGAGAAAAGCTGTATCAGCGCACATAACGCTTCTTGCATCTCCCCCCTATGTGTGTTAAATGCTTCACCCAGGGCAACCTCTCATCCTTAGATGATAAAAGTTTATTATGTAGGATAGCCAAAGCTCTATTCATAAAATAGCAAATGTGTCTGCGCCTGGAAAAACTGTGACATTAGAACAAACCAAGAACATTGATAAAAATATATATTTATTGGAATAACAACAATAAATTCAATTGAACTGCAGTTCTAAAATAGACATGGACTGAAAAATGACAACTCATGCAATATAGACCGTGTAACACAAATCATTCATAAATAAATAAGGGAAAGATACAATGTACAATCCCAAAAGCATAGAGAAAAAAATGTCACTAAGTGAAAACTCGGTTCCCCAATCAATGGCAAAGTTCCATAGGAAAAATAGTAAAAAACATGCAGTTGTAGTTTGATTCAATAGTTAGTATCAATCTCCCTTTGAGGGGATGTCCGTGTCTCCACAGTAAAATGAGCAACCACTCACCACTTTCATGAATGAATCCTAGGCGAGCCAGGGACAACTAAATTGAATGCAGCTCAGCCGTAAAGTCCCGGACCAGAGGGACCAATGAATCAGGGCTCAACGGGCAGCAATGAATAGCCTTATCGATTTCAGATCACTGGGCTGATCGGCAGGCTGTCACAGTGGGATGCGGAGGATCGCGAAGAGTATTCAGCCCTATCACCTGGAGTCAGCTAGTGTAGGTCAGCAGCGGTGTGTGAAATGAAGACAGCGATGTCTGCAATAACATGAAACTTGTATACACACGCCGGTGTGTTAGATCTTCCAACAGCGGCAATCAGCTGCGCACCTGGTCATGAACAGCAGTTCAGATAAAGTATGTCTGTGCACCTTTGACGCATTTCTCCTCACTGTCTGAGGTTTTTATTTTAACTACAGTAGAGTATCAAACTGGGAGAATGTGTGCTGGGACCAGGAAAGAACAGCAACTTTGAGAAGGGGTGCTGGGAGGGTGAGACACAGCAGACTGGGAGCAACACTGTACTCACAAGAAGAAGCCTCAGTCACCTGGCCAGACAGAGAAGAGGCTCCTGCTGATCTTTACGGGTCAGAGGAGCTTGTGATGGGCTCCTGCAATCAGAGCTCAGCACATGCTCCTCTCACCTTTCAGCAGAGTCTCGTGGGAATTATTTCCCAGCAGTTCATGGCCCCAGTAACTGTTGGGTCCCAATAACCCTCCTGCCACCTGTGGCCACCAGTGGGCCAAAACAGCCTTGATGACTGACCAGGTAAGCAGCTGCACTGCACCCTGCGCTCTGATTAAGCGACCAGCACTGTCACCATAGTCCCATAGAGACCATAAAGGGTATGTAGCTTCTGTCTATGACAACAAATGATAGCTCGTATTTATTCTGGAGAAAGATGAAAACATTGGTGAAGTGTAAGTGACATTACTCCACCTAGCTGGTCCATCACCATCTTTTTCATACCCAAGAATTCAGATGTTTTTTTGGTTCCTATGGTAGATGTTCTGTGTAAGGCGAATCTGTTAACTCCAACAGGTGTAATGTTCACCCTTTCTGAAATGGAAATACTAAAATTAAATGAAGCCTTTAGCCAGTTCCAACCCATCAAGTAGCACCATCCATCCAGAGCAGTAGCACCAATTGGTAATGAGCTCTAGTAAGCTTTCTTATAATATGTGAAAGACATAAAATTATAACAAAAGTTTTAAATATTTTAGTATAAACATACTGTGTCACTGTACATATACATCAAAGGGTTTGTTTACGGAGATAAATTAAAAGTAATGAACAGGCCTAGATAGTTCTCATTTTCATTAATTTAACAAACAGTCCACAGTAAAACCTCTTGTAGCAGATGATCCCATCATGATCCCAAAATAAAACTTTGGGGATTTATTAACAACAGTATGAACATTTTTGAGAATTTACAAAATTGGTTTTTTGAGAAAATCTAAATTTTGATTTTGAAAATGTAAAATTTTTCATTTTTAATTGAAACATACTACTGTGAATCATATGAAAGCCCATTAAAAGAGGTTTAAAATGAGACCTTGCCCAACTCTTTATCTCAATTAGGTGAGCTGCAAAAGCAATTAAAAAAAAAACTGTTAATAGCAAAATTTTCATTAAAAAATTCCAGCTTTAAAGGCATATAACTTCAAAACCAGTGTACTTATCAGCCTAAGAATTTTAATTTATCTTCATATCCATGGCATCAATTAATATTCCAAATTTCATTACAATCTGAAATGGTCAAGTTGAAACCCTGTGTTGATGAACAACTCAACCACTCATCACTGTTTTTTTTGTGGTAATTAGAAAAAAAATACACACGTTAACTTCTATTTTAGTTTACCTTCTTACAATTTCATTAGAAAATGCACCTTATTGGCCAGTTTGGATAGATTGCCTTTGCCATGTGAGGAGAAAGCAAACTAATGACATTTACTAAGCTGCGCATTTGGTGTCATTTAGGGACTGCCGGAAACTGACGTCTGTTTTAATGTCAAATTGGTAGCATTGACTCGAGATCGATTTTGATGTCTAAACTGAAACCCACCGTGTCGTGTCCAATTTGGCAGTGGTTTCTATTCAAACAACTGTGGAATAGAACTCAAACAGTGACAAACAATTCACAGATCACCATGATCTGTGCAGGTTTTTCTATATTTAAAAGTATATTAATAGTTTAAAATGAAAAAAAAGAAAACATGGAATCCCCCCGACTCCCTCCCCCATAAATCATACCCAGCCCTAGAACTCTGAGCCTGTGTCTTGCTTCGTGCACATAAAGGTTTCTTTTAAGCACGATTCGCCACACACGTTAGGAATATCATATACACTACACTTACATTGGGACTATCTTGCGTCATGCACATAAAGGTATATTTGAGATGACTTCATCACATACAAAAAATCCCCTTATTAGGAGCACTTACATCAGACTCATCTAGGTTCTTGCATAAAGCAGTTTCTTTAACATGGAATCCCTTCACATTTTTCGAAAAACCTCAGATGTATATTCCCACAGGCGCTTCAAATAGATACAGGGAGCTTAGATGCAAATCCAGATAAAAATTTAATAAACACATTCAGCAGCAATAAAAAAACTAATACAAAAAAACAGTCCGTAACCTAACCAAATGGCAAATACTCAGGAGTGCATATATGACCTGAAAGTAGATGGTATAAAACGTCCCGGGTTCCTTAACAGGTCAGGAAAACGTTCACCCTTGTGATCTACTTTCTGGTCAGGACATAGCAAACGCCTCCTTGTTGACACGTTTCGGTTCACCTGAACCTTTTTCAAGACATGTTACTGTATATGCATGAACCAAGAGGAGTCTGATGTAAGTGCTCCTAATAAGGGGATTTTTCGTATGTGAGGAAGTCATCTCAAAGATACCTTTATGTGCATGACGCAAGATACTCCCAATGTAAGTGTGGTGTACATGATATTCATAACGTGTGTGGGAAATTGTGCTTAAACGAAACGACAGTTTGTGGTTTTTCTGATATCAGGGACTCCCACTCCTTCAATTTGGTTTTAATTTGTACACTAATTTATATCTGAATAGAGAGAGCAAATATTCAAATGGGCACTAATATTTATATACTTTTATAATATCTAGACTCAATGGTTACTAAGCATCTTTTCAAAAGAGGGCTCTTCCCCAGCCCTTTTATGGAAAAGTAAAGAAATTATACAGAGCAAATCAAAACTGTATTTAGAAAACCAAAGACTAAAAGCCTATAATAGATATATCTGTTAAAAGCCTGAACTAATAATAATATCACAGAATTTACTGACACATTGAATAGGCTTAAATAAATATTTAATTAAAATCTAATACATAAAAAAAATGAAATAAATCACATTAATAAAAACAGAAGTCTCACACATATACCAATATAGTGTCTCAAAGAAGGGTGTCACACATCAGAATCCAAGTCCCCATTACCGGGTCTGGCGGTATCACCCTACTGCCATCTGTGTCCCCGATGCCCACCCGCAACATCCCTGAGACTTGTGGTCACTCATCTATAGCATGCAGTTCCTGCCATTATGCATCATGGGCACCATCATCTTGGGCAGTATCACATGATACGTTTTGACAAGCCAGTCTCCAGAAACTCTGGTCATATGATTCACCTGACCTCTCAGTTCTTTTTTCAACTTCCATTATCTGTTTGGGTGCCACAAAGGTCTGTTCCTGTCCATCTCTATTTTTCACTGTGCACCTTTTCTCTTAGTTAACATATTTGCTCAAATGGCCTCCAGTACCACATCTATGCAGATCACCTCTCTACGTCTTCTATCATGACCTCTGGCTTTCCTGTTTAGCCAACTGTCTCTCTACTATCTCAATATGTATCTTCGTCTTCTCAGAATCACCACCTCACCTCCAATCTCTTTCACAATAAATAGTGACTCTTGAACTGCACACCTTTGTTTTGTTCGTCACAAGTCACTCTTCCTGTTGCCTTTACCTTTTAAATATTGCCAGAATACACCCTTTTCCTTACCCAAGATGCAACCAAAAGTCTTATCCATTCTCTTACAATCTTCCTCTTCAACCACTGCAACCTTCCGCTTCAATCTTAAATGCAGTGGTAATACTGACTTTTTCTCAACACTCCACACCTGCCGCTCCCCTTTGAAAGTCCCTACACTGGTTCCCCGCACCCTCCAAAATCTGATTTCAATTAGTCAACCTCAACTACAAAGCCTTTAACTACAAGACCCCTTCATACATCTGATGTCAAAATATTTTCCCTCCAATCCTCTTAGGTCTACCACTGACTTACATCTCTTCTCGTCTGTAGTAACCACCTCTCACTCCCACGCACAAGTCCTCTCACGTGCTGCTACCTGCTTATAGAAGTCCATACTACTCCCAGTCAGACATTGCCACAGCTTTCACATTTTAAAGGGTCTCTGAACACAAATATCTTTATTAGAGTTTACCCAAATCTGGCACATTTCATTTGTTTGTGAATTTATTTGTATAAAGCTTAAAGGGGCCTATCCATTACACGACTTTGTGAACTATACGACCAAAACCAGGAGGTTTTGGTCGGATCGTGTAAAAAGTCGTGTAATGGATAAGCTACAAACGTCCTGCGATGCACACTCCCGTGAAACAACTGTCGGAGTCTTTTGCCGTTCGAACATGCTGGTCAATTTCTGTATATTGCTGAACAACTTTAGAAAGTTGTTCAGTGGATATGCAGTGAACGACCAACGGTGAACGGCAAACGACTTCTTTAATGAATATTCACTGTACTCATTAAAAATTTGGTCCTTGGTCTATAAAGAAATTGTTCACAAAAGTCTATCATGTTTGTGAAAGACTTTTGCATGAAAGACTTTTTTGTTGGCAGGAAAAGTCTTTGGTCTCTGGTCTTTCACAAAACAAATCTTCTAATGGATAGGCCCCGTACTATACAATTTTCTGTCAGATATCTGTCCAATCTGGCTGGTTGGAATGAAAACCTGGTAATGTATGGGAATAAATCACAATCGGCCATTTGCTCACAAACACTGGAAAATAGTCCAAAATGGTTGTTAAGACAAATTGGTTACTTAAAATGCACAAATTTAACCGTTTGAACAATTTTTTTTGTCCTTTTTTCAGAGTTTAAAACCATATGTCATTTGCTCCCATACATTACCAGGTTTTCATTCCAACCAGCCAGATTGGACAGATATCTGACAGAAAATTGTATAGTGTATGCCCAGCTTTACAGTTCTCAGTCTACAAGATGATAAAATTACTGGTCAAACAAAACCTTGCACTTTTCTTTACATATACAGCTTGTGTATGTTCTCCTGATGAAAAATCAGCTGATTATATACAGAATTCTTTTTTAATACAATATAAAACATCTTCAGGCTACACTTGTTTAAATTGTGTCCCAGCTAGACATTTAGTTATAGGAGCCTAATGCTGCAATCAATACTTCTAAACAGTCTAAAAAAGACTCCCCAGGCGTGCTGCTTTCCCAGAACTCTTCACATCTAGGCAGCAGCTGCTCTATGATGAAAAGTTAATATTTTTAAAGATTCCCTCATCCTTACATCTCTTGCCAGTGTCTCACATACCCTTCTAGTTATTTCTAGTTAACTTCATCATATATTTCAAAAGTGACTAGTACTGTAAGGGTGCACACATGGTTCAGTTAAGAACAAATTCTATGAACTATTATAAACAGAGATAATTACTCCAGGAGATTAGAGAAGTATTGTATGACCACATGGAAGTTGTGGGGGGTTCAAAAGAATTAATACACTTTCATACATTTATGTTGCCACTTAAAAAGACATCTGTACGTACACTGCAAATATGAATGGGTTCAGAGGCAAAGCTCATAACTGGCTTAAGGGAAGGTTTAAATTACAATTGTAACGTGACAGTCAGTTATAGAGGCATATTTATCACACTTCAATTATAAACATGGTTGTATTGTGAAAAAATCGACTAAACACGAGCTATGGTATTTAACTTTAGCAAATGGCATGTGCCGGGACAGAGCTTGCTTTGGAAATGGCTAATAAGAAGAACCTGTTGTGGAGAACACAACCGTCCGCATTCAGTCTGTGCCACATCCGTGCATGTGCAGCTGTACCATATCAGTGCCCAGCCTATACCACCATTGTAAAGTGCTGGATGGAGTACATAGGCATACAGATTCATCTGCTCCCTCAATTTTCATCATTTAAGGTAAGTATGATTTATTTTTGTAGCTATTTTTATTTAATTATTATTATTAATATAGATATTATTAATATTTTTTATTATTATTTTATCCTACCTGGATCACTGAGAAGCATGAAGTGATTTCTTCCACTTCACTTCATCTCAGCCCGTGCTGGAGGGAAGGCAGGGCAGAGAATCAGCTGAGAGAGAGGGGAGGGATCTGAAAAGACCCTCTGCTATTGCCATCTGAAGAAGGCGTTAGCTGTATAGGGCTTCTTCCAATGCAATTTCCCAATTGGAATATAGTAAATTCGGAATAACCTCATTTTCCATTACAGAAATGTGGTAACAACATAGAGTTGATGTGAATTTTATCTAATGGAGGATACTTTTGCTAAATATTCTCCACAATACCAGTATTACATTCTGGAGAATGCAATATTCTGTGAAGTCATTGAGGAAATGATGACTTTCTCGTTATTTCAGAAAAAAAAAAATCAATAATAAATATATCACCTCCTCATAGAGGAGAGGAACTGATGTTTGTAACAGACACAGGGCCTGATTCAGACCCGGTTGCTATGAGCGTACGCTCGCATGATGCGTATGCAAATATTTGAAAGTGACGCGGCGGGGAGCGATCGCTCGCCAAGGCATAAGCACGCCCATCGTACCTGTACGAGCATTCACTTTGTGTATGCTGACCTCTCTTAGCGTATGCAGAGACGCCCACTGCCCCATGTCATCTCATGGAAGTTTGTGAAAACATTGGTACATCGACCACTTTGGGATGTGAACGCAGTGCTTGTGGTAGCTTATTTTTACCGCAAGCATTGCGAGGAAAACTGAGGAAAAAAATGGCTGGTGACGTGTACTATGACGCTGCCTGTTAATTATGCACGCCTCTAAAATGGCGTTGAAGCACTCAGGCACGCCTACGTTCGCATCTCCAACCCCCTGTTTTTACTGGACTGCCCCTGTCACCACCCACAAACGGCCTCTCCTGTCACTCACTGTGCTGGGCTGGCTGTGCTGGGCGAGCGAGGGATCTGTGATCGCACAGTGTAGTTAGCGCATGCGCACTGCGATGCATAGGCATGCGCAGATTAGCAACCATCGGCAATTGCGAACGGACTGCAGATACCGTCCGGGTCTGAATCAGGGCCACTGTTCTAGGACAGTATAATTTATTACATTGAATATGGCTTATATTTTAACTGTATTTTATATTTTAACTACATGTTCAGGGTCTGATTAATTTTCAGATATAGAAGTGATGTAATGAGAGCACAAAGAGCCATTAGTGAATCTGACGGCCACAAAAAACTGGAGGGTAGCATCTGGTCTACAGAAAACACTGTCTACAGTCCTGTCTTTGATTGACTAACAAATACATTTCTAATGTGAGCGTTTCTTCCATATTAACAAAGCAGATTCTATCTGTTCAGACTTGTACAGTTTATTTATTTGATAATGAACAGAGGCTTATATGTTATAAAAATGTTAAAACATTTTTATTAACAACTAGCTGGGATACCCAGTTTTGCCTAGGTTGAAGACTGAACCCTGAAGTACACTTGCAGCCTTTATTTGTTTACATTGTCCTCGCCTATAACACTATTCCATTGATCCTGAAAAGGACCCCACTGTTTGCTAACTTGCTATAAACAGTGGCGTAACTACTGTGGGTGCAAGGGATGGGGCTGCTATGGTGCCCGAGCTATCTCTGTGGCCCGTCACTCCCCCTGCACCCAATCTTGCACTCAAGATGGGCCGGTCCAGTCAGGGCCACCGAGGGTGGCCCAGGTATCAGTGGTGTTGACTTGGTGCGGCCCGCAAGCTTATTACAGCTGGTGCACCGGCAAGCAGACATGGAGAGACAGCGCAGTTGGTTGCAAGGAATTCAGATCTCGGCAGGTAATCAGCAGTGGTTCATGTCCGGCGATTTCAATTGTGCCGGCGCTGTCTGTCCATGTCTGCCACTGTCTACCGGTGCACCAGCTGTAATTAGCTGTTGACCTGGCACCAAATTTAACCTGCTGGCTGCTGATGGCACACAGAGGGAGGTGAAAGGCTGCTTGAGGGACACGGGGAGGTGAGTTGCTGAGGAGGGCATAATGTGTAAGGGGTATTACTGTGTGGCATAATGTTAAAAAGGGCATTACTGTGTGGCATAATGTGTATGGAGCACTATTATTGTGTGGAACAATGTGTTATATGGGGCACTACTACTATGGCATAAACTGTAAACTGCAATACTGTGTAGTGTAAGGGGCATTACTGTGTGGCCTAATGTATAAGGGCATGGCATAATGTGTTTAATGGGTACTACTACTCCGTGGCATAATGTGTTTAATGGGTACTACTGTGTGGCATAATCTGAATGGGCTCTGTGTGGCATAAGATGAATGGGCTCTGTGTGGGAGCATATGTATGTGTTCCTTTTACCTCTGGGTGGGGCCTTTTAAGATATTGCTATGTGGCCCACAAAGTTCTAGTTACTCGCTTGCATGCAAACACAGAGGGCTGGCTAATATATATGGTAACTTTAAAAAGGACAATCTCTGTATTTAATATAAACTTGCATGAGTCATAAAGTATGACACTTGCTCAGACTGTGATTAAAAGGATTCTTTTGTAGCTTTCACAGAGGTTTTTGGCAGACTGCCAATTTCTACCGGAGCCAGTCTCGGAAACTTGTGTGATATAAGAGTGTCCCCATTTTTAGGGATTGTGTGACAGTGTGTGGCCTTGACGAAGTTCATACCTAGGCAATAACTCAGTCCTGGTGAAACTGCACAACCATGCCAAAATTTGGTGGACCTAGGTCCAAAACTCTGGCCGTGCATAAAGGACAAACAGACAGATAGGCTTTCTCGCTTATTATATAGATGTTTATTTTAATAAGGTTAACCTGATACAGTTGTAAGCCCTGTATGTAAACCATTTTAATGGGTAAAATACTATAGTAAACTATCTCACTATGGGTTTGATCTATAGTTGGGATTAGGGCCAACTGTGTCTCAAAAATATACCCATTTCTGTACTGAAATACATAACAAAATGCTAGAGATGTGCGCCGACCCCCGTGTTTTGGTTTTGGATCTGGATCTACCCTGGTTTTGGATCTGGATTGGTTTTGCCAAAACCTCACCTCCGTGTTTTGTTTTCGTGTTTTGGTTTTGGATCTGGATTTTTTCTTTAAAAGATCATAAAAACAGCTACAATCACATAAAATGGGCCTGTTTTTGTTCCTACAGTATAATTAACCTCAATAACATTTATTTCCAGTAATTTCCAAACAATTTTGACTACCTCACAATATTATTTGCTTCATCTAGTTAAGGCCAAAAGGTTGCATCCAGCTAGCTGGCTAACTAAGCTAAGTGACACAGTGGACGGCACTAACATGTGGCAGTTCAGTTTCTAATTTCCAACACGGATACAGTGTGTTATACAGTGTGGGTTGGATACACGAATAGTGCACTTACTGTGACAGCAGTGTCGGCAGAGCGGGGGGTTGCTGACGGTGTCCTCAGTACATGGAAAGGCAGTGCTGCGGTGCTGGCAGTGTCCTCAGTGAAGGGTACCGGTGATGTCGGCAGTGCGGGTGTGCCAGCGGTGTCTTTAGTGCAGGTTTGCTGGCTGTGTCGGCAGTGCGGGGGTGCCAGCGGTGTTTTAGTGCAGGTTTGCTGGCTGTGTCGGCAGTGCGGAGGTGCCAGCGGTGTCTTTAGTGCAGGTTTGCTGGCTGTGTCGGCAGTGCGGGGGTGCCAGCGGTGTCTTAGTGCAGGTTTGCTGACTGCTGGCAGTGCAGGGGTGCTGGTGGTGTCCTCAGTGTGTGAGTGTCGGCAGCATCGGCAGTGTGGGGGCCGCTGACGGTGTTCTCAGTACGTTGGGCAGCAGTGCAGGAGTTTCGGTAGTGGTGGTGTCGGCAGTGGGAGATGCTACCAATGGGGGTGTCGGCAGCGGGGGTGCCGGCGGTGTCAGGCGGCAGGGGATGATAGACGCTATCTTCTTTTCTTCTTTTGTGCTGTTTTCAATGGGCTTAACGCTGATTGGCTGACAGTCATGACAGACGGCTCTCTCAGCCAATGAGCGTTAAGCCCGCTGAAAACAAAACCTCACGACTCGACAGAGGGGTCGCGAGGTTTTGCCTCAGGTCAGGGATCCGGGGCAGGCAGGGAGAGCCGAACTGCGCTCGGATCGCCCCGCATACCCCAAATTCGGGTGGGTTTGGATCTCTTAGATCCGAACCCGCTCATCTCTACAAAATGCACCTGGAATTGAAATTGAGACACTTGTACTTGGAGAGGTGGGTTAGGGACATTCAGGCGTAGATTGAGTAAACTATATAGAACAAGTGGATTGTGAAGATACACAGTAAACAGAAAATGCAGCAGATAAAATCACTTATCAAGTAAAATACTTGTTAGAAACATTATATAAAAAAACAGTGATAGAATCTTTGTGCTTTTTCCTGAAGGATTAACCCTCTATTAACAGGAATTTAAAAGGAATTTAAAAGATATCCATGCTTAATATATATTAAAAAGATGATATACATTTATTTAAAAACCTTTTTCTATACATGAAGCAGAAATGCACGGCATTCAGTACAGCACGTTTCGGATTGACATGATCCTTTTTCAAGATGCACTTGTTTTTATATTTGCACTATTTTAGTTTATGTTAACATGAATTTGTGTATTGCTACATATATGGTATAAGCTTGAAATACCTGATATGTTCTTGTACTAAGCACACTTGTTCTCATAATTGCACTTTATATAATTTTTATGTTTACATAAGGCTGTGCACTGTGACACTTTTCTGCTTTATGTATACAAAAATGTTTTTAAATAAATGTATATCATCTTTTTAATATATATTAAACATGGATATCTTTTACATTCCTGTTAATATAGGGTTAGTCCTTAAGGGAACAGCAAAACATTCTATCACTGTTTTTTATATTATGTAGATTGAGTAAACGCATTGAAAATCAAGACAAGCACATCACTTAGTTATGTAATCTATCTTGTATATTAAGATATATCTAATTCAAAATACACATGTACAATTTCTTAGATATGTTTGCACATTCATTTGTCCATTGTACGGCCAACTCTGTATACAAATAAATATTTTCAGGAGCGGGCTGGGCCGGGGGGCAGGGTGCTATCTACACCCTGGGCTTGTACGATTTAAGGGGGTTGCCAGTTGGCTGCAGCTGCGCACTGCACAGACACCTAGGGCCGGACCTAGGTAAAGGCAGAATGGGTATGTAATGCCGGTTGTTGGGATGCCTCCTGTCAGAATACCGACAGCGGCATCCTGATGGTTGGTATCTGGAAAGTATACATACCCTCCCCCTTCCCCCTAACCCTCCCATCTTATAACCTACACCTGACTTCCCCCCCTTCGTGCTTAAACCTAACCCTCCCCACTTAGCTCCTAACCCTAACCTCCACCCCCCCAGTGGCGCCTAATTCTTACCCGTAGGGGTGCCTAACACTAACCCCTCCCGCAGATCATGATCTTAACTCTGCTACGCTACCTAAACCTAACCACCACCCCCCCCTCCCTACCACGGCTAACACTAAGGGCACCTCAGACTTACCTCGAACGTGCTGGCATCCTTTGGCGTTCCGGTGTCAGGATTAAGATCCTGTCGGGATTTCCCTGTCGGTATTGGGACTCATAACTACATCCCGGTAAAGGCTACCCTGGGAACCGGCTGGCACCAGCATCTGTCTTTAATAAGACATATGCTGATACCTGATGAGGCTAAGGACCGAGGCAGGGGTGGGAATGCCTGATGACTCCTCTATGGCGATTCAAATGTTTTGTGGGTGGCAATAATTAATGGGCACAGTGTTGCAATTCAATTGTTTTGGGCACCCATTAATTATCGCAGTCATCGTGCCAAATTAGACCGGGTTTAACAACGTAAAATGGCTAAACCCGTCTAATGTCCCTGTTGCGGTGCCCGAACCTTGGGTTTATTGCACAATTTTGCTCACACCCTCCTGGGGGTGCGAGGAGAATTGCCTTTGTCTTCTCCTAGGCTGTGGCCTTTTTTGGAGGGACATTTTAAGCAGCTTCCATGCAGATGGCTAGACTGCATGGAATCTGGTTGCATGCGGGGCCCCCAGGCCAACTTCAGGGGCTAATGTTATGCCACTGCCTCTCAGCCAGTGATTTGAGGAGTCTGAAGTAAGTTGAACTGTATGCTTCATACTCCTCGGATCACTAGCTGACAGATCCAAGGAGTCATCAGGCAGGCCCACCCCCACCCCAGTGCTCAGTCTGTCCAGTCCTGCCTAGCAGCAGCCCAGGGGAAACTTTCCATTTTCGGCTGCAGAGTTCTATGGAAGTAAGTTGTTCACCCCAAACTGAGGTGAGGTTGTGACCGCTGGTGTGGGTGGGGTTACTTTGAGCTGGGGGACTAGGGGGAGAGGTAGGGGTGCACAAAGGGGAAGTAGAGCACAGTAAGGCATGTGGATGGGAAGGGGAGCAGTAAACACAATGTAGATGGGAAGCACAGTGTGGGATGGGGAAGGGGAACACTGGGAGATGGATTGTGAAAAGGAGCACAGTGTGGGATGTGGATAGAGGAAGTGGCATGTGGATGAGGAAGGGGAGCACTGTATGGGATGTGGATAGGGGAAGGGGACCACTGTGTGGGATGTGGATGGGGAAGGGGAGCACAGTGTGGGATGTGGATAGGGGAAGGAGAGCATAGTATGGGATGGGGTAGAGAAATTCTGTGTGGGACGGGGACAGGAGGAAGGGGAGCACTGTGTGGGGGATGTGGATGAGGAAGGGTTCCAATCGATAGATCTATATTAAAAAGGTTGACAATGTCTAGATACACACCACATGGTAAACAGTTAATAGGTAGGCAGGCACAAAAGGTCGACCGGGTCAAAAGATCGCTACAAATGGTTTATACAAAAATGGTCGACACATTGTTTTTGTTGGTTGGAGTTAGGTTTTTATCGGAGGGTTATGGTTAGGCTAGAATTGGGATTGTTAGGGTTAGGTATTTACCCCAACGTTTAGGCTTAGGCACTAGGAGGGCTGGTTAGGATTAGGCACTAGTAGTGACAGTTAGAGTTAGGCACTTACCTGGATAGTTAGGGTAAAGCACTGGAAGAGAGGCTTAAGGTTAGGCAGCAGAATGGGGGGGTTCGGGTGAAGATTAGGGTTAGGAAAAAAGTGTCAACCTTTTGTGTGTTGACCTTTGTCTCTGTTGACCAAACCTGATGAGGAACTGGAGTATGATATGGGATGTGTACAGGGGGAAAGGAAACACTGTTTGGGTTGTGGATGGAGAAAGGGAACACTGTGTGGTATGTGGATGGGGAAGGGGTGCACTGTGTGGGATGTGGATAGGAATGGGGAGCACTGTGAGATGTGGTCAGGAGGAAGGGGAGCACTGTGTGGTATGTGGATGGGGAAGGGGAGAATAGTGCTAGATGGGCAAGGAGAGAACTGTGTGGAATGTGGATGGCAAAAGGGAACACTGTATGTGATATGGATAGGGAAAGGGGACCACTGTGTGGGATGAAGAGAAGAGGAGCACTGTGTGGAATGTGGATGGGGAGCACTGTGTGGGAAGGGGTAAGGGAGGGGGGGTGGCGCCGGGCCCCTCAGGAAGCCCGGGCCCTGGTAATCTGTACCCGCTCCCCCCGTCTCGGCGCCCCTGGATGTGGATGGGGAAGGGGAACACTGCGTGGGATGGGGAAGGGGAACACTATGTGGGATGTGGATAGGGAAGGTAAGTACAGTGTAGGATGTGGATGGAGAAGGGCAGCACAGTGTGAGATGTGAATAGGGGAAGGGGAGCACAGTGTGGGATGTGGAGAGGGAAGGGGAGCACTGTGTGGGATGTGGAAGGGGAGCACTGTGTGGGATAGGGAAAGGGAACACTGTGTAGGATGTGGATAAGGAAGGGAAGTACAGTGTGGGATGTGGATGGGGAAAGAGAGCACTGTGTGGGATGGGGAAGGGAAGGGGAATACTGTGTCGGATGTGGATAAGGGAAGTACAGTGTGGGATGTGGATGGGGAAGGGGAGCACTGTGTGGGATGTGGAAGGGGAGCACTGTGTGGGATAGGGAAAGGGAACACTGTGTAGGATGTGGAAAGGGAAGGGAAGTACAGTGTGGGATGTGGATGGGGAAAGGGAGCACTGTGTGGGATGGGGAGGGGAATACTGTGTGGGATGTGGATAATGGAAGTACTGTGTGGGATGTGAATGGGGAAGGGGAGCACTGTGTGGGATGTGGAAGGGGAGCACTGTGTGGGATAGGGAAAGGGAACACTGTGTAGGATGTGGATAGGGAAGGGAAGTACAGTGTGGGATGTGGATGGGGAAAGGGAGCACTGTGTGGGATGGGGAGGGGAATACTGTGTGGGATGTGGATAATGGAAGTACTGTGTGGGATGTGAATGGGGAAGGGGAGCACAGTGTGAGATGTGAATAAGGGAAGGGGAGCACTGTGTGGGATGTGGATAAGGGAAGGAGAGCACTGTGAGATGTGAACAGGAGGAAGGGGAGCACTGTGTGGTATGTGGATGGGGAAGGGGAGCACTGTATTGAATGTGGAAGGAGAGCATTGTGTGGGATGTGGATGGCAAAAAGGAACACTGTATGTGATGTGGATAGGAGAAAGGGACAACTGTGTGGGATAGGAGAGGGGGAGTGCAGTGTGTGAAGTGGATGGGGAAGGTTAGTACAATGTGTGATGTGGAGGGGGAAAGGGATAACTGTGGGATGTAGAGAAGGGGAGCACTGTGTGGAATGTGGATGGGAAGGGGAGCACTGTGTGGGATGTGGATGAGGGAAAGGGAGCACAGTGTGGAATGTGGATGGGGAAGGGGAGCACTGTGTGGGATGTAGATGGGGAAGAGGAGCACTGTGTGGGATGTGGAAGGGGATCACTGTGTGGGATGTGGATGGGGAAGGGGAACACTGTGTGGGATGGGGAAGGGGAGCACTGTGTGATGTGGATGGGAAAGGAGAGCACTGTGTGGGATGTGGATGGAAAAAAGGAGCACTGCATGGGATGGGGAAGGAGAACACTGTGTGGGATGTGGATTAGGAAGGGAAGCAGAGTGTGGGATGTAGATGGGGAAGGAGGGCACTGCGTGGGATGGGGAAGAGGAACACTGTGTGGGATGTGGATAGGGAAGAGAAATACGTTGTGGGATGTGGATGGGGAAAGGGAGCACTGTGTGGGATGCAGATGGGGAATACTGTGTGGGATGTGGATAAGGGAAGTACAGTGTGGGATGTGGATGGGGAAGGGGAGCACAGTTGACCTCATTCAGCGGCGGTCGCAAGAAGCGATCGTTCTCTCTGAATGAGGGCGGCCGCTTCTTTTTTTTAGTGCGGCCTCCTGGTCACTAGCTAAGCCTTGGGTTATCACCCACAGCTTAGTGACCGACCAGGGTGATGGTTGCGATGGTCAAGACCATTGCGACCATCAGGGTTTGTGACGAGACCCTAAGGTTGGGTCTCGGCAAGCGCAAGCCCCAGGGAGCTTCCTGCTCTGATCGAGCAGGAAGTTCCCCACTGACATCATTGCTGATGTCAGTTGGGCTGCCCCCAAACGGCAAGCGTTCTATTGGGAACGCCTCCGTTTGGCCGGCCACCCACCCTGCCCACCTCACAAATGGGGTGAGCTGTCAATCACCATCAACAGCTCGCTGCCTTTGGTGCGAGACCCGTAGCGACGGAGCGCCTGTCGCTAGCCGGGTCTCGCGCATGCGCACGTCGGAGCCGGCTCCGACGTGCACATGCCCAGTGGGCAAACATCGACCCGGTTGGGTCTGAATAAGGTCCAGTGTGAGATGTGAATAGGGGAAGGGGAGCACTGTATGGGATGTGGATAAGGGAAGGAGAACACTGTGAGATGTGGACAGGAGGAAGGGAAGCACTGTGTGGTATGTGGATGGGGAAGGGGAGCACTGTATTGAATGTGGAAGGAGAGCACTGTGTGGGATGTGGATGGCAAAAAGGAACACTGTATGTGATGTGGATAGGAAAAAGGGACCACTGTGTGGGATGTGGATAGGAGAGGGGGAGTGCAGTGTGTGAAGTGGATGGGGAAGGTTAGTACAATGTGTGATGTGGAGGGGGAAAAGGATAACTGTGTGGGATGTAGAGAAGGGGAGCACTGTGTGGAATGTGGATGGAGAAAGGGAGCACAGTGTGGGATGTGGACGAGGGAAAGGGAGCACAGTGTGGGATGTGGATAGGGAAGGGGAGCAATGTGTGGGATGTAGATCGGGAAGAGGAGCACTGTCTGGGATGTGGAAGGGGAGCACTGTGTGGGATGTGGATAGGGAAGGGGAACACTGTGTGGGATGGGGAAGGGGAGCACTCTGTGGGACATGGATGGGAAAGGAGAGCATTGTGTGGGATGTGGATGGGAAAGAGGAGCACTGCGTGGGATGGGGAAGGAGAACACTCTGTGGGATGTGGATGGGGAAGGAGAGCACTGCGTGGGATGGGAAAGAGGAATACTGTGTAGGATGTGAATAGGGAAGGGAAGTACAGTGTGGGATGTAGATGCGGAAGGGGAGCACAGTGTGAGATGTGAATATGGAAAGGGGAGCACAGTGTGAGATGTGAATAGGGGAAGGGGAGCACTGTGTGGGATGTGGAGAGAGAGGGCACATTGTGGAATGTGGATGGGGAAGGGGAACACTGTGTGGGATGTGGATAGGGAAGGGAAGTACAGTGTGGGATGTGGATGGGGAAGGGGAGCACAGCGTGGGATGGGGAAGGGGAGCACCAGGTGGGAAGGGGAACACTGTGCAGGATGTGGATAGGGAAGGGAAGTACAGTGTGGGATGTGGATGGGGAAGGGAAGTTCAGTGTGGGATGTGGATGGGGAAGGAAAGCACGGGAAGCAATCGGGAAGCCGACTGCCTAAATACCAGCAGCCGGCTTCCAGACTGTCTTATCCCGGCAGGGGTGAAATGCCGGGAGTCTAGACCGGCGCCCGGCATCATGATCGTAGTGATGCCGGGCGCCGCCAGCGGACAGCCGCGGGGGGGAGGGTTAGGTTTAGGGCTCCCAGGGGGGACTTAGGGTTAGGCACCCCCCCCAGGAAGGTTAGGGTTAGGCTAGGGGAAGGGAGGGTTAGGGTTAGGCACCCCCAGGGGGGACTTAGGGTTAGGCACCCCCCCGGGGGACTTAGGTTTAGGCAGCGGGGAAGGGGGTGGTTAGGGTTAGGCACTTAGAGGGGGGATTAGGGTTAGGCACTTGGGGGGGAAGTTAGGGTTAGGCACCCCTAAGGAGGGTTAGGGTTAGGGGGGTTAGGTTAGGTTAGTACATACTTACCTATCCACGATCGGGATTTCCAGCGCTGTCGGGCTTCCGCTGCTGTCGGGCTGCCGATGACGGGAATCGAACCCATATCCATTCCGAAAGCACTGTGTGGGATGTGGACAGGGGAAGGTGAGCACTGAATGGGATTTGGATAAGGTAAGGAGAGCACTGTGAGATGTGGACAGGAGGAATGGGAGCACTGTGTGGTATGTGGATGGGGAAGGATGGCACTGTGTTGGATGGGGAAGGAGAGCACTGTGTGGAATGTGGATGGCAAAAGCGAACACTGTATGCGATGTGTATAGGGGAAAGGGACTGCTGTGTGGGATGTGGATGGGGAAGGCGAGCCCTGTGTGGGATGTGGATGGGGAAGGGTAGTACAATGTGTGATGCAGTTGAAGGGGAGCACTGTGTGGAATGTGGATGGGGAAGGGGAGCACTGTGTGGGATGTGGATGGGGAAGGGGAACCCTGTGTGGGATATGGATGGGGAAGGTGAGCACTGTGTGGAGTGTTGATGGGGTAGGGAAGCATTGTGTGGGATGTGGAAGGGGAGCACTGTGTGGGATGTGGATGGGGAAAGTGAACACTGTGTGGAATGGGGAAGGGGAGCACTCTGTGGGATGTGGATGGGGAGCACAGTGTGGGATGGGGAAGGGGAGCACAGCGTGTTATGGGGATGGGGAAGGGGAGCACCGGGTGGGAAGGGGAACACTGTGCAGGGAAGGGAAGTACAGTGTGACATGTGAATAGAGGAAGGGAAGTACAGTGTGAGATGTGAATAGGGGAAGCGGAGCACTGTGTAGGATGTGGAGGGAGAGGGCACAGTGTGGGATGTGGATGGGGAAGGTTAACACAGTGCGGGATCTAGATTATTATTCATATATTAATATATTAGTACAAGTGTTGAAATACACACAATATATATGTATATATTTTAGTAACATATGAATAATAAAGTAGATGTATATAACATTTATACTGTAACTATCTATACTTTTCCATTAGAACTTCTTAGTTGCTACATAGTAAGAGGGTATTGAACTAATGTGACAAGGTTTTCAACAAATTCTAATATTTTTGGTTCCCATATGGGTATTCTGCTAATCTCCCTCAATCATAATAACAAAGCACTGATCAATTATCAGCTATTTCTTATTGTTGAGTTTGAACCCAGCACTTGGCATGAGTGCTTATCTCTGGGATATATTTCTAATAATTGAAACAATGAATCCCTGTATCGCTCACTGCTAATAATAAATCCCAGATCTCTGTATCAGAACTAAAGTGTGTGCCGCTCACAATAGATATGCTATACCCCAATATTAAGTATCTGAGTTTTCACAGGCAATATACATTGCAATAATATTATGTTTACCCTGGCACTTTTGTCAAAAATGTGATATTGATTATCTAGCTATAGGCTAGCACCACATGTCTGTAATACTATTCATAGGTTAAACATACACCAACACATGGTGCAGGATGTATCTTGGAAATGGCTTTTAGGAAATTGGGTCATGTTTGGCAGGGTTGGTGACATGTTATGCTAGCTGGGGTGGGGGCCTTGCAGTGTGACAATTTTGTCATGATTTGTACATTTGAAGTGTGGGAGGTATGGCGAGCACAAATAAGTGACTTTCTCAGAGTTATTCCAGCCTTCAGTGAGCAGGGAGACTGGAGCTAAGAGCAAAATAATAAATTAGGCGTTTCTAATAACTGTGGTTATAAAATGTATTACATCCATTAATATTATTTTTCTCTTCCTACTTTTAAAGGTAGTTTGAATGCATTATTTTAGTTAAAATATTTAGAGAATTGGTTACATATTTCCCAGGCTTAGTCAGGCTTAGTCAGCCATGTGCCAGATCACAATCTATAAATGATCCTTAACAAGCTTTCTGTGGCTGGTATGTTTAATTTCCATTTGTACACTTACTTAAGTGTATGCTTAACCAGTAAGAGAAGCTGGAAAGCCAGTGATCTGTTTTATTTATTTTTATTGAAATCCATTTGGGCATTTTATTTAGCGATTACTTAGAGAATACCCTCTAATGCAGATTTTATTAGGAGTGGCGGATGCATATTTTGTTTTTGGGCTCATATCCTAAAGCTTCTTGCACAAAGCACTTAAACACAGGAACCATAACTTCATTTTCTTAGTAATGAACCATGGAACAATTTTTTTTAAGATAGATTTCTTCCCAATTATGTGTGATACAATGGGACTTTCTGAATATGTACCGTATAAACGTTGGAGTTGGACGGCAATACCATAAGCTTCAACCAGTCACTGGTAACAAATGTGCATCTCCTGTTATCACTTATACTGCTTTTACACCGAAGACCAGGGTCAGACCTGGGCTTTGGGACATGGGCCCTGATTCAGAGCCGGACGCTCTGACCAGAGCGCTCGCTCTGAATCAGGGCCCACCTCCATAAATATGGAGCGTCCTTCTGGACGCTCGTATAGCTGTGGGTCACCACCCACAGCCTATACGAGCGTGCAGGATGATGGTCGCGATGGTCTTGACCATCGCGACCATCGCCAGTGCGAGCAGAAGCCTGCGGTTGAGTTTCTCAACCGCAAGGCCAGGAGTGATTTTGGCTCTATCAGAGCCAAAATCACTCCCACTGACATCACTAGTGATGTCAGTGGGGCCGGCTTCTGACGGTAGGCGTTCCCTTGGGAACGCCTCCGTCTGGCAGGCACGCCCCCGGCACGCCCACCAAAGGGTCGTGCTGTCAATCAACATCGACAGCACGCCCCCTTTGATCAGACACAACGAGCGAAGGAAAGTCCGCTCGTCGCGTCTCGCGCATGCGCACGACGGAGCTCCCTCCGTCGTGCGCATGCGCAGTGCACACCATCGACCCACTTGCGAGCGGACAGCCGCTCGCGAGTGGGTCTGAATCAGGCCCATGGTTCCAACCCATGTCAGACCCCGTTTACACTGCCCCTTGGACCCAGGTTATTCCCAGTTCGGCTCCATTTACACTGAACCTGGGTCAGGTCTTGCATAACCTATGTTCTTTTCAAATACATCCAAGTTATTTGAAAAATACATCACTCCAAATTTTGTCCTTTAGAATTAATTTTTTTTAAAACTCAAAGTACCTATTCAGCATGGATCGCAACTGTGATAGCTTACGCAGACGGCCAATTGTTGCGTACTGCGCATGCATATGCATCGCAGTGAACGTGCGTGAGTTAACATTGTGATTGCTCTACGATCGCTTACGAAGATACAAAGCCACCGTGAAGTGAGTGACGTCAGAGCAGAATTTGGGGGTGATGACAGGGGAGAGGTTGGAGAAACGCAGATGTGCCTGTCCATTTGAACGCCGTTACTTGGGCGTGCATAATTAGCCACTGCGATGGCATACACAGCTTGTATACTCACTGCGTGTGACGAGGTTTGCAATTTCTGAGTAAAGTCAGACCTGTTGTAATTGTGCGTGAGGGGCCGATGTTACTCGATGTTCCCAATGTATACGCAGGAATGCAAGGTATTACAGATGTGAGATAGTGGTAGTGGGAGGTATATATGCTGGCAGTGCGACGGCATTGCCATTGCATTCAGTAGCATATTTCCGCAGCATATCTGCGTGCGTTAACTCAGCTGTGATCTAAATAGCGACCCGTAATGAATCCGGTCCATAGATTGTAAGCTCCACTGGTGCAGAGTCAGATGGAAATTGACAAATATTATATGTGAAGTGCAGCAGAATGTGTGTGTGCTGTAGAAATAACTGCTCCATATATATACTGTATATATACAGTATATATATATATATATATATACACGTGTGTGTATATAAATATATATATATACATATGCACACACACATATATATATATATATATTATTTTATATATACATATATATATAATTTATTTTTGAGCCATTTGTGTATGTGAGCCATTGCCAGCCTCAGCCCTACTCCCCCACCCCTCCACGTCAAGCTAGCAATGACGCAGCTGCTGATACCATCTGTGTGGTCCCGGCACCACAGACGTCCCGGCAACACAGCGCTGTGCTTACCTGGCTTCTCATGTCCTCCGCTGTTCAGGAGGACACAGGACCTGCAGATGTAAGTGGGTGGACGGAGTGCCGGATCACAAAACCAGGGTCAGCCCCGGCAGCATGTTCACACCGACATTCAAACCGTGTAGCTCCCATGTTAAACACTGCTAGCTACCCCGTTTGAAATACCAGGTGCCTGAAAACTGTTTTTTTAAAAAGGTCCTTTTTACACTAGGCAGGCAAAATCCCGGGTTGATGTGCGCTCACGTGCGATAACCCGGGATTTTTAGCCCAGTGTAAAAGGGGTATTATTATGGTATAGTATTCTCTACATAGCTGTGTTTATAATGGGTGCAGGCCAGGGTGTGTGGTGCCCTCGGGCCTCACACCCTGCATCCAGAGTACATATACTTACCTTGTGCCGGCAAGCGGGTCCCATCCTCCTCCACAGCGCCTTCTTCCCAGTGATATCTTCGGGAAGAAGGCACTGCACAGTAAAAGCAAAGAATCTGGCACTGTGCCAGAGCCTTTGCTTTCTTGTACGCATGTGCCATCTTTCCGAATATCACTGCAACAATGGTGCCGCAGAGGAGGACGAGACACGCTTGCTGGCACAAGATACGGGGCTTGGGAGACACCTGCCCCCTAAGGAATGTGCAGTGCTGATTCTCTATGTATATTGTATATTATAATAATCATTATGGTTTAGAATGGACAGAGCCGGGTTAGAAAGAGCATTTGCGCCCCCCCCCCCATTTTTCAAATAGCTACATAAGTCACAAGCCTGAAAAAGGGGCGTGGCCTCATGGGTAAGGGCCATGACAAATCTGACTTGTCACGAATGATGATGAGGGAGTGCCGCTCCTGTTATCCAGGTGTCGGTGCCAAATACAGTGTGAATCCAATGGCTGCAGTGATGATACACGATAATTTTGCAGTATAACTCACCAGCTGTAGGGAGCACTGCTGAAGTTGTAGGATTTGTCCATCAGACCAGCCGTGCACAAGCCTGGAGCCGGCAGTGTAGATCACCGACTGAAGGTATAAAAATAGTGCTTCTTGTAGTGTACATGCAGCAAATATCAGAGGCGGGGAGGTCCATGTAGTGACAGTCTACATACAGTTACTGTAACATACGGTAATTTACGGTAACTGTTAAATATCGAAAAAAAATAACAGTTGTGAATAGATTGACTAATAGTAAAAAAAAAGTAAACTTTTTCATGTCAGCTATTAAATAAATTTAGGTTTAAAAAAATAAAAAAACAACAAAACCCATTTGACACTATTATATGGCTTTGAGGACCTCATTCAGAGGCGGTCCTTAGTTGCAAGCGGTCGCTCTGAATCAGGGCGGCCGCTTGCATCCTGAACGGCCGCCTCCTTGTCGATCGTTAAGCTGTAGGTTACCACCCACAGTTTAACGACCGACTAGGTTGATGGTCGCGATGGTGATCACCATCGCGAGACCATCGGTACTTACGACCAGACCCTAAGGTTGGGTATGGGCACTAGTAAGCCCCAGGGAGCTTTCTGATCTGATGGAGCAGGAAGCTTCCCACTGACATCACTGATGATGTCAGTGCGGCCACCCACAAAACGGTAGGCGTTTGTTAAGGAACGCCTCCGTTTTGTAAACCACCTCCCCGGCCTGCCTACCAAACGGTGTAACGGTGTATGTTGATCGACAGCCGCCCCTTTGGTAGCGAGCTCCGGAGCGACAGAGTTTCGGACAAACCATCGAGTCGGTTACGAGCGCATTGGCGCTTGCAACCGACTCTGAATAAGGTCCTGAGTCTCAATAGGGTCTTGACCATATTTTCAGTTCTTCTCCATCTGCCTTTTAACTGCCACTTCCTTGATATTTCCATATATTTTAGAAATACAGTGATATTAAGTTATACTACAGTATATTAAGAAAGGAATCTTAATCGCTAGTAAATTTCTTTTAAATTAGCAATAAAAAATATTTTCAAGATTTGCAATTCCTGGTGGTGTGTTCTTTTCCCTTGTAATCCTTAGGAACATTTTAAATAGGTGTATTTGTCAGATTAAATTTCACTGCAATTATGAATATGTTGCATAATAATAACCTCAAATGTAACATCTAAGTAAAGGCCCCCATACATCAGAGATTGATTGCAGCAATCGTGCAATTTGCAATCGATCGTGTATAAAAATCTTTCCCTTTTTCAATCGATTGTGGCAATTCTGCAATCTGCAATCGATTGAAAAAGGGAAAGATTTTTATACACAATCGATTGCAAATTGCACGATTGCTGCAATCAATCTCTGATGTATGGGGGCCTTAAGTGTCAGGAAGGAAAAATGGTAGATTAGGATTTCTTTTAGAAGCAGTAAACATGGTCAAAAAAAAAGTTTCAACATTTTTATTGTTTATATTCAAACATTACAAAGTTCATGGAAAGGCCCTGAAGACAGCAATGTAAGTTATGTTTCCACTAGACATGTAAGAATGCCATGTAAACCTGACATTTAAATGTGTTTATGATATCTATTCACTTTTAATTAATAAGCTGAGTGTTTAGTGTTCGTTTTGACATTATATAGGAAAGTTAGAGTCAATAGTATTAAAGTGGTGTATTAAAAGTGAAGATAGTCGAGAATTAAAGGTCACAGCATTTCCTGGAACAAGTATAAGTGATTGCAGGCCAGCTTAAATCAAGTATACTTGTTCCTATAAACTCTAGGTATATAGGGAGAGAGAGGGAGATTTATATATAGACAGATATGTAGATAGATAGATAGATAGATAGATAGATAGATGTAGATAAATATATGGATATGCTGATATACCTATATTATGATGTCACTGAGCATATATCAAATACAATGGGTATTACTCATATGAGGAAACTACACATTTTGGGTGTGTTTCAGAGTGTTATTTGCTTATATTTGTTTCATAATAGTGATTAATGATTATTTTAACATACCCTTAGCTGTAAGCGATACCAGTTTTTGTTGTCAAAGTATTCACAATAGCACAGGTACTGTACAATACAATATGTTTGAAAGGAATTCTGTCTTCAGTCTCCATTGAGACTTGCTGGCTTATCTGTGCTGCTGTACTGTAAATATGAACTGATAAGTCAAGTGAAACAGTGTGGGCTGGAAACTTATACATATTTGCATTATTCACATCCAACATCTGCATTAGATACAGTATAATTGTCTGATTCCAGCCCTATTCCATGCTATTAAATCATTATTGTTTTAGTGGAATTGCTGTGCGAGGCCCCATGTCTTTGAATCAGACACAAGTGCAAAAATATTAAACTTGATTGCAAATGTACCCCAAATGTTATTATTTATCTTGCTTCAGAAAAGAACCACATATTTTCTGGTTTTATTTTAGCAATTTATAACATTCCCTACGTAAAGAAATATAATATGTATTTGGCTTTTTTCAACTATAAACACCTTAATAGGTAAATATTTTCTTATTAATTGCTAAATAATATTTAATTTGCTTACTTTATACAAATTAGAATAAATGGGTGACTGTGCATCATAACTAAATAGAAAGCATCACATACTATATGTATATTGTAATGTGTGTGTGTGTGTGTGTGTTTGCAAATTCAATTCTAATGAGACAAACTATTTTTGTAGTTTTTCTAAAGATGTGCCAAGCTCGCTGAGTATAACATCTGCCATCTGATTATCTTAAATGCAGACAAAAGGAAATTTCTTGGACAATTATAATTTATAGATCATGCTAAAATACTGCATTCAGCTTTTACAAACATGACTCTATAATTAACTTGGCTAAATACATTCATTTATGTCACTGGAATCACTGCAGATACACGCTTTATGAAAACACAATTACAGATGAAAAACATTTATTTGAGGGAAACTACATGACAAGATGCTTGTTGTGTGGCTCGCCAATGTCACTTAATCTCACCACATTCTAGTACACACTATACTTAGTGGGCAGAGCTAATATAGTGCAATGTGGTGCATTCTCTCTACACCAACACATGCAGTGTTACATCATTGATCTGAAATACTGCTTTATATGTAAGTTGCTGAACCAAATTCAGGTTAATACACCTATTAAAAATAAAAAAAATTATATCTGAATATTAGTGTCCCCATTGCAGTTGAAACAGTCTCATTATCATCTATGTAATGTGAACCTTGTAGGTGAATTATATTTAACAAGTATTGTACAGCTGCAAGGGGACAACACATTTAGGGCTCTATTTACTACAATTTATTAAAAATCCCTTGCAGGGACAGAGTTTGCGATAAAGCTCTGGGGGTCATTCAGACCTGCTCGTGAGCGGCAGTACGCTCGCAAGCGGGTCGATGTTCCCACACTGCGCATGCGCACGACGGAGGGAGCTCCGTCGTGCGCATGCGCGAGACCCGGCGAGCGACGGGCTCTCCATCGCTCCGGGTCTCGCACCAAAGGGGGCGTGCTGTCGATGTTGATTGACAGCACGCCCCCTTTGGTGGGCGTGCCGGGGGAGTGCCTGCCAGACGGAGGCGTTCACATGGGAAGGCCTACCGTCTCAAGCCGGCCCCACTGACATCACTAGTGATGTCAGTGGAAGTGATTTTGGCTCTGATAGAGCCAAAATCACTCCAGGGCTTGCGGCAGCGAGACCCTACTGCAGGGTCTCCGTCGCAAGCCCGATGGTCGCGATGGTCAAGACCATCACGACCATCATCATGGACGCTCGCATATGCTGTGGGTGGTCACCCACAGCTATGCGAGCGTCCATGAGGACGCTCCAAAAAAAGGTAGGAGGGCCCTGATTCAGAGCGAGCGCTCTGGTCAGAGTGTTCAGCTCTGAATCAGGCCCTCTGTCCCTGCAAATCCCCTCCGCACACTTATCACGGTATTTTTGCAAAAAAATACCCCCCTCGGCTGGCTTATATAACTCAGTGCGAGGACATGGCACGGCAGTCTGTCGGACGGGTGGCAGCAGAGAAGAGCTGCCGAAAAAAGAAGACGCCAGGGAAGTCCTGGATGGGCAGCAGCCATGCAAAAGAGCTTAAAGGCCGCTGCACTCCAGGTAAAGACGCCGTGGAAGTCCTGGGGGAAGTGGCAGTCATGAAAAAGAGCTTAAAGGCTGCCGCCCCCCAGGTGAAGGTGCAGAAAAATAAAATATTCAAACAAACTGTGTTTTTGTTTTATTTTAATATTTCTTTTACAGGGGTACTATAGGTACCAGAGGGCCCTTAATCACCCGCTTGCTGGTACTTGCAAGTACCAGTATGCGGGGGAGACCTGCTGGGACCTGTAGTCCTACTGCAAAAGACAATATTTTTCATATGCACCACACTACACTATCAACCCGGCACCCACAGTTCTAGGGGTGCTGGGGATAGCCCCGGGCTATAAGCCTGGGGTGCCCTTGAGAGGAGGACCCCTTTATGGGTTCTTGTAACTACAGGGGTACTCTATAAAATGTTTTCCCCTGTATTTCCAGAACCAGGACTGGCTCAGAGCCCAGTGCTGGTTGCGCTGAATACGAGGGACCCCTACTTAGTTTGTCCCCCGTATTTTGGCAACCAGGACTAGCTCTGATAAGCCCGGTGCTGGTCGTGTCTCACATGGGGGACCCCTACATCTTTTGTCCCCTGCATACAGCACAACCAGTATTGGATATCCAGAGCCAGAGGCTGGTTGTTCTTGGGGGAAGGGGGGGCAGTTTTTTTTTTTTTTTATATTTTATTTTTTTTTTTATTATTTTTTTTAACACAGATGCATGCATGGATCTCATTGATCCGTCCATGCATCTGTGTCTTATTGATTTTTTTTTCAGATGCAAGCCACACGGATCGCACTGATCTGTGCGTGCATCTCTGAATCATTTATTTTACACAGATGCCTGCATCACGGTTCTCACTGATCCATGTATGCAGTCAGCTATCTTTAGATCTTGCACGATAGTTCCCAAGTCCCCAAGGAGTGCCGGGGAGTGTTCAAGGGAAATCGTTCACGATATCGCATCGTGAGCACATCATTCCATGTGTAGGGGTCTTAAGAAGCAGTTCAGGGCTGGGACTATCAGTGCCAGTGAGCCTTTCTGTCCTCCCGCTGCTGACCCTGTGCACTGCCCCAATGCTGCCACTGCCCCGCACACCTTCAGCCTGCCCCCTCAGCTGTCTCTCCCTCTGCACCCCCAAAACACCTCCAGTATGCTGTACCCTCCACCATCAGCGCTAGTGTACCATTTTGTTGTCCTTCTCCCCTGCAGATGGCCCAGTTTGCTGCTCCCATCCCTGATGGTTAATAAATTATAAAAAAGCAATGAAATTCCATAGACAAAAAACCTTACGAGTTCACATGTCCCATTAAGGCTTCTTAGACACGATTTGAAATTTCACAAAACCTATAGAATTTCTGCCAATCAAACTTAAAAAAGCAATGAAATTCAGATAATTAAGGCTGATGATCATTAAGGTAGCACAGGGCCTGTGTATATATCTGGAAGCTCAAATCTAGCTTAAACATGCAGTCTGACAAAACGGTAACCTAATTGTATGGCTCTGGACCAGTATCACTTGGCAGCTGAGTATTTCTAAATTACCTAGTAACAATATATTTTTTTTTTTATTAAATTGTGGTGGCAACTGATTTGATTTTATTAACAATTAAAAACTCTAACTTAGCACTACAATGGTGCTGGCAATGATAAATAGATCCCTTTGTATCCTTTTGCTCACATAATGTATGACATGCCTATTTAACCTTTATAACAGGGATCCTTGATAAAAAATGATAAGTTAAATGTAAGCAAATTATTAGTTTAATCTGAACATTGAGTGACGTAATTGACTCTAAGCTTAGAGTCTAAGGCATCACTTTGTTTATGGTTATAATTTACTCTGCCTGTAGGATGAAGAAGGGATTGTCCCTAACAGACTCTCTGTTCCAGATCTGCTTTATTAAACACATTGCACAATTTCATGTATCAGCCACGAAATGACATTGTCTATAATTATTCATCATAACAAACGTAGGGGATGATAAGACAGTCGAGAACTCAGTAGTAGAAATGGGTCACTTGGAACATCATGTGCAAACTAGAAGACCGCTAGAGAAACTGCAATTGCCCGGTTTCACATTTGGTGAAGTTTTGGTGAGTTTTGATCAGGGATGTGTGGAAAAGGTAGACAGGGGAGGCAGTGCCTCACCTGCCATACACTTTTTACTCCAGAGTTTTGACTATAAAAATGATTAGAATAATACAGATATTTATATTATATCAATTTTTATTATATTTATATTTTTCTTATAATTTTTATAGTCAAAACTGTGGACTATACCTAAGTATGACAGGAAAGGCTCTGCCTCACCTGAGCGCACATCACTGTGGAAGTTACACTAATGTGCTCAATACTTTGTTTAACAACTTCCCCTCAGAAGAGTTAACAAACCTGGCGTTATATTTTTATGCAGGTAAAGGAAGGTACCTTGATGATAGAGCCATTTTCATGCATACTTGATGCTTTTGTCAGTCTCAGTTTCATTTGTATTGGGCCCCATATTTTCTGATGGCAACCCTGATGACAAATACCCCAACATCTTTAAAGAGTCTAAAAAACCCTTATTACGCTACTAATAGAGCTGATGAGGTTTGTAAAAAAAAAAAATCCCTATCCCACTCCTTTTTATAATAGTCCAGGTAGAGACATAGAGAGAGCAAATGGAGAGATATGGAGGGGGCAAAGGAAGATACATGGAAGGGGCAAATGGAGAGGGAATGTAGTCAGCATCCCGGCAGTTGGGATGCTGGCAGTCAGAATCTCGTCTCCAGAATCCTGACTGCTGACATCCTGATGGTAAGTTTTAGGGTTAGGAGTTAGGGTTAGGCACTAGGCGGAGGTTTAGGGTTAGGCTGTAGGGGGAGGGTTAGAGTTAACCTGTGGGGTGGGAGGATTAGGGTTAGGCTGTGGGAGGGGAAGGGTTTGGGTTAGGCTGTGGGAAAGGTGGGTTAAGGTTATGGGGTGGGTTAGTATAGTTACGTAATCCTGTCAGGATTCTGACTGTTGGGTGCCACTGTCTGCATTTTGACCGCCGGGATCCCATACCCAAACCAATGGAGAGACATTGAGGAGCCAAAGGGAGAGACATGGAGGGGGCAAAGAGAAAGACATGGAGGTCGCAATGGGAAAGAGATGGAGGGGGCAATGGGAGAAAGACGGAGGGGGCAATGGGTAAGAATAGCATGGTTTTTCTCTTTCTTTTTTCTTTTCAATACTTATTACCTTATTTTGACCCAACCACTTAAAAAACGGGACTGCTCAGTAATTATTTTGGCTTATTGGTGCCTTGAAAAATTATGGGTACCCTTAGGGTGCCTCGAACTGAAAAAGTTTGGCAACTACTGAATTAGTCATAAAAAAATTTCCAGGGAAGAAGAATATATAGTGACAATCTACTGTGTCTTGTAGAGCATTTACTTACTAGTTGTATACCCGGCGTTGCCCGGGTTGAAGACTGGGTGCTGATGTACACACCGCAGCTTTCATTTTTTTACATTGTCCTCACCTATAACCTGGATAACTATGCAAATTAGGAATAAATTACAGTGCAGACAGGCATATTCTCATGCCGTTTGGAATGGGGTATATCAAGAGCAGACTGACTTACAGAACAGAAATCAGTATAGCTTCCAAAATCACTTGATTCAGAAATCACTTAAAAACAGAGGGGGTAAATCAGCTGCAGACAGATATCCTATTGCAGCTGCTAACATGTTAGCTGTGATAGCTGTAATATGGTAATGCAGCAGGAGGCATCACGCCTCCTGCATGCATTACTGATTCAAGCTGCATCCAAAGATGCAGCATTGAATCATCTGCATTCCCTTCGGCCAGCTGAGTGACCTTGCGGTCACGCAAGCCGGCTACTGCAGATGAGTAAAAGAGTGGCCTTACCACTTCCCCCAACGGCGGCAACAGATCTCCATTTTGGAAAACGGAGGCCATCGCCACCTTCTCCCTGCCCAGAAAAGGCAGCACACTGTCAATCACTGACAGTCTGCTGCTGGACTGAGTGCGGTATCGCAGACATGTACTGTACATGCATAATATGGGTTAGGTGCATGCGCAGATTCCCGTTAATGGGGAATCTGTGTGATTCCTGTCACTGCATTGAATTACCCCCTGAAATCACTCTGCAGACCAACATGAGAGATCATATCTAGCAGGGCTGCCATCAGAGGGGGAATGCCAGGACTGGAGTCCTGTTCCCAGAGAGAAGGGGGACCGTGCGTAGTGGCACTCTGTGGCTGCGATCAATCTCCCCTGCTGTTTGTATTCTCAATATGCTAAGATTTGCCAGGATCAAAGATTGTAGATTGATTATGCTGTCTGCCACAGTCTAAATGTATCGAGTGCTGAGCTGCTTATGAGCCTGCCAGGTACTCTGCTAAGACCCCCGAGGCAGCTGCTGTAAGATGAGACAGTGAGTGAAATGCTAATAATGCACAATCCTAATAATGCACGTATTTCATGTATGCGGATGTTGAAAAAGTGATATAACATAGCACTTTGGAAAAGATAAGAGTGTGACAGTGTGTGTATGAAGCCAGCCTTTCAGGCCCAGAACCTGTGATATTTAAGAGTATATAGTTTTTATGGGATTGTGTGCGTGTCTGGCAATGACGAAATTCAAACCTAGGCAAAAACCTAATCGTGGTCAAAGAACACCACCATGCCAAATTTGGTGGAGCTAGGTACAAAACTCTGACCATGCATATAGGACAAACAGACACACACTTTCTCGCTTATTATATAGACTTTCCAAGATGAACTGGAGGCTATTCATTAATGTATATATATATATATATATATATATATACATACAGTGACATTCTGGGGTATTTTGCTCAGTAGAGTTATCAGTGGTGTAGTGTTTGGGTGCTCAAATAAGGGCACCATACATCTTGTCCATATGAATAAAAAAAAATTATGCTTTAATATTGTCCGCATACATTAACAGAAAAAAACAAACATCCTAGCCCCCATTCAGGACACTACCTCACTTCTTCAGCCCTAAGTATCAAGGGTAGCGAGTCTGCACACAAATTCTCCCAGGTATGGCCTCCCGGCTCGGCTTGGTTGCCACAGCTCCACCTGGGCTGCATCCTCTAGGCAGCAGATGTGTGGTCACACCCCTTTTTAAACCTGCTTGTGCAGATCCCACCATCACAGCACAGATTAAGTGGCTCACCAGCTCCACCTAGCTTCATTCTACCACAATACACAAATGTATTTCTATTACTTTCCAGTAACTACTTTACTACACTAATTGTAGTCTTGCATCTGTCCCTTTTAAAAAAAAGAAAAAATAATGAGGGGTATGCATATATATTTCACTGTGCTTTGCAAATTGTTTTCTTTATTGCATGTCTTTATTCTACTGTGTTTTATGTATATTCACATATACATAATTTTACTTAAAAGGTAATTTTATTAGTTAATTAAATGCTGATAGTGTGCATGTCTCCAAGAATGAAAAATAACAGATTTCTAAATGTAAATCTCTGTTGTATTAGTCACTCTAAAGCTTTTAAATATTGTATCTATTTTTTCAAGTGTACCAAATATTTGATGCTTAGATAAGTTCTTGCCAAATAACATGCATACTTTAGGGGGGTATCCACTAGACGATAAAGTTGAACGATTGAACGATAATGATAAAATCGTTCGATAATCGTTCAAACATCGTTTGAACATCGTTTGCAAATCGTGCAGTAATTGTTTCTAACGATGTACGATGCGCGCTCCCGCTGGTCGTTTGATCGTCTCCTCCATCGACTGAACATGCAGGTCAATTTCACTTGATTGCTTACAAATCGTTTACACATCGTTTACACATCGTTCACACTGAACGATCAAACGATGAACCACTATCTGCCCACTATAGCTGAAAGCTCTCAATCACAGATTAAAACAACATAGTTTATTGTTAGATCTTTTGCAAATCGTTTGCATATCTTTTGCAAATCTTTTGCAAATTGTTCAGAGTGGAAGATCATATTTCAAGGGAAACTTCAAGGGAAAATCGTTAAGAGGTTGGACAGGAATAAAATCGTCTAGTGGATGCCCCCCATTACATAGTCATTGAAACATTTCTTCACTCATACAAATTAATGGGCCATAAAACACTGTCAAGTAATGTCCAGTAGAAAATCTGCAACTGTTAGACAAATGTTTAGTACAATAAACACAACTATTTATGAGGATGTTTTACCAGTGAAATTTGTACCCATATTTTAGTTATTTGTGGATGCTAGTATCATTTGCTAAATGAAATGTAAAAGCACATGAAACAGACACGTTCAGTTTGTAGGCATTTACTTTGAACCCACAGTATGTGTTGTTAATGTAATTGTGTCATGGGAAAAAAAATAAAAATTTATATTGTAGTGTAAGACTGCTAGAGAAATATTAGAACAGTCATTAGATACATTATCTAATTCTGTATTGTACAGAATGTTATCATAATGTATTGAAAAAGCTGGTTTTCTAACCTGACCTTTGATTCTTTTTCATCCATATTGGGGGACACTGCTGTGCCTTGGGACATAGAGGGCACTAATGCTGGAACATAGCCAGTGGCAGATCTACATTTTTGGGGCCCTGAATCTTGAACTGTTATGGGGGCCCCTTTGCAACCAACAACAATAGGGCAACATCCAACAGGGTCCAAAGGATCTTGCTGCACTTGCAATGACATTGAGGCCCAAATGGCAGAGATGTACAAACCCCCCAAAGAGTGAGACCCTGTAGATAGATAAATAGATAGATGTAGATACCACCCAGAGAGTAAGAGACTGTAGATAGATATATAGATGATAGATGTAGAAACCCCCCAGAGTGTGAGAGACCGTAGATAGATAGATAGAAAGATAGATAGATAGGTAGATAGATAGATAGATAGATAGATGTAGAAACCCCCCAGAGAGTAAGACACTGTAGATAGATAGATAGATGATAGATGTAGAAACCCCCCAGAATGTGGGAGACTACAGATAGATAGAGATAGATATATAGATAGATAGATGTAGGAACCCCCCAGAGAGTGAGAGACTGTAGATAATAGATAGATAGATAGAAAGATGTAGAAACCCCCCAGAGAGTGAGACAAGATAGATCGATCGATGTAGAAACCCCCCAGAGTGTGAGAGACCATAGATAGACAGATAGGTAGATAGATGTAGAAACCCCCCAGAGAGTAAGACACTGTAGATAGATAGATAGATAGATAGATAGATAGATAGATAGATAGATAGATAGATGTAGAAACCCCCCAGAATGTGGGAGACTACAGATAGATAGATAGATAGATAGATAGATAGATAGATAGATAGATAGATAGATGTAGGAACCCCCCAGAGAGTGAGAGACTGTAGATAATAGATAGATAGATAGATAGATAGATAGATAGATAGATAGATAGATAGATAGATAGATAGATAGAAAGATGTAGAAACCCCCCAGAGAGTGAGACAAGATAGATCGATCGATGTAGAAACACCACAGAGTGTGAGAGACTGTAGATAGATAGATGTAGAAACCCCCCCGAAAATGAGAGACTGAAGATAGATAGATGTAGAGACCCCCCAGAGAGAGAGACTGTAGATAGATGTAGAAACACCCCAGAGGGGGAAACTGTAGCTAGATAGATAGATAGATAGATGTAGAACCCCCCCCCAACCCCCAGATAGAGAGAGACTGTAAATAGATCACATACAAAACCAAAACTTACTTCCTCTGTGGGATCCCAGCTATCTGAAATCCCCGAGTCAGGTCTCTCCCCCATGCTGCATGCTTCTGCCTCTGAGCTGCATGCCATCCCTCAGTTAGCTCAGCTTTCTATTTGTGGTCAGCACTGCAGGGCCGACGTCTGGCAGATGGGACAGCACAAATGAAGATGGGAGCATCTAGTAGCATCTGGAGCCTCCAACACTCAGCAGTAACACTGACAGCAACTCTTTATTCTGCACAAGGCCAGCTCATAAGAGCCATCCTCTGCTCGCAGCTGTATCTAGAGTGTCTGCCGACCAATACTGATCAGGGGGAGTTTCTTGGTACTCAGAAACACCCCCTACATGCACTACTGTAGAGTATATTTCTAAGGTCAATATTAAGTACTTCAACCTATTGGTTTATGATTCTATTACTAAAATAACCTTATTTTAATAACACACACTTAAAAAACGCCATTGATTTTATTGAAAAATTCACTCATTAAAAAAAATAGCTTCAGGGCCCCTCCAGGTTAGGGGCCCTGAAGCTTAAGCTTCATTCATTTCACAGTAGATATGCCACTGAGCATAGCACAACTACACTACAGACTTGTTGGTCTCTGACTCCTCCCCCTCTATACAGTTTCCCTGGAAGGACTTCAGTTTTTAACTTTGTGCCCATGGAGTATGGAACAGTTTTTCTTGTGTGTAGGGTTTTTTTATATTTTACTCACAAAATTAGTGCATGGTGTAAACTGCAACTGACTTGTCGCTTGTAACATCACCCCATGCAGACCATGCTCTGGGAGATCACAATATCACTAAAATTAAGCCAGTCTACATGGGATAGTCACCCGGGAAGATGGGTAGCTAATATACAGTATCATTATGTACCATCGGAGTACACCTTAGAACAAGTTGGAGCTCTCCTTTAATTATCATACTCTTTCAAAATAGCATCTGCTTCAGGAAAAGTCTTTGATCCGCACCTGCTTTTCCTCCTGATTACCATCATTGCATGCCATATTGAGCCATCCTCTATCCATCTGGCAGACAGCATCTGTACCATTCCGGTAACCATCGTGACTACTCCTGGACAGGCCTATACTGACTGCAGTGAAAAAGTATAAGCTTTAAATGATATCAAACAATAGCCAGTCTTCATAATTTATATTGGAGTTAGCACCGCATCACAATAATATTGCAACTGCTGAGAACAACTAAAGTCCATAACTTATGTTGCAGCATCCATCACTTAAAAAATAAATATGAGCCACATCTCACCACCCGCTGGCCAATGTTTCAGGATGGCTAGGCAGCCTTTTTTAATGCTGTAAGTGAGGATAAACTATATCCAATGTTTGTAATGTATTGTCACATTGTCTTCAGGTTTCCCTGAAGGTAATGTGACAATACTTTGAAATGTTGTATCACACCTCGGGGGCTTAGCCCAGTTACTAGGTCCGGTAGTGTCAAGTCACTGACATCTGTGCCCTCCGTAGTCGTGTCAGGCATATCTAAGATCTGCGCTGGTACTTCTCCATGTTTAGTTCCCGCGGTGGCGGAGCATGGAAGCAGTTATCTTGGATATTCTCTGCATGACTGCAGCTGCCAACCAGATTCCAGCACTCATGCTTACATGACCAGCTAGGAGCGCCCTATTTAAACCCCCTCCAGTGTCTAGCTCATTGCCAGAACAACACTCTTCTGCCAGAGAACAGCATCCTGGCTGCGGTGGCTTCCAGCTATTATTCCAGGTTTCCTTAACCTGCATTTACAAAGTGCATCTGCATCTGACTCCGTTGCTAGCTACCTGCATTTAAAAAGTGCTTCTGACTCAGTCAGGTCTATCCTGCTGTTTATTGTGCTTATTTAATCTGAGTTCCACCTCTTATTTGTACTAATTAGTGGAAGTGAATTTTGGTCATGTCTCAGGTTGGGTTGGGTACCGTATGCCAGCGCTCGGGATCACGGCGGTCAGAATCCTGAACCGGCATCCCAACAGGGTTAGGATACCGACACTTGTCGGTCAGTATCCTAACTCTCCTCCTCTCCCTACTCTAACCCTAACCCTCCCTGGTGCCTGAACCTAACCTCCCCCCTAGTGCCTAAACCTAACTTCCCCCTCCCTGTATCCTATACCTAACCCTCCCCCCTTATTGCCTAACCCTCCCCATAGTGCCTAACCCTAACCCCTAACTCTTCCCTTAACCACAGTACTTACCGTCAGGATGCCGGCACCAGGATTCTGACAGGTGTCTGGATTCTGGCGCCGGCATTCTAAGCGCCTGCATCCTGATATTGACCAGATCCCCCAGGTCAGTTCAAGTCTCTCAAGCTAGTTTCCATATAAAGTTCCTAGGTAAAAAAGGTTTCCTTCATGACCTTTACTAATAATATCCCAGATCATTTGTTTGTGTTCCTAGAATTGACACTCACTGCTGACAGCTAAAAGACCAAAACATCAATAGGGGCCATTGTGTGCAAATATGGAATTGGACTATGGAGATCATGGATGCGAGCTTGGGACTACATCCTAGTGTCTGTGCCACTGAGATATTATTTCTCAAGGCCTCTTATTTCATTTGGACTTGACGTTTCTAGATTTGACGGCATGGCTATTGAGGCCATGAATTTATGATCAAAAGGTTTGTTAGAGCAGATCATTCAGACTACTCTCTAGGTTCTCAAAACAACTTCTTTTAGATTAACATTGTGTGTGGAAGGCATATGCTGTACAAATAATGGTGTTCCCAGTTCTTTTATTCAGTTTTACGTACATTCCTGTCTGGATGTGAGGTTGTGTTTTATTTCTCTTGACACTCAGTTCTATTTTACCTATATTTATTCAGTATAAATACCTTTCTAAAGTGTGTTTTAGACATCCAACCAACTTATGTACCACCTATGGTCAAGTGGGACCTTATTTTGGTATTCACCATTTTGCAGTTGTCTCCACTTGAGCCTTTTCAGAAATTTTAGCTGAAATTGCTAACTTAGAAAGTTGCCCTTTATTTGGAGACTTGTCTCGCGTGTATTGCAGGTGGAGGGCATAGATCCAGATACTCCTCGTGCTCATGCCAACAGTCTTAAGGAGCTCTCTGCCCTCCAGATCGGAGAGGCCTGGGGTCAGTGGGATGTAGTATCTCTTGGACAGATATTTCAAGCGGGAATTTTAAAGTCCTTTCATCAATTACAGCTAGAGTTTGATGTCCCCAACCATTTCTTTTTTTGATATCTACAGCTTAGACATGCTATTAATGCCCAATTCTTTGAGACTCCTCTGTCTATACAGGAATCTGCTATCAAAATTCTTCTACAATCTGCTAGTTCTAGTCGTTTGATATCTGTGATTTACTCTAATTTATTGAACAAGCACCATAAGTCTGACTTGCTATCTATAAAACAACAATGGTTAAATGGTTAAACATGTAGGGGTAAATTTACTAAGATGGGAGTTCTATTTAAGAAGTTACTGTACTGTATGTTGCCCATAGCAACCAATCAGATTCTACTTCTCATTTATCTACAATAGCACCTTCTAGAAGATAATATCTGGAATCTGATTGGTTGCTATGGGCAACATCACTTCTTAATAGAACTCCCATCTTAGTAAATTTACCCCCTAATATATAAAATGTACTGAGTTTAGTAAGGGTTGGATAACAATACTGAACAAAAATAGCGAAGAATTAAAAATATTTTTTTTTTATTAAGGTCTAGAACAGGCGTGACAGGCAGGTAGAGAGACGGAACACTTAACCACATGCTTGTTTATGTTATGCAACAGGGGATAAACTCATGTTCTTGTAATTATGCTATTTAAGCCTGATATTAACTGAAAATTGTTATCTGTATATTTCGCCATCTTTAATTGACAATAGGAGGGTGTTTGAATATTACTATTATTGTGTATATGTTTTTTATTTTCATACAGTGAACACACGTAAGAGACCTATGTTTAGGATTTAGTGTTTATTAGATTAACAGTAGTTTTTCTGGTACCTTATTATGTGTTCTGTACAACAGTGTGTCTATTTATATATTATTTATGATGTATTAAAAGTTATGTTTTAAATCTATATAAGATTTACATACTGTTTAGAGTGCTCACCAAACAGAGTTTTTTTTTCTCCTTTTCAAACTGCTTATATATTAATAACTCTAGTGAGCACCACCACTACCCGACACTTTATTAATATAATTTATTATAAAATTATTTTGGGAATAGTGGCAATAATTATTTATACCTTCAATTATATTGCCAGTGCGACGTTCTTTCCATTCTCCCTTTCCCCTTTGTTTGATAGTCCCCAGCTCTAGCACTGTGCCGTCTATGCCCCAATATACAGCAGAGTCTCCCATATGGATTCGGAGAAGCAGATTTCACGGTAAGCATAAAAATTCTATTTTTGTACCTAAAATATAGAGAACATCACAACAGCCCTTAATGAAAGAATTTAAGACCAAGAATAGAAAGTTAATACTAAAGTCAAACTTAGAAATAATGGTACTTTTAGTCTACAAAGCTTGTAAAAGTACAACAATAGAAAATAAATGTCCTAAAAGAGCGCAATACTATATATACAGAATAACAATATTTTATTAAAATAGACCAACGATGAAAAGTATTAATATATATGTATATGGGCAATAATATTTTAAAGTATGCTGAGAGTCTTAAAAAAATATTACACAAAGTAGCAGTCTCTACTATACTTTAGCAATTGGACTCCATACACAATTGCAAGCAATTAACCTGGCCCATAAAAAATCCAAAGTTGCCAGAAAAGGTTATTTGATGGACTCCAGAATGCTGTAAAACTGACAAAGTTCTTTGGTAATAATGCAATCTATAGTCATCAGATGGATTGACGCTGTATTATCAATTTGAAGTCAGTAGAAAGATGTTACCTAGACCTCCCCAATATTGCATCCCCCTTGCAACGTTTGGACCCCGGCACTTAGCTCAGTGCCAAAAAGGGGAAAGATAGTCCTCCTGGGAGATAGCATGTCTCTGTCTTTGTAATTAAACATAGGTGGGGCATGGTTGATTGGTACAATTTCCGTGAGGGAGTCCATGCAGGTAAAATAAAATCCAAGATGAAGATTCCAAAGATGATCGTCAGTACAGCAAAAATGAGTCCACCTTATGCGTTTCTCCACTTTGTGTGGTAGCAGTTTCTTCAAATAATCAGACAATATGTGACTTGTAAAAGTTATGCTAGGACTCAGAGGTACATAATAGCCAGTAGCTATGCAGCCTCCACGTACTACCCACTAAGGAAGCTGCAGGACTGCATATAGATACATTTCATGCAAACTGAAATTGGCATAACACTATTCCATCAAAACTACTGAAGTCTAGAGGCCAAGTAGGAGACCAACCACATCTGCTGACTACAGCTTTACAGGCGTGCTCCTTTTTTACCATCAGAAGATGAGTGGCATGTACCACATCATGTGCTGTACACTGAAGTGCCAAAAGTCGTGGGATAGATGCCTAGTATGTGTAGAATCCCATCTAGCCTGGCAAAGTGCAGCAACTCGACATGGCATTGATTCCACAAGTGGACGGAAGACCTCTGAGAGATGTTGACCCATGCCATCTGAATAGCTTCCCACAGCTCCCTAATATTTGTAGGTGCAGGATCTTGGGTGCGAATGGACCTTTTCACCATATCCCATAAATGTTTGATTGGATTCATGTCAGGTGAATGTGGGGGCTGCATCATTCATCAGAACTCTCCAGAGTGCTCCTCGAACCAATTCTGGACAACATGGGACTGACATGGTGCATTATCCTGCTGGAATATTCCATCGTTGTGGGTGCACATGAAGTCCAGGAAGGACTGCAAATGGTCATCAAGCAATGTAACGTAGCAGGTTACCAGGCAATGACGTGCCTCAGGTGGACCAGAGAACCCAACACATGCCACGTGAACACCCCCCACACCATTATGAAACCACCACCAGCCTTGTTAACAACTGGTGGCCATGGCCTCATGGAGTCTGTGCTACACCTAAACCCTACCATCAGCTCAAAACAACTGGAACCATGACTCATCGGACTACGCCACATGTTGACAGACCTCCAGAATTCAATTAGCAACTTCACAAGCCCAGGTGAGGTGCTTTGTCCGGTGTTGTAGTGTTAAGAGGGACACTCTGGTGGGTCTTCTGCTCCCATATCCAATGGTAACGAAAGAACGCTGCACTGACCTGCTGGATATGCGTCTGATACCCTCTGCATTGAATATGGAAGTGATTTGAACCAGTGCTGCTTGTCTGTTACCACAGACAATTCTGTCCAGACACCGCTGAATATGATCATTAAGCACCCATGGTCGACCACTGCGCTGTCCACAGAGGTTGGTAATGTGATCCATGAGATATTCCCGGTATGCACGTGACACTGTAGATCGCGAAATGTTGAATGTCTGCACAACTTCGGAATTGGAATGTCCCATCCGTTGGGCACCCACTATCATGCCCTTTCGAACTTAATTATAATTCACATCGCTTTGCTATGAGCAGTCTAGCCGGTCTTCACACTGACTCACTAGATGTCTGATTACAACTGATGTAAGGCTGGGCATTTCCAAGACATCACAGTATGGTGACGCCACCTGCCTTTACCTTTACATTCTGCTATCCCATGATTTTTGGCACTTCAGTGTATCTGCGCCAAGCTTGGGCTGCCCTGGTGATGATCTGCAGTGGAAGGAGATCAGTGCATATGAGTTCAGAGAGGAGGTGAGGGAGGGAAGGGTAGCCAATACTTCCATATGGGAAGTGGTGTCTAGGCAACTGGAATCCCCCCTCTAAATGCACGCTTTACTAAGGGCCTGATTCAGATCCATTCCGAATTCCCTATATTTACGCAGTTTGAGTGATTGTTAGCCATTGCGCATGCATGAAAGCCATACTGCGCACGCATAGCGATCATTTTGCGATCACGCACACAAAGAGGAATCACTCACAAAATGAGTGACAGGTAATCAGCATTTGGGGGAGATAACGGGGGTGGTTAGAAAAATGCAGGTTTGTCTGATAGTTTAAACACTATTTTTAGGGCGTGTATAAATTAACCACTGCGCCCTTGCTCGTAGCAGGAGAGCCCTCTGGAGAGACTCTGTGTCTGTGGTACCTTAGACCTAATCTGCGTTTGATGTTTTCGATGTTTCCGGTTTAGTGAGTGAGCGGCGGAGGTGAGATGCTCTCAGCGGGCATCTTTAAGCACTGAACGGTGGGTAATTAGCATATTTTCACAATTGCTATCCGTGAGATATTGCAGCTGCAATGACATTTACATGTGGATCTCAATCAGGCCCCTACATAGGCAAATGCAGGGGGGGTTCCCGTCTGCCTGGAAACACCCCCTCTCTAGAACATACTATGACCACAATAGTAATATAATAGAATGTTACTAGTGCTGCATGTTCTTCTCAGTATCACAAATGAAATGATTAACACCAACTGTGGATCTTTCAAAATGTGTCAGCCAGCAATAAATATACCTGTGCACCAACTAGGAGATGTGGAAAACATGCACTGCTATAGACCATCAATAGGGTAAATTATTAATACTGTATAATAATACACTATCCAGTACATAAGGAGACCAATATGTACATATATGTCCAGGGCAGTGCTAGGTTCTTCTGCTGCTCCCCCAGACTCCCAGACTTGCTCCAATGCTCTGGAATGGTGCTCACATCTGAAAAAAAACATTCTGCTCAGACAGGATGGACCTTCTGCCGCATATAATAGCTTACTGTGATCGCTGGTCCTGTATATGCTGGAATTATGCAACACAATATACTTTGTATGTAACATATTAAAGCTGAATAAGTGCTAATTCTGCCCTCTTCATGGACTGGCCACACTCGCTCCAAAATCAAGCATTTGGAAACCCCCCTCTAGAAATCCTGCGTTTGCCACTGCCCTACGTCTGTTATTGCTACTGTTCTGTGATTTTCATATGCACGCAGACATGATCACCAAGTGTCTTCTTTGTTTTCTGCAGTCAATATAATAAACCATTTACTGAGCATGAGAAAAGCCAGGGGAAGTAAAAGGAGAGAAAGGGATCATTGATAAATGTGTTTTAGCAGATTATGTGCATGTAGCTCCATATTATGGAATAACCTTTTGTTTGGAAAATTCTCATTGTTTTCTAACATTTAATTCCTCATCTGTTCTTAACAAAAGTCACACATAGTACCAGGGCTATCTTAACGTATAGGCACACTGGGCAGTTGCCCAGGGCCTCACAATTCTAGGGGACTTCGAACAGGGACAGGCTGGGCCAGGGGCATCTACATGGAGTGTTCAGCCACTCGCTACATGCATAGGGCAGCCGGCTGAGAGGGAGGCAGAGAAAGATGCTCTCCCGCCGCCCCTATTGTGAATTACACACAATCAGAGCAGCCAGGCAGCATTCTCTACCTACCTCCCAACCTGCAGACTTGTAGGTGACAGCATCTAGTTCACTTGCCTCACCATTTATGAACCTAACCTTCTACTTCCCTTAATTCAATCGTTTATCTATATATTTTACTTTATTATATGATCATATATATGTCAGTCAAACGAAACTGAACAGTACTTCTCAAAGGTAATATGAGAACATATGTGTTGTTTAACCACTTAACTGGCGTGGTCGCATGTGATGCGACTGGAACCAGAAGTTCTTCATCTGGCAAGGTCGTTTCACATGCGACCACATCAGCTGCTCTGTCCCAGGCTTCTGCAGAGGAGATCTGTTTTGCACAAGTGCAGAAAGGATCTCTTAGGACTCGACAGACCCCCTCTGCAGTGATGCAGCGGTCTGTGACCACCAACGTCACTGCCGGAATCGTGCCCCAGAATGCCATGGGAATGGCAATGGCATGTGCATAAAGTAAAAGCGGGAGTGTTGGGGTGGGGTGCAAAACAGCCCTTAGGTATATTTTTTTAATAAAATATTTAAATATATTTTAAAGATGGTTTTTAAACTTAATTAAATAAAAAATAAAAAACTTTCTGTTTTGACAAAAAAAAATTGTTCATTCAGTGATTAAAGAATATTCACTTAAAAGTATTATTGGCTAATTCTGTGGATTCTATTGCCATGCCTCATGGCTCTCAACAAAAATCTAATTTGAAAATTGTCATTATCATGTTTATTTTATGTTCTCCTTAAGCAGATGTAATTAATTTAATTCATAATTGCATCTGTCCATAACCACAACACAAGATATATAAAAAATAAAGCATGTTGATATACCTTCATTCCATAGACACAGGTGACTCTGCAAACAAAAGCTGCATATTGCTGTTCCCAACTACAAATACCATAATTATATATCTTAAAGTACTGTATCTTAATCATTATAGTAATAATTTCATCATATAAACCAGATTATAATGGATAGAGTGACATGTGCCTTCCTGTTATTTTACTATGCAATGAAAAGTGTTAATGCCAAGTATCATTAGAAGACAAACAAATCCATTGGTAGAGTAAATGTGCCCATACACGGTGCGATAAAGCAGCCGATCCGACAGATTGGTACGATATCGCCACTATATCGTACCGTGTATGGGCATGATATCGGATAGTGTGCGTACCCGCATGTTCACTTGATCTGGGGTTGCGATGAGTGTTCCCATGCAGCGCTATGCGGTTGGGGGAGAGGGGTGCTGGCATATCGGTCGGTCGGCCACCCGATCGCACCGTGTGTGGGGACCACCCGATACGTCGGCCGTCGGATCCCCCGTCGCATCGCAAAGTGCAAATCACGCTGTGTATGGCCGGCTTAACAAAGTAACAGAAGTCCCATGATTCTTATTTTTTCCTTTGTCATTAACAAATGCATACTAGATACAGTTTTTCCAGCATCAAATTGTTCCATCTTTTCTATTCTGTTGTTGCCCAGGGGATATATTTGTTCACTGTGGCTTCTTCCCTAGGTTACTCATACTAGAGGTTGTATGTAATTTGCTTTCTTCTTTGGAATTCCTGTCATGAGCAAAAGAAAAATTTCCTTGACCTCCATTACAAAATCTTTTATTTTCTTTACTGGCGATAACTAATTTTCCTCTCATCTGTATTTACTTTCAACCATAGTTCAATATTTTTTTCTCTTGAAGAAATGAAACGTTAAACATCCGAAATTAATTTGAAAATATAATTGAAACATTTTAGGAAACACGTGTTTATTGTCTCATTCTTTTTTTCCACCTCTTCATTTACGTTGTTGTTTTTGGATATTGCCATTCAGTTCAAGAAGTAATTGCCACTTGGGTTCTCAAGTGAGATTGTGAGTTATGATCATTCATGAAAAATTGTATTTAGACAATAAAGGACCTTTCCAAGTTTATTCCAACCTTACATGTGTTTTCTTTACATGTGAAATGTTTTCTCCATTTATCTACCTTCCTATAGATTTATTACTTCTTACTGGGGCATCTGGCATTCAGAAACATTTGTGTACAATAGCAAACATATGAGGAGGCATCTGCTATTTTTGGACTAACCATATATCAGTCAGTGTAAATCGTTAAACATTTCCACCGGCTTATCAGCTATTCCTTCCATTATGCACGTTTTACTCTGCCATATTATTAACTAGATATTAATGGTAGCAGTCACAGTTATCATGGCAAATAGTGAATGTGTGCAAGATATATGATGTCTACCATGTCTACATTAAACATGAATTCAGAGAGCGAACAGACTGTGACTGCTACCATTAATATCTCGTATTGTGCTTTCCCGGAAGCATCTCAGCAGTTCGACCTCCAATATGTCACTAACTTTAGTCATTTGACTCTTTTTTGCTGAAACTAGAATAGAAAAATACACAAACACATTTTATACTGGATCCATGCCAAGTTGAATAAACAATGTAATCCTCTTATATTGGAAAAACATGAGGTACATTCATTATAATGTTTTGGTTTTTTTCGCAGATGTCAGATGGAGACTGGAATTCAATTTGGATAACTTAATTCAAGAGGCTAGAGAATCCAATCTTCCTAGGGCATTAGCTGTAGAAAGCAAAGATGCACCTGCAAAAGAGGTAAGTAGATTTTGGAGCGCCTGCCATTTCCCCGTGTTTTGCGCATACAAAATAGAGAAGTCTCCAGGACATTGTACAGGTGCCATATTTCCGTAGACCTGCACATGCGCCGTAGAATCTAGTGCTCTGCCAGAGAGGTGGCGGCATGTACAGAGCCTGCACATGGACCCTCTCCTCTCTTAAACCGTCTCTGGAGCCAGTCACTCTGTGTAAGCCACCTACTCTAACAAAAGAGCCCCAAACCGTCACGCTTACTCCTCAATGGGGTGTTTTGCTATGAAAAGATTTGCCCTTTTAAATGAAGTGGCAACTGTCTGTTTAGTAAGTAAACACCAAAGATTGAGGAATCCTTTCCCCTACTCAACAGCATACAAAAATCCCATGTGATAAATCAAGGATGTCACATTTTGATTCATCTGTCCATAAGACCTTTTCCCAGTCTTCCGTAGTACATGGCTGGTGCTTCATGGCCCAGGCTGTAAGTTCTTACATAACTATACATTACTGTACATGTTCCCGAAAAAAGGCCTTTTTTACAACTGTGAAATTGACATTATTTTTCAGTTTTTGCTAATCTAAACTTTTTGTTTAACCTTTAGCAGTTTACCGCTTACCTTGTGTATCATTTCAGACAATTCACTGGACTTGAATTTCTTAAATTTCAATAAAAACTAGAAAAATTGTGGGCTCTAAAACTTTTGATCATTAGTGCATGATAATACACTTTTCAAAGGTTTGCAGAAGGCCTACAATTTCCAGGATGCTCTTCTTTATGTTCTGATCCCTATAAGCTAGTGTAGTCAAACCTCCTACATGAGCTTCACCACTTTACCATCCTACTTTCCTGGAGGCAACCATTGTGGCCAGTAGCTGTTATATTCATTACTTTTGTGCTCAGACAATACGCAACAAATCTACTAGTGCTGGCGGTAGGATGGAAACATATGAATTTTCTCTATTATATCAGGATTTTCCAAGTTATTATAACAATAATAAAAAGCAACAAAAATCATTTTTTCTAGTTTAAAAAAATCCTTTTTTTTTTCATAGTTTTTACCTGTATAATGCACTTAACATAATAACTTTGTTGCATGTACTTTGTTTCACATTTAAAAGCATTTTATGCAATTTAAAGTGGAATATAGCGTTTCACAGAAGCTGTGGCCCCCTATGCTTGGAGAGATGAAGAGGTGCAAGTGAAATACAGTAAGGTTGTGTACAGTAGAACGACCCCTGGAAATGCAGCCTGTTTTAAGTAGGTCTCCTCTCTAGTGCAGCCACAGGCACTGGTGGTCCTTCCTGTGCCACCGATCATAACATGAATATAGAAGGTGTGTATCTGACAGGCGCAAACTAGAGTCTTAATATGATATAATGCTGTGGGCTTATAAAAATTGCATTTGATATAATAAAAATAACAATAAAGCTGTTATAAAACTAATATGCACAATATACAATGATAATAGAATAAAACACAATAAATTATTGGAAGGTTAGTTAGCATAAATGTTATTATTGTCAGGCTGCTGCGTACTGGGCTGCAGTCGGTCCAGGGTCGCTGCTGCCGCTGATCAGCAGTGGCAGCCGCAGTGTCCTCTGACTGTGCAGGAGGGGAAAAGCAATCACACTGATTGCCCCTCCTCTTGATTTTCCCCTTGCTGAGGGGCAAACGGCACCCCCTGTGGAGCAACTACTGTTTTTTGTTGTACAGAGACGTGGACCACACCTCCTTACATTAGACCACACACACCAAAATTACCCAGGCCCGGTACAGCTCTCTACGGTCCTGCCAAGATGCCCCCACCCCCTTCCCTTGCAAAAACTGCAACCAACACCAGGCTAAAATAGTCTGGGCTGGTCACACTATAATATAGAATATATATATATATATGCAAAAACTGCAACCAACACCAGGCTAAAATAGTCTGGGCTGGTCACACTATAATATAGAATATAATATATATGGGCTCTTCCTGTTATAAAGTAACTCAGACCAAGTCCGATCCTACAAACAGAACACCTCTCCTAAACCTCCTGTTCAGAGGATGTAGGGGTAATGGTTAAATGTTTATTTTATTGTGTGACATGTTAAAATACCTGGGTATGCTTGCAGAACTACAAGTGCCATCATAGATATAGCAGGTAATGTCTGCTACAATGTATTGGGTTTGTAGTGCCACATAGTCAAATTTTATTTTAAACATTTTGCTTTTATTTCCCCAGGACCCGTCTACAGTGGCGGCTTGTTGCTTTTTAGTGGGGCAGGGTTAGATAACCCAAGGGAATCAGCATTTTGTAGGCCAGGATCGACTCCCACTATTACAGGGGTAGCTCAAGCTGTAAGCTCCCCTGCTTAAGTGTGACCAACCCAACCATAGCTGTAGATGATGAGGACTGTTGATGATGATAGGCGTTTCTGGTGTATGGCTACTTTAAGGTACACTCATAGGATATCTTGATGCACTTCAGCATTTCTTGATGTGGCCACATTCTTGTATGTTATTATGAATTGCATGTATCTTTAGACCGTAGTTTCATTATCTTTAGATATGTGCAACTCATAATAACCCAATGAGAGCACAGTTTTCCAGCCACCCTTTATGTCACTGAAGTCTGCCATTACTAGTCTTTGACTTAGTTTTGAAAAGATACTTTGGTTTCATAACTGTATCCAAATAATAAAAGTAAAACAATGACAAATCATTTGAGCAAATATTAATTTTATTACATACTTGGGTCTAAATGTAATTGGGTCTGAGTTTTGAAAATGTACGACTATTGAGCTATACTGGCTCATTTTTAGAACTCACCCTAATAATGTGTAATAGGGTGCATGAACATGTTTCCCTCATGCAAACTGTGAATGTGGATAATATGGGGGACCCCTACTCATTTTGCCTCCCGTATTTCCACGATAAGGACTGGCTCACTGAGCCTGGTGTTGTTTGATGAAAATATGTTGGACCCCCTACGTCTCCCCCCCCCCCCCACCGGATTTTCTCTACCAGGGCTGGCTCAGATAAGCCCGGTGCTGTTTGTGCTACTAGTGAGGGTCCTCACGTAATTTTACACATTTATAGTTTGTTTTTTTAACACAGTAGCATGCACGTATCTCACTGATCTGTGTATCTGTGTATGTCTCTGGGAAAACTCGCACCTTGTAATGCGAGTTTTCCCAGTTTTAACTTGCATGCTCTCGACCCAATTACTCGAGCCCTATTACATTTGCGAGTTGCGGGACAAACTCGCACATTCTAAATAGTAGAGAATGTGCGAGTTTGACTCGCACAAAAAACTCGCACCCTATTACATTTGTGTATGACCAATAGTTAGGATCCAAAAAAAAACAAATGATAATTACTGGGAATTCTATTAAAACAAATAGTCTTTATGGGTATGCTGTAAAATGAAATGTCCTTCCATTTTCGAGATCATCAATACAAATAGCAGAAAAAAATTCAAGTTAAAGTGTATTTTTTGGAATTGTCAAATAAAATGCAAATATGATCGTGTAAATTATTCCTCAACATCAAGGTTGAGCTTAATACAACTAATGGGGATGGTTGTTTATTGGTATATGTCCGAGGTGAGCTCATTATTAGGGATTAGTGGTATGTATGTGCTTTCCAATATTTTGAGAACTTACTGTATAGGTTAATACAAAGATTGCTCCTATGTGATGAGTAACAATAAATTATGATTCACTATTAGTTCAATAAGAATATTTATAATCATTTTTTAGTCTATGATTTCCATCAACTTATCTATTTATTGGTAACAAATTATATACCATGTATTAAATCATGAAAGATAAAACTAGTGCAGTAGGAGCACATTTATTCATTGGCTACAGAGCTGTGACCCTAGTCATTAAAATGATGACCCATATTTTTTCCTATCTGGCCTGAACAAAGAGTAAAGTGCACTTGGGTATACAAATTAGCAGGTAAAATATGGCCTATGGGTGACACGAGTTATGCTGATAAGTAAATGTTTTCTAAGCAGTTGGTGTTATGTATGAGAGACTGATTTTTCAGCCCAAACTAAAAAGTGCTGTATACTTTTTATATAAACATGCCATGCTGCTTGTTCTCAGTCTCTGGAGAGGCTCACCCTTTCCTCCCATCTGCACTCCCTGTAAGAGCGCTTTTACATCAGCTTTGTGTTTTCAGTCTCATTCGATTGGTCCAGGACCAGAGTTTCATCATGTACTCTTCAAGCTTGGAAGCCACAGTCTTCTAGTGTCACACTACCTGAAGAGGCACAAATTTACAGATTTTGTATACGGAGGATCAAGACACAGACTAAAGCGCACCGAAATATCAAAGTTACCATATCCTTTTACAAGGACTACCAAGGCAAAGTAAGCTTTAGCATTGGAATATTTGCACGTCGGTGTGTCGCTATTCATCACAAGTATTGCTTCCTTTTTGCATTTGTTTTTCATTCTCCTGACACTGCATTATGTAGAGAAGGTGATATAGAGTGGCAGATGGGTTATTTATAATGATGACCGGTATTAGAGCATCAGACTTAGGTTCTCTCCCACTATGCATAAAACTACTCTACTGCCTAATTATTTCTGTGTGATAATATTACTATTCAACAAACACTGATGCTGGTTGTATGGAGAAAACTTGTAACATATACAGTATAAGTTCTAAGTATTCTGTAGTTTCAAAGCCTCTGCCATACTGTCTTACCTAGGATAGGCTAGACACATTCTCTGGTCTTCCTGTTTACCTGTCCGTCTTCACGCTTAATACAGGCAGTCACTATTACAATCCATCTAGCTGGCACTTCTGCAGGCAGAGGAATACCACTATGGTGATGAAGGCAAGTACCTTCCTACAGTTCTATTTTATTCGTACAACTACTAACTTTTTTTTAACTCTTCTTGAGGGAAAGAATAATGTAGGTAAATATGGCCCATTTTTCAACCATTTATCTCCATATAAGCTTTTCAAGCTAAACCCCCCCTTCCCCCCCAGATGCACACAGCTTTATGTTTCTACACCAATTGCATCTAGTTGCATATCCAAATTTGGTGTAAAACAATGTAACAAAGGAAGAGACTATTTTGCCATTTGGAACGGGGTAATACAGGTAAATGTGGAAGTGGCCATATAGGAAAATGCCTTTTCAGTCTGTTTCAGTATACCTGTAAAATAAAGAAAATCTACTTACCTGGAAATCTCTCAAGCCTTAAGGATAATAGATTCCTTCCCTGTATATTGACACTTAATTGTTCTTAACACAGGTCAAGAACCTCTTTGGTTTAAACATTAAGCAAATGTGTTTCGGAACTGAGGGTCTGCTTAATTGCATTTATCTTTCTTACTGGTGTAATTGTTTCCAGCTAGTTTCTTTCAATTAGAATTAATGATTTCATATAAAGATTAACTTTTGTGTTGCCTCTAGCAGTTTCAAGCAAAGACTCTAAACTTTGTTACAGAGCAAAATGTTTCCACATGATAGCTTCAGGTTTTGCAGTGCAACTGTTTGACATTCCACTTAATTAAACAGAAGGATATTACTGAGCGATGAGCCTAACCACACTAAGCAGCATGGACAAGATGACACCCTTTTAATTGTAAAACACGCGTCTATGACAAAATAGGACGTTGTCTTGTTCAAGCCAAATGCTCTTATTTGCATCTCTTTGATTAATACATTTAAGAGATATTTCAGGAATCTAAAGTATAATAAACTTCCTTGCAAAGATTCTACTTTTCTCTGCACTGTGCAGAGAACAATCTGTTATACCCATTTTCCACCAAAAATCCGGGTCCGACCTGGGTTTTCAGACATGGGACCTGATTCAGACCAGGTCGCTAGATGCGGCCGCTCGCTCCCAGCGTATGGTAATTCAGCTAAGTGACGTCAAGGCAGCCGCTGACACGGCAAGGCATAAGCACGCCCACTGTCTTGGCGAGCGATCGCTTTGTGTTTATAGATGCCCACCAGCCTGTCTTTAGCCGCTCACTAGAGTACGTCATCTCCAGGAAGTCTATACAACCATCGGGTTCCATCGAATCTGACCGCAGCGCTTGTGGTTGACTGTACCCTACCGCAAGCACTGCAAGCAGTTCAGTATAAAAATCAACCAAGTGATGTGTACTATGACACTGCCTTATAATTGTGCACGCCTCTGAAACAGTGTTGAAAAACTCTGGCACGCCTGCGTCCACAACTCCACTCCCCCGTTACTACTGCTCTGCCCCTGTAACCTCCCTCAAACAGCCTCTCCTGTCACTCATTCCACGAGCTGTCATGGCAGGGCAAGCGAGCACATTATGATCGCTCGTACTAGTTTGCACACGCGTACTGCGAACTACACGCATGCATACATTAGCGAACATCGTCTGCAACGAACGGCCGCTTGCTTGCGAGCGGGTCTGAATCAGGTCCATGGTTCCAACCCAGGTCGGACCCATGTCAAACCCCGTTTACACTGCACTTTCGATCTGGGTATTTCCAAGGTCAGGTCCGTTCACACTGAACCTGGGTCTGCCCTGCTAAACTTGTGAGGTCATAAAAGGTGGGAGGTGACTGTTTCACAACCACCAATTAGCTCATTTTAGGCATGACCCAGATTGGATAACCTGGGTTGCACCGTTTACACTGCACCATTACCCGGGTCCATCCTGGGCCAAACCTGGTAGCTACCTGGGTTGGATTCCCGATTTATTTTCCAGGGACCCTCGGGGGTGGGGGGAGACCTGTGATCGCGGGGCGGGGTTGGTAGGTGTGCACTTCCATGATGCACATGATGTTTGTGAAAATGCTGTGGGCGGTGATCGTGGGTGGGCGGATGCAGGGGACACTGAAGGTGCAGCTGTGGGTGGTGATCACGGGGGGGTGATCGCGGGGAGAAGGGGGTGCGGGCAGTGGACACTGAAAGTGCAGCTGTGGGTGGTCATGTGGTCAGCAGAGGAGACTAGTGCTGCTGTCAGGGGGGGTCTTACTGACTGAGGCAGACAGCCTCTGCTGCTGACAGGTGAAGAAGTAGGCGGACACTGCCGGCCAGTGTCCGCCTATGTATCATTCAGTTGAGGGGCAACTTCCCCCTACACTAGAACGATTAGTTGGTGAAAATCAAACATGTTTGATTTTCACCAACTAGTTGGAATGGCCATTTCTGGATGTTTTTCAGGGTGTGGGAAGAAAACGGCTGATTATTGTTGCTCCCACACACTAGACGATTATCATTCCAACCAGTGGGCCCAGACAGGCAGAGGTGCAGACCGTCACAATATGCAGGCGGGAACAGTGGAGGCAGATTCCAGGCCCAGCACTCTCCGTGACCGTGAGGTGACACATGGCAGCGGCCTAGCAGCATTTGCAGGGGTTATAGAACCAGATCGGGGAGGTGATAAATGGATTCGGTTCCAGACAGCCTGAATCTAGCAAGAGGAAGGGAGGAATAATTTGGTGGATGTTACACACATGTACACAGTGGATGAAGAAGGGTATATTTAAGGGGGGTTACCACCAGCCATAAAGGTACATACACGCTACAGTGGGTGATGATTATACAAAGCATGCTACACACAATGACTGGGTAAAGGTCAAACAGTTAGGGGGATTATACAAAGCCTGTTACACATAATGACTGGGTATAGGGCAGAGGGATGGGGGCATTACACAGAGCCTGCTACACGCAATGACAGGGTATAGAGCAGAGGGAGGGATGGGGGGGATGATTAAACAGAATCTGCTACATGCAATGACAGGGTATAGGGCAGAGAGATGGGGGCTTATCAGAGCCTGCTACACACAATGACAGGATATAGGTGTCACGACCAGGATTTCTCGGCATGGTGGTCGACGGGTAATACCTGTGAGGTCACTGTGGCGGGGGATGTCTGGCGCTTGGCGAGGGGCATTGGCTGCGCGTGGTTCTGTGCGGGCACATTGTCACTCTGGCTGGTGAGGCCTGGTGGTGCTTCCATTCCGCTCGGCATGGGCACCGCCATCTTGCCTCCGGCCATGTGATTCAGTTGTCCAATCCGGGTGGGTCATGTGCTCTCTCCAGCCAGTCATGGCGCGGCACTTGGTATTTAGGAAGGTCCAGAGCCTTCCTTCTTTGCCAGTGCAACGTGTTTCTCAGCAGCAGCTGAGAGAGAGTTCCTGAGCTCGTTACCTGCCTCCTTGGAAACGCTACCTAGCCTGTTACCATGCATGCTCCAACCGCTAGACTTTACCTGCATCCTCTATTACCTTCCCCTTGCCTGAGTACCTGAGTCTGCTGTCACCCTGCACCTTGCCTCCACTTACACTCTGCTGGACTCACTTCAGCCTGCAAATTCACTTCAGCCTGCAGTTTATTTCAGCCTCACCACACCTGCATACTGGACTGTTCCTGACTGTCACTATCTGGACATTCTCCCATTTGCTTCACTACAATTCTCAAGTGCACTTCAGTGCTATAACTGGACTATTTCTTTTGCCATATCCATGTCTACTAAGTCACTCATTAAAAGTTCCACATTTTCATTTAAATCTGCTTCTGAGTCTGCTCCTGTCACCACCCCGGGTCCACAACAAAACCAGAACCTCACAATAGGAGGGAGGATGGGTAATTATACAGCTCCCACTACACATAACAATGACTGGCAATAAAGTAGAAGGATGGGGAAGGGAATTAGATAGAGCCTGCAACACAGTGTCAGGCTGTAGGGTAGAGGGAAGGGGGGATTATACAGAGCCTGTTACACATAATGACTGGGTATAGGGCAGAGGGGTGAAGGGGATTATACAGAGCCTGCTACACACAATACCTTGGTTTAGACAGAGGGATAAGGCGGATTATACACAGCTGTGACTGTCACAATATGTAATTGAGTGCCCCTGCCTGCCAGCCACCTCACTGCCTCTCCCTGTCACCCACTGTATCCCCAGTCACCCCGTCAGCCACTGCCTCTCCCTGTCCCCCTCTGCCTCCCCAGTCACCCACTGCCTCCCCAGTCACCTACTGCCTCTCCCTGTCCCCCTCTACCTACCCAGTCACCCACTGCCTCTCCCTGTCCCCCTCTGCCTCCCCAGTCACCCACTGCTTCTCACTGTCACCCACTGCCTCCCCCTGTCCCCCTCTGCCTCCCCAGTCACGCACTGCCTCTCCCTGTCACCCACTGCCTCTCCCTGTCCCCCTCTGCCTCCCCAGTCACCCACTGCCTCCCCATCAGCCACTCTGCCACCCACTGCCTTCTCCTGCATCTGCAGTCACCCTCTGCCTCCCCAATCACTGCCACTCCCTGCTACCCACTGCCTCTCCCTATCAACTACTGCATGTCCTTGTCACTCACTGTCTCTCCCTATCACCTACTGCCTCTTCCTGACACCCACTGTATCCCCAGTCACCATCTGCCTCTCATTGTAAGCCACTGCCTCCCCGTCACCCTCTCTGCCACCCACTGCCTTCTCCTGCCTCCGCAGTCACCCTCTGCCTCCCCAATCACTGCCTCTCCCTATCATCTAATGCCTGTCCTTGTCACCCACTGTCTCTCATCACTTCACCTACTGGCTCTCCCTGCCACCCATTGACACCCTCTGCCTCTCCAGTCACCCATTGCCTCTCACTGTCACCCACTGCATCCCCCTGCCACCCTCTGCTTTTCCTTGTTACCCTATGCCTCTGGGGTGGAGGAAGGGGGGTCCAAAGCATATTTTTGCACCTGGGCCCACCACTCGCAAGTTCCGCCACTGCCGGATTCCAAGATTCTTCAGACCAGAATTTGTTTGTAGTCGTTAAGTGCATCTGTTCCTTGGACCGCTGAAAGCACACCTTGTTTTTCACAAGCAGGGGTGAAATACTTTGGGCCATTGGCTACTATACAGTATCTCAATTTTTCTGAACTACAGTTTTATTGTAGTTAGGAACAGCCGGTACCTGCTGTCTTTTGGTGCCTGATTTGTACTAAGCCTTGGATGGAGAAAAAGTGAACGGAGATAAAGTACAATCCAATCAGCTCCTAACTGCCATGTCACAGGCTTTGTTGTAATACACATTATTTCTGTCAACTTTATCTCAATCAAAGGCTTAGTAAATAGACCTCTCTGTCTTGTAAGACAATGCCCTTGGGGGCTAGAGGAGATAGTTGTGTACATTAATAGATAATGAAATTGTGGGAAGTGAGGTTATGCGGCAGGGTGGGCAGATGATCAGCTCAGTCTTAAGGTGGGTACTCACTATACAGGTATATCTGCAGATAATGGTTGTTTGTACACACTGAACAACCATCATCTGTGCCTGCCCGCAGGTCCCGGCGGCCAGGGGGCATGTCCCAGCGGGCGGGGGACGGGTCCCGCCACCCTCCCTGCGGCTGCTGCTGTGTGTGTATGGGCGGTCTGCAGACATATCTGTCCATCGGCTATGCAGCACAGCCAATGCGATATGTTGGTGAACTCCGACATTCACAGACATATCGTGGGTACACATTGGCCGACGGGCAGCAGATACATTGGCTGATCAATTGATTGGCCAGTGTAACTGTCAGTGTGTACCCAGCTTTAGACATGTTATGTTTAAGAAGTCGGTGGGACATCATGGAAGAGATTACAGAGAGGCAGTTGGAGATATGAGTGAGGTGAGAGGGGGAGAGGTCAGGGGAGGAAAGGTAGATCTGAGTATCATCAGCATAGAGATGATATTGGAGGCCAGAAGAGCTGATGAGTTCACCTAAAGAAGATGTATAGAGGGAGAATAGGACCATTGCCCAGCAACCATAAGCTTGCATTTCAGGAGAGCCCGACCATCCCACTGTCAGCAGCCACGGCTGCACTGGACACGGAGACAACACCAGTCATTGGTGATGCCAGACACTGCACATTGTGGGAGGAGCCTCGGAAAAAGTGCACAAAGTTACTTATAGTGAATAACAAAAACCATAAACATCAATCAATAAATAAAATGAATATGAAAAATAAATCAATATAAGAAATACAAACTATATAGGGCTAATAAACCAATATTAGAGAATGAAAAGTAAATGTAGACATGCATGCAAAATGACTATACAAATAACAACTAAGCTGCATGTATATTGAATCTACACATGTAGATTATATTGGGTGGAAATACAGTACAATACTCCCAATGCGAATGCAATAGATGCCTGTAATTATATATGAAACATATACCACACAAAATGTTCCAAATGTTGTCATTAATTCAACTTGTTCCATTTAGTTTTGTCATTTATGGTGCATACACACGGTCAGATATGTCAGATGAACGATTGAACGATTTACCAACGATTTGAATGATTTGACCAACGATTTGAATGATTTGAACGATTGAACGATTTTTGCCTGTATTAAAATGAATGGAATCGTCCAAATCTGACTGCAAACACATCAGATGTCAGATATGGTTATCTGACAAACGGGAACGCGCATCGTTCATCTGACAAACATGTCAGATATGTCAGATTTTCCTTCAGACATGAACGATTGAACGATTTTTAAAATAGTTATTGTACAGATCTGAAGGAAAATCTGACCGTGTGTATGCACCATAAGACCTTTTGGATGAACACTGTGTAATCGAAAAATCCATCTAGTTTCTTTGTTCAGAAGAACTTTAGCTCTATCTCCGCCTCTTAGAGCCTCCTGGGCATGATCACTCATCACATAATTCAAAGATGACAGACTGTGGTCAGAAAACTTAAAATGACACGCTACTGGCTTTTAACTTTCTTTACCACTTAGGGGGGTATCCAATTAGCTCCGGAAAATTTTCGGCTGTAAAAAACAGGGTTTTAATCGCCATTGTTTGGGTATTTTTCGACAATATTTTTATTGTGCTATCCAATTAAACCCCATTTATTACGGCCGAAAATTTTCTGTTTTTCTCACGAAAATACAAGTCATGGATCTATGTATTTTCTCTGCCGCGATCCGGAGAAAAACACCTTCTTATCGCCTGCCTCAGAATCCCTGATAAGTGCCGACTTCGGGGCTAATTGGATAACCCCGGGCGAGGTAATTAGCTGTGGTAATTTACTGCGGCTAATTGGATACCCCCCTAAGTGCCAATTTGATGACCAACTGATGTATGGCCATAAGCTCCTGGAATTTTCTTATTGTTTGGCCCATATAGTAAAGCCCACAGGGGCATAGAATGATTTACACAACATGAGTTGTAGTACATGTCAGGACATATCGGATTTCATAATTGAAGTCTTTGTGCGGATGTTTGAAGGACTTAATCAATTAATCAAGAATTGACATGTCACACAATTGTTACATTTGTAACACCCAGGCAGTTTGACATATACATTTGGCATTGGGGGTAGATTTCTGCCTGTGATGTCATTAGATACTAAAGTATCTCGTAGATTCTATCCTCATTTTAAATCAGCAACAGGTCTCATATTCTAGAAGTCAGGCAAATCTCTGTCTGTGGCTATGGTTGGGGCTTGAGTCACTCTTCTAATCCCTGGACTGGCCACTGTGAAATCACTAGACCATGGAATCATCTCACCTGACTCCCTGGTTTTGTGCTTGAGAAAATCTTTCCTCTTCATCTGTAATACCTTTTTGTTTTTGCTGTAGTAATAGTCAAGAACTCATTGATGAGAATATCAAGTTGCTCCGGAACCACAAGTTATTTGAGCTATTCTCATTATTTGGGAGTGGAAGGCCCCTTTTGAGTGCTGGCGGATGGTGGCTGGAAGCAATTAAAATTGTATTTCTTTCGGGCACTTTATGATAGATATCTGTGTGTAATTCTCCATCCAGAAGTTTGATGCTCACATCCAAAAAGTTAGCTGCTTCGGTACTATAGGTATATGTGAATTTTATAGAAGAATACAAGCTGTTAATTTCTTGCATCATCATCTCAAAGCATTCCACCCCTCCAGTCCAAAGCATAAAGACATCATCAATGCATAGAGTGTACAGAAGAATATGTTGTTGAACATCAATGTTGCCAAAAACATAATTTTTCCTTGATTAAACATATAAATATTAGCATATGATGGTGCAACTGAAGATCCCATAGCACAGCCACAGTTTTGTAAATAAAACTCGCCGTCATACAGAAAGAAATTCCTGTGCAGACTAAGGGCCTGATTCAGACCCGGACGCTATTTGCGGACGCTCGTTCTTAAAAAGGGGCGGGATATTTAAATTGAGTGCTCGCTCTTTGCGGTGTGTTGACGCCTCTATGTCTGAGCGAGCGTCCGAAAAATGCGCTCGCTATTTTGTAAAGATGCCCCTTTGCCGTTCGCATCACACGTCATCTCCGGTATTTATTATATTAATCGGGATCATCGAAAGGCATCTCAACTGTTCGCAGTGCTTGTGGTAGGATTTTCTTCACGCTATCACTGTGAGCAGTTCAGGCTAAAAGACAACCAAGTGACGTGGTCGATGACACTCCTTTACTAATTATGCACTCCCATTAAACGCCCTTTTGACCGTTAGGCACGCCCGCGTTCGGATCTCTACTCCCCCGTTTTCAAGCACCTTCCCGTTACCACCCACAAACGGTACATTCTGTCAATCAAATTAGCAGCCCCTCGCTGTTTTACGAGCTCACGATTTCCAACTGCAATGACTGTTTTGCGCATGCGCATTACGACCCATACGCATGCACAGTTGTGCGATCATCGCTCAGAGCGAACGAGTGGCCGCTTACGAGCGGCTCTGACTCAGGCCCTAAGTTCCAACAAAGTCAGAAATAGTTCCTGATCCAATGTACTGGCAATTAGATACTCAGATAGGATTTTTTCATAGACAATAGTCCATCATGGTGAGTATAGAGGTCTACAGGCTGCACACATCCGAACAGCATAACAGCGTATTGGGAGGGACCCTTTTAAGGTTAATGATTAGCTTGAGAAAACGAGTAGTGTCTTTCATAAAAGATACTTCCAGTGGCAGTAGAAGTTGCAGAATACAATCAAGTAACTGTGCCACAGGTTGATATAGGGAGTCTTGAGCCAATATAATCAGTCTCCCTTGTCATCTAGCGGCATCCTTATGCAATTTAGGCAACGTGTACAATATCGACACTTTAGGATGCTCTAGATACAAAGCCTTGAGTAATTGAGCCAACATTTTACCATCATCCTTCACTCTAAAATATACATGAGTTATTTTTGGAATTCAGAGGTTGGATTCTTAGGAAATTTCGAATAAACTCCTGACCTGTAGTCTTCACTATTTTGTAACACAATGGCCCCACCCTTATCAGGGAGGATGATGATAATATCTTGGTAAGATCCCAGATCTGTTATTGCTTTGAATTCTGCTTTGGATAGATCCAGACGTATTTTGTATGGCATGCTGGTAAATTTAGTCACTGAACCATCAAGCAATCTACCGAACATCTTTAATGATGGATTGCTGGAAACTAGATCAAAGTTAGACCTTGATAAGGATTTTAAAAATTGATCAACAAGGGAATCAGCTAGGTAGATTTGTACTGAAAGCATTCTTTTAAGTTCAGTTTACGGGAGAATTTGTGTAAATCTTTTTTCCAAATTAAATCATCGTTGAAGTTGGTAAGTACAGCAGACAAACCTTTTCGTAAGACCCGTTTCTCAGTGACACTGAGGAGTATATTTACTAAAGTGTGGGTTCCTAGAAGTGGAGATGTTGCCCATAGCAACCAATATGATTCTAGCTATTATCTTCTAGAAGGAGCTAGATAAATGTTAAGTGGAATCTGATTGGTTGCTATGGGCAACATCTCCACTTCTAAAAACCAGCACTTTAGTAAATATACCCCTGAGTGTTCTATCTGACAGGTTAAAATGAAGTTGTCTACTTGGTATGATCATCCAAAACTCAGACGATGATGAATCATCCAAAACTCAGAATGTCTGTTTAGGCCAGGTTATGACAGACGAGGATACCGTAAAAGAACGACTACTCACAGGGGTATGCAGAGCAAGAGGAGGAATACCAAGAAGACAACTTTATTTTTAACTTGTCAGACAGAACACTCAGTGTTATTGAGAAACAGGTCTTACAAAAAGGTTTGTCGTGGGAATGAAGGGTTGTTTAAGACATCATGTGCTATTAATAAGGATTGCATGTAATTTGGAAAGTGGCTGAGTTGGAATGCACACGCCATTTACTAAAGGACAATGGCCCTCATTCAGAGCCGTACGTTCTGAGCAGAGCGCACGCTCTGAATGAGGGCCGGGCTCCATTTTCATGGAGCGTCCTCCTGGACGCTCGTATAGCTGTGGGTCACCACCCACAGGCTATACGAGCGTGCATTGTGATGGTCGCGATGGTCGAGACCATCGCGACCATCGAATTTGCGAGCCGGAGCCTGCGGTTGAGGTTTTCAACCGCAAGCTCCGGAGTGATTTTGGCTCTATCAGAGCCAAAATCACTCCCACTGACATCACTAGTGATGTCAGTGGGCCGGCTTTTGACGGGAGGCGTTCCCGTGGGAACGCCCCCGTCAGGGAGGCACGCCCCTGGCACGCCCACCAAAGGGGGCGTGCTGTCAATCAACATTGACAGCACGCCCCCTTTGATCGGACACAACGAGCGAAGGACTTTCCTTCGCTCGTCGCGTCTGGCGCATGCGCACGACGGAGCTCCCTCCGTCGTGCGCATGCTCAGTCCATAACATCGACCCACTTGCGAGCGGACAGCCGCTCGCGAGTGGGTCTGAATCAGGCCCAATATCTGGAAATAGGGTGAAGCTCCCTTTTGTTTTTTTCTACTGGCTGATTTGTCAGAATTACTGTGCATGTTATATACCTAATTTTGTTTTATAGTGATGTATGGTGGCCACTGCGATGCTGTGTGTAGTGTATGGCAATCACTGTATTCTGTCTATGCTGCTTTATACTGTTATTGTCGGGTAATTATTGGTGTCCTTTGGATGCAAATAATGTTTTTAGATATTGGTATCTGAATTTTTTAATTTCTTGACCTGGGGCGCCTATTATTCCAACTTCACTCCCCCTCATGTCAGAAGCTGGCTACGCCACTGGGCAGGGCCATTATAGCGTAATCTGCAGAGAATCGCGTTGTCAGACTCCCATCCCACCAATTTCACTAGGAAGTGGCCCGGGATGTGAGTAGGTGACCTGGTCTTGTGGAAGGTGGACTCCCTAAAATTAGGGAATTTCCTGGAACCGCTAGGATATTAAAGATTACCTTGAGGTTCTCACCATTGAAGACAATGGTGGGAACCGCTCATTGGCTGAGAGAGGTGGAGGCACGCCTCTCAGCCAATAAACGCTCAGTCTATGCATTTATATAGGAAATACAGCAGCTTAGCCCCTCATTCCCTTAGAGGATGGTACCTGTCCGTGGGGTCGGTAAATTCGTTTTTTTTAGAAGAAGGCTGGAACAAGAGGTTGGTGAATGTTTTGTTTTTATTTCGTTTTTTTTTACAGGTGCCGTGGATTCTACTGGACAAGTGGACGTGAATGGCTACAGGAATTCTAGGTGAGTATGCGTGAATGTGAGTGTGAGTGTGCATGTTTGCTTTAATAAAATTTTACTGTCACGGTGTGTGTATCTTGTGGTTATTTTAATATTTCTTTTGCAGGTGAACTAGAGGTATCAGAGGGCTCTTAATTCCCTGCATGCTGGTACTTGTGGTTCTCCAAGTACCAGCATGTGGGGGAGGCTTGCTGGGACCTCTAGTTCTCCAGCAAAAGACAATATTATTCTATTTTATACACATACATTTACACAATCAACCCGGCACCAACGGCCCTGGGCTATTAGCTGAGGCATGGGGTGCCCTGGAGAGGGGGAACCCCTTTATTGGAGGATCCCCAGCCTGAGCTGACTAGGGTTCAGGTTTAATGCTTTGGCCAGAGAACCAGGTGAAAGTGTTCCTAGGCTATGGCATTACACCCCCTATAGAAAGAGTCCGGTGCTGGTTATGGAAAATAAAGGGGACCCCTACTCATGTTGTCCCCTGCATTTCCACAACCAGGACTGGCTTAACAGAGCCTGGTGCTGGTTCATATAATACAGGGGAACCCTACACATTTTTTTATTTTAAGAACCAGGACAGGCTGAACAGAGCCCGGGGCTGGTAATGAATGTGGGGGGACGCACACAATTTTTTTTTTTTTTTTTACACACAGAAGCCTTCACTTATCTGTGAAGGCTTCTATATAACTCAGACCTTTTAATGCTAGTCGCATTAAAAGGTCAGAGTTTACAATATTTACCCGGACTGGCATAATGTAATAGCCTTGAAATCACAAGTTTGCAGGTTATTACACTTGCCGAGTTGTGGGACAAACTCGGACCTTTAAATGTGCGGAAGGTCCGAGTTTGTCTCATTAGGAAAACTCAGACCCTATTACATATCACCCCTAGTTCTAGTAGTAAAGAGGTATAACACTAAATCAAGGAATTTCAATTTATTCATTTAACTGCTGGAAAATGTTTTCATAATTAAATCAACCTGTGCTGGCTTCATCGTGTGTCTCTGAGACTAGGTTACAGCCATACACATAAATGCATTCATCAGCAATAATGTAGCTATGCCTGCCATGATGGATAAGTCAACATAGCAGCAACCATACAAATTGTGTTATGAGCATGACTGCTTGCCAGCCCTTGCCAAAATACATTACCTTCTTCTGTCTTATTCAAGCAGTTTTTGTTATGTATTGAAAAGGAAATTAGGAAAAATAGAATGAAATAATGTTATGGCCCATAAATGTGGAAATGTCTGTGTATCTGCTGTTTATTTATTTGATTAGGCATTTAGTAGTAATGCTGTAGAATAAACACTATTACCATCTGTTTGGAATGCTGCCCTCACTGTTCACTCGTATGTGTACATTATTCCATTATTTGTGAATACCGATCCCCAGTTTTAGCATTTTATCATCATGTAGGAACAAATAGCGCCAAATATTGTGAAGTTCCATTCCGCAATTAATTGTATGTACTTCAGATAGGATCATATCATTTACATGCACGGTGAGTCACTTCTATCTGACTGCAGAAAACTGAAAGAATACTTGTGTGGAAGATTTAAAAAAAATTAAAAAAGAAGTCTGTGTGCAGCAGTTCAGGACAGGCTTGCCCATCCTCCCGATTTGGTCGGGAGCCTCCCGAATATCGGGTGCTGCTTCCAACCCCCAGGAAAGGCAGGCAAGCCTCCCGGCTGCTGCCTGGCCCCCCCGACTACTACAAGAAACCCCCGCAGCGGTGGGCCCGATGACGCTGAATCGCGTCATCGTGGCTCTTCCCCCTGCTTCACAATGCCTTTATTTTTGGCATTGTGAAGAGGGGGTGAAGCCACGATGACGCAATCGAGTGGCCCCGCCCTGGCTCCGTCCCCCAAAACTGCATCATTACCCGGCAACGCCCCCTGCTGTGTGCAGACATTCAGCTCCCTCCCAGAAGGAGGGAGCTGAATGTCGGAAAGTATGGTTCAGGATAAAACATAAACAGACTGTCCTGATACAGTAGGTGTGGCACCAGAATTGTTCAAGATCCCCATAATTGCACAATCACAACCTTTTCTTACATACTGTATGTAACTTCTATTTTGAGTCTTTAAGTTTTTAGGATATTCAGTCTCTGCATTGCTCATATGTGTATTAAAGGAACGCTAGGGCAAGGTGGTCAGCTGCGACAAGGAATATTACAGCATTTAACCTCACTCCTTTCATAGACGCATTAGGCCACAATAGGCCAAGATAAATTGTAAAGAAATAAATTAGAGATGTGTGGGACCGGTTTTCAGAAAACCGAGCCCGGCCAAACTTCACGATTCCGAGGTGAATCCAAGCCCCAGCTGGGGTTTTCCCACCAGACTCAGATTCCAAAATGAGGCAAAACGTCATCTTCCCAGCGTCATTTTGGATTCGATTTAAATAGCAGAGATTCAGACGCCATTTCTCACAGGATCGCTGGAGAGTAAAGTGGACTGGCCGTAGGGCAATGCAGAGCTTAGCTCCTAATACATTACAGGGCACCATTAACCTTACCGGTGCACACTGGTATTCTAAGTGCCCGCATTGCAGTCCAGAGCTTATAATACAGGGCAGAATTAACCGTACTGGTGCACACTGGTACTCTGTCCGCAGGTCAGCCTAATGCTCCTAATCCTAATACAGGGCAGGATTAACCTTACCGGTGCACACTGGTACTCTAACTGCATGCAGTTCAGCCCAGAGCACCTCCTAATACAGGGCAACATTAACCCTTTCTTGGTGCACACTGGTGCTGTAACTGTCCAAAAAAGTTTTTTGGTGTGTTCCGATTTCCAATGGTGCCAATATGCCACCATTACTATAAGCACAGTAAGTTGCAGCAGTGTGTTCAGAAGTACAAAACTTGTGTGTGTTGTTCAGGCTCAGGCATTGTGTTGTAAAATAATAATGATCATTAGGTGCGAGTTTGCCTATAAGTGCAGTGAGTCGCAGCAGTCTGTAAAAAAAAACCTTGTGTATGTGTGTTACAATAATGCTCAGCAGGTGCCATGCCACCGCATTAACATTATAAGTGCTGTGTGAGTCAAAGTGTGACAATGTTGTCATTTGTTAAAAAACAGAAAAATCATGTTTTTCTAAAACTTGTGTGTGTTTAGGACCAGGCAGGCAATACTTCGTACGTGGCATGCCACTGCATTAATAATATAGGGGCTGTGAGACGATATGGATCACAATCAGAATCAGCAACCAAGTACTATTGCTGTGGCTGCTGCCAGTCATGATGATACTAGTACTTCAGCATCTACTAAAGCCCGTGCTCAAGGGAATAGAGGGTTTAAGAAAGTGCACATGAAGTCAAAGCAAAGTTTCACATTGTCAAAGAAAAAAACCTAACCTCTAATAAAGGGAAATTTTACTACCGAAAAACATAAAATTTCTAACATGCTATACACCACATGTAGTGGCAAGGAAAGGCTTAGGCCTTGGCCTTTATTTGTGATTGGTGGTTCTAGAACTCCTGTCAGTCAGGTATCTTCTTCTGTAACCTTACATGGTGATGCAACACCTTCTCGCTCAGATATATTTACTAAAGGTCGATTTTAATTTACTAACAGACAATTTTTTTATTTAGATTTTAAAAAATTTGTAAAACTGTGATTGCATCATCCACAATCTAAATATTCTCCTACTGGTGCAGAATAACTCTCCTAACCAACGCATTTCAATTTGTAATCTTTTTCAAATATGCACCAGTAGGAGAATATTTAAATTGTGGATGACGCACCTCCATTAAGGTACTTGGTATATTTCTTTAGAGACTGATCCAGACTGTCTTTGAGATCATATACCTTAAACAACTGTACCTGTTTTAGATACTGTATTTTTATCTTTTGTGTTATTTGTGTATTTATTTAATAAATACTGAAAACTACTTATCGACTGATATTGGATGTTGTTGGAAAGAACTGGATAAAGAAACCTTGATGTGCTAAAGCTGCATTTGTTTCATGTGAGTTGGGTACGTCGTGATTATTCTGGAAATATACCATTATGTGTTTTGCCCCTTTGAAACAATTCTACACATATGTGGCTTTTGTCTTCTCATTTTATACATCCAATGTTTTAAAAGGAATCATTTAAGAAAGTGACAAGCTACACAAGTACTGTTAATAAGTATATGTTGAGTTGTAAGCAGTAGAAAGTGCTACAGAAACACTGTCTATATGTTATTCTATGATTAATAAGGATGTTGATGACGAGGATGTTGTTTGTGTAAGTCAGGCACCAGTGGCAGCAGTTCTTGCCCGTAATAAGAAGAAGACCATTGTCATCCTTGGGCATAAGACCAAAAAATCCACCTCATATGTGTGGAATTATTTTTTTTTTTTCATTCAAAGCCTGACAACAGTTGCCAAGCCATCTGTAGCAAAGTACAGCCAAAGTAAGTAGAGGTAAGGACATTATCTATCTTGGAACCTCCTTCCTGTTACATCATTTGCAGAGAGTTCATGCAAAGTTTTTGTCAAAAATATGCTCTAACAATATCAAGCAGCTCCTATCTTTCAGCTAGATCCCAGAAGCTCTCCGGGGCTTACGACAATGGACAATTCCATCTTTCACCACTTTTCTTTTCTGCCACTGCTGTGTGGTAATGTTTCATAGATGTGCTATTTTCTTTTAAACTGCCATATGTTTGTATCATACACAAAATATATATAACTGTGAGACTGCACTATATAACCACCTAAAAAATATATAAGACAAAATAATAACCCAGATGGTCAATGTTTAAAATTTAAAACAATCAATAAGAAAGATGCTGCTATCAGTAACACAGTGGTCACCTGGTAAGTTGTATCAAAAGGAAAAGGGTAATGATAGCACAACTGATAATAGATATTATATGTTGAGAATCATGAGCGACAATAAACTAGAGATAACATGGAATGTAATCTATAACATGGAAAGTTCTGTTATGAAAAAATCACAGATTTATTGCACATTCAATACATAATCATAATAAAAATAAAACAAAACATGATGAAAATATTTGCAATGGGTGAATGTAATGTACATATAAATATAAAACCTATATTTAGGAACATCAATCTAAAAAATGAAATGTGGAGATGGGAATTGGATAAAAAATAAAAAAATGTTTAAAAATATTAAAATAAAATGAATGGGCAAAAAAATGCGTGAAAAATATATAAAAATCAAGTTGATGCCTTAATAGGTCCCTGATGGAAAAAGGACTTTGTAGATTCAAAACACATTGCTGGTAAATGGATATAAATAGCCTAACCTGCAGGTTGGTTTGTTTAGAGTCCGTGTCTCACAGAATGCGGGATGCTGGGTTCAATGATGTCTCCAATGGATATGATATACTCAGCGGTATACAGCTGGCTGCCCTGATCCGATAGCAAGCTGATAATCCTGCAAACTGGTGAAATGAAGGTCCATGTGACACGGATAGTCAGGATGTTTCTACAGGTATTGTACTTCCAGTCGTGCTGTCAGCTATCAGCTGATCGGCTGGGACAGTGATGGAATTCTAGCCCCTTTTGGAGTGTATACCGGGATCCAGCTCAGAATAAAAGGAGAGATGTAATCACAATGGCATCCAGTGAGAACAAATGGAGACTCATCCAAAGCAGCGTGTGTGGTCTGTCTAACGCGTTTCTCTGTATCAACAGCTTCGTCAGAGGCTTAGTCTGTGATTTTTTCATAACAGAACTTTCCATGTTATAGATTACATTCCATGTTATCTCTAGTTTATTGCCGCTCATGTGTTTGTGCCGCTGCTCTGTCACTTAGTAGCCAGCCAGCTCGTTGCAGCCTTTGGCCAATATTGATGAACAATATTGTGAGGTGGTCAACATTGACCAGAAATGACTGGAAATTAATAATATTGACGTTAATAATACCGTAGGAACAAAAACAGTCCCAAATTACATGATTTTAGCTGTTTTTAGCACTTTTTTTAAAATATAGATCCCAAACCAAAACATGTTAGAGGGTGGTTTTGTAAAAACCAAAACACGAAAATTTATACAGATCCAAAACCAAATACAGACTCAAAATCAAAACACGGGGGTCATCTCTAAAATATATATATTATACTTTTATCAGCAAGCCTGATGCAGAGATTGGCAAATAAACTGAATTTAGTCAATTATAAAACTTACTTTAGGCATTCTGTTAACCAAATACATGTGATTTTGCTTTGAGATATTTTAATAATATATTTGTGATTGTGAGATTGATTTGAGGTCCCTCTACAAATATAAAATAATAATAATCCTTGACTATAATTATATCACTCCGGCTGGTCCAACCTATGAAGATGTCATTAAAGAAACTCGGATATTCAGAAAGAATTTTCAACATGAATATGAACTGTAAGTACCTTTCTCTTTAATTACTTTCAAGATATTTCATTTTTTTTTTACCTTGCATGTGGCATGGCATGTCATGTGAAAAATATTAGATTTTTTGTCCTCCATTAAAACATAATTTGTGGTATTTACAGAAGTGAATATTAATATCAAAATATTCAAAATGCTATACTTCGAATGTAATTTTAAACATTTGGTAGTTGCTAGTAACATAGGTAGACACTTACCAATCGTCCGCCCGATGCATTGGGCCTGACGTCACAACACAGTTGAGCTGTTACTCACTTCCGGGTGACTGGAACATGTGTACAGGTGATCGGCAGGTCACCCGTTCTCACCAGAGAATACACCAATGTATACGCAGGTATATCACCCATTTGCTGTGCTGCACAGCCCATGCTATATGCCTGTGAACAACGTCATTCACAGACATATCGGGGCTACACAGCCACCGACGCGCTTGCGATATGTCTGCCGTTTTTTAGAAAAAGATCTACTTTGTGCTTTGATAACATTTTCTTTAAAACAAAACATGTTAGCGAACTGAGAGACATTGTGGATCAAGTGAAGAATATGTCCCCTTGATTGAACAAGTGAAGATTATGTCCCCTGTTATACTTCATTTGTATTAAAAAGATTCGTAACAAGTGAAGATTATGTCCTAGGGGGACATAGGGCCTCATTCAGAGGCGGTCGGAGGATGCAAACGGTCGCTCAGAATCTGGGCGGCCACTTGCATCCTGACCGCCCGCCTCTGTTGCAGTCGTTAGGCTGTGGGTTAACACCCACAGCTCTAATGACCGCTCCGGTGATGGTCGCGACGGTCGGAGACCATCGCGACCATCGGGGCTTACGACGAGACCCTAGGGTAGGGTCTCCCTTGTCGTAAGCCCCGGAGAGCTTCTGGCTCTGTCTGAGCCGGAAGCTCTCCACTGACATCACTAGTGATGTCAGTGGGGCCGCCCCCAAACGGTAGGCGTTCCCATGGGAACGCCTCCGTTTGGGCTGCCACCCCCCCGGCCCGCCTTCCAAACGGGGCGAGCTGTCAATCAACATCGACAGCTCGCCCCCTTTGGATCGAGACCCACTATGACCGGCGCTGTCGGTCATAGCGGGTCTCACGCATGCGCACGCCGGCGCCGCCATGCGCATGCTCTGTGGGGGGCCATCGACCCGGTCCGAGCGCATCGGCGCTAACGACAGGGTCTGAATGACCCCCATAATCTTCACTTGATCTGACACAGAAATGTTTAACGAGACTTAACCGAAGGAGTAAAGGCAATGGTGATAAACTAACTGCCTGTGGCTGCAGCTGTGTGTCGAGAGCCGTCCCATGTGCTGTCTGTATGGGGGGGGCGGGGATACTATTAAGTGGAGGATACTGACTAGGGACTGGACAGCTCAATAGGAGAGGCAGCCTTGGTGAAGCTTTGTATAGAAGCTGCCACTACACAATTTTGGTGCTCGGAGGTAAGTGAGTTAGAGTGGTGCTGTATACTCATGTGACAAATATTGCCAAGGACATACTTGTGCTTGTATTATTCCAAGGAACAGCTCATTATATTTAACATTTTCCTGGTCATTAACTGGGACTCACGGATCCTAAAGATTTGAAATGCATTTCCACCGATTAACTCTGCTTCTGAATTGGGATGTAAAGACGTTCAAGTTGAGTCTTAAAACCTAATGAGATTCTGATGATATATTTTGATTTGATTTTATGCCATATGCCAGAGGTTCCCAAACGTGGTCTTCAAGGCTCCCCAACAGTTCAGGTTTAAAGATATCCATGGCTGAGCACAGGTGGTTAAATAAAATGTACTGAGGTACTAATTAAGTCACCATGGATATCTCTAAAACCTGAACTGTTGGGGAGCCTTGAGGACCATGATTGGGCACCTCTGCCATATGCCTTTGTATTCATAATAATAATAATAATAATAATAATAATAATTGGGGCAGAGAGACTCCGGTGTCACATCTGAAGGCTTTAAAAGGCGGCCTGGATCCTGGGAGAACCCATTATTTCAGGCTCACAACCTGGGTATAGTCCATAATCCGGGTTTTCCTGGGAGCAGGATATGGGCTCCATCTTCAGGAAGTAACTTCTCTATTTAGCTGGGCTAGATATTTAAACCAGTGCTCCTGACGCCAGCAAGTGGCCAAGTGATAGTCAGGCCTGTGGAAATTGAGGTAGTGTTAGGTAGTCCCAGATAGGCTGTATGACTGGTCCAAAGCACTGGAGTAGGTGTAAAGGACCAACAGGTTGTGCCTTGCATGTGACTGCTGGAAATAAAAGTCACTCACAGCTTTTAAAACTGCCGGTGTCCATGCTTCTTTCCCTAAGGTGGTTCACCTAATAATAATAACAATAATAATAATAATAAAAAAAGAAGGCTTTTTTTAAGCAGGAACGAGCAGAAACCCAGTTCCTGAACCTCTCATTAACTATGACGTACTGTAATGTCCTGGGCCCAAATGTATTTTCCATAAGTTAAGTTTTATTTTAAAGGCCCTTTTGAGTGCCTTCTTTTGTAAATACTAGGTATATATAATATAAATATAAGTATATATAATATACATATAATTGTTTTTCTATAGCTACACCCACAGTTCCTAAACCTAATTTTTCAGGAAAATAGCCCTGATAATAATAATAATAATAAAAATAATAAAGGTCATCTTATGATCTGCTGTCTATTAATGTGTGCCTATTTTATCATTATTGTCTAGTACAGTGCTTTTCAAATCCATTCTTCAGGACAGAGTAACAGTGCATGTTTTCCAGGTCTCCTCACAGAAGTGAAATAATTAGAACCATCTGTGGATCTTTCAAAATGTGTCAGGCAGTAATGAGCATACCTGTGACCAGCAAGGCGATATGGAAAACATGCACTGTTTGTGTGTCCTGAGGACTGGATTTGATAAGCATTGGTCTAGTAGTATATTTTAGTTTCTAAATGTAATCAATTTCTGTTTAATTGTTTTGTATTATTGTAATAAAGAATAGGTATATACTGGTCTCCTGTATCATTCATGGTACTTCCATTCAAAGTGAAGATTTTATCATTTGATACTGTTTTTTTACAATTGATCATTGCATATTTATGTTTTATGTCCTCAAGTTACGGTTGGGATGTTGTGCTCCTTCACCTGCCCTTGGGTTTGGTGGTCAGGAGTCCCAACGCCTCATTCAATATTTCATCCTTATTGCTAATTTTGAATCTTGATTGTTAGATGGGTGGTTTCTCCTGTGAGCCACACTTCCCATCCTTCTGTTTTACTATTTCCGTACCCCAATGGCAAACACTGTAGCCCCAGTATTTGGGCTATTTAGTTTTTTTCCACTGTTTTTCTGTCTATCGCTCCTCCCACTCCCTATATTTTGGGTTTCACTGTTCATTATACACAATCAAGGCCACAATGTGTCTCATATTGACTCCACGGTTTTGGGTGTCATCAGCTACACTATATGGATAAAAGTATTCGGACACCTGACCATTACACCAAAAGGCACTGTAATGACGTTGTATTCAAATACATACACTTTAATATGGAGTTGGTCCTCCCTTTGCAGCTATAACAGCTTCCACTCTTCTTGGAAGGCTTTTCACAAGATTTTAGAGTGTTTTTGTGGAAATTTGTGCCTATTCATTCTGTAGAGAATTTATGAGGTCAGGCACTAATGTTGGATGAGAAGGCCTGGCTCGCAATCTCCATTCCAGTTCATTACAAAGGTGCTCGATGGGGTTGAGGTCAGGGCTCTGGGCCTGATTCAGAGCCGAACGCTCTTTCAGAGCGCTCGCTCTGAATCAGTGCCCTCCCTCTCTTTTTTTAGAGCGGCCAAAAAGATGGTCGCGATGGTCAAGATTATCACGACCATCGGGCTTGCGACGAGACCCTTGTGGTAGGGTCTCGTTGCCGCAAGCCCTGGAGTGCTATTGGCTCTATCAGAGCCAAAAGCACTCCCACTGACATCAGAATTCTGTCACTCCCACTGACTTGTGATGTCAGTGGGGCCGGCCCCAGACGGTAGGCGTTCATGGGAACGCCTCCATCTGGGCAGCCATGCCCTAGGCACGCCCACCAAAGGGGGCGTGCTGTCACTCAACATCGACAGCACGCCCCCTTTGTAGCGAGACCCATAGCGACGGCTTGCTCATCGCTATGCGGGTCTCGCGCATGCGCACGACGGAGCCGACTCCCTCGTGCGCATGCGCACTTGGCCAACATCGACCCGCTTGCGAGCGCTCACGAGCGGGTCTGAATCAGGCCCTCTGTGCGGTCCAGTCAAGTTCTTCCACACCAAACTCATGAAACCATCTCTTTATAGTCTTTGCTTTGTGCACTGGGGCACAGTCATATTGGAATAGGCAAGGGCCTTCCCCAAACTGTGGCCAGAAAGTTGGAAGCATAGCATTGTCTAGAATGTCTTGGTATGCTTGCCTAGCCCAAACCCTGAAACACAGCCCCATACCATTATTCCTCCTCCACCAAACTTCACAGTTGGCACAATGTAGTCAGACAGGTAACGTTCTCCCGGCATCCGCCAAACCGAGACACCCATCTAACTGCCAAACAGAGAAGCGTGATTCGTCACTCCACAGAACACGTTTCCACCGCTCCACAGTCCAGTGTTGTTGTGCTTTACACCACTCCAGCCAAAGCTTTCCATTGGACTTGGTGATGTGAGGCTTGCATGCAGCTGCTCAGCCATGGAAACCCATTCCATTAAACTCCCACCGCACAGTTTTTGTGCTTACATTAATGCCAGTAGAAGTTTGGAACTCTTCAGCTATGGAATCAGCAGAGCGTTTGGGACTTTTACGCACCATGTGCCTTAGCAGTCGTTGACCCTGCTCTGTGATTTTACGTGGTCTTCCGCTTCATGGCTGAGTTACTGTTGTTCTTAAACACTTTCACTCTAATAATATCACTTACAGTTGACCATGGAATATCCAGCAGGGATGAAATTTCACGAACCGTCTTATTGCTAAGGTGGCATCCTATCGCAGTACCATGCTTGAAGTCACTGAGCTCTTCAGAGCGACCCATTTTGTATGACAAATGTTTGCAAATGGAGACTGCATGGCTAGGTGCTTGATTTTATATACATGTGGCAACTGGTCTGATTGAAACACTTCAATTCAATAATTAACAAGTGTGGCCAAATACTTTTGTCCATATAGTGTATCTCCCCTGCAGCCCTTCCACCCATATGTGCCCCATACATTAGTGACGGATTGCCATGATCCCGCAATTCTGCAACCCGGCATCGCAGGATCGCAGAAATCCAACATGTATTTCGGCGATTTGACTATTGCGATCAAAAAATTATCGCAATTGTCAAATCGCCGACATTTAACATGACAAATGTCTGCAATCCGGTGACGGACTGCAGAACATCGATGGTGGGAGGTCGGCGTTTCCACACGGAAACGCCAGTATTTGCCATTGCATCGCCCGATCGCGACAAACAGTCGCTGATGTATGGGCACCTTTACTCTATGGTTTACTTTCTCTCGTTAAATACTCATGAGCTGAACTCACAAAAAAGCATAGGTAAGATTTGGCTACTTTTCATCACCAAAGTGCTAGTTGTAGCCCTAAAATAGAGCAGTCTCCTGTGCTTCTTCATGAGGCCCTTACTACTAAGACGACCCCCTCCATGTCTTTTTGGAATTTACTAGTTGATTATGACCTCTATGATGTCTGGTGGGTTCCATTCCCTTCTGTTAAAGATTACACATATTTCTCTCATGTCCATTCTTCATATTCTTGTATAGAATTGCCATCCATTCTTTAAGAGAGGCCCATACCTCTTATCAGGTAACCATTGCCCCTCCAGGCACTTCTGTTTCAACTTACTGGTGTGCCCCCAAAGCTGTTGTACGTGGGGTGGCAGACGCCCCTCTAAGACAGCAATACCTGCCCCAGCAATCTGAACTGGAACTGAGGTTGGCACATGTAGAATCCCTACACAGGGCTAAACCCACTCGCCTTATTAGGAGGGAATCAATATCTATTTGGAACCAGCTTCAGAGATTGCTTTTTTTCTCCCGCATGAAGAGTGCTCCTTTGAAATAGACATTCTAAAATTTGGCCAATAAACATGGCAAGTTTCTAGCCCATAAACTACACATGCGCCTGGCTAGGAATAGAATACGTTATCTAATGTTTCCAGAAGGAAAAAAATTGTTAAATCCAGCTAACATTGCTAAAGCTTTTGCAAACTATTACACCTCTCTATGTAATCTGTATTACGATAGCTCCACATTCCAATTGGCTGATGCTTCTATCACACATTTCCTACATGCTCTCTGCCTCCCTAAGATGGGCGCTGATGATTTGGCTTCCCTCAATGCCCTTTGGACAGAACAGGTTATCCTAGATGTTATTGAAGTGCTTCCATTGTTAGGGCAGTTGGTCCAGATGGGTTCACTAAATATTAAAGTATTTTGCTGAACCTCTAACCCCTACTCTTGTCTCTCTGTTTAATTCTGCTTCCCAAATTATTAACTTGCCCAAACCAGGGAAAATCTTTACAAATGTAAAAATGTCTGCTCTACTGTATATCTCTTCTCAATTCTGATATAAAAATATGTCAAATTTATTGCAAATGGTTTAGAGCCTCTACTCCCTCAACTCATCCATCAGCACCAGGTGGGCTTTATTGGCAGTAGGGAAATATCTATTAATATGCCCAGGAACTTGGATCTCACAGAGTACATGTTAAGGAGTCATCATTAGATTATCCTTCTCTCTTCAGATGCCAAGACAGTGTTTGATTGCCTACAATGACCGTTTCTTATTGAAACATTGTCACAATTTTGTTTTACAGATACTACTGTATATACAGTAACAGTTGATTGTGGCTCTCTATAATGATCTGAGGGCCTGATTCAGACCCAGTCACAAGCGCTGAGTGCTCGCAACCGGGTCGATGATGGCCCACAGCGCATGCGCACAACGGAGCCGGCTCCATCATGCGCATGCACGAGACCCAGCTAGCGACGGGCAATCCGTCGCTCCGGGTCTCGCACCAAAGGAGGCGAGCTGTCGATGTTGAGTGACAGCTCGCCCCGTTTGGTGGGCGGGCCAGTGGGGTGGCTGCCCAAACGGAGGCGTTCCCGAGGGAACGCTTGCCGTTTGGGGGCAGCCCCACTGACATCACGAGTGATGTCAATGGATAGCTTCCGGCTCTGCTAGAGATGAAAACTCTCTGGGGCTTATGATGAATGAGACCCTACCAGAAGGGTCTCGTCGCAAGCCCGATGGTCGCGATGGTCTTGACCATCATCATGGCCGCTCGCTATAGCTGTGGGTGGTCACCCACAGCTATGCAAGCGGCCAGGAGGATGCTCCTAGAAGACCAGCGCCCGCCCTGATTCAGAGCGAGCGCTCGCTTTTTGCGAGCGCCTCTGAATCACGCCCTAAGTGCTGGGGTTTTTAGCAGTGGCTTCCTGTCTTCTCCTTTCCCTATCACGAACTGCACTGCACTCTTTCGGGGATGTAAATATGGCTGTGTGCGCAGTGCTGTCGCAGAGAGCGCAAGGCCCCGTGGACAGCCACGTCGATGGCCCAAACTTCAGCCAGTATCTCTCTGTGCAATGCTGCACTTCGCGATCATGGTTGCCCCGTGCCCTCACGTCATAATGTCATGCGCTCAGGGGACGAGGATGTCACAGAGAGCACTACAGCGTGGTTATGTGCGTCTTAGCTGTTGAGCCTTCTGCAGCTAACATTAGACACTTGTCTTCCATTCCGGGTGTCACCATGGGTTCATCTTCTAATAAACGGTTTGTCTTGGGTCCTAAGCGGTTTGCACACTTCAGCAAGGTCCTCCTTCATTTGTTTGTATCTGATATGGATAATTATTGTACATTATTCAAATACCTGGTATGGTGCCGTCTGCTGATTCACGTGCTTGCTGGGCAGGGCTGCCATCAAAAATTGTGGGTCTCGTGACTGACAAAATAGGCAGCCACCCCCTGCCCCTTTCTCTGCTACCTTATTCCGACAGTCTGTACCAGACCAAACCAGTGCTCTGCCCTGCTTTTTCCCTTTTCCCCCTGCCCTGATTTATTAGATCAGTGACAGTCTGTACCAGACCAGTGTTCTGCCATCTGCCGTGCCCAGCTTTTTCCCACTTACCTTATCTCTTTGAAGAGTCCTTACTCCTTCCTTCTAGCTTCTTCTCCTCCGGCAGACACTGCTCCTCATGCGCCGCGGAGCCTCCGACCTCTCCCTCCAAGGGTGCGGCTTGATGATGTCATGCGCGCCGACTAAAAAAAACAACTTTATTGAACATAGGGGCTCAGTGCATCCTGTAGGTCGGTGGAGCGGCCCTAATCCTTTAATGGGGACTGGGTAGTGCGGGTCGGCGGCGGTGAGTGATAGCAGCGGGCCCCCCTCTTTTACTCAAGGAGGCAGTGCGGGGTTGCGGGCTGTGGAGTGGCGGTAGGAGTGCATGGTCCCCAGCGGGCCCCCAGTTCTGCCAATGTCCGGACCCGCTGATGGTGGCCCTATTGCTGGATGCTTGTTCAGCATCTGGTATCATATCTGTGCATTGTATTTTGATGCAGAAACTGTGTATTATGACTCTCCTGCTTCCCTAAGATATTTGTTTTGTGTTAACTGTTGTGCTGTGTTTTTTTACATGACGTAATTAATACATGCTTGCCTACTTTTGAAAAAGCTTTTCAGGGAGATTGTGAAAGCAATACCTATTAGCGCAGCGTAAAGTGGACGTGTACTGCTACATCTGAGAGGCATGTCATAAAATTGACTTACATCCACATATAAATGAGCCCCAAAGCAGTTAGTAAGATCTACTTGTTGATGAAAACTCAATGATACTTTTCAGAAAATGCATGTAGAAATAGGAATCATTGTACCTTATAACCAATGCAAGGAAATGGCACTGAAGATCCCATTTGAATGTATATATCTCTGATTCCTTTTCTTCCCCAAGTATGTAACAGCTACATAATGGGGACAATGAGCAATCAGGGAGATTGCTAGACTCTTCAGGGAGTTGGGGGGATTGCTGCAATTTCAGGGAGTCTCCCTGACAATCAGGGAGAGTTGGCAATTATGATTTAATAGCTACAGCGAGGCCTCCTTTTATAAATTAAATCCCACAAAAACTGATGCTTTAACTTTTAATATATCTGAATGTAAGTTACTGTAGCTCAGCTTTAGTCGCTGTTTCATTACAATTGGCAGTCTGATTCCCCCCTTTATCCAGGTGTTTTTGTTCCAAATAAGATTGTAATTTTGCTAAGGTCAATTTAGACCCCTTGCTAAGTCATATAGCTGTCATTGTAAAATGTTGGCTGGGTTTGATGTCCCTTGGTTTGTCTGCTTGGCAATTAAAATGATGGTTTTACCAAAACTCATGTAACTCTTCCAAACTATTCCCTATATGGTCCCTAAATGTTTTCGTCACTGTATCCACAAGTTGATACTTTCTTATGTTTGGAAAGGCAAGACCCCTTGTTAGGATTACAAGCAGCGCCATTCTTTCAATTATTTTTTAAACACTAGATATTTTTTTTAGATTTTTGGGGAAAGATCTTTATTGAAAAGGCTGCAGCTTGTTGATACTGAAGCGCCCAAATTTTTTCCTACCTTTTTGTATCCCCTTTGTGACTTACTTTGGATGCCCTATCAGTTACATGTTAGGAGAACCCTCTCCTGCCTTCACTTTATAATATTATTCATAAAATACAGTTTTATTTTCTAATGGAAACATTGAACATTCCCTATTCCATTGCTGTTTCTTCACCATTGATGAAATGGTTTGAGTGGCCGAAATTCATTACAGATGGTGAAGAGGCAGATTTGTTGTTATAAAGCCCTTCTTTCTCCTTTTAATCTTTGACCCATTTGCTCCATGCTTTCCATTGTTCTCCAATGTTACCTTATCTGTATTGATTGGCCTGCTGCTTTATACATTACAAATGTTTTTTGCTTACTATTATGTTTAGTATGAGTATTTGTATCTGTGGACTGTGAATCCATCCCCCCTTTTCCCTTCTATTTTCTGTAATTACCCTCGCCCCCCTCCCCTATGTTTTTTCCTTTATTTTAGTCTCATTTAATTTTCTGTCTACCTTTTCTTTTATCTGTTTTTTTTAAATAAAAACTACATTCAAAAAATAAAATAAAAAAATGTTTGATCATTTGTAACAAAAGCGCTTATTAAACTTGTCTTTCTTTGTGTATTCTATTTTCTGTATTTTGGATGTGCTGCTATTTATTATTTTTATATTGTGACCATATTGGGTGTCTTTTACTAAATCAATTACTACCTAGCCCTTAAGAAAATGTCCCTTATGTAATTGATGGGAGGGCTAAATTTGAGAAAAAAAATTGTATCCCTCTGTTCACAGTAATTTTCTTAATATGGCAGCCCAAGAAACAAAAGTGAATGCCCCGGGTCTAGCGGTATCTGGAAGGGTCCCGTGCTACACAATATTAGGCTGCCATTCTCTCTATTGTGGAGTCCAGCCACAAGGACAAGTAATCTGGGCTTTTTAAAAAACAATTTATCATTTAATTATTTATTTGAGTTATGACAGGCAAGATAGCTTAAACTGCCTGCCAGAACCACTTTTGACTTTTTCCTAATCAACATTAGGTTTACTGCTTCAGACCTTGTACTTTGAAATAATGCGTTTTGATGAGCAGTTTAGCCTTTAGCGAATTGCAGTTTCCAAAACTGCACAAAGTAAATGAAATCTTTAGTGCTTTTAGTGTTGAAGCTGGAGAGCGCTACTGTGCATACTCCATATTGGTTCCTTCAGAGAGACTTAAATTTTTTATAAAGATGGCTGCTGTTGGCAGTTCTGCACATACTAGGTGCCATCTTGTCACTGTGTAGGAGTGCAACACTAGGAAATGGAAATCTTCCACTTAACTCCTCAGAGACCATGCGATTACTGTCTAGCCAGCCCTATTGAAGATGCTGATTCCGCTTGCATCCTGCACCGCTACCCCATAGTTGCCTACCTTTGCTGTCTCTTCCCCGGGAGAAGCTCTGGGAGGAGAGGCAGGCGGGTGATGATGGGGGCAGGGCCTGCCGATTTGCGGTATTAATCCCCGCCCCATCATGGTAAAATGCACTCAATTGGCTTAAATTTAAATAGGGGGCGGAGCCAAATGGCACAAATCATGTAGAATTACATCATTAAGCCCCACCCCCTGTACGGACACCCGCGATTGCCTCGGAAATTCTCCTAATTCTGCCGACTTCACTATGAAGTGGGGGGTTACCCGAAAAATCGGGAGCCTCCCGCAAAAACCAGGAGGGTAGGCATGTATGCGCTACCCACATACAGTCACTTGCTGGTGACCTGTATGCTCCACTCTGCTCAAGCTCCACTCCATGCACATATAACTCAGACATACCTACTCTGCCGGAAGTCGCAGGAGGTTCCCTATTTTCAGGTAACCCCCTGCACCCCCGGGAAAGTAGACTCCTCCCGCATTCTACCCACTTTCTAGTGAAGTGGGCAGAATGGGAAATATTTTCTCGCAGATCGGTGGGTCCACGAGTAGTGAGCACAGCCTAATGACACCATTCTTTGATAATCGCATAATTTAGCCCCGCCCCGTATTCAAATATGCGGGAATCGTGGCATTTTACAGTGAGTGGGTGGGGTTTAATGACGTGGATCATCTTGCCCTGTCCTCCCATAACAGCCCACTTGCTTCTCCTCCCGGCTTTCTCCCGGAAGTATGGTATAACTGTGAGTACGGCTGTACATTCACATTGTTACTAAATAATCCACCTCACTGCTTAAGAACTGGGCTGTTCGTTGTCTAAGGACATCCACTGGTGTGTACATATATTCTGCCATACCACCGCCACATATTCCAACATTTAGATGCAACAAAATATTTGAATATTATAATTTTTAATCAAGTCATAAAATGACCAGTAAATCACATCAATGAATATTGGCTCATTTTTATTAACAAAAATAATTTATCTGCTTGAAAAACATCCACAGAAACAGGACTTTTTTTATATAGGAGCAAATGTCCCAGGCCCAGCAAACAGGGCACCAACATTTCAGTTCTTCGCAATGGTGCTTGCTTTGTAAAGCTTCCATTTCAGGGCCTGATGCAGACCCGCTCGCGAGCGGTGAGCGCTCGCAAGCGGGTCGATGGTGCCCTAGTGCGCACGATGGAGGGAGCTCCGTCGTGCGCATGCGGGAGCCCCGAATAGCGACGGCCAAGCCGTCGCTATGGGTCTCGCACCAAAGGGGGCGTGCTGTCGATGGTGAGTGACAGCACGCCCCCTTTGGTGGGCGTGCCGGGGGCGTTGCTGCCCAGACGGAGGCGTTCCCATGGGAACGCCTACCGTCTGGGGCCGGCCCCACTGACATCACTAGTGATGTCAGTGGGAGTGCTTTTGGCTCTGATAGAGCCAAAAGCACTCCTGGGCTTGCGGAAGCAAGACCCTACCGCAGGGTCTCGTCGCAAGCCCGATGGTCGCAATGGTCAAGACCATCGCGACCATCTTTTTGGCCGCTCGCATAAGATGTGGGTGGTCACCCACAGCTATGCGAGCGGCCAGGAGCCGCTCCAATATTAGGTAGGAGTGTCCGGATTCAGAGCGAGCGCTTTTGTCAGAGCGTCCGGCTCTGAATCAGGCCCTCAGTGCCTTGGCGTCTATTCATTTCACAGGGCACTTAATAAAGATTTTTTAGAGCTGTTCGTGGCAGCAATAGAAAATCTTCTTTACCATCGCCATAGTGGTAGCAGATGCGATGCAGAAAAATAATGCTTTATTATTCAAGTTAAAATAATATAAGAATCATTTATATTTAAAAAAAAAAAAAAAAAAAAGTCACCAGGGCAACTGAGTGATGATCATCTCCATGGTGACCCTGGTTGTCAGTGGTAAGAGTAATGTTGCCACTTGTTGGGCCATTTTGATGTTAAAGAGCACAACAGTGAGCCGGCTTATCAGTTCCCCCGTGCGCACTAGCAACTGGAAGCCCAAATTCGAGTTCCAGATTAAAGTTAAAAAAATAAAATAAACTTTTTTTTAGAAAACAGGTAATTAAAAAATAGAGGAAGGTTTAAAAATAATACGTAATGATGGGAATGAGGAGTTTGAAAGGCCTTGGGGGTATATATACAATTAGCCGCGGAGTTTACCCCGCGACTAATTATCGCGCTGGTGGTGAGTCAAGTAATAGGGATTCCACGCGCGGGTGTCAACAAGACCCCGCTGTCGTGATTTACCTCGCACCTCATGTAGGTGCGAGGTAACAGCTGCACGAAGACGCCCTTATCGGCCTCGCGCGCGACACAATAACACACTGTTTCCGCACTTCTCGCGGAAACAGTGTGTTCCCGCGCGCGAGAGCACATTTCCCGGCGCGGGGAAAAAGCTATTTTATAGAATAGCTTAACCCCGTGCCGCGGGACTTTCGTGCACCAATTACTCGCGGGAGAAGTCCCGCGGGTAATTGTATATACCCCATGGTGGCCACTTTATTAGTTACACAGGTATAGCTGCATATAAGGCAAATATTTAATCAACTCAATGCATAAAAGTATACAGACATGGTCAAGAGGTTTGTATGTTGGTCAGGCCAAACACCCGAATGATAAAGAAATGACGGTGCAATGATTGTTGGTGCCAGATGGGATAGTTTGAGATCTCCTGGGTTCTTCATGCAGAATAGTCTCTATAGCAGTGGTTCTCATCCCCCACCCTCATGTTTTCCCAACAGGTAATGTTTTGAGGATATATGTCTATGGAGTCAGGTGGGACAATTGCTGACCCAGCAAAATAGATCAACTCTCATTTGCATGATTAAAGAAATCCACAAAACATGACCTGTTGGTGGTACTTGAGGACTGGCATTGAGAACCCCTGCTCTAGAGCTTAAGCAAAAGGTATACAAGGCTAAAAACACAGTGTGTGGCAGTTCTATAAGCGACAATGTTAATGAGAGAAGTTAATGGCCAAAGTGACAAGCTGACACAAAAGCAACAGTAACTCAAATAACCATATGTTACAATTACAACAGTGATATGCAGAAAAGCATCTCTGATCGCACAGCGCATGGAACCTTGAAGTGCGTTACAGCAGCGGAAGCCGACAGCAGATTCTAGTCCTGTCAGCTAAGAACAAGAGCTTATAGTGGGCAGAGTCTCAACAAAGGCAGACAGATTAGAAAAATGTAATCTGATTAGCGGAACCCCAAATTCAGCTGCGAGACATGCAGATGATAGAGCCAGAATATGGTGTAAGCAGCATGAATCCATTGTTAATGGTATGGGGATCGTTTTCTTAGCACATAGTAAGTCTCTTAACACCATTTGAGCATTGTTTAAATGCCACAGCCTACCTGAGTACTATTGCTGTCCATGTGCAGCCCTTTATCATCACAGTCTACCCATCTCCTAATACCACAATGCACACATTCCATGAACATGAGAATGAGTTTAGAGTTCTGCAGTGGCCTCCACAGCAATCACTCTGTAGCTCTCTTTATTAGAGAAGCTCTCTGTTAGGGGCCCATTTACTAATCATGGTGTTTTGACCTGACAATTATCTGCTGACGGCATATATTATCTCGCGTATGCAGGGATGGGGGACTCCAGAAAGGGTCCATCCCTGAGATGTGTAAAAGTAAAGTAACCACATTAGCCATAACTTTGCTTTCCATTGCCAACGACTGCCTCTCTACTGCGCATGAGTGGTCTGCCTCTCCTGGTGCCTACTGTGAAATGTAGCCTATAGGTTTCAATGGCATTAGCCACTAGGGTTAAGCTCCAGAATGCTTTGCATTCTGGAGCTTGGTAAATTCAGCCAGCTAAGCAGCCCCAATAGGTTTCTATGGGGGTTGGTTTTGCAGTTGAAAACAGGAAATATCTCCTATATCTGCTATGGTCCCGTTTGGGAGATATTTAATAACCCTGAAAACTGGTGTTTTCGGGTGATATACCACTTAATATTGATAAATAGGCCCATTAGACTGACAGTTCTGTTGATGGCATTCAGCCCGTGTCATGACCTGACCCATCTAGGCAGAGTCGTAACTAGACTTTTTGGTGCCCTGGGCCAGAAAGAGCATTGATGCCCCCTCTCTATTTTTCAAATAGGAACATAAGACGCATGCCCAAAATCTGATTTGTCCTGTACGATGATGAAGGGGTACTGATTCTGTTGTACCACTGTTATCCAGGTGTCACTGCCAAATACAGTGTGAATCCAATGGCTGCAGTGTCAATACGCAATAACTCACCAGCTCTAGATGTAGCAGAGAGCTAGTGAAGCTGCATCTGTAGCAAGATTTGTCCATGAGAACAGTAGTGCAAAAGCCTGGAGCCGGCACTGTAGATCACCGACTGTTGGTATAGGCAGAGTGCTACTTTTAGTAAATATGCAGCAAATTTTAGCGGCAGATCTGTGTATGGTATACTCACCGGCAAAGGTACTTGAGGTGTGCTGGTAACAACTGGGTCGGCAATCGGTAGCTGTGTTCATGACTGCCATCAGAAATCGTAGTGTAGATAGCTCCATGTGTAAAGTGTCTGACTGCCATGTGATAGGTGATAGGTTTGAGTTCTGGGTATAACAGTAATTTGAAATATGTGTCTTAAATAAAAGAGGATCTGACTGAAGGTGCTTGGGGAGGTGGCCAGATGGAGGGAGAGTTGGCCAGGGAGGAGAATAGGGGCAAACAGGAGATGCCAGAGATAAAAGAAAAGAAAGCTACTAGTGAGAATGATTATAAACAGAAATTTGCAGACCCGAGCAGCGCTCCCTGCCCTGTGGTGCCCTGTATCATGACACGTTGCACCACCCTAGCTATGGCCCTGCACCTGGGTATGCATGATTGTGGGTATAAAACACTTAGCCAAAATAAAATCACTGGTCTGTCTAAAAGTGTCCCTCTTAATAAATAAGGAAGCAATCACATTACATTTCTTTATGAAGCACTAGTTCTCAAATCTCTTTGCTGATTTTTTTGTCAGCATTGGCACAAGGTTTATAAAGTAATTTACCTCAAACAGCAATTTATTATATTGCTATAATATACAAAAGCTGAAATAAGGGGGTCTATGAAACTTTTTCCATTGTTTTTATCTGATAAAAAGGCCTTTTTTTTTAATTCATCTAGACTAGGCTACAGATGTAGGAAAGAAAACCTTTGCAGTGGTGCAGAGTTTTTGCTATGGTTCCAGAAAGAGCCCTGGATTGGTAAATTATGGCGCTGATCAATTTTGTATGCCTATGGTAAGTGGCGACACAGATTATTATTTAGTGCCAATATTTACAAAATAGACCCGTAAGCAGTAGCGGATCCAAGACCCCGTAACACAAAGCCACTGTGTACACAGTAGCTGCAGCCGAGTCCTACAGCTAAAGATGGAGCTCGGAGCCCAGGGACATGCTGCACCTGTTCACCGCACTAATAAAAGGATTTTTATTTTTTTCCGTAAAGGGGGCGTGGACACGCCGGCGCAATTAGGCAACGTCCCCTTGGCCCGGCTGGCTCTACAGGGACAAGTACTAAGTTGCTGCTGGGATATGTGTGGGAAGAGGTACTGGCCGGGCCGTAGAGAGCCCGGCCGAGCCCAGGTAAAGGAGGGGGCATAGCCTAATCGTTGGAGGCATGGCCATGCCCCCTTGACAAAAAACGAAATAAATCACTTTTGCATGAGGAGGGGGGCGCTGTAAACCCCCCAGCAAGGTGCTAAGCAGGGGGGGGCGCGATCAGTGTGATCGCTCCCCCCCACAGCCACAGGAGACTGCTCCGACTGCTGCAGCAGCCACGAGCAGTCTCGCACTGCAGCCCAGCACAAGCTGTGTGCTGAGCTGCTGTGAGGGAGGGGGATGACGCCGGGCCCCTCTAGCAAGCCCGGGTAAACTGTACCCGCTTCCCCCCCTCTCGGCGCCCATGGGTACTGGGGATAGATGGCCCAAGCAGGTGAGCAAGCCTCTCAGTGACTGCTGGAGTACAGGGGTGCTGTCAGATATACACATATAAATATATATATACAGTGGGGCAAAAAAATATTTGGACGGCCACCGATTGTGCAAGTTGTTGCACTTTAAAAGATGAGAGAGGTCTGTAATTTCCATCATAGGTACACTTTAACTGTGAGAGACAGAATCAGAACAAAAAATTACGGAAATCACATTGTATGATTTTTAAACAATTTATTTGTATATTCTTTCAGAAAAAAAATATTTGGACAATCAAAAAGTTTAACTCAATACTTTGTAAAGTAACCTCGGTTGGCAATTACAGAGGTCAATTGTTTCCTGTAGTTCTTGACCATGTTTGCACACACTGCAGCAGGTATTTTGGCCCACTCTTCAATGCAGATCTTCTCTAGATGTGTCATGTTTTGGGGCTGTCGCCGGGCAACATGAACGTTCAACTCCCTCCACAGATTTTTGATTGGGTTGAGGTCTGGAGACTGGCTAGACCAATCCAGGACCTTGAAATGCTTCTTACAGAGCCACTCCTTAGTTGCCCGGGCGGTGTGTTTGGGGTCATTGTCATGCTGGAAGACCCAGTCACGTTGCATATTCAATGCTCTTACTGAGGGAAGGAGGTTTTTCCCCAAAATGTCTCAATAAATGTCCCCATTCATCCTCTCCGTAATACGGATTAGTCATCCTGTCCCCTTTGCAGAAAAGCATCCCCAAAAGCATGATGTTTCAACCCCCATGCTTCACAGTGGGTATGGTGTTTTAGGGATGCCACTCATCAATCTTCTCCCTCCAAACATGGCGTGTGGTTTATACCAAAATGTTCTATTTTGGTCTCATCTGACCACATTACATTCTCCCAATCCTCCTCTGGATCATCCAGATGGTCACAGCAAACTTTAGACAGGCCTGGACATGTGCTGGCTTAAGCAGGGGGACCTTTCGGGCGCTGCAGGATTTGAATCCATGACGACGTAGTGTTACTAATGGTAACCTTTGCGACTGTGGTCCAGCTCTCTTGAGGTCATTGACCAGGTCCCCCCTAGTAGTTCTGGGCTGATCCCTCACCGTTCTCAAGATCATTGATACCCCACGAGGTGAGATCTTGCATGGAGCACCTGGTCGAGGGAGATTGTCAGTGATCTTGTATTTCTTCCATTTTTTAATACCTGCGCCAACAGTTGATCTCTTCTCACCAAGCTGCTTGCCTATTGTCAAGTAGCTCATCCCAGCCTTGTGCAGGTCTACAATTTTGTCCCTGGTGTCCTTAGACAGCTCTCTGGTCTTGGCCATGGTGGAGAGGTTGCAATCTGACTGTTTGCGGGTGTGGACAGGTGTCTTTTATACAGTTAACCAGTTCAAACAGGTGCCATTAATACAGGTAACGAGTGGAGGATAGATGAGCTTCCTAAAGAAGAAGTAACAGGTCTGTGAAAGCCAGGTTGGTAAATGTCCAAATATTTATTTTCTGCAAGAATATACAAATAAATTGCTTAAAAATCATACAATGTGATTTCTGGAATTTTTTGTTCAGATTCTGTCTCTCACAGTTAAAGTGTACCTATGATGGAAATTACAGAATTACAGACCTCTCTCATCTTTTAAAGTGCAACAACTTGCACAATCGGTGGCTGTCCAAATACTTTTTTGCCCCACTGTATGTATATATATATATATATATATATATATATATATATATATACCAATCCAAAATGTGGCACTCCAGATAAAAAAAAAAGATACTAGAATCTCATAGCTGAGTGAAGCGATGTTTCAGCACCTTTAATTAGCGCTTTTATCAAGCTTATAATGATAAGCTTGATAAAAGCGCTAATTAAAGGCGCTGAAACGTCGCTTCACTCAGCTATGAGATTCTAGTGTCTTTTTTTTATCCGGCGTGCCACCGCTTGGCTTGGTATGCGACAGTGTACCTTTTGCAGTAAGGTACATTGAGTGGGCACCCGGGACAGTTACTATTTATACCATGGAGTGCCGGATCGTGGATTTGTATGTGTATATATATATATATATATATATATATATATATATATTATATACACGTGTTCATGTATATGTATGTATATATATATATATATATATGTATATATAATATACACATGTATATATATACAATATATATCTATATATAAAATCTACATATGTGTGTATATATATGTATGTTTGTATATATATATATATATATATATATATATATATACACCGCCCCCCTAAAGCAAGAGTCTGGATCGGCGGGTTCTAAACCCCGGCGGTTTGGTGACGGTTTGACGGCGGGTTCTAAACCTTGACGGTTTCTAAATGACAGCCCTGTTCCATTCTATTCTAAAATGTGTTTTGACGTCAGTTTTGCAGCGGTTTTGGTCTTAGTAAATCTGTGGATAGCAAAACCACCACCAAACCGCCGGGGTTTAGAACCCGACGCTTAGTAAATTTTGCCCTAGGTCTCTTATGCAGAATAATGGGCTGCAGTAAGTTAAGGACACTGACACAGGACAGCACCACAGCTTATGACATGAATAACAGGCTGTAGTGGTATGAGCCAAATTACACAGAAAATTGACCTTAGTGAATTGAGGGCTGTGTTTGTATCAACAGGTTGGAATCAAAGACCCAGAAAGAACTTGCAGAAATTCAGCACCAGAGCCTGAAAGTCAAGTGTAAAATTGAAAAGTAAGTCATGAAATGTGTCTGAATTGGTACAAATGTTTTTCTGCTACACAAACGGGATGAAGTCACTTAGGAAATGGGGCCCTTAGTGATTGATTTTTCTGGCAGTAATAATTAATCATTCCATAACTTACTTTACATGAGAACAGAACCTCTGGTATTTTTTAGAACATTTCAAGACCACTATAGATATCAGTAAACTCTGGTGTTGTGATCACACAGTTACTCTTTTACTGATGGCTGAGTGTGTTTTTCATTATCATAAGGGTCTCCATAGATGTGAACTTCAGTGTACATACCTGGAAGCCCTAAGCTACATTATTTCCTGCCCCAGTGTCTGGACTGATGGATTAGATACAGGGTCTGCAACTACTGATGCATCCATACATCCTGCTTCTCACACGTACCTATCCATAATATGCAATTTTCTTTAAATGGCAATATTTCTATTTATACCTTCCTAGATAAAAAAAAAGCTACATTTTCCCCTCACAGCAGTTACATTGTGGCATGGACCTTATTTAAGGAATGCCTCTTCAATGTTATCATCATTCTAGGGCAAGATTAACAAAGGGGCAGATGGAGCTACAGCTCCAGGCCTCCACATACGGTCGGCCATATTTCATAAGTATTAAAATTGTATTTCTAGTTTCGTCACAAAATGATGCAATTTTCGACTTTTGCTTATGGGGCAGATAGATATATAACTGGAGATAGATAAAGTACCAGCCAATCAGCTCCTGACACATTTCAAACAAAGCCTGTAACATTAGGAGCTGATTTGCGGGTACTTTCTCTCTCTCCACTTTATCTGTATCCAAGGCTTAGTACATATCCCCCTAGGGATACATTGGGGCTTATAGTGTAGGTGATGTACATGCCCACATAGCACTGGCCACACCTCCTCCACTTCTATAGGCCCTTGATTCATTTTCAGCTCCAGGCCAATGTAGCCATTAATCCAGCCCTGCATCATTGTTTATAGTACATCTCACTAACAGTGAGATTTATAGTAACCCAGGATTGCAGTCTTCTGCGCATTTTGTGCAGAATATCCACCAGACTGAAATAAACTTATCCTCAACATACTGTAGAAAGACAGGTAAAGGTTTCTTTGGCTATGGCTTGACTTTCTTATAATAAATTATTAAACAAGCACGTAGAGCAGGGTTTGTTATAGTGCAACATGACATTTATTGGATATCTCTGTTTGTTTCACTTATATGCTCCATTAATTGGATATGTTTTCTTAACAGAATGAAACAAGAAATTTCAAGTGGGATGAAGCTGAACCATGCACTTCTTTTGGAGAAATTGGTATGAAATACATTTGTACATTTTATATTACTATGCTCCAGGTGTGTAATGTGTTGCTTGGAATGCCAGTGCATCCTACCGGATCAGTCCTGACAAGGCTGGCAGCTAGTAACAGATGGGTACATCATACCTCATAAAACTACCATTACTAAACATCAACACTGCTTCTTTTTCCTCCCTGCTTGACTCTCTTCACTCCCCTATTCTCTCTCCTGCCCTGAAAAAGCTGCTTCCCTATGCAATTCCTTCCTTACCTCTGCTCTTGACTGTTGCTCTGCTGATCACTACTCACCCTCACAAATCCACACCTCAACCCTGGCAGCCCAAATGCACCAGATACCTGCAAAATTGTTCACGAATCGCTGAGCATCAGTGGAGAAAATCTCGCTCTAAGGCAGACTTCCTCCATTTTAAATTTATGCTCTCATCCTACAGTGCTGCCCTGTCCCTCTCCAAACAATCATATTTAAAGAACCTCATCTCCTCCCAGTCCTCAAACCCTTGACATTTCTCTTTGCCACTTTCACTCTGTCTTTCTCCTCCTCATTCTCTGCCCTTGACTTTGCCACCTACTGTACTTTACATCTAAAATTGACTCCATACATCAGGACATCATATCTCACCAGACCCTCAGCACTCCATCCCCTCCTTTCCCAGACCACCCCTCCCCATTCATCTTACTAACTCTGACATTCTTCTCTCCTGTATCTTGAGAGGAAGTCATGGCCCTCATTCGGCCCTACCCCCTTACACCTCCCCCTTGACTCTATTCCTTCTCGCCTCCTCTGCTACCTCTCTCCTTTTGCTTGTTCCTATCTTGCCCACCTCCTTAATCTCTCCCTGTCATCTGGCACTGTCCCTTCTGCATTCAAACATGCCCTTTTCTCCCCCCATTCTTAAAAACCTACCCTTGATCCTAACACACTCTCCAATTACCGACCCATCTATCTCCTTCCTCTTGCTTCCAAACTCCTGTTTACAACCGCCTTTCTTTTCTCCCACTCCCTCCTTGACTCATTTCAATCTGGCTTCCGTTCTCTCCACTCCACTGAAACTGCCCTCACAAAAGACAGCAATTACCTCCTTTCTGCCAAATCCAAGGACCACTACTCTCTGCTCATTCTCCTTAACCTCTCTGCTGCTTTTGACACTGTGGACCACCCTCTCCTCCTGCAAATCATTCAGGCCCTTGGCCTATGTGACACTGCTATCTCCTGGCTGTCCTCCTAGCTATCTGACCATTCCTTCTCTGTCTCTTCTCATGACTGCTCTTCCCCCTGCTTCCAATAACAGTAGGAGTTACCCAAGGTTCTGTTCTTGGTCCTCTCCTATTCTCCCTCTATACTTCCTCTTTAGGTGAACTCATCAACTCTTTTGACCTCCAATATCATCTCTATGCTGATGATACTCAGATCTACCTTTCCTCCCCTGATCTCTCCCCCTCTCTCCTCACCCGTATCTCCAACTGTCTCTCTGCTATCTCTTCCTGGATGTCCCAGCACTTTCTTACACTTAACATGTCTAAAACTGAGCTGATCATCTTCCTACCCTCCCACATAACCTCATTTCGCACAAATTCATTATTAATTGATGGCACAACTATCTCCTCCAGCCTCAAAGTATACTGTCTTGGATTTATCCTGGTCTCCTCCCTCTCTTTCAAACCACACATTCAGCACCTCTCAGTCCTGCAGTTTCTAACTCGCAAAAATTTCCAGGATTAGACCCTTTCTCACCCTGGATGCTACTAAAACCCTCATCCACTCACTGGTCATCTCCATATTGCACTACTGTACCTCCTCTTATCTGGCCTCCGAGACTACTACCTCTGTCCACTCCAATCTGTCCTGAGTGCTGCTGCTTGGCTCATCTTCCTCTCCAAACATTCTACACCTGCCTCCCCTCTCCTTCAAGCCCTACACTGGCTCCCCTTCCCCTTCAGAACCCAATTCAAGCTTCTTACACTCACCTACAAAGCCCTCACCCAATCCTCTCCCATTTACATCTCTGACCTCATCTGCCTTCACACTCCCGCCCATCCACTTCGCTCAACAAATGCACGCCGCCTCTCATGCTAAATGATTACTTCCTCCCACTCCTGCCTCCAAGATTTTGCCATGCTGCTCCCTACCTCTGTAACTCTCTCCCTATCAGACTCTCCACCTCTCTACAAATCTTCAAACGGGCTCTCAAGACCCATTACTTCATTAAGGCCTTCCAGCTCTTATCCAAACCCACTACATGCTCTATCCTACCTGTCTACCCCTTCTGTCTCACACCTGTTTGTCTGCCCCTCCCCTTTACAATGCAAGCTCTCATGAGCAGTGCCCTCTTCCCTCATGTGCTTCTCATTATAATTACTTCTGCTACTTTCTCTCCACAAGGGCACCTAACACTTTATTGCTGACTCCCTGCTGCTTATTTTGAGTGTTTTAATTGCTAATGCAGCAATGTGTAGAAACCCTGCTCTAGTCGTGCACTGTATTGTACTGTAAGTCACTGGGTTCTTGTACACTTGTTTATATACTTTGTAAGGCACTGCGGAACACTCGTGGCGCCATATAATTAAAGGATAATAATAATAATATACCAGAGGTAAATTTGGTAGAACCCCTGTCTCCTCTGACACTATCAGTAATACAAATAGGATAAGGGGACAAGCCAAAGTAGCAGGTTTAGTAGAGAACATTATAATGGTGGGGCTAAGCGTTGTGTTAATGGGTAAGTTAAAGGTAAAAAACCAAAATAATAGTTCAGTGTGATTAGTAAGTGAACAATATTATATAATTGTAGCTTTTTTTTTCTTACTTCGCTATATTTGTTTTTTCTTGTAGCACAAACATTATATCAAAATTACCCAAAAACTAGCAATTAAGGATCATTCTCTATACATTTAATATCCGTCACGCATTCCTGCCAATATACTCCTCCCCTCTCTATATCTCTATGTATATCTATTTATCTATCTTAATAGAACAACCAAATTATTTTTTTCTTGGCAAAAAAGTTCACACACTAGACACTGCTGTATAGAAATATAAATTTATATTAACTGCAATGTAAAAATGTATTGATAAATATACATAAGAAAATAATAAAAAACATTATGAGGCAGTTATTTAAGGGGGTAAGAACTAACAAAATCGCTGCAGAAAGATGGGCCGGGCCCAGCTACCTGGAAACCGAATGTCAACGACCTCTTGGCACCCCTATTAGTCCTCCGTAGGAATGGCCATCGAGCATCGATGTTTTCAGAGCATCGAAGGTTGCTGGCTGATAACTAGTTTTCCCATTGATGGCAGGGAACCAATGGTTCTCCACCATCGATGGATGAGTGGAAGCTGATGTTTGTTTTTTCATGGCCGGAAGGAGCTTAGCCCCGCTCCCAGCATCCTCTAAGCCCTGTCCCCATTTTTTTTATTGGCCCGCAGCAGAGGTGACCATTGAGGGGGTGCAAACCATTGATGATTCACCATAGATGGTTTTTGTGCCATCGATGGCAATCACTGGCAGGACCATCGATGGCAACCATCGACTGACACCCCACTGGTGGCCATCCTTAGTGCTTCAGCCAGTCTCCATGGGTATCGCTATATATGGGGCAGGGGTGACCCAAGGGAGAACTGGCAGTTAATGTCTGGTGGCTGGAGTAGGGATGGCCATCAAACATTGATGATTCTTAATCATTATCATTAATGGTTTATGGCCGATGTTGAATGCTTTTACCATCCATGGGGAAGAACCAGATGGTTTCGATCTCTTGATGGCACACCATAACCAAATGTTGTTGTTTTTTACAAGGTGCCAGGATATAGATCATAGCTCTGCCCCCGACACCCGTGAAACCCCACCCCCAGGTCAAAGAGCAGGGATGACCATCGGAATCCATTGCATAGTTGGTAACCATTGATGGCCACTTGCTATATCGCCAATAATGGTAACCACACCGATGGCCATCCCTAGGCCAGAGAAGTAGCTGCACTGACTAATGCAGTCAGTCATTAACTGCTAAGGTCACACCCGCCCACTGCCGCCAGGATATAAAAGTCCAGTCCAGACTCCTCCTCCCATTCGTGACTCGTGAGAAGCATGGTGAGAGAGAGGAGCGGGCCTTGGCATCTGGCATACCATGCCCGCAGCATTCTACTCTTCACTGTCGAAATTTCTGAATTTAAAGTGGCACCAGCCCTGGCCAGTGGTGGCCTCGGCGTGCCTACCTCATGTGCCATAGTGCCAGTGGCTGCTCAGAGCCTTCCCCTGCTGTGAGTTGCTTTGCGTATAAAAAGTGCTGTTTAGTGTACATGGGGGAATAGGTATGAATCATCGCAAATTCACCCCGTTAACTCTCATAACTTATTGTCGCTATGTGTGGTGATATGTGATTTATCACAGTGCTCCATCCAAGATATTCCATCGGAGAGGATACTGTCCAGGCCAGGACCTAAAAGCATTGTGATGCTTCCACTATCATTCTACAGCTGGGTTTGCCTGGGGGAGGGGGCAAGGGTGCACCAAAGAAAATTTTTCCCTGGCCTCCACATGCTCTTCTGCCTTCTTATATCCATCCAATGACGTGCAACAGCGTAAAACATCAGGAATATCGACGCAGATCGAGCAGACACAGCTTCTGAGTCAAGTCTGACCTGTCTTAAATACTGTGTTTCTCAGGACATGCTAAGAGCTCTCATGCTGCAAATGGCTATCCATGCCCATGAAACGGCGTTTGAACGGTCAGACCTGTCTGCGTGTTTGTAACCACCTCCCTATTACCTCCCCCAAATACTGACTACAGTACCAGTCGCTCACTTTGCGAGTGAATCCCCTGTGTGAGCGCAATTGCAAATCTATTGCTGCGTATGTGGCTTTCGCGGATGCGCAATGGCTAACAATCGCTCAATTTCCATAAATATCGGCATTGGGTAAATCTCTGAATCAGGCCCTAAGTACGCTATCAATTATTTTACATTCTATATATAGTTATAAAAGCTATTGTATCTGGTTTGGAGGGATAAGTCATCTCTCACACAGAAGCCAGGGCCTACAGTCCAACCCCCTAGAGACATTTCCTTGTAGGACCTAATTAAATTGATGTGTTTTTGTTAAACTGCAAAAAGTTAGACCCCCCACAGGCTTTTGTGACTATTTTTCAGCAATCATGGAAAACAGGTTAACATAAGCTGACTTCGGCAGCTGTATTTCATTTTAAGGTATGACTTTTGTAATGTAACTTCCCAAATTAGGTTTCAGTGGGACCTAGCTACAGCCGCGTGTCACATCCACCAGATTTGCTAGCAAAGCTTGGCTTGCCTGTATGTTGAATATCCCTGTGCTGCTACCAAGCAGAAACAGTTACATTCTACTGTGGTAGTATGACTTAATTTAGGAATTGTACAGTACTTTTCAAATGAGATTTAAAGTATAAACAAATCTTGTTAACCAAGGCCTGAGTAACACCGGTCTTGGACACGGCAGTAGTGATGCTATAAAATAAATATAACTGAGAATGTGACTCAGGCAATGTGATCAGCTAAACTGTTTACAGATGTGCAGAATGTGCTAGTTTAGCTACTGGCCAGAAATCCAATACATAGCAAAGGAGGACTGCTAAATATCTACTTGAATTTGAGGCATTCAAAAGTGATGGGATTAAATTACATTCCACTCTTAAAGAAAAACTCCACCAAGATCTACAATTATACTGTGACATACCCCTCCTTGAAGTAGTAGAACCGCGGAGTCTGGCTCACTTGGCATCAATGAAATACTCACAGACTGATCTACAATCAATTCTAGTTCATTTAGAATGTAAATGGCGAATTTGAAGTGTGACAAAAAGCGACATATTTTCTTGTGTTGGACTTGGGAGCATTGAGGGGATGGCTGGAAAGCTGTGTAACAAAATAATCTGGAGACTTGTACATTGATAGGCACTCCAGGGTATGTGTGCCTTGAATGGTGGGGGTGCCAGATTCTGTACCCCCACAGATATACTAGCTAGGGGATGGGAGTATTACAGTATCATTTTAGTTCTGGGTGGAGTTCTTGTTTTATAACTAAAGTGCTGTTTAATATTCTCACGTTCTGTGACTACTATCTTGACTAATTAACTGAGTGACAGTTTGTGTCTCAGAGACTGTACAATTGTAACTTAAGTAAGTTGTGGACCTATGGCACTCATACCATAGGTGGTTGCAGGCTACCGTACTAACATACATACTTACCTAGAGGGATGTATCGTGTAAATGGTAGGGTGAGAAAATATCAATTGTAGATATAATATGCTAGGATTTGCATGAGCTCGATCCTTCTTCAGAACAAGTCACATGGCAAGATATATTAACAACTGCCAGATGCATTGCCAATCCACTAGTTCAGGTCTTACCCATAGTTCACCTGGCAGGAGACAGCACCCCTCTTCCCAGTGCCACGGACCTTGTCCTACAGGCTCCTGTTGGCCTGCCCATTAAACAAATGCCATTGACCCATATCTCCATGAATTTCATCACTGACCTCCCCAGGTCTGAAGATAATACCACCATCCTAATGGTATTGGTTTGTTTACCCAAGCAAGTCCACTTGACATCTTAGAAAATCTGCCATTGACACTGGATTTTTTTCACCAAAGAGGACTTCTGGCTGCACAGATTTTGCTTTTAGATAGTCTTTGACTCAGGGGTCCAGTTTGTAGATATGTTTAAATGGGCCTTCTGCAAAAGGCTGGAAATTTGTCATCTGGATACAATACCAGTTGAATGGACAAATGGAGCTTACCAGCCAATCCCTCAAGCAGTCTCTAGGGTACTTTGTCTCTGATACACAGGGTAACTGGTCCCACTTGCTTTAGAGTGAAGAGTTCTTATGGAACCTTGTGCAGGACTCTGCTAGGTCATCCCATCTTCACATGGCACCCCTGGGCTTCCTTCTGCAAGCAAGTATGTGAAGAATCTCCATAGACTGTAGAATAGGCTGTAAGATAACCAGAAGATGATAGTAGCTAAACAAAAAAGGTTAGGAGCATAGGAAATGTTGATATTTTCTCAGTGGCAGATAGGCTATCCACATACAATAGTACACTGAAAATGACCTCATTAATACTGGGGTTTAAGTACACTGACTCATACCCAATCAGTTGGAAGATAAAATTGGTAGTGTGAAAGCTACAGCTACTAATTATTTCCTTCCATATGCACCCAGTGTTTCACTTTCCCTTCTGAAACCATTGGAGAAGGACCAGCTTCAAGAAGAAAGATATTTTTTTTCCTTTTGCAACAGAGGTAGGGGGTCACCAATAATTGAATGATGTCAGCATATAAGATGAAAATTGTCCTTAGACACCTCACTTCATCCTAATTCTTGAACTTTTCTTATGTTTTCGTGATGTCCTTTCTCCCCACAACACAAAAGCCTATTAACCAAAGATGTTGCATACTTCAGAAGAAGGCTGAAGGCTAGTTTCATGCACTCTCCAGGTCTTAATGATGAGTGGAGTTTGAATGCCCCGATGCCTTAAGAGACAAACCACATGACATAACTGCTCCTTTTCACTATTATGTTGCCAAATGTGCAGATCAGGTTTCATTCATAGCACTATTCAGTCCTCCAAATGGCCTAGAGAATTAACTAGATCACAGGGTTTTAAATTCGGTCCTCAGGACCCCTAACAATGCATGTTTTCCACGTTTCCTCACACAATCACAAGTGAAATAATTAATTAAAATGTGTCAGTAATGAATACACCTGTGCACCTGCTAGGTGACCTGGAAAACGTGAACTGTGTGGGGTCCTGAGGACCAAGTTTGAGAACCTCTGAATTAGATTATCATTGATCTGGGCACTAAGGACCTTATTCAGTGGCAGCCGTACGGTCTACGACTGCACGGGCGCCTCGATATTTGGCCAGTGCGCTTGCGCACGAGGGAGCCGGCTCCCTCGTGCGCATGCGTGAGACCCGCTACGACCCACAGCGCTGGTCGTAGCGGGTCTCTTTCCAAAGGGGGCGAGCTGTCGATGTTGATTGACAGCTCGCCCCGTTTGGAAGGCGGGCCGGGGCGGGTGGCAGCCCAAACGGAGGCGTTCCCATGGGAACGCCTACCGTTTGGGGGAGGCCCCACTGACATCACAAGTGATGTCAGTGGAGAACTTCCAGCTCTGACAGAGCCAGAAGCTCTCCGGGGCTTACGACAAGTGAGACCCTACCCTAGGGTCTCGTCGTAAGCCCCGATGGTTGCGATGGTCTCTGACCATCGCGACCATCACCCGAGCGGTCGTTGGAGCTGTGGGTGTAAACCCACAGCCTAACAACCGAAACAGAGGCGGCCGGTCAGGATGCAAGCGGCCGCCCAGTTTCTGAGCGACCGCTTGCATCCTCCGACCGCCTCTGAATGAGGTCCTAAGACCTTGTTGGAAGGCTGCTGTGAGGTAAGAGTTCTGTCAGGGCTCTGAATGCATTGGCCTATTTACTAACATTGTGATTACCCTGGGAACTGTGAAAGAGCTGAATGAAAGTGGAAGTCACATTTCTCTAGGAATCAAATATTTGTAAAAAAAAAAAAAAAAGGATGTTCCTAGTGCATTGTGCCATAGTGTAAGCAACTTTGCTGCTGTAAATTGAGAAAGATACTGGTGTGAACTCACATTGAATGACACACTGATTCAGGAATGTATTTAGATTGTGCTGCAATAACATGGGGGAGAAAGGGACCGTAATGACCTGTATTATAAGTCACAGGTGGTGGTTCAGGTACATTTGCAGCTGAAATAGAGGTTGGAGATTGAAATTGCTGAGGATCCCGCCTCTTAGTCAGACATTGGAGCTACTCATCCATTTGTTTTAACTGCAGATACTTCTTGTACAAGAAAGAATATCATTATTGTCTGCAGGCAGCATTGGACAAATCATACAAAATGCACATAAAAAGAGAACAAGTACATATAGTACATATAGGCGAAGGAGGTGCAGACATGAGAGAGTGGTTACAGAGGACCCTGCATATGACAGATTACAGTCTAAAGTGAGAGGGCAACGCTGAGGCCAACAGAACTGGCAGAACTTGTAGAGGGAGTAGTACCAAATGAGGTTAATTTGAAAGGTGGGTTTTGAGACAGCTCCTGAGTTATTGAAATTGCAAGAGTCTGATCAGGTGGAGTATGAAGTTATATAAGGAGCAGACCAGGAGAAGTCATGGAGGCAGGAATTAGAGGTAGTTAACAGAGAGGAGAGCCATGCATCAAAGGCGGATCAAAGTGTGTGATAGAGAGTGATGAGGTCAGAGATGTATAAAGGGAAGAGACTGGTGAGGGCTTTGGGGGTGAGTAGTGTAAATTCTGGAGGTAATTGTGAACCAGTGTAGAGATTTTCAGAGTGATACAGCGGGTGTTGAATAGCAAGAGAGAGAAAGATCATTCTTGCATTCATGGTGGATTGTTGAGGGCAAACATAGGATAGCAGTAGGTCAAGGCAGGACATAATGAGATAAAGTGTCCTTCTGCTTAACACAGTTATCTAATCTTTAATAGTGTTAATTAGAGGCTTGATTGCAAAAAGTATTTTGCAATAATTCAACTTGTTCATTTTGCTTTTTTCTCTAAAAAAAATTATACCGAATATGTAAAAAAAACCTTTCAGATGTTACATAAAAACAAACATGAATTTGATGGCAGATAAGAACCACTTGGCCCATCTAGTCTGCCCTTTTTTACCTTTTGGTAACCTCAACCCTATGTGATCCTCAGTTCTTCGTAAGGATATTCTTATGCTTATTCCAAGCATGTTTAAATTGCTGAATTGTCTTAGCCTCTACCACCTCTGATTGGGAGGCTATTCCAATTATCGTCTATCCTTTCCGTGAAGTAATTTTTCCTTAAATTTCCTGTGAATCTACCTCTCTCCAGTCTCAGTGCATGTCCTCGTGTTCTAGTACTTTTCTTCTTTTGAAGAATGTCTCAGTCCTGCACCTTGTTAAAACCCATTATATATTTGAACGTTTCTATCATGTCCCTCCTTTCCCTTCTCTGCACCAGACTATACATATTAAGATCTTTTAGTCTTTCCTGGTAAATTTTGTGATGTAGGCCATGCACCATTTTAGTTGCCCGTCTTTGTACAGTCTCTAATGTATTTTTATCCTTCTGGAGATGTGGCCTCCAGAAGTGAAAACAGTATTCTAGATGAGGCCGTACAATGACCTATAGAGTGGTATTATTACTTCTTTCTTCCTGCTTCCGATTCCTCTCCCTATGCAACCAAGTATCTGACTTGCCTTTCTCATTGCTTTGTTACAATGTTTACCTGGCTTTAAATCACCTGATATAGTGACTCCTAGATCCCATTCACCCTCTGTAGTTTCCATTAGAGTACCCTTAATATTATATTTGGCTTTTGGGTTTTTGAGACCCAAGTGCATGATTTAGCATTTTTTAGCATTACACTGTAGTTGCCATGTGCCTTGACCATTCCTCTAGTCTACCTAGATCCTCCATCATTTGTCTTATGCCTCCAGGTGTGTCTACCCTGTTGCATATTTCTGTGTCATCTGCAAAAAGGCATACTTTCCCTTTAATACCATTTGCAATGTCCCCAACAATGAAAGTACTAGTCCAAGTACAGAACCTTGGGGTACACCATTTGTAACATTTCCTTCCTGAGACTGCACTCCATTTACTACAACTCTATTTCGTATTCTGCAACCATGTTCTTATCCATCTAACCATCTTAGAATCCAGGGTCCGATTCAGACCCGCTCGCTAAATGCGTTCGCACGCAGCCAAAATAGGCAAATCCCGCGATTGTACGGCAAGGCATTAGCATGCCCACTATGTCTTGGCGTGCGATCGCGGTGTTTATTTAGATGCCCACCAGCCTGTCTTAAAATGCCCACTTATACACGTCATCTCCAGGAAGTGTATGCAACAATCGGTAACATCTAGTACCATCGGAAGCGAACGCAGCACTTGTGGTTGACCATACCCTACTGCAAGCACTGCGATTGCTTCAGTGTGTAATTCAACCATGTAACGTGTACTATGATGCTGCGTCTTAATTATGCACGCCTCTGAAACGGCGTTAAGATGCTCAGACACGCCTGCGTTCGCACCACCACACCTCCGTTTTCATCGACCATCCCATCACCTCCCATAAACGGCTTGTCCTGTCACTCATTCTAGCAAGCTGGCTATGTGCAGCGAGCGAACGCTTCCCGTTCACATGGACTAATTAGCGCACGTGCGCTGCGGTGCATACGTATGCGCACATTGAGAAACATCAGCAGCTACGTGCGAACGCAGCCTAGCGAGTGGGTCTGAAACGGGCCCCCAGTCCCAAGTTTTCAAGTTTATTTATCAGTCTCCGATGTGGAACCGTGTGAAAAAAAGCCTTACTAAAGTCTAGATAAGCTACATCTACAGCCACCCTCCTTGATCTATTGTTGTTTGCTATTAAAATACTTTACTCTTATGGGTTATATAACTGTTAATTTACTCTCATATAGTGCTCCATTGAAAAGGAAGATTTATACATTATCTGAACTTGAGGAAACTAAGAATATATTGAAGAGCTCAATAAAGGTTTTATTAGACCACCCAAATCACCAGCTGGTGCCAGCTTAGTTTTCGCTGTAGGAAAAAGATGCAAACAACTAAATGTTTGAGGGGGAGATTTATCAAATCTTGGAGAGAGATAAAGTACCAACCATCCGTCTCTAACTGTTATTTTACAGGCTGTGCTAGAAAAATGACAGAAACGGACTGGTTGGCACCAAGATTTGATAAGTCTCCCCCATAGTCATATAATTATTAACCATTTAGCAGTCAGAAAGACTGTAATATATTTTAATCTCCGGCTACACTCCTTTTGCATCTTTTTGTTGTTTGTCGGTTCAGGGAAATTCCATACAAATAGGCTTAACTATTAAAAATGGTTAATCAAATAATTTTCACCTCCTGAATTAAATATTAGGATTTTGCCTCCAACATTTCTAACTATTTGCTGTGTAAGGTTAATGCCAAGTTCACATAGAATCACATTTAAATTGTTTGTATAATAAATTCCATTCGTTACATATAAAGCATCTTCATGTGATTTACAATTGTGCCAGTTTCTTTCATAGGAAGTGCTTCAGTCTTATGGGCTGTCATTTATTACTATGATACAGAATATATCCAGAGAAGCTCATAGTGTTTAAACATTTACTCACTTGTTTAAACATTTAATAATCTTCTTTATCAATATGTTCAGGGTACTTTGATATCTAAGGCTCGCTAATTTATACAGAACTTCATGTCATCTTCAATTTATCATTAGGCAGTAATGGGGTTATTACTGTATTTATTGTTTAAGATGCTGATTAACTTTGTTCCTTCCATAGTTATAGATATTACTTTGTTTTACTTTATAAACCTGTAGTAAAGGCAACAGTATACTACGACAGTACAAGGTAAAACATAGATACGTATAAATTTTTCCATTTTTAAACTGGTATGAAATATAATTTAACCAAGTGGAACTCATTATTCTTCCAGACTTTTCACAAGTATCAGTTTTCTGTTGTTCTGGGATTCCAACTGTCTGTGTTTTATTTTTCTAGGAACCCAAAAATACAATGTTTCCAAAAGAATGCATGACATATACAGTGCATGACATATACAGTATGTAATAGTAGGCCGCAAGACCTCTTTTGCTTACCCCCTTTGAGAAGGACCCATCAGAGCCAACTTTTCATAATGGTTGGGCACAGGGCTGCCACCAGAAATTGTGGGACCCGGTACAGAGAAAATAGCACCCCCCTCTGCCCCCCCCCAAGGCCCCCTAATCACATTACTGTCTTCACACCCCCTCTACCCCCCTAAATGTGATGCCCCATCATCTCCCCTTCAGTATGACCCCTACATCACCCCCTCAGTATGTGTGCGCTCCGTGTTACCCCCCGTGTGGCCCCCTCTTCACCATTTGGCCCGGCAGATAGGGGCCGTTGAGCTTGAGCTGGAATTCCCTGAGTGCCTGGCTGTCTCTGCTCCTGCAGATATGCACCAGCAACCAGGGAGAAACAAACAGCGCTGCAGCCGGCACTTCAGATATATGGTGCCGGCCACGAGCCAATCCCAGCTCGCAGACCGGCAGCCTGGTTGGCTGCTGGTCTGAGAGTTGTGATTGCTCGTGGCCAGCTCTGCACCATATATCTGAAGTGCCAGCGGCAGCGCTGTTTGATTCTCTCTGGTTGCCAGTGCATATCTGCACCGCTGTCACCCAGGCCACCACTCCGGGCTTGGGACTAGTCCCAAACTGCCGGGCTAGTCCCAAGCCCGGCAGTTAACCCCCCCCCCCGACGGCGGCCCAGGTTGGGCATGCACCTCCATATGACAGACACATGGCATGCATAGACAGGAGTAGAGGCAGCACAAATATTGGGGTTGCTCAAGCACCCACAGAGCTAATGGCAAACACACTGCCTGTACATCTCTTTGCAGACCTGCAGTAGTCCCTGAAAACACACCTCTTAAAGGAAGTTACTGAATTCCCCATCTAGTAAGTCATTAATTCTAGTTAACAGCTATCTGGCTCCCTCTACATCAGTGATTCCCAACCTCGGTCCTCAAGGCACACTAACAGTTCTGGTTTTAGTGATATCCATGGTTAAGTTCAGACGGTTAGATCAAAATAACTAAGGTACTAATTAAGTCACCTGTGCTCAACTATGGCTATCCTTAAAACCTGGACTGTTAGTGTGCCTTGAGGACTGTGGTTGGGAACCCCTGCTCTACATAACGCCACAACTACACTTCTCTTTACAAACACAGTATATGCAACAATAGCTGCTCTTTTTGTGAGTGCACATAAAAAAAACAATTGGTGGCTGCTCCATGTTGTGGTTATCATTTACAAAAGGTGCATTGGTTTTGCACTGGTGTGCCTTATTGATCAGTCTAGCATGCATCAAAGCCTAATCTCTGGAAATGGTTTAGGAGGTGTAAACATCACATCACAATATAACCTACTGCCCCTTTCAAAAGATGGGAGAGGAGACATAAGTTAAAAATAATTGGCTGAATGAATGTTGCCATTGCAAGCTAAAAAAACAGATTAACTCAGTAGATGCGTGCAAGTGTTAAAAAAAAACAATATAAAAATATATGTAAAAATTAAATGAATGCGACTGGAGTAACAAAATAAAAAATGATCCATAAATTGCTTTTTAGAGGAATTAATTCTATCATATGGCTTACTTAGCTTTATACTGCTTGTCAACACTGTCTATATCGTGTCCGGGTTCACAATACTTTCACAATAAAAAGCAGTTTTGCAAGGAGACCAGCAGGCCAGCCTCTAGGATATGCAAACGAACCCACTGTTTTATGTTTAGCAGACATGTAACACTGATGACAGGAATGCTTTGTGGGCAAAAGATATGTCTGAATTACAAAATAAATAAATTTTTACAAAGGAGGTGCAGAAAAAAAAAAGACTAAACATTCTATAGAATGAAAGCATCTGAAGTATGTAACTGCGCACATATGGGATTAAACGGGAGAGAACGCTAAGTTCACACATGTTTATTGTGTTCTGCTTAGGTGGCTCTCGAGCAGCATGACAACGCGCTTTCAATGATTTACTTGGATTACGCATGGAAATTATACTGTCTAGTGTATAACTTGTCTATCAACTCTAATAACAATTAGCACGAGAAATGCAAAACTAGGAAAATAGAGGAAGTATGTTTCAATGTAAAAACCACACAAAGAAAAATAAATCATAACTAATCTGACCCTTAATATGCAAATTAACTCTTTTAGGGAACATTAAGTGAATTAGATGAAAACAATACATTAAAGGGAAATTTACATTGCACTGATTGGAGTAGATCACATATTTCTAAGAAATAATGGTATTTTCACACTTACTGTAGGTCAGTATGTGATTGAAAGAGCATATAGTGATCTTCTTCATTAGGACACCTGTACATTACAGGCAGATGTACATTTGAAAATATTATGCTAATTAGTGTGTGTTAAACATATGTGTTTATACAATTGGCAGCCATGTAGCATGTCGTTATGTAATAGAAACAATGTCACTCATTAAAATAACTGTATTCCCATGTTATTTGCCATAATGAACTATGGGCCTGATTCAGAGCCGGACGCTATTTGCGCTCGCTCGTTCAGAAAATAGGGGTGGCTATTCAAATCAACCGTTCGCTCTTTGTGGTCTGTTCACGCCTCTATGTCTGAACGAACGACCAAAATTTGCGGTAGTTTTTTGAAAAAAAACGCCCCCTGGCCGCTCGCATCCTACGTCATGTCCGCTATTTATTAGATTAATCGAGTACATCGACCAGGGTATGAACTGCTCGCTATTCTTGTGGTTGGTTTTTGCTACCACAATTTTGCAAGCAGTTCTGACTATAAAATAACCCAGTGACGTGGTCAATGATGCTGCTGTATTAATTATGCACACCCTTAAAATGCCCGTTTTGACCTTTAAGCACGCCTGCGTTCGGATCTCCACTCCCCGTTTTCAAGCACCTTCCCCTGTTACCACCCACATACGCCTCATTCTGTCACTCAAAAGAGCAGGCATTCGCTATTTAGCGAACAAACGATTTTCGGCCGCACTAACTGGTTCGCGCATTCGTATTACGATCCGTACGCATGCGCAGTTGGGCAAACATCGCTCGGAGCGAACGAGCGGCCGCTTACGAGCGGCTCTGAATCAGGCCCTATGCGTTCATTGTGATGCGTGCACACTGAGGCCCTGATTCAGAGCCGCTCGCTCTGAATCAGGGCCGGGCTATTTTTTTTTTTGAACGGCCTCCTGGCTGCTCACATAGCTGTGGGTGACCACCCACAGCTATAGCGAGCGGCCAGGAAGATGGTCGCGATGGTCAAGACCATCGCGACCATCGGGCTTGCGACGAGACCCTTGTGGTAGGGTCTCGTTGCCGCAAGCCCCAGAGAGATTTCGGCTCTAACAGCCGAAAACTCTCCCACTGACATCACTCGTGATGTCAGTGGGGCCAGCCCCAGACAGAGGCGTTCACATGGGAACGCCTCCGTTTGGGCAGCCACTCCCCCAGCCCGCCCACCAAAGGGGGCGTGCTGTCACTCAACATCGACATCACGCCCCCTTTGCTGCAAGACCCGGAGCGCCCGTCGCTATCCGGGTCTCGCGCATGCGCACGACGGAGCCGGCTCTGTCGTGCGCATGCGCACTGGCCCACCATCGACCCGATTGTGAGCGCACAGCACTTGCAAACGGGTCTGAATCAGGCGCTGAGACCCATCTTGCGTCACATCATTGAGAAAAATTATTTTACCTAAACCAGCTATTAGATATAAAATGGCAACAATAATGAGATTCAATTTGCAAACTGTATAGGATAAAAGGTCCACAACATTTCCTAATGCTAGAGACTGAGAAGGCCCCAGTCACAGTGCATTGGCTGAAAATACAGAACTCAGAGGTGCCTCCCAGTATCCTAATCATGTTCTGCAGGAAATTACTTTGATCCTTATTACACATAAATGTGTACCATATACCAGTTACGGCACTGAGGGCTTCATCATAACACATCTACTATATAAAACCGAAAATTTGTCCTTCTGTCTTTCTATACAAATCCACAGTTTACAAGCCACGATCGTGAGATTTTACATACGAGCGTATTAAAACACGGCAGAGGCAACAAAAAATGTGAAAACTAAATTACTGTTAATTTTTAATTAATGAAAACCTACAATTTTTGCATAGCATTCGCCCTCTACAGGTCAGGGACGGAATTACAAAAGGATTTAGCTTATCTATTTTTTCTTTTCTATCTTCTCTACTATATCAGAGCAAAAATTTGTCCTTCTGTCCTTCTATACAAATTCACAGTTTACAAGCAAAGATCGTGACATTTTACATAAGAGCGTATTAAAACACGGCGGAGGCAACTAAAAATTTTTTAAATCTAAATTAATTACTGTTCATTTTTAATTAATTTAAAACCACAATTTTTGCTGGGCGGTCATTGTGGGGCCTCATGGCATATTGGTAGGGCCTCAAAGCAAGCATTTTGTGTTGTCATGTTTTGTCATGATCTTAATGTTTATTATGGAAGAGAGCTTTAGCAGGCTTTGCCAGCATTCTCAGCTCTCTGACTATACCAAATTACGCAACAACATTTACTTCTTTCTTCCAACTGTGTCAAAATGATGACTTTGCAAGGACCCTGCTGTTCTGTGTGCTGCCAAAATATTACACATGGAATGCTTCTCCCAAAGTTTTTCTGCGCAGAAAACAGGGAGTCATTGTAGATGGTCATCCTGGTATCAGAGCAACAGAAGCTCTTGGCCGTGTTTACACTGTACATCCTACACATTTTGAATGCTTCTATCTCCAAAGTTTGCTTTACACCATTACAGGTCCTACTTCCTTTGAAGACCTTAGGACTGTTGATGGGGAAGTTTGTCACACTATTCATGAGGCCTGCCTAAAGAGAGGTTGGTTGGAGGATGATGTGTAAACAAACATTCTTAAAATCCCGGGCAACGCCGGGTACTCCAGCTAGTAAATTATAAAACACGGCCGCTAATCAGAGAATAGCATCTCCCTATTCAGGAAAATTGTTTTTTAGGCTGAATTAGGCCACTGTGGCCATTCAAAATACATTCATATCATAGGTGATCTTGGGTTAATGTAATTGCAATATCAGGTTACTTATGAGGCTTCAGTGCAACTACAAAGTTTAATTTCCCTTGGGTCAGCCGGAAAACAAAATTCAAGGAATCAGTGTAACAGCATATAGTATTCAGAGGGAGACACATTTTCACATTGCGACAACCAACCAGCGGATTTAAAACCACCAAACTTACTAAAGGCAAAATCTCCAGAAAGTTCAGAAACCGCCATCAGACACATAACCATCCCAATTTTTCATTAGCAGACTATAGAAAGTGCCGGATTAAGCTAGCTGTGGCCACCAGCCTAACCCATCAAACTATAGAAGTGTTGTGACAGGCGAGACAGCATAAGCAGCATGCTGTTCAAGCTATCTGGCCAATCAAAAGGTGAGGACTCCCAATGACGGAAACTATTATTTATTGACAAAGGAGGAAAATAACAGTAATCCTACACTTATAGAGGCAAATTTATTTTATTAATGTTTTTGGGTGAAAAATAATGTTTCATTTGATTGAGAACATTATTATTTATTATATTATTAGCTGAAGTACCCAGCATTGTCCAGGTTTAAATCTTTAAGTTATTACGTTTTATTATGTGATGTCATCCAAATCCATCCAGTGGAAGGCCCAGAACAGGCTCCCTGGGTCAAAGTTCTTCCCGGCGCACTCCGCCATGATGTCCAACTGGAACCCCAACCACTCTATTAGGCATCCCAGAACAATTGCCACCTGTCTGTGAAGTTTTCATCCATCAAGTGGAAGACGCAGAACAGGCTCCCCGGGTGAAAGTTCTACTCAGTATCCCCAGGTCAAAGTTTTGCCCAGTGTATACCAACGGAGGTCCGACCCTAACCCCCTAAAACCTGTCTAGGATCCAACTGGACCACCTTGCATTGGTTTCATCCCAATTGGTGCAGGGTTGTATCTTTAAGTTAAGTTTTATTATGTAATGTCATCCAAATCCATCCAGTGGAAGGCCCAGAACAGGCCACCTGGGTCAAAGTTCTGCCCGGCGTAGTCTGCCGTGAATTCTGACCGGGACCCCAACCACTCCATTAGGCATTCCAGACCAATTTCCACCCCTCTGTGAAGTTTTCATCCAAATACAGCCAATGGAAGGCCCAGCACAGGCTCCCTGGGTCAAAGTGCTGCCCAGCGTACACCAATGGGAAATCCGACCGTGACTACAACCCCCTAGTATGTCTTCTGGGATCTAATGTTACCACTATGAAGTTTTCATCCAATCAATCCAGTGGAAGGCTCAGAACAGGCTCCCTGGGTCAAAGTTCTGCCCAGCGTACACCAACGGTAGGCTTGACCGGGACCCTAACACCTGGCCAGGATCCAACTGGATCACATTGTGTTGGTTTCATCCCAATATGTGCAGGGGTGTCCGATTGTATAACCGGACAAACGGACCAATGAATTTTATATATACGACTTGTCGATCTGTTGCGTTGTTCTTATGTGGTCTAATAGCTTACTTTTTTATACTAAATAACTATGTAAGATTTGGCAGCTTTACCTTGAGAGCTGTGGAAGATATTCACCAACAAACATACTATATATATATATATATGTAGAAAAAAGTCATATTGTTAACCACTTCACTGACGTGGTCGTATGTGATGCGAACGCAGCCAGCTATGCTTCAGCTGACAAGGTGTGACCGCACCGCTGTGTTTTTGAAGAGGACATTTGTTCTACACATGTGCAGTACGGATCTCCTCTGACCCTCCGGACTCTTCTGTGGACCCGGCAGTTTCTGACCAGTTTTGCTGGAAAAATCGCCAGTTAAGTGGTTAATTTGGTGTTTGAGGCAAACTTATTATGCTGTAGCTGCAATGGGAGAGGATATATAGGAGTTAATAAGTGCCAAGGTATTCCAAAAAATGGGACCTTTCTGAGAGGGCTACAAATAAGCAACACTGGCTAAATAAATAAAGTTCTGTGTACTAAGCACACACAAGGCCTGATTCAGAGATGCACGCGGTGACAGCTACAATCACGTATGCTGTGGATGTGCAAAAATATGTTAATTGCTCAGCCTCCTTCTTGTGCATTGAGATGTCAACCTCCAGCGTCTCACATCTGCCGCTTACATACAGAAGTGAAAACTTCAGAAACATCAGTCGCACATCGACCCTCAGTGCAAGTATGCTGTCTCAGAATGAGTGTCTCACCTAAAAGGCTGGGCCCTCTTCAGCTGCATACGAATTTGCTCACCAAGGCATGCCCACAGAACAGTCCTAACACCTGCATTTTTGTTACCTTCCCCGTAAATGATCTAATATATACATTATCTGCCATCTTTAAAAAAGAAAATTATATATATATATATATATATATATATAGTCTCCCTAATCCTAATTGTGTATGATATAATGTGCTACTGTATATAAGACAGCTATGATTCACATTTAAAAAATCAGTCAGGTAGTTATGCAGGAGACATGGGTGAATGGGTAAACTTGTTACCACACACAGCCATGCCTCCTCCCAGTGAGGAGAGATGGAGCTGGCCGGGCCCATGGCAATAGCACACTGGTAATTGAAATGTCATAACTGGGTGCAGGGGAAGGCCGGGCCCTAGAGCAGCTGCACCTACTGTAGCTATACCCTTGTTTGAAAATATAATCTACTGTAGGTTTTTGTTTGCACTTTTCTATTGATTCGCTTGGTATAAATGATACAATTGACGTACTGTATGATAACTAAAATGAGATAGTTTAATTTCGATAATATAAAAATGCCATCCAGTACCCTTTATATTAAAGTCTGGATAAAATTGTGTCATTATTAGAACATTGCATGTGACTGGCAGATCAGGGTGTACAATGAGCACTGCTTACTTTGCAGGGGTACAGGCATATTGACCGAAGTCAGGGGGCAATGTTCTATACCTTCCTGGGGATGTGGAAGTGTGCTCACACAGTCTTTAATCACTACGTGTTTTCTAAGGTGCATTTTATTCCCAGAACTCCCCTTAAATCTGATGATGACATGGTTATATGTTGAACTCTTTGCATTGGTTTATATATATGTATATACTCTACTTGGTGGCACTTTTGTGATGCTTTTTCCTTATACTTGCAGTTTGAGTCACTGTCTGCAAAAACGAACTTGCTTGCAGAGTTTTCAAAATGCCATCTAAAATATAGTACAAGATATTTTCCTAAATTATTTTGTTCTGATAAAACTAAAGAGGAATGTATACTTATTCAATGCACTGTACATTCATATATATAGCGGATAAAGAAGAGATAACGCATCACAACAGTGTTGATGCACACCTAAGCTTTCATTTATTTGTAAAACTGAACATTAGCCTCAATCTTATTATTTAATGAGCTTTATAAAAAAAAATATTTCATACCAATGACAGGAATAGCAACATGTCATTAATATAAGGTATACATTTATTCCTTAAGGACTCTACAAAAAAACAAATTTGTTTCATTTATGAAGATACGGTAACTGCCTTGTTTTGACCGTTCAATTTCATTACTTCTTTTGTGAACTGGAATGTGTTTGATAACTTCAAACCTGTTTTGACTTGGTGTATGACGCATAACTACTTAATGTCTGGCGACCAGTAATTCCTCCAATTTAGTGTGAATGGTAGATTTATGTTGTTGCATATCTTTTATGTGGTCTTCTTGATATATTGAAATTAATTAGAGTACTTAACTGAATAAAAAACATCAGAAGTGTCACAGCTGTAGTGCTCTCAATGATATAGAGCTAATATAGAGTTGCATGCAAAGCCATCGCATTATGTGCCTAAAAATAGCTGTAACCAAAGACACCAATGGGGGGGTAGCTAGTATTTATTACCTGAGTCCAGGATTGTATAAGGGGCCCAGGCCAGCTGTGCAGATGGTAGAATGCCTTCCTTCTCTGCACGAGGCAGCACTCATAGTAGTAGTTTACATTAATTTGTTTTTCCGGGTGGACGCGGCCACGCTTCTCCCATCACCCGGGTCCGTCACTGCTGTCCACGGTCCTGGCTGTACCGTACATCCACTTGTGAGAGCAGGTGTCATCATTCTCAGCACACATATGCACCAGCCCTATACCTGGTGCAAAAGATCTGTCTGAAAACACCAGGTCTTTGCATAATCATATCTGCACAGGCAGCAATTCCATCTCCACACCCACGGCAAACTCCTAAGTGTGAGTGCCCCACTGCCTCCCACAATCTCCTCCCCAGAGCCCCCCACCTTTGATCTGTCATTAAAAGAAACATTTTCTAGATAAATTTGAACTGAAAGCAAAGTTTAATAAGCAGGCGATTGTGTTGTGAAAACGAAAAACCCGGCAAAGTTATGCTGGGTACACCTTTGCCGATGTGTACCCAGCACAATATCGTAGGCAGCGGGTCCCGGCATCGGCAAGTGCATACACACTTGCCGATGCTGGGAGCGATGGCACGACAATGGGGGCCATGCTGAATTCGGCAGCATGACCCCCGCTGACAATATCACCGATCGTACCTGCATGGGCGATGTCGCGTGGGAGCGCACATCATCATCAACATAGCGGGTGCACACTGCCTGATGTGGACGATATAGGACAACATATTGTCTAGTGTGTACCCGGCTTTAGATTTGGTCATGAAGGGCCCACTAGAAAATGACAGGTCATCTTGAGAGATAGTAGCACTTTCAAATATACTATATGGAGGAGTGGTTGCTGGTAGACATCCCTGGTGGCAATAAGGTTCCCAGGACAGAATTTGAGGTCCACTAAGATGGGAGCGTGTAGACACAGCATAGATAGATAGTCTCAGAATAATTAAACTCTCAGCTGATGAAAGCAATCTTGCTTCCATCTACTCCTATTATACACTTTACTGGTTGTGATAATGTTCCCATTCGCACCAAATCCAGGAAGGCAATAAGTGACTCTGAAGTTTTATTCAGCAATAAGGATACTTCAATACAAAACTGTGATGTGACATCCTCTTTTGGGGTGTATTGAACTGTGCCTAATCTGACCACCCCTTGATCAGTTATGCTTTCTCATTTCCGGACACTTGGGACAACTTGTAAAAAGGTGTCGTGTAGGTCCCTACAATACAAAGAAAGGGAGTCATCATTTCCCCACTTACATGGTTTCTTTATGAGGTATAAGAGGAACTGAAAACTGAGAAGCCAACTTGAAATTGGAACGAGACTGATTGTTTTTTGAGCGCTCTCTTTATGGTGAAGGTCTACTTTAATACAGAGAGATGTTGACTCAACCAGCAGCGATGGCAACTCTCTAGATGCGAGCTTGTCCTGAACTTGGTCCGACTACCCCTGCCAGGTGGCAACAAGAGCTTCATTTTCCAAATGAAGCTCTGAAATGAGTCTTGAAATACACAGCTTATTGGCTCATGGACTGGGTTCCCTGTTTTCAAGCGCAGAATGGCAGAAGCTATTAATGTTAAGAATGTTACCCATCCGGGCTTTAAATGCATCTAAGAAATTCGCACTATCATTCCTTTACCACAGGGGGAGGCTCATGCCAAGGCCTGTCCTGACAATAGGGATTACTTAAGCCATCTTTGTTCGTTTGGTTCTAAAAGACATCCTGCAAACTGACCAAAACCTATCAAAGGACAAAATGGCATATAGGGCCTGTGAGGTACAACTCAGCTGACTTTTGGAGAATGTAACTTCTGATTTGCGAGATGTTTGTGGGCTTCGCCGCCAGAAATCTCACGTGGTGTGGCATGCGAGTTATGTTGGCACCTTCAAACTCGCAAAACGATATTCATTTAGAACAAATACAATCTGCATATAAAGCACTTGTATACTGTAGAGGAGTCTCTATAGTACTGAAAAGATATATAGTACTGAAAAGATAAGTATAGAGAGAAGGAAGAGATAAGAATATAGAGGGTAGAAAGCAATTGGGGAAAATGGGGTCGCTGCTCACCGTCAGAAAGAAGAGGAAAGAGAGGATGGGGAAAAGGGGGTTGGTTAACTCAGCTGGACGTGGCTACGCATCTACCAAATAGCGAACCAATCTCAAAGACAGCATGTCCACACATGAGAATAGCATTAGAAGATTGACAAAGATTTTCAATTGACTGCTGGGGGGGACATGAAAATGAGAGGTCCATGGTTCCCATGTTTTGGTGAACATGTGTTTTGGAAGTTCCTCAGAATGCTAGTAAAATATTCCATGGAATATATATATACCATACTTCAGCTATGATCTCCCCCAAGATTGGGACCACTGTTTTTTTTTTTCCAGGCAGCTGCTAATTATAAGGTGCTTGCCTGGACTATGTGCCAAAATAGTTTATATTAATGGTAAGTGGTATCAGGGACACACATCGCTAGGAGAAAGTATTTAGGGGCAAGAGAAACATGTAAGTCAATTATGGAACGAACAAGGGTATTAATCTCATTCCAAAAGGGAACAAGCAGCTCGGGCAGCTCCACCATTTATGGAAAAATGTTGCAATGTCCGATCCACATCTCCAACATAAATATGAGATTTAATGATGCATTTTGTTTAATCTTGAAGGAACATAATACCACCTGCAAAACAATTTGTAAGCATTCTCTTTTATGCATTTAACACATAGAAAGCTAGATGCAACATTGGCAGAGATATTATTCCAGTCGTCATTATCTAAGGTTTCTCCCAGGGTCAACCTCCCATGCCATCTTGTGTGGGTCCCTCGTCTCGGAACTAGGTTGCACAAGTTCTGCATACAATGTGGAGATAAAACCCTCAGTGCTTGTACCACATAAAATTAATGACTAGAGTAGAAGTGAGCTATCTGCTACTTAGTCGAAACTTAATTGTCGAGTGGAAGTGTCGGGTTTCTAGGTATTGGAGGAACTTTGTGTGGGGGATAGAATTTTTTTTTGTATGTCTGTAAATGTGGTGAATATGAGATCTCGAGTACTATCATTAGTCTAACCTCCCTTCCCCCAGTCTGCCAGTGTATAATACTAGTCGAGTCTCAGCGCCATCATCCCGACTGTAAATATTGGGGATAGGGGGAGGGTTAGGAACTAGGGGGAGGGTTAGGCTGCGGGGGAGAGGGTTAGCCTGCGGGGGTGAGGTTAGTTTTAGGCTGCAGGAGGGGAGGGTTAGGTTTAGGATACTTACTGTCAGGTGTCAGTATCCTAACACTATTGGGATGTCCGCATCGGGATTATGACCTCCAGGTTCCGGAGCGCCGGCATCCCGTACCCAACCCACTGAACGTGATGGTTGTCAAATAGTGGAATATTGGGCTTGGAATTGTGGTAGCAACGGTTGGCAAAATCCCATACATCTACGGTGTGGGAAATAACAGGATTATGTAAAGATGCTTTGGGTTGAGTCAAACAAAGAAACCACAATAAAGAGGAAATTGAGTGTAGTCTCAATTGACACCCAGACTCTCTCAGATTTTGGGTGGTTCCATAATACGAATTGAGCGAGTCTGGCCACCATATAATCAAAAAAATTTATTACTATAATTGTCTACTATGCACAGTAGATTGTAATGTTGTGTGCTTAGGGCCTGATTCAGAGCTGGACGCTATTTGCGCTCGCTCGTTCAGAAAAAGGGGCCGGCTATTTAAATTGAGCGCTCGCTCTTTGCGGTCTGTTGATGCCTCTATGTCTGAGCGAGCGAACGAAACATGCGCTCACTATTTTGTAAAGACGCCCCCTGGCCGCTTGCATCATACGTCATCTCCACTATTTATTAGATTAATCGAGTACATCGAAAGGCATCTGAACTGCTCGCAGTGCTTGTGGTAGGATTTTCCTACCACAATCATGCGAACAGTTCAGACTAAGAGACAACCAAGTGACGTGGCCGATGATGCTGCTTTGTTAATTATGCACACCCTTAAAATGCCCGTTTTGACCGTTTGGCACGCCTGCGTTCGGATCTCCACTCCCCGTTTTCAAGCACCTTCCCCTGTTACCACCCACAAACGCCTCATCCTGTCACTCAAATTAGCAGGCACTCGCAGTTTTGCGAACAAACGATTTCCGACCACACTGACTGGTTGGCGCATGTGCATTACGACCCATACACATGCGCAGATGTGCAAACATCGCTCGGAGCGAACGAGCGGCCGCTTACGAGCGGCTCTGAATCAGACCCTTAGTGCTGTACTGCTCTTCCTCCATAGTGAGCAGTTTGTGATACGTGAAGAAGCCAAATCCTGCTAACACTAATAGTTATTCACTGGGACGACACCTTAGTGGGAAGTTACTGGGACTGCTTTATTGGGCCTGCCATATAGCAGTTATGACACTGTATATTCCATATATTGGTGTCACCCTCCTTAGTGCGGAATACAGCCAATACTTTGCTCCAACAGCATGGGGCACCAGTAAAAGCCTGGGGGACTTTGTAGGGGACAGAACAGTGTATGTGCTGTGGGCAAGGGCGGAGCTATGTTTGACAGAACACACTGCTCAGTGTAGCTGCACTGCTTTTTGTGCTCCATGTGCACTCCAGTGTGCATGGTGCTAACAGAGGTGGTAGCCATTCCTCTATAATGGTTCCTGTGTGAAGGCCAGGCAAGACTGCGAGGCCATGGTGAATAAGATTGGTTTCCAGTGGACTAAAAGACTATTCTGCGAGAACTTCCAGATGCACTCTCCATGCAGTCGATAGGGCAGAACGGCTCTGACATCCACTGCACAATGGCTTTATGTTTTTCAGGTGTACTGCTCTGGTGACTTATTGCACATCTGTGCTATCCTATGTGGCATCCGTACCCTTTTAATATATACCTAAGATGTGTGTGTGCTAAGGAATAATATACAAGGAGCTATTTAAACGGTTTGGGAGTGATGTAAATGTAATGTGTTGTATACCTAATGGTTGCTATAAGTGTCATGTGTACTGTGAGGGGGTTGTTTGTAAAGGAATCGGTATGATTAACCACCAGACGCATGTCCGGCGGTTGGAATCCCAAAACCAGCATCCCGGCAGCAGTGGAAATCCTGATCGTCCTCAGGTAAGTATTAGCTAACCTTATCCTCCCTTAGGAGTGCCTAACCCTAACCTCCCCTAACCCTAATCCCCCCCTCTAAGTGCCTAAACCTAACCACCCTTCCCCGCTGCCTACACCTAAGTATCCCGGGGGGTGTCTAACACTAACCTCCCCCCGGGGGTGCCTAACCCTTACCCCCCATTCCCCTAGGCTAAGCCTAACCTCCCAGGGGGGTGCCTAACCCTAAGTCCCCCCCGGGAACCCTAAACCTAACCCTCACCCCCCCCCCATGGCTATCCGCACTCGGCGCCTCTTCGATCGGGATGCCGGGCGTCGAGCTCCCGGCGTATGTCTAATGACAGGTGTCGGCATATCGAAGCCCGTCTTTAGACCCTTGCCGGGATATGACAGTCGGGAAGCCGGCTGTTGGGATTAGGTCCGCCGGCTTCCCGACTGCATACCATTTGTAAAATATACCCTGGGCTGGCTGTGTAATGTATGGCTTTAAAAAGATATACAGTATATACACGCATGGGGATATGTATGATTTACCCATATGTTTTGACATGTGCACGTATAAAATTCCCAGGAATGCTTTCCCCCCACATTTTGCCCATTTTGCCCAATTATGGGTCATTTTCAATAATGACCCATAACTGCCCCTCTCTTCACGCAATAATAACATAACTGCCCCCTCCTCACATAATGACCCATAACTGCCCCCTCCTCACATAATTATGCTCCCCCTCTTCATACAACTATAACCATGATGTCACCTACATTTCCTCCCCCCTGCATAAAAGAGCCATTTAAAAATCAGACCTCAGATCTATGGGGGCGGCCGTCTCCTCCTGCTGCTGTCCCCTCCAGCTCTTCCTCTCCCAAAGTCCCAGCGCATTTGCAGTGTCCTCCAATTGTTGAATAGCTCCAGCCATCCACCAATTAGTGCATAGATACGCCCACGACAGTGATTGGTGGATGGCTAGCGTCATCCACCAAGCAGTAATCTAGCAGCCAAATCAGTGTTCACAGTGTAGAGACACTGTGCACTCTGTGACAGCAACGCGGAGGAGGGTCACATAACTGGCAGCCGCTGCACGGCCACGCTGATCTAATTGTGGCCAGGCACTTTTTCCACTAAGGTGCGGCCCTAAATGGCTTCAAAAGTACCGGCCCAGGGGGCAGATGTCACCCTGCCCCCTGGCCCAACCCGCCTCTGCCCTTAATGTACATACAATTATTATTTAGATGCTCAACTTAACAGACAGGAAAAAAAATAAAATTGTGATTGTGGCATGTGCAAACGTTTGGGCACCCTGTCAGCCATTACTAAGTAACACCTTCCTGGGCAGAAGCCAGAGATTCCAAAAATTTCTTGTAGCCAGCTAAGATGAGTCTCTTTATTCTCTATTCCACAGGTTCTCAAACTCGGTCCTCAGGACCGCAAACAGTGCATGTTTTCCAGGTCACAAGAGAAATAATTAGCTCCACCTGTGGATCTTTTAAAATGTGTCAGTGAGTAATGATTACACCTGTGCACCTGTTGGGTGACCTGGAATATGTGACCTGTGTGGGGTCCTGAGGGCCGAGTTAAGAACCACTGGTCTATTCTATTATTCCTAGCATAACACTTCTAACAGACATATTCTTAAGGTTTTCCGGCATATACTGCATGTTTGAGATCTCTCCATTGATTTTCAAAAATATCCAAAGTCTGTGTATTGTAAATGCTGTTCCAAATAATTCATTTTTCATCCCTGTAAGTAATTCTTTGGATTTGAGGTATCTTTTGAATTGTTGTCTTGCTGAAATACTCAACCTCTTTTTCAGTATCAATTTCCTCACTGACTCTGGAATATTAGATTTTAGGGTCTGTTGATATTTAGTTGAATTCTTTCTTTCCTCCATCTGAACAATAATCATTGGCTGCCACACACCTCCTAAGCAGAATAGATGTACCCTAGTGCATTAAAATGTGATCTTTTTGTCAAGTGCATCATCTGTTTATCTTCAAATAATTTTTTTCTAGTGTTTGTGGCCAAAAAGTCTGCAAGTTTCTGACTCATACAAAGTATTATTTTGCATATTTCAGATGTCTTTTATAATGAGATTCTAGGAAAGATTTCTATCTGACAAAGCACTAGTCGGCATAAAAATAAATACGTCAGCTCCCCATAGCTGTGTAAATCCACTTTGTGTTCCCACGGGGTCTCTCAGATCATTTCTATTATAGATGAAACAGAAAAAATAGAACAGTGAAGCGCTGTCTCCATGTTTAGAAATATGAATCAATATTTAATAAAAATTAACACACATTAAATACACCCTAGCAGGAATAAAGGTGACATAAATATGTCACAACCAATCTATAACCTCAACAATTAGGTGAGATGGTGGCAATATAGCAGATAATTAAAACCTAATGACTAGTAGTAGTAACCATAGCCAGCCTATCTAACATTATAATACAATAGTATCAATATGTGACATTGCCATGTAAAGATAAACTGAATACAATGTTATAATAAAACACAAATAATTGATAAAGCACAAGAGAAATAAAAATAAGTAACAGCGTAATATCGGATTCAGAGATCAAAATCAGTCCAACTTCAAGACACCTGTGTCCCTGAGTTGTTCAGGGTCAAGAATAATTGCAGGTTTAAAAATGCCAGTATTTCAGAGTCTCTCTGTTTAGCAGACTAAATAGTCTTCTGAATAGTCAACTAACATAGAGCAAGGCAGTATTTACCCTGAATTGTTCAGGGTTAAAAATAATTGCAGATTTAAAAATGCCAGTATTTCAGAGTCTCTCTGCTTAGCAGACTAGATACTGGAACAGATCCCGAGTTTATATATATATATATATATATATATATCTTGGGATAGGGTTCTGAGTGTACTTAGCCATATCTGCTGTCGGCACCCTTCATTTCTTGTGGGTAGATAAATTATGGTCACATTACATTTAGTATATGAGCAGTCGACATTGAGGTGTCCACTGTTTATTATGTTAGGTTTCCAATATATTAATCAACCCTCTTTATATTAAATTATAATCGATTATTATCAGGTTTTATGTATTAGTCTATATTACATTATAGTTTTTTATATATTTATATTCATGTCTAATTTTATTTTTACTATATTTATCTATTATTAGCAATATTTTTTATGTTTATTTCAATATATTTTTTTATATTTGATTATATTGTTTATTGTATGCATATGTGGATATATCTATTTGTGTACCAAGTCCCAGGTGTACATGTGAGATGTGGTGATGACAGCTGTGATGCATAGATTTTTTTACTACATCACATGCAGTCTAAAGAAAAAATAAATAAATAAAATAGGAGAAATAATATATATCAGAGAAAGTGAGAATATATAAATTGTATTTTTAACAGAGTATATATGGTTCCCGTTGTAAATATGATCAGTAATCTAAAATACATTCAGGAGCACAATATGATAGTTTTATGAGTATCACTCATTGCTATACTGAGTCCATAAAGGAGCAATTGCAATTCAAGCTTCCAATGATACACAGCTGATGGTAATCCAGTTACCCTTTAAATAAGGGGGATACTGGCATTTTTAAATCTGCAATTATTTTTGACCCAAAACAATTCAGGGTAAATACTGATTTGCTCTATGTTAATTGACTATTCAGAAGACTATTTAGTCTGCTAAACAGAGAGACTCTGAAATACTGGCATTTTCAAACCTGCAATTATTCTTGACCCTGAACAACTCAGGGACACAGGTGTCTTGAAATTGGACTGATTTTGATCTCTGAATCCGATATTGCAATGTGGTTACTTATTTTTATTTCTTTTGTGCTTTATCAATTATTTGTGTTTTATTGTAACATTGTATTCAGTTTACCTTTCCATGGCAATGTCACATATTGATACTATTGTATTATAATGTTAGATAGGCTGGCTATGGTTATTAGTGATTAGGTTTTAATTATCTGCTATATTGCCACCATCTCACCTAATTGTTGAGGTTATAGATTGGTTGTGACATATTTATGTCACCTTTATTCCTGCTAGGGTGTATTTAATATGTGTTTTAATTTTATTAAATATTGATTCATATTTCTAAACATTGAGACAGCGCTTCAGTGTTATATTTTTTCTGTTTTGTTTATATATGTTAGGTAAGGTATAGCCTATCTTGAAACTGAAGCAGCATTCTCAGTGAATTAAGAATAGATCTGTGATTAGTTTTAATTGTCTCCACCACTAGATTGTGTGCTTTTGTGTTGTCTATTATAGATGAGCTGGCATTGTTATGTTTCCTTTTTCCTTGTTTAAGATTACAATTAAATTTGAAGTTAAGTTGATAAATGACTTAATATTGGATCTCCTGTATTTTAGTACATAAAATATATATATATATATATACATACATACATATACATACACACACAAATTGGGACGGCACTCACATAATGTTTAACCAGCTTAATGAGCCACAATAAACATATTTTTTGAAAAAGTATGTGAATATGATTAAGCATAAGAACACATGGTATAAATACGAAGTATAAATTATGCTTGAAAAATTACAGGTAGCGCAAAATCAACAAATCGTAAGACAGAAAAAAAAAATTAAACGTAAGATATAATGAGTCTATACAATGGGAAAAAGAGGGTGCAGGTAGAAAACATAGGGTAGAAAGTATATGAGACCAAAGGTAGAGTGGTCGCTGTCTGTGAGACCTTACATTATATAGGGAGCGCCTAAGATGAGACTTTGGGGGAGATATATTAACCGCCGAAGCGGTTAACCACCGCTTGTCCCCAATGTATGATTGGGGGGCAGGGCGGTAAATGACAGGGGCACTATACTAACTATACTACAACAGACAGACTCATCTGAAAATGAATCCATATATCAACATACCTCCTTCTCAAACAACAAAGAGATTTTTTAGGAGATACCCCAAGAGAAATCAGGGACGCTATAGGTTAAAATTCAAAAGGATCAGAAGGGGAAAGAAGAGGAAAAAGAGGGTTCAGGGAATGGAGGGAAGAATAGAGAAGCGCGACTGATACAGGAAATAGATGAGATAGATTCCTTGAGAACTATAAATCTGACAGATAGAACCCTGACACCATCACAAATTTAAATCTTTAACAAAGGACTATCCTTGTCACCTACACTATCCTGTGATAGATTCGAAGTTGATAGAGACGTTAATCTCTTTTCTAGGAAATTACTTCTAAAAATATTTTCTCGTGTAAAGAAAACAATACCACAACAACATATGAGGGCCTCTCACAAGAAGATATGGCAGCAATATCCATACTGGAAGAGCTGAGGGAGACATCAACACAACTGGGGAACTCTGAACAAATCCCTACCGTACAAGAACCTGCAGATGCTCCATGTAACTCCTTAAAAAAGAAGTCCACTTTTACACCTGTCTTCTCTGTTTGTCCACAAGTTAAGATCTACAGTATGTGGACTTTAGATGCCTACACACATAGCGATGTGCTCATGTTCCCATGATGTGTACGATTTCCCCCTGAACTCTCTGCGGAAGCTCCCCGGCAGTCGTGGGCATGATTTGGTCTGAAAAGCTGCCAATTTGGCACACAATCTATCGTGTCTCCTAACTATCCAGTGCACTGTGATTTAACTTTTCAGATCTGCGATGTGCAACCTGCGGGGACACGCATCGCATCGTGATCGTGAGTGGGGACTCACGATTTGGGCATATTTTACACGATCTATCATTCCGATGCGTCGGAATCGGCCAGATCGTGTAAAATATCGCCGTGTGTAGGCACCTTTAGTGAGTCGATATCTGGATCAGTTATACAGAAACGGAAAAAGAATGAAGGTGTTAGAGTCTGTGTTTCTTGTGGACCCGGAGTGGTAACAGGAGTAGACACCGGAACAGGTTTAAACTGAAAAGTAGGTTGTTTAATGTGAATCTTGGTAGACATGAACAATAAGATAAACTAAAGTCCAGTAATAACAAACTAATAACTGAGGGGCGTGGCCTGACTGGCAAGCAGGGAAGACATGCTTTGCTGCAGCTCCCTAAATTACCCTGCAAAACCACCTGTTCCCGCCGACTCCTGTGGTTATAGAGGGTCCTCTCCACAATCTTACCCACACGGGGCCCCACTGACCTCCTGGCTGACACCCAGGACAGAGTTACACCTCTGGGGCCTTTGCGGCCTACTCCGCCTCCAGAAGCCGCGGCCTCGATTTTGGCGCCGGGCCCGAGTTTGCCGCGATAATCGCCGATCACCAGCGGACGCTGCCACAACTACCATACCCTAACGGGACCCTCGCTGTCTGGCTGGAGAGGTGGGATAGGCAGCCTGTATCAACAGGAGACCCCTGGAAAGGCCCGTGATCGGAGTCGCAAACCTCAGGAGGACGCCATTTTAAACCCTATCCTCTACCCTGCAAGCACTGAGTGCTGGAGGCTGCCCACTCTCTTTAGCATATACATGCTCTGTGGCCTCTCTCCTACCTACTAGCTGGGGCTTCTGTGGTGAAGTGGTCACTGGCTGCTCTGTGCTTGGCGCTATTCCATTAACCTGCTACAGCTGCTGTGTTACATGAGGACCTCTGGGTGACTCTTCTATTTCTCTGCCGAAGGAAGGTAAATCTGCAGGAGGGGTCTGTATTACTCTTGCATTGCACCTGTAGTGTTATTACATCATATTGCACCCTATAACTTTGCTCACTCCATACATGAGGGTCTAGCTCCCTCTTGTGTCAGCATGATGTAAGATCAAGTTTTAAAGAAACAGTGCCTCAGAATATATCATCAAAGATTTCCGGTGGGCGGGCCAAACGTAGCGGCCCCCTTTTTTAAGAGAAGCTCCCTGTTCACTGTTGACCCAAGAAATAAATAAATCTTACTGGACAGCAACCAGGGATAAGCTCAGGCAAGGCGCTCACATCAACGCCGGCTCCCTGCTCTCTATACCCCCGGATCACGGCCTTGTGGCATATTGCGCTGCGGCCATTTTATTGTAATTTCTGGCGGCTGTTTCTCATATATTGACAGAGTGCTCAATGCGGCCAGTGGAAATAGACGGCGCCTATTTTGACTTCCTGCCCATAGTTCCTCTTCTACAGACAACGCCTTGTATTATTCTACATATATCCTAACAAGGAGCGCCACTTTAATCAACAGACACGCCAGTATCCCTTGCCCTTCTCTACTCACAAGAATCTCTCCACACTTGGTGTCTACAATGGAAAAATATGTGGCAAAAACCCCCAGAGGTCCTAGAGGCTCGCAAACTGGGCGCAATAAGGACAAAGCCTCAGCATCTGATGCTTCTTCTTCTCCAATGTCTTCTAAAAGGGATGACTCAATTGATGCTCTATTCGACACCGATAAATACAGTTCCCAATCTGTACAAAAAGCTAAAGAAATATCAGACATCATTTCGCCCTTACTTGATATAAAATTAGCACCACTAACAGAGGCAATTACAGCTGCAACTGCGCAACTCACACAACATTCCCAACGGCTGACAGAGGCGGAGGATCGCATCTCTACATTGGAAGACGAATTACATGAGGCAAAGTCTCTTCTCCAATCACATGATTCCACTGTGGCGGCTCTTCATGACAAACTTGAAGATATGGAAAACCGTAACAGAAGAAACAATTTACGTCTTATAGGTCTCCCTGAATCAGTGAAACCAAAAGATCTTCTCCACCTAGTATCTACATGGCTTCCTGAAACACTGGGTATATCATCTACCTCCTCATCCATCTTGGTGGAATGGGCGCATCGCATTGGTCCGGATCGTCAGAATACTCAACAACGTCCGAGACCTGTCATTTTCAAGCTTCTGAACTATCTTGACAAAGTTAAAATATTGGAGGCTTACCGCAAATCTACAGGCGTTTACTACGACGACTTCAAATTGCTATTGTTTCAAGATTTTTCTTTTCAGGTTTCCACAAAGAGAAGAGAATTTTCCACAGTTTGCAAGGAACTGTTTACTAAAGGCGTCCGTTTTGCGCTCTTGTATCCAGCTAAATTGAGAATCTTTCACACTGGAAAGCCACATTACTTCGACTCCCCAAAGTCAGCACAGAATTTTCTTCAGTCCTTGGGATCTGTCTCTCCTCATTCTACCCTGGACGATAATGACTGAACATTGGGAGAGTTGATAAGTATTACATTATTGTCTGTTTGACATATCCCTATTGCCTTTTCTATATGTTATCTTTATATATTATGTCATTATTACTGCTACATTTAGCTGTGGTGTATTTTTGTTACGTATTTTTGCTGAATATGTATGTTTTTCATTTATATGTATTCCGACCCTTAGGGTTGTGCTCTTCTAATCTTTTTGATTACTGGTTTAAGTTGGGATGCCCTCAGGGGCTACCAAACTGGGTTTTTCAAATATGTAAAAATTTTGATAGGTTGTTTTTTACGTGTATTTGTGTTATCTATGTCCACACTGGGTTTGCTTTGATTGTTCAGGTTATCGGTCATTATCAGGGATTCCCCGTGATTGCCCCCTTCTCTGCTCGCTGGGACAGGGTAAGGGAACCGGATAGAGAAGTTTCCTTTTTCATGTTTCCCAAAATGGGGGTTGGTTGATGTCTACTATGCCACTAACTGACAATCCTAATGTCCTAACCAAAAGATCCATTAAATTCTTATCTTGGAATGTAGAGGGGTTAAACTCACCTGTTAAAAGGAAAAAGATACTACGTCATCTTAAGAAATTTTGTCCAGACGTGGTTTTTTTTACAAGAAACGCACTGGAAATTAGATGACCCTATTACTTTGAAGGATAATTGGATACAAGAGTACAAAAGTGCGTCCTTCACTATGAAAACACGGGGTGTGCTTATTTTGTTTGGTAATTCTATTAATTATAATATATTAGAGGAGTGGATAGACCCAGAGGGAAGGTTTCTCTTTTTGAAGGTGAATATTGAAAACGAGATTTTCACCTTTGCATGTATATACGCCCCTCCAGGCCCTAATGCTTCCTTTTTCTCAGACATCTATGCAGCTTTACAAGGCTGGCTAGAAGGTTCCTTGATTTTAGGAGGTGACTTTAATGTAGCATTTGATTCCTCATTGGATGTTTCAGGTGGGCCTAGACAGACCGGAGGTAGACGTGGAATGCCGTCTACTTTATCATTGCTTATAGAGTCTTTCCAACTAATTGATCCATGGAGACATTTAAATCCAGATTCTAGAGAATATTCCTTTTTCTCGCACCCACATAACTCCTTCTCTCGGCTTGACTATTGGTTGATACCAGGGATCTTATGTCATAGGGTTGAAAATGCTGCCTTAGCTGACATATTAATTTCAGACCATGCACCCATATGGTTTACTATTAAGTTGGAGGTTCCACGTTTTTCCTCTTTTAATTGGCGGTTCCCAGATTATTTGGCCTCTTCGGAAGACTTTCAACAACAACTAGTTCATCATTTTCAAAATTATTTAACAGATAATGTTGCTCATAATCAAAATATTAATCTTCTCTGGCAGGCGTCCAAACCAGTTTTAAGAGGACATTTATTAGCTTACGTATCTTTTAAAAAGAAAAAATTACAACAAAGATTCCAACAAGCTAGTGCTACTGTAACGTCTACCTACTCTGATTTATTGAATGATCCCTCTGAGGTAAATAGACAATCCTACAGGGAAGCTAAGGCCTTATATGATACTCTTTGTACGGAGCAAGCCCAAAAGAATCTGACTTATCAGAAAAATAGATACTTCCGATGGGGTAATCGACCAGGTAAATTGTTGGCAAATCTAATATGGTCCTCTACTAACTGCAAACATATTTCCTCTATAAAAACTTCTACTGGGTCACTTAGCACTAATCCAGAAATGATTAATGACACCTTTCTTACCTTTTTTGATTCTTTATACCAAGCACCCCCTGATGAACCTACACAGGGAATTGAATTTTTGAGACAAGCAGGGTCTTCATAAACTCAATAATGACGATAGAGAGGCTATCTTATCTCCTATAACAGACTTAGAAATAGAATCAGTAATTAAATCATTGCCAACAGGCAAAACACCAGGTCCAGATGGATTCTCAGCAGCCTACTATAAAATTCTCTCCTCACACATTGTACCACACCTTTCAACATTATATAATTCCATTCTTGCAGGTAATTCAGCCCCTTCAGGTTTTAACACAGCTCGAATTATCATGCTGCCAAAACCAAACAAAGATCCTACTCAGGTGTCATCCTATAGACCCATCTCTCTATTAAATCAAGATTTCAAAATTTTCACAAAAATATTAGCTATACATCTCCAACCTATTTTGTCCAAAATACTTCACCCGGCACAAACAGGTTTTATAAAAACCCGTCACTCTGTTCATAACATCCGCACATTGTTGGCTACCATGATCAAAACACACCAGCTGAAAGAAAGGGGGAATATAGTGATTAGCTGTGATGCGGACAAAGCATTTGATAGAGTGTCTTGGTCTCATCTTATTAGAATATTTAATTACCAAAATTTTGGCCCTGCTTTCTTACATGTCTTTAACAGTCTATACCAAAATTCAACTGCCTTTTTGACTATTAACTCATTAAACACACGTTCTATCTATTTATCTCGTGGTACAAGACAAGGCTGCCCATTATCCCCGCTTTTATTTAATTTGGCCCTTGATCCCCTCCTTCGACATTTCATTAAAGAGACTAGATGGCAGGGTATTAAATTTGGTCAGATAGAAATAAAATTTTCAGCATTTGCTGACGATCTTCTGCTGTACTTTGCAAACCCAAAAGTGGCTATGCCGTTTCTGGTCTCTTTATTTCATACCTTTGAATCAGTAGCTGGGTTTAAAATCAACTACACTAAAACTGAAGCACTGGCATTTTTTCCTGACGCAAAATTGGGTTGGGGGGATTCTTTCCCTTTCAGATGGGCTGCTAATTGCATTACTTATCTTGGAATCAAGATTACTACACACCCCTCCCACCTATATGTTGCAAATTACACACCATTATTACAAAAGATTTTTTCAGATTTTACGAAATGGAGATATCTCCCTTTGTCCTATATTGGTAGGTGTCACCTATATAAAATGATTAGTTTCCCAAGGCTACTCTATGTTCTCCAAATGCTTCCTCTTATACCATCAAAGAACGACCTGAAACTGCTAAACAAAGCCCTAACAAAATTCATCTGGGCAGATAAACGTCCCAGAATATCACTATTCAAATTACAACAGACGACTGATTTAGGTGGTGTCAATTTGCCATGTCTCCAATCCTATGCCCTAGCGGCTAATTATAGAATCGCCATTGATTGGATAGGGGGGGCTAACAATTATACCATAAGATCTATGGAACAAGCTTTTATTCCAGACTGGAATCTAATCTCTCTTTTACATACACCTCCACAATCTCTACCAACAGAAGTTAAAGATAATTTATTACTTTATACTACTTGTATGGCATGGAGATTGGTCCGTTCTAAATTGAAGATATCTAGATATGCATCTTTATTTTTACCTCTCTGGGGCAATCCAGCCTTTTGTCCTCATAGAACATCGCTGATATTTGAGATATGGCATGATAAGGGCCTTAAATATGTTTATCAATTTTTAAATGCAGATACTATGAATCCACTAATGCGTTCTCAATTACAAGACTTACACCCATCTATTACAATCCCTTTATTTCCATTTTTACAAGCCTTAAGTTATGTACAATCAATATTGCATGGGTTAGGTGAGAGGGACATGGAATGCGGATTGGATAACATGGTGCGCTGTAGACCTGAGAACCTCTATTCTACCTCACAGATATATGCGAACTCTCGTTCGCGACTTACTATAGATTCCGGTAATGTGGGATTATTAAAATGGAACATTGATTTCCCTGAGCTTTCATTGAAAACCATATTAGCTTCTTATGTCAAACTAAATAAACAATTAATTTCAATTTCATATACTGAAATGCATCAGAAAATACTACATAGGGCATATTTTACACCAAAATTGAAGTTCCTCATCGGTGAGTGTTCCACTTCCAACTGCTATAAGTGTGGAACCCCAGAGGCTAATATTATACACTGTCTATGGGCCTGCCCTCAGGTGCAAGCATTGTGGATGAATCTTCAAAATTATATCAATAATACACTTAAGATTAAGTTTGTAGTCACAAAAACTTGGGCTTTTTGGGATATTCACCCCCAGGATACTGTTCATGGCCCCTCCAAAGGTAATCGTGTGTTACTTGCAAAATTGGCAGCAGCCACTAAAAAGACAATTTTATCTCAATGGATCTCATCAGATCCTATATCTATAACACTATTACACCCTAGAATTTCTTTTTTATTTTCTATAGACTGGTCTGAGGCATCATTGCATAAAGAAAAGCAGGTCAAACGGTTCTTTGACACATGGCTCCCATACATACACAATTTATCCCCAGTAATGAAAGAAAATTTGAGGAAATGTTTTCAGTTCACTTCTTGGTATAACCTGGAGGTTCTTAGTAATAGCACTCCTCCCTTTTGAATTTCAGATTGTTTTGAGGGTTGGATTGTATGTTCATTTTGGAATCTTCTAAGATATTGTCAAATATATTGACTCTGATGATGTTATGATTGGATATATTTGTGATGTTCAAGTGTTTTATAACTGTTGACCATTCTATATTGTATGATTGTATACAACCCAGATGTGTACTATTTATGTTATTTGCAAACCTATCAATAAAAATTGTTTTAAAAAAAAACAAAAAAACGAATAACTGTAGCAGGAGGAAACTGTAGTGAGAGGGAATAAACAAATGTCCAGCACGGTGACAGGGATGAATAAGGAGAATCCAGATAGACTGTAAAGGTGAAATGGATATCCGGGTATGCAGAGTAATGGCTGTGATGATGGCTGAAAGGAGAATCCGGAAATGCTGTTATAAGTGACATCATAACCACAGCAGGGTGCTGGCCTCCTGTCGGGGCAGTGAGCAGGGGCAGGGGACCTCCATCTTGCTGTCTAATTCCTCTGGCTGTGCTGGGGATTACCCCCCCCCCAAATAGCCCATTAGTATCGTCTGTACCCTCCTGATGGCAGCCCTCTCTGCTACATCTAATTTTTTTCTCACCCTGTATGCTACCAGGTATTGTATTCTCTCTCATCTGGACTACTGGAACCTTTTATTCTCTACTCTACTCCTCCCCTTGGTTTTAACTCTTAAATCTATCTTTAATGCCGTTACTCATTTTTTCTTTTTTTACTGTCTAGACACTTTGAATAGACATCTCTCCTTCAACCACTCTACTTCCCTTAGAAACTAGTTGATGCCCCTAACCCATACATTAAAAGCACTCAACCCCTTCTACATCTGTAACCTCACCTCAATTCACACTCTCTCTCAGCTTTTCTTTTGTCTCCTTGCCTCCTCGCTGAGTTTCTCCTCTCACTTTAGTATTCAAGACTTCTCCTGGGCTGCTACCTTCCTCCTGCAGAGAATAAAATATACCCTAAAAATGCCTTCCATACACTCCTAAGTCAAGTCCTCTGTCCTTCCTCCTCATCTGTTCTGAGTTCACCTTCTACCATCCTCTTGGTTCTCTGCCCTAATGTTATCTATTCTTACAGTGAGCAAATCTGATCTTTTCTTTCTACCCTTAACAGGGCACAGTGTCATTGGCTGCGATTCAAATGAACAGGCACCCAACAGTGCAATTGAATTGTTTCTCCTTTCGGGCACCTATTAGTACTTAAAGCAGCACTGAGTTTAGCCATGCAAAGTGGCTAAACCCGTCTAAAGAAGTGGTTAGGGCGCCCAAACCACCATTAGGGCACCCCCAAAAAAACAGACTTTGCACACATTTCTTCTCCCACCTCAGGAGGCTGCGAGAAGAATGTATACAGCCGCAGCTTTAGGCGTCCAAACGGAGCAACAATTGAATTTCTACGTTGGGCACCCATTCGTACGCCCAGTGGGGGCGTCTAAAACAATTCAATCACCCCCTTTAAGTGTTACTTATAATTACACACTATCATTTTGTCATCATTATATCACTGTTTGAATTTTACCAATGTACTGTCTGTCTGAACTTTTTTATATTATATTGCTTGTTTATAAGTATCCTAATTCTACCTGTGCAGTGCTAGGGAAACATGATGGTACCTTATAAATAAAATAATAAATATAAGATTGATATGCTAAATAGAATTATACAGACATTGCAGTGTGGTACCCTATTGAAGCTGGGATGGCTACATGATGCCAGTGCTCAGGATTCTGCCAGTTAGAATCCAGATGCCCGGCGTCCCGACTGGGCCACAATACAGACAGATGGAGGTAAGTATATTACCTTTCCCCTAACCATCACTCCCCGCAGTCTAAACCTAACCCTCCCCCCTGCAGCCTAACCCTGATCCTCCCTTCCTAGTACCTAACCCTCCCCCTAACCCCAATACTTACGGTCGGAATGCCCGCGTCAGGATTCTGACCCGTGTCAGGATTCCGGTGCCGGCATTCTGAGCACCAGCATCCTGGCAACCGGGATAATAACTAAATTCCATTGTATCCTGAAGTTCAATTTCTGAGATAAGCAGTATTTGGTGAGACTATAACAATGTTCTCTTATTCAAATACTTTTCCAATAGATTGAACTGATTGGTCCTTGGATAGGTACTGTATTTTATTGCTATACTCATGTCCTGTTCCTCAATTGTTTCAAGACTGATCATGTTGTCTATATCAATTTACTTAACATTTTTGTCTTACCTTACAATAGCATAAGATGCCGTTTTCCAGCAAACTATTCAGGAAAGAGCATTTGACAATACAAGATGTTCTTGATGCTGACAACTGTGACCTAACTGAAGAGCAGACGTTAGTAATGCCTTAAAGGATTTATGTTGAAGCCAATATTTATGATGTCACCTACTGTTGCTTATTAAAAGAATAAAACAATTTAAAATTCTTTATTTCCAGTTGCATTCTTTTATTTCACTGAAGTTTTCATAATATACTAGTAATCATTTTACATGTTACCCAATGATAATGATTTAAGGACAAGGACATGTTGAACCAGGAAATTATTGCTTATAACAGAAGTTCCCAAACTCCGCCATTACAGTCCAGGTTTTAAGGATATCCATGCTCGAGTCCAGATTATTAAATAAATTGACTGAGGTAATAATTCAGTCACCTGTGCTCAAGCTTGGATATCCTTAAAATGTGGACTGTAATGATGGAGTTTGGGAACCTTTGGCTTATAATGTATGTGTAACTATGGTCATGTTTACTTATGAGTCACTTTTCTTCCAGAATTATCATTGCTCCACTTCCAGGCTTTGTGGCAAACAGGCTCTGTTCCTGCATTGCAGCTCTGCGGACATCTGTTTTGTAATATTTCTCTTGCACATTTAACAGGAAGTCGTTCAGCTTTTCCACTGGGACCATAGAAACTGTGCAGCCTCCCCATCCAGCCCCAGTAAGCCGTGATCCAATGGCACCAGATTTCCTAAAATCAAACAATTATAACTTCAGAGCATTTTCTCTCCATTTACAAGAAAAAAAAAAAAAAATGCTGTAGCCCACAGGTTCTCAAACTCGGTACGCATGTTTTCCATGTCTCCACACTGAATCAAGTGAAATAATTAGCTCCACCTGTGGACCTTATAAAATGTGTCAGTGAGTAATGATTACACCTGTGGACCTTATAAAATGTGTCAGTGAGTAATGATTACACCTGTGCACCTGCTGGGTGACCTGGAAAACGTGACCTGTGTGGGGTCCTGAGGACCGAGTTTGAGAACTTCTGCTATAGCCAAAGCTGCAACAGTATTTTATCTGTAAATAATTTGTAGTATCGTATAATGAATCAACACAAAATGATATATTTCAGATTAACTTTTTCCTCTGCTGAATTTTCATGAAGCTTCTTGTGTCCATAGTCTATTCAGCATGTACAACTGCCCACAAATACAGTACCTTTTCCTTGTCAAGTGATCCCTATATTGATAAGCACAGGTACTATATTTACTTTATTGTGACTGTAGCACAAGGTAATGGAACTGCCTTTATATAACCGATTACCTCATTCCACATTATAATGGCACAATGTATGTTTTCCATAAACAATAACACATCTTTGAATATAAGGCACCATAAATGTAAAATATAAATATACAATATATAAACTGATATGCAAAAAAAGAAAATGACTCAAGTAAATGGTAGTATATAATTAAACACAAAAAAATGTGAACCACTTTAATCATCATTTTCCTGTGAAGACCTTACAAGCACATGAGTTAATTAAAATTGATTGAACTTCCTTTTTCATGAACATGTGTATTATTGTTCATTGCGATGTCTGTACATATGATGGCGCTTCAATAAAATATTTGTTATAAAAAAAAAATTGATTGAACAAATACATTTCATGCGGATACTAATTTAACACAGAATTGTGCTGGAAAACGCACAGTTTTCCATGAGAGTTATAAGACAGCTAATGGACTACTAGAGTTTTAGAGGCTTCAAAAATGTTAAACTGCTGCATGCAACCTGCTGGTGCTCTGTTGTTATTGTTTCACAGTGCAGTCATTAGGAAAAGCCGTCACTAGATGGAAAAGCATATCAGAATAAATTGCCAAACAACAGCTGGAGATTCCCAGGTTACCTAATCCTGAATTAGAACATCCACTGTATTGCATGACGCAGGGAGTCTTAAATGTCAAAGTGAATCACTGGCATATTCAGACCTCTAAAATAACAAGTATTACGTTTGAGGAGTCCCAAAAGACATACAAGATGTCATGGTACTCTCATAAAACAAAGATAACCACCAAATTATACTAAAAGCATAAGGGTAATTACAATGCTAAGATATACAATACAATAAAAATACAAGGGCTCTTTCGCCATACAAAATATATAAAACAGAAACTGGTCATCTCTACATAATTCAGTATCTGATAATCTAACCCCTCTCCAACATAACCAATCACCATATTAATTATGCTTTCTGCTACATACCTGCCAACTCTCACATTCTCGCAGCAGTTTGTATTCATAGTCATCTGATCTGTCTGAAAATTGCAAGACTAGGCAAGTTGGTCATACCCTTCCTGAGGTAACTACTGGTGTTGATATGTACCCATTCCCTAATCCCAGTGCTTCCGTTCAGTTATTAATAACTAACAAGAGCAAACAGGTTGCTGTGTCCTAAATCCATTGGTGGTTCAAAGGCAGGGCTGTTGCCCCGTGCGCCACGGCCAAAGGCACAGTGTCCCGTTGGTGTCATCTCTAATACTTACTGAATGTGGATTTACGGTACCGAGTCCAAGCACAATTTAGACTAAACTTGAGCTGTGATTGGCTGAGGGCTGCCTCTACACTGCAGCTGCAAGGCCCTCTGGGAGTTGCAGTCTGTGTGTTTTACCCCTGTCCATTCATTAGCCGAGCAAAACTACAGCTCCCATATCTCTCTACATTCATAGGCCGGCAGCTTTGAATGAATGATTCAATGGGGAATCAGTCTGACTGGAAAGATTCAGGCGAGGCTAGGGATGGACATCGGAAGCCCAGCACTGAATGACATCAAATCCAGCAATGTGATGGCAACTAGCCATTGCATTGCTACCATTCAATAGCATAACCATTGCCACTTATGCTTATACCAGATAAAGCGGCGGAGCCTCATGGCACTTCCTTTTACGTCACTGTGGGGGCGTGCCCAGCAATCTCAGGGATCCTGGGCTGCCCCCAGGCTCCCGGTAGCCTCTAGATGCCCTTCACTGAACGGACCATAACTTCATCAGTTACTATCCAATAGTAACCGTGCCCGAAGCATAGCAAGCGTACAAATTTCTACTATCGGTGGCCAGATACTCCAGCCGAGACAAGATAACAGTCCTGTGAGGGCATGGAACCGCACTTCCACCCTCACTCCACGTCACCTCTGGGTTCTTAGGATGAAGGGGAAATAGAATCCTCTGGCTCCCCTCTTAACACTGTGAATAGAGGCTGTGCACATGTACAGCCATCCATCGGATGGGCATTGGAAAGCTGCATTTGATGGCTGGTAACCTTTGAATTTCAGCTATTCAATGGATAAAGTACTTCCATCGAATCAAACATTGGCTTCCGATGTCCATCCCTAGGCAAGGCCAAAAGGGGAAAACCATAAGTGGTGGATGCAGCTGCAGCGCATAAGCCAGGGTAAATTGAGGTGTGCTCAGTGGTGGTGGGGTGCTGTGTGAGGGGTTCACAGCCCGTGGGGTGGATGGGCAATCATTGTCATTATTTATCAGGGACAGGGACGAAAGCATTATACTGTCTTTATACCACCTACAGAAATACATATATATAATCTATCTACAGCTCACTATATATATATATATATATATATATATATATACACACACACACAAATATATACAGTATCCACTACTGAACCGTTATGTGTAATACCTATATATCTATGGTATCTACAGAAAATTGTATATAAATAATGCAGAACCATCTATATAGTGTTCTTACACCCTCCCATGTTATGATGTGTAGGATGTTATATACTGTATTAATTTTATATATACCCTCAGAAAAGCATATTGCTCTACCAGTGACTATAATTCTATATAACACCTGGCTGGGACAAGGTATGTCGTATATCCTAGTCACTGTGCCAGGCGATGCAGCTACTGACAGAACTATGCATCTTGATTGTAATTGCACCTCATTCTGTCTAAATCTAGAATAACCCCTATTTGTTTGCAAATGGCATTGCATTTTCTGGCATAGGCAGATTTCATTTGGTCATATTTTAGGGATGATTACTTAGCGTCACAAATGTAAGCTAGGATCTATTCACCAATTCCTCTGAAATGTTTATATACCAAATATATGTTGTTTACATAAAATGGATAAATGTTTTTTTTTTCGGTAAATTTTTTAATCCTTACATTTTTTTTTTTTTTACAAAACAGACTTGTTATTGGAGCTGGCAAAAATATACTGCAAATGTGTGTAACTACTAGGAAGTAAAAGTATGGGGATTTTGTGGGCCCTTGACAACGGGGTGCAAGTTTAAATCGGGGGTGCCAAAAGAAATTCTCGCCCTGGGCTTCAATTGGTCTAGAACAGGCCCTGCCTAAATCAGTGTTCACCCCAAAAATTCCTCAGGGTGGGGGGTGCCAAACTGAGCGAAGGGAAATGCTGTAACCTGTGGGCCTCCAGATGCTTCACTCTTGTAGGTGGGGTCAGAGAACGGGCGGTTGCAGTAATTACACTGGTACAGCTTCTCACCGCAGCAGAAACAGAACAATCGCGCCCTTACTTTTATACTTGGGGAGGGATCTGCTCTGCCCTTCACTCTGATGTTGCCTGGCACTGTGACGCTGCCAACAAGTTGCACTGCGCTGACGTTTCTATATGGAACATCAGTGCAGCGTGGGTTTCGCCACATTACAGTGCCGGACGGCTGGGGAATTTGCGGTGTGGACTGCACAAGAAATAAAGCAAGGGGAGAACACTGTAAAAATATGGGAGCTCAAACAAACGGCCTCAGTCTTTCACCTGTGGCAAGCTTAATTCTCATTACTTCGTCTATCGGTCGTCTATCACCACTTACTCCATCTGATAGGTGTGTGTCTCTCGGTTACTTCATCTGATAGGTGTGTCCCTCTCGGTTACTTCATCTGATAGGTGTGTCCCTCTCGGTTACTTCATCTGATAGGTGTGTCCCTCTCGGTTACTTCATCTGATAGGTGTGTCCCTCTCAGTTACTTCATCTGATAGGTGTGTCCCTCTCAGTTACTTCATCTGATAGGTGTGTCCCTCTCAGTTACTTCATCTGATAGGTGTGTCCTTCTCAGTTACTTCATCTGATAGGTGTGTCCCTCTCAGTTACTTCATCTGATAGGTGTGTCCCTCTCAGTTACTTCATCTGATAGGTGTGTCCCTCTCAGTTACTTCATCTGATACAACAGGTGTGTCCTTCTCAGTTACTTCATCTGATACAGCAGGTGTGTCCTTCTCAGTTACTTCATCTGATACAGCAGGTGTGTCCTTCTCAGTTACTTCATCTGATACTGTAGGTGTGTCCCTCTCAGTTACTTCATCTGATACAGTAGGTGTGTCCCTCTTACTTCATCTGATAGGTGTTCTTCTCAGATAGGTGTGTCCTCCTCAGATACTTTAAATAACTAGAATATCCTCCCTATTACCTTAATAGGTATATAGCTCACAGCTATTTCGTCTGACTGGCATTTCCTTCCCAGTCACTTAATCTAACAAGAATAACCCTGCCATTATTTTCTTCACTGGTCATATTTTGTTACCACTACTGATCTAACTGGTACATCCCTCAATGTTATGTAATATAATGGATATATATATATCTATACATACACACCACATGGACCAAAGTATTTGGCCACACCCGTTAATTATTGAATTGAGGTGTTTCAATCAGACCCGTTACCTCTGATGTATAAAATCAAGCACCTAGCCATGCAGTCTCCATTTGCAAACATTTGTCATACAAAATGGGTCGTTCTGAAGAGCTCAGTGACTTCAAGTGTTGTACTGTGATAGAATTCCACCTTTGCAATAAGACAGTTCATGAAATTTCATCCTTGCTGGAAATTCCACTGTCAACTGTAAGTGATATTATTACAAAGTGGAAGAGTTTAGGAACAACAGTAACTCAGCCTCGAAGCGGAAGATCACCTAAAATCACAGAGTGGGGTCAACGGCTGCTAAGGCACATGATTTGTAAAAGTCACCAATACTCTGCTGATTCCATAGCTGAAAAGTTCCAAACTTCCACTGGCATTAATGTAAGTACAAAAACTGTCAAAGGCGAGAGCTTAGTGGAATGGTTTTCCATGGCCGAGCAGCTGCATGCAAGCCTCACATCACCAAGTCCAATGCCAAGCATCGGGTGGAGTGGTGTAAAGCACAATGACACTGGACTGTGGAGCAGTGGAAACTTGTTCTGTAGAGTGATGAATCACGCTTCTCTGTTTGGCAGCCAGATGAGCGAGTCTGGGTTTGGCGGATGCCGGGAGAACGTTACCTGCATGACTGCATTGTGCCAACTATGAAGATTGGTTGAGGAGGGATAATGGTATAGGGCTGTTTTTCAGGGTTTGGGTTAGGCCCCTTATCTCCAGTGAAGGTCAATCTTAAAGCTTTGGCATACCAAGACATTTTATACAATGCTATGCTTCCAACTTTCTGGCAACAGTTTGGGGAAGGCCCTTTTCTATTCCAAAATGACTCTGCCCCAGTGCACAAAGCAAGGACTATAAAGACATAGGGCCTGATTCAGACCTGGACGCTAAGCTGCAATCGCTCGCTATGTGCTTTTGAACGGGGGAGTGGTGCTGCGAACAGGCAGGCATGTCTGGACGTCAAAACAGAGTTTTATGGGTGTGCATAATTAGCATGGAAGCATCATTGTACGCGTCACTTGGTTGTATTTCAGCCTGCAGTTATCGCACTGCTTGCGGCGGGGTAGGGTCTACCTCAAGCGCTGCGTGCAGCTCCGATGGCTCTCGATGCTTCTGATTAATCATACACTTCCTGGAGATGACGTGTGCTCAGAAAGAAAAGTGGGTGTCTTTATAACAGCATGCGCTCACTCTGCCATCGGTCTCTAAGACACAGAGGGCGTCCTTACACCAGACAATGTGATCGTGGAATTTGCATACCCGGCCCCTTTTGGATGTGAGTGATTGCTGCTTAGCGCCCGGGTCTGAATCGACCCCCATAGTTTGATGAGTTTGGTGTGGAAGAACTTGACTGGCCTGCACAGAGCCCTGACCTCAACCCCATTGAGCTCCTTTGGGATGAACTTGAATGGAGATTGCAAGACAGGCTTACTCGTCCAACATCAGTTCCTGACCTCATAAATGCTCTACAGAATGAATGGGCACAAATTCCCACAGAAACTCTCCAAAATCTTGTGGAAAGCCTTCCAAGCAGAGTGGAAGCTGTTATAGTTGCAAAAGGGGGACCACCTCCATATTAAAGTATATGTATTTGAATAGAATGTTATTACAGTAACTGTTGGTGCAATGGTCAGGCGTCCGAATACTTTTGTCCATATAGTGTATATATATTCTTTTTATATCTTCTTGTTGATGTGCTACCGATCTAGCTCAGATACCTAGTTAATGTACAAAAAAGAAGAAAGAAAAGAAGAGTGTTCCTGAACAGTGCACACTGGGACAATTAGTACAATTTACTTAATACTTAACTTTTATTGATGTCATAGCTAAAATATATCCCTAATATAACATATATATATAAAGCGAAATATTAAAGTGAAGTAAAGAGGGATCTAAAACTTTATCTGATGAAGATTGGATGGTTATATTTCGTACTTGCTTTAATGTGTCACGGTGCATAAATCACTCAGAAATGTTTTTTTAACTGATTCATAGGGCATATTTTACCTCTGATAGGCAACACAAAATGTGTCCCTCAGCGTCTAAATATTGCTGGAGAAACTGTGGATTTGTAGGCGATATCCTCCATATTTTTTGACCTTACAGTTTTAAACCCATGAGGTTTACTGCTGAGAGATCCAAGTAATTGTAGAATTGTTATACTTCTGCTGTGTAATATGATATCTAGATTCATTCATCTCTGTGTACCCCCATGTTTTGTTTCCCCTTTCTTTTTATACCCCAATTTTCAATTCTTAAAATAAATAAATACTATTGTGCAAAAAAAATAAAAAATGAAGTACAGTACAACAGCATAACAAATTGTACTACTTGTCCCAGTGTGCACTGTTCAGGAAAAGCTTTTATTTTCTTTCTTACTTCTGAGCCTGGGAGCACATGCTGCTCTTATTCCCTGTCAGAGCCATAATGCAGCATTTGTTTTACCCACTGATTTAGGAGTAGAAGCTGCACTACAGTTATACTGTACATTTATTGTGTGTATTTGTAAACGTGTGCATGTAGGACTGGGGTATTACAGCTGCGAAACTGCTGTTCTACTTCACATATCCATGTATTTTTTATGTAAGGTCAGAGAACTCTGCTACAAAGATATTGTTCACTCCACTTGTGAAAGTGAATGTGTCACACTTTAAATGCATCCAGATCCAGAGCAGCTTTCCTGCAGACTTGTTCAGACTTTAACAACTTTACAGTAACAACATTTTACTTGTACTTAGAAGCCAGAAGATATACTAGTTGGAGGCTTTGTTCACATAGCAACTGTTTTTGACAATGGCTGCTGAATATATATGTTATATACACTCATATGACGGAATCGGTATGTAACGCCGACGGCTAAATAGCCGCTGGATCAAATACAGACAGCGGAACACAGACAGTACAAAATCCCAACAGGGGATGGTAAGTACCCTAACCCTCCCTTAGCGGTGCCTAACCCTAACCTCCCCCCTTAGAGCCTAACCCTAACATCCCCCTGTTGGTGCCTAAACCTAACCACCCCTTCCCGCACCCTAAATTTAACCCTCCCGGGGAGGTGCCTAACCCTAATTCCCCCTTCCCCTAGCCTAACCCTCCCATGGGAGTGCCTAACCCTAAGTCCCCCCGGGGGCTCCTAAAGCAACCCTCACCCTCGCGGCTAGAACCTAAGACACCAGGCTTACCTTCGTTTGTTATGCCGGGTGTCAGGATTTCTCGACGCCTATCGTTAGTCCCATGTCGGGATTTCGGCGGCCGGAATAGCAGTAGCCTGACTACATCCCCATATGCGACACCACATTTACTCGATTAGTCCTACAGAGCATGTATTGATATCTGTGTTCTACAACACATGGTTACTAAGGCGCTCATTCTATGAAATTTGCCCACATGATTTGATATTTTTGACTTGGGTGGTGAAATACATTGAATTAAACAGATTTGTTCTACAAACTGACGTCAGTGGAATATTTTTTTTTTTTTTTTTAACTGCTCCATTGTAGAATTGATGACGCTGAAAAAGGCAAACTGCATCTCTACATGAGATTAAATATTCACATTTAATAGGAACCATATCTGTATTATATATGAGAATCCTATTTGCATTATAAAAATGCATTTGAAATTATACGGCAAACCCTCCTGAACCCGACAGCACATTTACATTTTAGCTATCCAGTAACACCGATGGTATTTACACAAAACATTCCTGAGAGTTTTGTTGTGTAATGTAGGACTGTGGCACGAGACACGGCTGGCCATATCAGATGAGGCGTGTGTGTTCTGGTTCGGCATTGTTTACAAATCTGTTCCTCGCTGGTCTAACTTCCAGTAATCCTGGGGACTGGTTAGATTCTGCGTGCTACCTTCTTGTTATTTAGAAATTAGATGCAGTTTGGACAGCATTCAGATTTTTCCTCTCATTATTTTGTCAGAATCAAAATTGTTTTGGTTTTTCAACTTCATTTAATTTAACGGAAGGAAAATAATGTTTACTCTGTTTCACCATCACAAAAAATGTCCCTTAAATATAAATTAATCTAGTAACATAGTCTAATTTTCTGGTATATTAACATGGTAAAAGTGGCATAGGGTCAAATACAGTATGTCCCCAGCCCACAGGCATGTAAAGGTCATATGTGCAATGTCATGTTTAACATTAGCATACCTTGTCACTGCTCATTCTGTTTCTTCAAATAAAACACATTGTGATTATTTTTCTAAAACTATACCTTCAGGGAACATTTCTTGCTGACATCTCTCATGGATCTGAGGTTAGTACATAAGATGGGTATGGTTGGTGTAGGATTTTCTCTCCATTTGACCATTAGATATTTGGGCTTGCAGTTTTTGGAACAATCCAGCTTTAATTTGCCAGAGGGGTGTTTGGTGCAGTTCTACATTTTCACTCCCACAAGAATAATTCTTGCAGTTTTATATAATCGTTTGACTGTTCCTTTTGTATTATGTTCCAGGCTCAGTATAAGTGAATTACTGGTTTACAAGTAATTTTCCTTTCCACCATTAAGGAAACAAAGCTTCAAATGGAACATAATCCGCACTAACTGAGGGGGGTTTAACCATTCAAAAAAAAAATTAAATTTTTTTATATATATATATATATATATATATATATAATATATATGTATATATATATATATATATATGTATATATATATATATATATATATACACAATCACAGATGGCCTGGCACTCCCAATATCACATAAATATTATATCTGCTGCCGGTGCCCTCACGAATTCTTAGGATACAGATAGCCAAGGTGCGGCACTCGCGGCATAATCTCAATGGATAAACGATACGTGACACACAATTAGTCTATAACAGTGTGTGTGTATAGTCCGGCACTCACTACATCATTTCAGTTAGTACTTTACCCCATTGCCCTCTTGTTATGTCAGCCATGCGATAATAGTTGTGTACTTCAAAGCGGCACTCAGGGATTTAGAAACAAACAGATGACAGCCTTTTGATGTGTCAACGTTTCAATGTCTAATATAACATTTTCGTCAGGACAAAGTGCAAGATACTAAATACGAGGGTTGTTCAAAAAGTAATGCCTAAATGCTCATAACTCTGAAATAATATGCAACATTTATTTGAAACTTTGTCAGTTTGTAGTTTAATATGTTTGCTAGCTATATATGTATTTTTGTTTAGGTAGTCCAAGAAATACCATTGAATCCAAGATGAAACAAAGGCCCTCATTCAGAGCTGGACGCTCTGAGCAGAGCGCTCGCTCTGAATGAGGGCCGTCCTCCATAAAAATGGAGCGTCCTCCTGGACGCTCGTATAGCTGTGGGTCACCACCCACAGCCTATACGAGCGTGCAGGTTGATGGTCGCGATGGTCTTGACCATCGCCACTGCGAGCCGGAGCCTGCGGTTGAGTTTCTCAACCGCAAGGCCCTGAGTGATTTTGGCTCTATCAGAGCCAAAATCACTCCCACTGACATCACTAGTGATGTCAGTGGGCCGGCTTCTGACGGTAGGCGTTCCCTTGGGAACGCCCCCGTCTGGGAGGCACGCCCACCAAAGGGGGCGTGCTGTCAATCAACATCGACAGCACGCCCCCTATGATCAGACACAACAAGCAAAGGAAAGTCCTTCGCTCGTCGCGTCTCGCACATGCGCACGACGGAGCTCCCTCCGTCGTGCGCATGCTTAGTGCACACCATCGACCCACTTGCGAGTGGACAGCCGCTCGCGAGTGGGTCTGAATCAGGCCCAAAGAGCAGTCATTGAATTTCTGGAAAAAGAAGGCTGCAGTGCTACAGAAATCCACAGAAGACTGAAAAAAGTGTATGGTGAGCATACAATTGACTATAGCAATGTCAGAAGGTGGATGAAGCGTTTTCAATCGGGAGAAATGTCCGTGTGCGACAAACCTCATGGTGGCAGACCATCAACTGCAGTGACAGCAGAGAACCGACACAAATTTGATGCCATGATTCAGAAAGAACTTCGTGTGACCATCAGAGATGTCAGTATGAACGTTCAATGATTTGGGATATAGTAAAGTGTTTGCTAAATGGGTTCCAAAGCAATTAACCAGGGATCATAAGGCCCAGAGGGTGGAAGTGTGCAATGACCTTTTGACTAACTTTGAAGCCAACCCTGAGACGTTTTTGGAAAATGTCTTTACAGTAGATGAGACCTGGGTATTCCTTTATGACCCGGAAACAAAGGTCCAATCAAAGCAATGAAAACACCCAAGTTCACCTAGGACAAAAAAGTTTAAATCACAGCGGCCACATTGTTCTGGGATTGCTGAGGTGTTATTCTCATCGATTACTTGGAATCAAACCAATCAATCAACAGTGATCGATACATTATTACACTTAAGAAGCTGAAAGAAGCCATCTGCAAAAAAAGGTCAACAATTCCACTGTCAAATGTCATCTTACACCACGACAATGCCAGACCTCGCACTTCGATGGCAACATCTGCGGCCATGCCAAAATGGGGTGGGCAATAATGCCACATCCATCATACAGTCCTGATTTGGCCCCTTCTGACTTTCATCTGTTTGGCCCTCTCAAATACTGTCAACATTTTGAAGACATAAAGGATGTTAAAAATGCCATACGTTCCTGGGTCAAACACAAACCACTGGAATTTTTCCAAAGTGGATTCACAGCTTGGGTTGAGAGGTGGAGAAAATGTTTGAGGCAGATGGTGAATTTTTTGAGTAGAGTCATTCTGTTACTAAGACTTTTTTATTTTACTGCAAATTTTCATATATATATAGTTCCAAAAAGGTCCACACTCATGTCAATATTTTCAAACTTGCTGGGGTAGCTACCCAAAAGGCTTTAAAGAAAACCCCCATAAAAACACAAAAATTTAAAAAAGGGTGCATTCACCAGTTCTCAAAATATACCTTTTATTAATCCACCATCACAGCATGACAAGGATAAGTAGTATCTTCATTTCGATCCCAACCATGGAACTTCGTCAAAGGTCCATAGTTTGGTTGGGACCGAAACGTAGATACTAATTATTTTTGTCATGCTGTGATGGTGGATTAATAAAAGGCATATTTTGAAGACAGGTTAGTGCACCCCTGTTTTCAATTTATATATATATATGCATACATACATACATACATACATAGATCCACACGCCCGGCACTCCAAAAATCCGACTGTAGCAGCTCTGGTGCCATCCAGGGTTTAAGGAGCCCAATACACACAGATACCAAATATATATATATATATATATATATATATATATGTCATTAGGTGTGGAAGCAACTCTAATTTTTTTATTTTTTTAATTGGGAAGGTAGTTATGTGACAGCAGAATTTCAAGAAAAACAATGGTGTTCTTCGTTTTAATGCATCTTTATTCATTCTTGAGTTTTAACTGAGTTTTCTTTTGCAGGTAGTGACATTAATGACAATGGCACTAACACAAACAGAACGTGTTGAGATTGTCTTGATATCTGGAGAACGAAGCACACGTGCTATTGCAAATTATTTCAACCAGCATAACCCAAATAGGCCACCCATTACTCACGGAGCAGTTGCCAAACTCCTTGCCAAATTTAAAAAAAACGGATCAGTGGCAGATAAACCAAAGATTGAAGTCCAAAAACTGTTACAGATGAAGCAACAACAACTGCTGTGCTGGCATAATTTTCAAAGAGCCCACAACATAGCACTCGTCGTCTGTCTCGTGAATGTGGGGTTAGTTGTACGGCCATTTTGAAAAATTTTACTACACATAAATGGTACCCCTACAAGATTTAGATGTTGCAACACCTAACTGAGGATGACCCAGACTGCCGGGTGTAGTTTGCACACTGGGTAACTTCAACTGAGCAACTTCAACTGAACCCTCATTTTCCACTCCAGGTATTGTTTAGCGATGAGGCAAAATGTCTTTGTCAATGGTGAGGCAAACAAACAGAACCACATGTACTGGTCAGAGACAAACCCTCATTGGATGGATACCTGTAGGGTTGTAGCCTTCGCATAACAGTTGGCATGGTGTGGTTTTTGGGGTACCCGTATTGTGGGACCATTTTTCCATTGATGGAACATTAAGAGCAGCACATAACAAGAGGTTATTAGATGAAGAGAGTTTTCCCCGATTATTGTCAAGAGGAAGGGTCAAATCCTAATTTCCAGCAAGATTGCGCCCCACCTCATTATGGACTCAGGACCTCATTCAGAGTCTCTCGCTAGATGCGATCGCTCGCCCCCAGCGTATGCAAATTTGTCAAAGTGACACCACGGGAAGCGATCGCTCGCCAAGGCATAAGCACGCCCACCATGTCTCAGCGAGCGGCCAGCGTACGCCCAATCGCACAGGCAGAGCCGCCCACCAGCACGCGTCATCTCCAGGAAGTGTATTAAAACATTGGTACATCGAGGACAATCGGAAGCGATCGCAGCGCTTGTGGTTGCCTTACCCTACCGCAAGTGCTGCGAGGACTTCAGTGTAAAAAACAGGCATGTGACGTGTACTATGACGCTGCGTGCTAATTATGCACGTCTCTAAAACGGCATTGAAACTGCCTGCGTTCGAACCTCCACTCCCCTGTCATTAGTGTCCTGCCCGTTACCACCCACAAATGGCCTCTCCTGTCACTCATTTCACTGGGCTGTCTTTGCTGAGTGAGCGAGAGGCCTGCGATCGCACAGAGTAGTTAGCGCACGCGCAGAACGAAACATGCGCATGTGTGTATGCAAACCATCGGGCCGCTTGCGAGTGCACAGCACTAGCGAGAGACTCTGAATGAGGTCCACAGTGTCAGGAAATATCTTGGTGTGCAGTTTCCCCAAAGGTGGATTGGCCAAAGAGGTCCAGTCCAGTGGCCACCAAGATGTCCAGATTTAACTCTGTTAGATTTCTTTCTGTGGGGTTACCTGAAGGAACCTGTTTATGCTGTGAAGATACAAGATCGTTATCATCTGCAACAAGGAATTGTTGATGCTTCTGCTCAGATTCAACCAGACATGTTGGTTAAGGTTGATCAGGAATGGGAAAAGAGAATAGCCTTAACACTGCAACATGGTGGACAGCACATCGAACATATCCTATAAATTTTAATGTTAAAACTCAAGCATGAATAAAGATATGTTAAAACGAAGAACACCATTGTTTTTCTTATGAAATTATGTATCTCCTTGATGTCACATGACTACTTTACCAATTAAAAAATTATAGCTGCGGGATCCGCGTGACCTGTGGAGTATCGGCCTGGACGCGGCCGCGCCCTTCAGCTGACTGGCGCCGGACAGGTATGCAGCGGCTACTAAAGCTACGCTTACCCATCCGGGTGGAGAGTGTGAGATCCCTTCTGGGGGGCCACTGCCGCCGCTACCTGAGGGACTGGAGATCACTGAGGTGGCAGAGTTGTTGTGACACAGGGCCCCTCATCTGAGACACAGTAAAGCCCTGCGGGCTGCGTTTGAGGTGAGTGCCACCCGGAGTCTATTTTAAGTGGAAGCCTGTGATTGGGGAAAAGCCGTGACCTCCATTAATAGATCCCGACTGGAGAGTCCCTCCTTCATTCCTAAGCCGGTGACCCCGAAATCCCCCCCCCACACATCCCCAAGCACAATCCTCCTGTGCCCTGTGTCTTTCCTGACCGTGTGCCTGACTGGCACACTATACAAATTGTCAGCGGCTGCTGCGGCCTGAGCGCCCGTATGACCTGAAGCTCCTGCCTGCTTCTTCATAAACATAGTTAACCCTTATAAGTGGGGATACTGTGGGTGGCTACAATCACAAACTGTACCCCGCCACCTTTTTTCACCCTACCCTTGGATGCCGATGCCTGCACACTCCTACATGAAAACCTCCTGCACTTCTGGGTTCTCACTCTTTATAGGGGCTGCAGTGTGAGATCTGTCGGCTGGACCGGGATCTCTGTTTTGCTGGAACATAGAATACTAACATTCTTGCCCTACATCTGATCCCGGCTGTCATAAGGATCGTGGACACTGTGGTCGCTCTTGACATAGACCCATTGCTCCCCCCGCTTCTGAGCTACCAGTATACTCATTACTTCCCTCTATGTATCCACACACTGCTATATTATCCTTGTTTAACATGATACTATGAGCAGATCAGGAAATAGAACAAGAAACACCGCTTCACAAGATATCTCACAACATTTCTCCCGCCGTGGGTCAAAGACCTCAGTTACTTCACCTATTACCTCTATATCTCAACCAATGATGGATCCCATGTCAGTTCCCTCGACAAAAGAGGACATACTTGGAACCCTATCTCAAGAGATTATTTACTTCAATAGCTCCTTCATTGACCGCTGATTCCATACAGATAGAACGAGCTCATCGGGCATTGCGACCCAAACCTAAAGACACTGACCCTCCTAGGGATGTTATTCTTAAACTGCTATCATTCCAGATCAAGAACACCATCACTATAGCCAGTAGGAATGCCACCTCCTTTTTGTTCGATGGATCCCGTATACAAATATTTCAAGACTTGGCTCTGGCTACTTTAGCTAAACGGCGCGACCTCCGAGCAATCGCAGCTACACTCCGGGATCACGGCTATAAATACAGATGGGGATTCCCCTTCCATCTCTTGGTGAACATTGAAGGCCGCCTTCACTCTATCCGCTCTGTGGAAGAGGGGAATCAACTGCTTAGAAAACTGCACTTGGCACCTACCCCTGATCCAGTTCCTAATCGCTCTGGGGCATCATCGCCAACCTGATTTACTTCCGACTTGGGTTTGAATATCTTTTGTTGCCTTTTGTAGGTCTAAAGTTAATTTTCTAACTGTTTTTTTTTTTTTTTTACAAGCTATTTTCTAATTACCCCACTGATCAATGGAAGCTTACGAAATGGTTTGTAAATTGTTATTTTTTATTGCTGTGGCCTTGCCTAGCTTACAGGTAGAGATATTCTTCTCAAGAGCTTAATTTAGCCCTACCAATATTGATGTTTTTCATTCTGATTTATTGTGTACTGGAACACACTTATGATATTATATGTGAATGTTGAGCTTATATATGTACATGTACACTATAGGTTTTGATTCTAATGCTACTAGCTTTGCCTCTTTACATGTTAATATAATGTCTCACAGTTATAGTATCTACTATGGCCCTATCAATGGACCTAACATTTATCCATTTCTTTATTTTCTTTTTCTTGATCATAATATTATCTGTTGTTCAGTATCAACTAATAATTACTATATGTAGCTCTTAGGGGGGAGCGGTGGTATTCCCACTTGTCTCTCCACCCCCAAACTAGGGATTATAGTTAAATATATTAATTGGGCTTCTCAGTAGGCCTATCACTTACTATATTATTCAATCCCACCTTTGAGCTCCCACCCCTGTGGAGCTCTACCTTTGTGTCCGACCATCCAGTTCTGTAGGATATTTTCGGACGCTTATTTAGTCTTTATTTTTCTTCTTATCTCTATTATTTTATTTTCTCTTTTTAACTTTTTTTTTTCCCTCTTTCAACGGTTTCCGGAGTTTTTTAACTGGTAATCATTTAGGTATAATCTGTACCCTTGCTGCAATGCCTCTAACGAGTTTATCCATTAACACAAAAGGTCTTAATACACCCCAAAAGCGCACACATCTTCTCAAGACCCTCCTTAAATTGAGAGATATTATTTTTTTACAAGACACCCATTTGAAAAATAACTCGCACCCGTCATTATCCTCCAAAACCTTCCCAATGGTTTGGTACTCCAACCATACCTCTAAACGTAATGGCGTGGCAATTTTGCTAAGAAATTCCCTCCCTTTTCAATTTTTAGATTCCAAATGTGACTCTGAGGGCAGGTATATTATGATACGAGGTAAGATTGGCCATGAGATTACGTTAGCTAACATATATGGCCCTAACACTGGCCAAACCAGATTCTTTCATAAATTCTTTCATGATCTCAGTATTTACCGCAAAGGCAAGATTTTAACATGACTCTCACTCCTCACCTGGACAAATCAGGCTCCCCCTCTCATAGAGATGTGTCAACCCCAGCCTTAGCACTACAAAAAAATATAGCCGAGACTGGGCTATTCGATGTATGGCGTTTTCTTAACCCTACCACCCGAGATTACACCTTTTATTCCATACCCCATGATGTATATTCTCGTATTGATTTATTTCTTTGTTGTGCCTCTCTCTCACAGTCTGCAATTTATTCCAAGATAATTCATAACACTTGGTCAGATCACTCAATTTTGTCAGTAACATTTGACCTTTTAGAATCTAAGAATGGTAGATCTCCATGGAGACTTAACGAGACTTTATTAAAAATCCCCCAGTTTCAAGAATTGATAAAATCCAAAATTCAAGATTACTTTGTCCTTAATGAACAGAGAGACTGTACTACGTCGACGGTCTGAGAGGCCCATAAAGCAATCATACGAGGATCGATTATCCAATATTCCTCTCGTAGGAAAAGAGAACAGGAACAACAAATAGCTCACCTGACTAAATCCATTGCAGATCTAGACAGAGAACATAAGCGCACTCACTCCAAGACTACTCTTGCCCAACTTTCTAAAGCAAGAGCTGAAATGCAAACTCTCCAAGCCGAGGAGGATGAACGGTGTGTCTACGCTGGTCTAATCAAAATTTCTATGACAGAAGCAACAAGGCTAATACCTTGTTGGCTAATAAACTTTGCACTAAAAAAGCTGCCCAGGCCATTTACTCAATTAAAGATCCCACTGGCTGTTTAACCTATGACCCTAAATGTATCAACAAGGTTTTCTCGGATTATTATCAAGCTCTATATAATTTAAAACCACCTGTTGATCCATCCTCTCACATCACTGAGTCCCAACTGTATTTAGACTCATGTGCCCTCCCCCAAATTGATTCATCTGCTCGTCAGCTCCTAAATAATGATATCTCAGTCGAGGAAATTGAAGCGGCACTAAAAGTCCAGAAACCACCTAGGGCTCCAGGCCCAGATGGATATTCAATGGCCTACTACAAAACATTCGCTCCTCAGCTGTTGCCATACATGGTTAAACTATTTAATGGAGTCATGAACGGAAACCCATTCCATATTGATTCTTTGGCTTCTCGCATTATAGTTATTCCCAAACCCGGTAAAGACCCTTCCCTCTGTACCAATTATAGGCCCATTTCTTTAATAAACACCGATCTTAAATTATTTGCCAAGGTACTTGCTACTAGATTAAATTCTGTGTTGACATCTCTAGTTGACTCTGATCAACTAGGCTTTATGCCGGGACGTCAGGCCTCAGACAATACAAGACGCACTATCAATTTGATCCATCACGTTAATGTATCCAAAATACCTTCTATAGTCCTAGCACTCGACGCTGAGAAGGCGTTTGATCGCATTTCATGGCCTTTCTTGTTCACTACTCTCTCTTCATTTGGATTCAGGGGCCACTTTATTATGGCTATTAAAGCCCTCTATTCATGTCCTTCTTCTACGGTTCTGACAAATGGGATATGTTCACCCCGATTCACCCTTGCCAACGGTACACGGCAAGGAAGCCCATTGTCACCCCTTATATTTGCCATATGTATCGAACCACTAGCAGCTCGTATTCGAGCTAATAATGATATCCAGGGCATCACAGTTGGTCAAAACCAATACAAAATATCCATCTTTGCGGATGACGTCCTCCTGACTCTTTCCAATCCGTTAATATCCCTTCCTAATCTTCAAAGGGAACTCTCAGTTTATGGTTCCTTTTCGGGATACAAAGTTAATCACTCTAAATCGGAAGCTTTCGCTTTACATGTCTCTCCCCATTTGCAGACCACATTAACTTCTAAGTTTCCTTTTCATTGGAGACCATCTGCTATAAAATATCTTGGGATATTCATCACTAAAAGCTACTCGTCTCTAGATCAGGCTAATTTTGTCCCTCTGATTAATAATTTGACACATGACCTTCAGAACTGGGATTGGATGTATAGCTCATGGATTGGTAGAGTAAACATTCTCAAAATGAACTTTCTCCCCCGTTTATTATATCTTTTCCAGAGTCTTCCAATTTCGGTACCCCGCACAACCCTTGCCTCTTTACAAAAACTCTGTAACAGATTTGTATGGGCGGGCCGCAGACCTCGTATCAAGAGATCAAGTCTTCGTAAAAGTACAATCACGGGTGGCCTGGGACTCCCTATTATACAGTCTTATTATGAAGCATGTCATCTTAATCATATTTTGTCATGGCACTCTGGCCCAGGAATTAAAAAATGGGTTGATATTGAGAATTCATTAACCCAATGTGATATGCTTAATATTTTGGTTTGGATTCCCAAAAATTGTAGGCCGACATCAGTGTACTCTGTCCCCACTGTCAAATTCTCTCTCCAGTTGTGGGATAAAGCACACATCACTTATGACCTCTCTCCCTATCCATCCCCACTCACCCCAATATGGGACCATCCACAATTCCCTTCAGGTTGTGAAAGAAATATGGCAGCTCCATGGCGAGCTCGAGGTGTAGACCGATTTATCCATATCAAAGGTGATTTTAATCCTTCCTCATTCCAGGACTTCCAAGATCGCCTAAACTTACCCTCCTCTTGTTTCTTCCAATATTTTAAAATTATTAGTTTTATCTGCTCCCAATCCAAATCTTCTTTACTGCGCAAACCTACCTCATTTGAACGAATGTGTTTATATTCAATTGGGAGGAGAGGGAATATTTCAACAATTTACAATTCAGTTTTGGCCCCTGATCATCCTTCACGCGAATCGCATGAATTACTATGGGAATCTGATCTTGCTGTGATCTTAGATGATGATCAATGGGAAGAAATTAGATTAAGTACTGCCAAAGCCTCTATCAGTGTTTCAATACGCGAAACTTGCTATAAAGTATATACCCGTTGGTATTTAGGACCTCCTTCAGAGTCAGTCGAAGCGGCCGCACCGTACGCCACCGATGTTCGCTATACTGCGCATGCGTAAAGTTCGCAATGCGCATGCGCAAACTAGCCGCTACGATCAGAAATTTCTCTCTCCTTGAACACAGCCAGGTCGGTAGTTTGAGTGACAGATTGAGGCGTTTGTGGGTGGTAACAGGGGAAGGTGCTTGAAAACGGGGGAGTGGAGATCTGAACGCAGGCGTGCCTAATTATGCGAATAGCGTTTTATGGGAGTGCATACGGTTTATGGGAGTGCATAATTAACAAAGTAGCGTCATGGCACATGTGACATGGGAGGTTTTTACACTGACATGATCGTAGAGCTTAAGAGAGGGTATGGTCAACCTTAAGCTCTACGACCAGTTCCGATGGTTCCCGATGGTCTTGATTAATCATTATATGCCCGGAGAGGACGTGCAATGCGTACGAGAAGGGGGCGTATTTTTTTTTAATTCCGGCCGCTTCCTCCCCTTGGTCGGCCAGCTACCGATCCAAACTTAGGGACGCAACTTGCGAGGGAATCATTTGCATATCCTGTCCCTTTTCCCGTACGACCGTGCGGCCGCTTCGATCGACTCTGAATGAGGTCTTCGTCCCTACTAAACTACATTCCATATTTCCTGCTATGTCCAAAATGTGTTGGAGACCTTGTAGTCACGAGGGGTCATTTTTCCACATTTGGTGGTCTTGTCCCTCTATCCGCCTTTTTTGGTCCCATGTCCACCAAGTGATTAATCAAGCTCTTGGTACAGGATTTACATTAGACCCAATCACGGCATTATTGAATGCACCACTCATTGGTGTCTCCAAAACCCAGGATAAACTGTTTACACATATCTGTAATGCCGCTAAAACCCTTATAGCCAAACACTGGAAAGACCACCGCCCACCCTCAAAAGATGCTCTTATAGCTAAAATTAACTATACTGCATCAATGGAATATATATCCAGCTTACAAACTAACTCGGTGACAAAGTATCATTTGATTTGGTTACCGTGGTTTCATTCACCGGCCCGCTCTGGAATCCGTTGATTACTCTACCCTAAAACTCCCTCCCTTCCCCTCCCCTTGAATTCCTTCCTCCCTCTTTTTTATTATATATTTATTTATTTTATTTATTTTTTTTTTTCTTTTTCTTTCCCCCTTCTATTTTCTGTTATAATATAAAATTTATGGGGTTTTATGGATTGTAATACTCAGTAAATTATAGGTAGTATTTTTGCGGATTTTGGTTAAAATATTAACTACCGAGATATATATATATATATATATATATATATATATATATATACACTCTATTTTTATTTGTTTCGGTACAATTATATATTTTGAATGTGTTTCAACCCATTTTATACTCAAGACATTGTTCTACTTGTTTGTTTGTTTTTTTAATGCAAATTTACGATGTCCTCCAATAAAATATTTTGTTTTAAGAGAGGAAATTACAAAATTGAAGACATAGGTTGACGAACTCTCTTGCTGAACATATTCAAGAGGAATTCGTACTATACCACGGACTTTCTCCTCTTTTGTTAGTCTATAACAGGACATTCTCGCTACATGTTTGTTGTTATCTCACAGTCATGCATTTGTATTCTTATTCTCGATTTATTCTTATATCTTATATGTGATGTTTCTCATATATGTCTTCATAATTGTAAGATTTTCTTTGTCTCAATAATAATATTGTTATAAAGAAAAATATTTTTTTTAGCTGCATCCATACTTCAAGATGGCTGCTATACTGGTGACATACCCTAAAAAGTTTTCCCCCACTCCCATATCAAATGTGTAGAAACTGGATTAATTTTTCCTTACTCATTTCCTGTAAGGGTGTATCCACACTTATGAACGAACCCTGTACATAATATATATATATATTTACACTAGCTGAAGTACCCGGCATTGCCTGTGTTTAAATCTTCAAATTTTATTATGTGATGTTGTCCAAATCCATCTAGTGGAAGGCCCAGAACAGGCTCACTAGGTCAAAGTTCTGCACTGTGCACTCCGCCGTGAGGTCTGACTGGAACCTCAACCACCTAGTATGTCTTCTGGGATCTAATGTTACCACTCTGTGAAGTTTTTGTCCAATTTATGTGATGTCGTCCAAATCCATGCAATGGAAGGCCCAGAACCGGCCCCCTTGGTTAAAGTTCTTCTCGGCGCACTCCACAATGAGGTCTGACCGGACCCAGACCAATTGCCACCCCTCTGTGAAGTTTTCATCCAAATCCATCCAGTGGAAGGCCCAGAACAGGCTCCCCGGATCAAAGTTCTGTCCAGCGTCCCTGGGTCAAAGTTTTGTCCGACTGGGACCCTAACCTCCCTAAAACCTGGGCAGTATCCACATCCGGACCACCTCGCATTGGTTTCATCCAAGTCGGTACAGGGGTGTCCAAATGCATAACCGGACAAACAAAACAGACCTATGAAATTTATATTTAAGATATATCTTGCATATAAAACTAGTTAGCAGCCTGTCAAAATGACGGGACATAGTCGTGGCCACGAAAAGTCCAGTTTGAGTGCTGAAACGGAGAGGTGGCAATTGGTCTGGGATGCCTAATGGAGTGGTTGTGGTCCCAGTCGGATCTCACGGCAAAGTGCGCCGGGCCTGAACTTTGACCCAGGGTGCCTGTTCTGGGCCTTCCACTGGATAGATTTGGACAACATCACATATTAAAACTTAATAAATTGAAGATTTAATGCCGGGTACTAGCATAATATTATATATATATATATATATATACACACACACACACACACACACACACACAGCGGGTAAAATAAGTATTGAACACATCAACATTTTTCTCAGCAAATATATTTGTAATGGGGCCATTGTAATGAAAGTTTCACCAAATGTCAGCAACAACCCATGCAATCCACACATGCAAAGAAATCAAACCATAGATGTCCATAAATTAAGTGTAATAATGTGAAATGACACAGGGAAAAAGTATTGAACGCGCTTAGTGAAATTTATTTACTACTTTGTACAAAAGCCTTTGTTAGTAATGACAACTTCAAGACACCTCCTGTATGGCGAACTAGTCGCATGTATCGCTCAGGTATGATTTTGGCCCATTCTTCCACACAGTCTTCAAATCTTGAAGGTTCCATGGGCATCTTCTATGAACTCTGATCTTTGGTTCTTTCCATAGATTTTCAATTGGATTCAAGTCAGGTGATTGGCTGGGCCATTCTAGCAGCTTTATTTTCTTTCTCTGAACTGAGTGTCCTTGGCTGTGTGTTTGGGATCATTGTCTTGCTGAAATGTCCACCCTAATTTCATCTTCAGCATCCTGATATATGGCAGCAGATTTTTATAAGAATGTCTTGGTACATTTTTCCATTCATCCTTCCTTCAATCATATAAAGTATGCCAGGACCGTATGCTGAAAAACAGCCCCACACCATAATGTTCCTACTTCCAAATGTCACTGTTAGTATGATGTTTTTGGGGTGATGTGCAGTGCCATTTCTCCTCCAAACATGGTGTGTATTATGGCATCCAAAGAGTTCAATTTTGGTCTCATCTGACCAGACTATATTCTCCCAGTATTTCACAGGTTTGTCCAAAAGTTGTACAGCAAACTTTAAACAAGCTTCAACATGCTTTTTCTTCAGCAATGGAGTCTTGCGTGGTAAGTGTGCATACAGGCCATGGCGGTTGAGTGCATTAATTATTGTTTTCTTTGAAACAATTGTACCTGCTAATTCCAGGTCTTTCTGAAGCTCTCCACAAGTGGTCCTTGGCTCTTAGACAACTCTTCTGATAATTATTTTCACTCCTCTGTTAGAAATCTTGCGAGGAGCACCTGGTCGCGGCCGATTCATGGTGAACTGATGTTCTTTCCACTTCCGGATTATGGCCCCAACAGTGCTCACTGGAACATTCAGCAGTTTAGAAATCCTTCTGTAACCAATGTCATCTGTATGTTTTGCAACAATAAGGTTGCGAAGGTCTTGAGAGAGCTCTTTGCTTTTACACATAACTTCATTTATGGACATCTATGGTTTGATTTCTTTGTATGCATGGATTGCATGGGTTGTTGCTGACATTTGGTGAAAATTTAATTACGATAGCCCCATTACAAATATATTTACTGAGAAAAATGTTGATGTGATCAATACTTATTTTATCCGCTGTATACATATAAAATACTGTGCAAGCTTTATGCCCGTGTGAAAAAATGCTGCAAAGTAAGAATGCTTTAAAAGATAAAAGTGTTAATAGTTTATTTTTATCAATTAACAAAATGCAAAGTGAATGAACAGAAGAGAAATCTAAATCAAATCAATATTTGGTGTGACCACCCTTTGTCTTTGACGCATCCCCCTGGAAGACCAATTATTTCTTCCAGGAGGTCACTTAGACAAAGTTTGTCGCAATTTGTAGATCATTATTTACAACCAGTAGTACAGAACACTCCTTATTTTTTGAAAGAAACCTCAGAGTTTCTAAACAAATTAAATCTTTTTGGCCAGCCACCTACTGATTGTTTGCTTGTGACACTAGATGTCAACAGCCTCTACACAAATATTGAACATCGTGAGGGGATGGAAGCTGTGAGGGGGATAATTTAGACCAATCCTCACTATGCAGGTCCACCAACCGAATTTCTATTGTTGCTAATGGAGATAATTTTGCATAAAAATAATTTATTTGACAATTTTTATTTGCAACTTCACGGCACCGCGATGGGGTCCACTATGGCCCCATCGTAAGCCAATTTGTTTGTGTGCACATACGAATTGACGCACTTGATGACTAATTCCATATATTCCCAATACATAGCTTTTTACGTATGTTTTATGGACGACCTGTTCATGGTGTTGATGGGTGGATCAAACCTGCTCAACAGCTATGTACTGTTCCTCAACAATATTCCAGGCTTGATTAGATTTTCACATGTTTATAGTTCTTCAACTATTGCTTTTTTGGACGTAACCATTTCCATTAAGAATAATTGTTTTTTTACTGAGATTTACAAAAAGCCAACGGACAAAACTACTTTACCACTGGCAAACAGCTTTCACCCGCAACCACTCAAACGTGGACTACCTTACTCACAACTCAGAGTTGTGAGAGTCACCTCGGATTCTGGTAAACTACCAGGGGCTTTGAAACAAATGGGTCAGAATTTTATTGATTGTGACTACGATGCTAAAGAAGTTAACTCAGCCGTTCATAAATGCTTGGACTTAAAGAGGAAAGATCTACTGGCCCCCAAAGACAAAGATGACAAGATGGAGAAGATACTTTTTTCTAGTACATATACCATCTCCTCAATTCTGCTACGCAAAGCAATTCTCAAGCCTTGGCACATCACTCAGGCAGACCCAATGTTGGGGCCATCTTGTCTAGAGAATCCCATGTTTTGTTATAAATGCAGTGCTAATCTGCGGGAGTGAATTTTACATATTCTGATATTAGCCCGAGGGTCAATACCAATACGAATACGAATTGGTTGATCTTACATAATGGAGCGTTCAGATGTACAGGCTGTGTCAACCGCCAGTTTATGTGCACAAGCAGCGTGTTTCATCACCCAAGTACTGGCACTAAATATCAGATTCAGCATCGCATTACCTGCGAGACTAAATTGTCGTCTATGTAATAATTTGTCCTTGCAAATTAATCTATGTGGGCAAGACCATTCGCATGGTCAAAGAGTGTATAGCTATGCACAGGTCCACAATCAAAAAGGCAGCATCTGCTATTGAGCCAAATACACCTCTTGTTGCAAAGCATTTTTCAAGTTGTGGACATACCGAGTGAATTTACCTTCATGCCTATTGACCACATGCCCCCATTACGCCGAGGTGCCAACAGACACAATCTTTTACTTAGACGTGACAACCAGTGGATTTAAAAAATTAATGCTGTTGCACCATTAGGTCTAAATGAAGAATTAGCTTTTTCACCTTTTTTGTGATACAAGTAATGGACTTGTTTTGTTCAAGGGCTACGATATTTGATTGTTAGATTATTTATAGGTAGTTAATATTGTTATTCATTTGTTGGATCTTTATATGATCCCTCCATATGTCCTTTTTTTGTTTGTTTGTTTTTTCATTTTTATTTTTTTATTTTCAATATCTCAGTATATAGGATAAGCAATGTTTTTTGACATTTAATTTAAATGTTTAATTTTTGTGTGATGTCATAATTTATTGATGGTGTTATACATGTCATTTTGTCGGGTTGCCCTATCATTTATTGCCGGTGAGTACTGGTTTTGGTACCGCTGCCCATGTCTGACTTTGGTTCCCGACAGAAATCGTTCTCATTGATCACTAAAATTGTTCATTAATGCAGTGGCTTGAACAGATTTTTTTAGATGTATGATGGTTACATCAATCTATTATAAATGCGCTTGCCATTTATTTATGTTTAAGCATGGTTGCTTAGCAACCATGTGCAGGTTAGTTGATTGGAGATATTAGTTAGTGGCAGTTATGTTGACTCAAGTACTGACACCTATTTCCGTCATTATGACATATTGCTCCATTTTTCTTATCTCTTTTTATGTTATATATTTTTGATTGCTGGATTTCACATATTTTCAATCATACTTGGATCCGATGACATCACATGCGGGACAGCGGAACGGATTCTAACTCCCCAGTACAATGGGTGTTTGATTTTGGTTCCGTCTACCGGATTGTGTACAGAGGTAACCGCGGACGGTGGTACAATGGCGGGAGGGTGAGCGCAGGTGAGTTCACTTTGTTTATTTAGGTAGGGGGCTATATAAGCTTGTTGGGTACAGCTGTCTTTATGGCAGATCCCTGAGGAAGGTGGTGAAGCACCGAAACAGCTGTCGGATTGGGGCTGATACACATGCATTCATAATGGACTGTGCTGGCTATACATGGTCATGAGGAGTATTCTCTACTATTTGCTATATGCTTTTGGATGTACTGAAACCTATTCATGTGTACCCCACTGCTTAACCTGACTTGAATGCTGGAACAAAAGGTTTCTCTTGCCCTCTTGGAACTTTAGATGGCTGATTGTTTGAGCCATGTAATAAATGTATTTTTGATATTTTTGCATATTGGAGTACTGGTCTGCTTTCTCAAGGACCCCTGGTGGATTTTGGGAATGTGTTACTATTATTTTAATTTGGATCAAGAACGCATCTGTTTGATCATAAGTGTGAGCGACTCTCTCTAACACACACACACACACACACACACACACATATATATATATATATATATATATATATAGCCTCACATCATGTGAGGTCTTCACAACACAATACCAATGGAACAAGCTAGGTGTAGAAAATGCTTTAAAGTTTACAAGTAAACAGAATTTATGTTTTAATAAAGGGTTCTTATAGCAGCTCTGCATAAAAAGCCTGTGTTACAACTCGGGTCAATAATTTGGAATACATTTTCAGCATGCATTTGTATCTCATAGCATGCAAAACATCAACAAATACACAGAAACTAAATTTTGCATCTAGCAGTCTGTTATGAGTCAAGAAGGCTGCTCCATGCAAACCTCCTAGAACCCAGGCTAGCGAGGTCTTCCGCCACTAACAGCCACCCATTGTTCCCTTAGAACTAGGCACGTTCACCGGTACTTAGATGGCCGCCTGGTCTAAATACTCAGGGTAGTAGTGGTTTGTACGAATACCCAACGGCATCCAGTGGTGATGTGAGAAACAGGAAACAAAAAGTCAATGGCACGGCAAAGGAGCCGATGGTGCAGCTTGAGAGCTGACGGTATGGCTTAGAAGCCGATGGTGCGGCTAGAGAGCCGGTACACAAGTTGGTGTACTGAAAATGCGGCTTTGATAGCAGATGGTGTGGCTTGAGAGCCGGTACACAAGTTGGTGCACTGAAGATGTGGCTTTGAGAGCCGATGGTGTAGCTTAGAGCTGGTCGCAGAAGTTGATGAAGTGTTGTAGCAGCTTTGAGAGCCGATGATGTGGCTTAGAGCTGGTAGAAGTTGATTAACTGCTGTATCGGCTTTGAGAGCCGATGATGCGGCTTGAGAGACGGTACACAAGTTGGTGTACTGAAGATGCGGCTTTGAGAGCCGATGGTGCGGCTTAGAGCCGCTAGCAGAAGTTGATGAAGTGTTGTAGAGGCTTTGAGAGCTGATGGCAGCACGGAAGCTGCTGGTGTGGCTGGGAAGCCGATGGAGTGGCTTGGGAGCCGGTGGCTCTGATGGACCTTGTTCCAAATGCGACAGGGCCAGAGACAGAAGGCGAAACTGGTAAACTGAGGTCGAAAGAATTTGCTCTGGGATGTTGACCTGTGACACAGAAAAGAGGAGACACAGAAGAAGTTGAATGACACCAGTCGTTAAAAGCAAATTCAGCCACCGGCAGATGGGAAACCCAGTCATTATTTGGAGACATAACAGCATAAACACTGCTCCAGGGACTGGTTAACACGCTCATTGGATTGTGGATGATAACCTGAAGAAAGGCTGAGGCAGATGCCCAAGGAAGAACAGAAGGCTCTCCAAAATTGTGCCACAAATTGTGTTCCTCGGTCTGACACTATATCCTCCGGAAGACCATGCAGATGAAAAACGTGCTGTCCTCACTTTACTGGAACCCCGCAGCTTCCATTCTGGTTAACGGCCTCTCATCGACTTGTTTTCCCATTAGGAATGGTACCTGCCAGGGCTGTTCTCTCTCCCCTCTTTTATTCGCCCTGGTGATGGAGCTGTTGGCTGCAAGGATTAGATTTAATCGCCATATCTCGGGTATCCATGTTGGACACAATGATCACAAAGTTGCCTTGTATGCAGATGACGTGATTTTAAAACTCACTAATCCGCACATATTCCTTTCACACTTATTCGATGAAATCAAGATTTATAGGCAATTTTCTAATTATAAACTTAATACAGATAAAACGGAAATCTTAGACCTTCATGTCCCAACCTCTCAACTCCGCCTCCTTCAATCCTCGCACCCATTTAGGTGGCAGACGGATAAACTTAAATACTTGGGAGTTTATCTAACCAAATCACACTCCGCTCTCTATGCAGCTAATTTCTCAAGATTACTTTCCTCAATAGCATCAGAGCTATCTGCCTGGAATGGGCTATTCTTATCCTGGATAGGACGTACGGCTGCGGTCAAGAAGACTATACTCCCTCGTCTCTTATACCTATGGCAAACACTCCCAATACATATCCTCACCCCTGTACTAAAAAATCTCCAAATTGAGATTTCACATTTTATTTGGGCTGGGAAAAAACCTAGAGTTAAGATGCGCCTACTTCAAAAGCACCGCGACTCTGGAGGGCTGGACGTCCCCTATCTTATTAAATATTTCGTGCAACACAACTTACTTCATATGTTTTATGGCATGCTCCTCCCAATCAAAGGATTTGGACATCTATTGAGGCAGATACCTTACAGTTGTACTCACCCTCTAGTCTTCTTTGGTGCGCTCCTCATACTCGCCCAAGTACTGTCAAACTCTTACCGACTGTGCGCTTCACATTGTCTACATGGGATTTCTGTGTTCGACATTATGAGTTGCGTTCGTCACACCCTCTTTTTGTCCCACTTTGGAATAATCCGGCATTTCACGGGTATGAATCACCTAGCTTTTAGCCACTGGACCTGTCATAATATTCTTTTTTTTTCTCAACCTTGCACCTCTCTGAACGTTCCCTGATTTTGCTGACCTTCAGTCTCGTTTTTCTTTACCTCATAAAGTATTTTACCAATTTTTACAATGATGTCACTTTCATAACTCCCTCAACAAATCATCCACCCTCATTAATAAGACCCCTACAGAATCAATATGTCAATATCACCATTCAACTAGAGGGCTAATTTCAAACTTATACCAACTATTGCTTTCCCATGACCAACCCCACAATGAAACGCATGAGATAGCGTGGGAAAGAGATCTGTGTGAGACCCTGACCCCCGAGGATTGGTCCGAAATTAGGCTGGCAATTGCTAAGAGCTCGATATCGGTCTGAATAAAAGAAAATTCCTACAAACTTTACTACCGTTGGTACTTCGTGCCCTCCCATCTACATTCAATTTACCCCTTGTCTTCTTACCTATGTTGGAGATCATGTGGTCAATGGGGAACCCTGCTGCATATTTTGTGGACATGTCCTCTTATTCAGCAGTTCTGGGCTGAAGTTCATAAATTAATTAGAACTATAGTCCATGTACAAATTCCCACATCTCCTTCTTACACCCTGCTATCCCGACCCATTCCTAATGTTTTGCGCACACAGCAAAAATTTATCAAACAAATTTTAAACACGGCCAAATGTCAAATCGCAGCTTGCTGGAAATCTTCTGCCCCACCCTCTTTGTCTGCTACCATTAATGCTGTCTGGTCCACATATAGATTAGAATGCATCACGTCAGTTATTCATGACACTCCAGACCAATTTGTCAAAACTTGGTCCTTTTAGACAAGTCATTTTGGGGCTGAACCTCTCCTAACTACTATGTAGCCTCACTCTTCCCATACCAGGAAGCGATGATACAACTACCTAGTGCTGACTGGCTCCCCCCCACTCCTCTTTGCCCTCTTCCCCATTCCTCCTAAACCCTATCATATTGACCATCTGTTTGCCCATCAATGTCATATGTTGCTACTCATTTAAATCTACCATGACACCCGTGTATTAATGTTTTATAATTACTATGATAGTGGCAAACATATGCTCTTGTTTATATTTGTCATGTCTCCATTTCTATTGTATAGTTTTGCAATGTCTTTTCTATTGCTACCACATGACATTTTTTTGCAATATTTTTTATATTTCAATAAAAAGAATTTTCAAAAAAAGAAAAACGTGCTGAAGAAATAAATCGGAAAGCTGATTAGCAGAGAAACGACAACGACAAAATCCATGGCTGTGTGGGTCCAAGGTCTTTTAGGTATGGAGAGAGGCAAACCAGAAGGGGCTGTCCGAGGTGTTTTGTTTCGAGCACAGATCTCACATGCCAGGACAGATTCACGAACATCTTTGAACAGAGAGGGCCACCAGACTACACGAGAGAGTAACTGAACTGTCTTACTAATACCAGGATGACCGAAAGCCCGTTGAGAGTGGAAATCCAGTAAGACCGACTTCCTGAATCTTTCCGGAACAAATAAAAGACTGGGAGATTTTTCTGGAGGAGATTCTAACTGACAGGCCTGAACAAGCTTAGCTAAGTTCCGGGTGATAACACAGTGTATGCGGAACTCTGGGATAATTGGTTCGTCAGAGCAAGTGGTCTGCTGGACTGGAACAAAGCTCCTGGAGAGAGCGTCAGCCTTGATGTTATTAGAACCAGGATGGAAGGAGATAAAGTAATTGAAGTGGGTAAAGAATAGTGCCCAGCGTGCTTGCTGGGAGTTCAGTCTCTTGGCCGATTGGATATATGATAGGTTCTTATGGTTGGTAAGAACCGTGACTTGATGTTTGGCCCCCTCAAGCCAGAGTCTCCAGTCCTCAAAGGACCATTTAATTGCGAGTAACTCCCAATTCCCCACATCATAATTGTGCGCTGCCGAGGTAAATTTGTGGGAAAGGTAAACACAAGGATGCAATTTGTTGTCGAGTGAATCTCTCTGGGATAGGATGGCTCCAGTTCCAATCTCGGAGGCGTCCACTTCAATAATGAACAGAAAATCCAGGTTAGGATGACGGAGGACTGGAGCCTGTGTGAAGGTGGTCTTAAAAGCCTCAAAAGCCTGAACAGCCTTAGACGTCCAGTTGAAAGTGTCTGCTCCTTTCTTAGTCAGTTCTACTATGGGTGCCACTATAGTAGAAAAACACTTGATAAATCTTCTATAGTAATTGGCAAAGCCGAGGAAGCACTGAATAGCTTTAAGGGTGGTTGGTGGGACCCACTCCAGTACGGCTTTGACTTTACCCGGATCCATGGAAAAGCCCTGGGAGGATAATGTAACCCTGGAACAAGACTTGGGCAACATCAAAATCACATTTCTCCAGTTTAGCGTAGAGGTGATTCTCTCGCAATTTTTACAAGACTTGACTGAAATGCTGGTGATGTTGGTCTACAGACTGAGAGAAGATAAGGAAGTCATCAAGATAAACGACCACAAAACTTCCCAGGAACTCTCGGAGGACATCGTTGATCAGATCTTGGAGTACCACTGGAGCGTCTTCCCCCCCTAATATGCACCTCGGAGGTCGCTCTTAGAGAAGATGTTGGCTTGGCGCAGCTGATTGAAGAGCACAGAGATTAGAGGTAGCGGGTAGGAGTTTTTGACGGTAATGTTTCTCAGATCCCTATAGCCAATGCAAGGACGGACAGTCCCGTCCTTTTTCTCAACAAAGAAAAATCCAGCCCCAACCGGTGATTTAGAGGGGTGGATATATCCCTTTGCCAATGCATCCTTGATGTAATCTTTCATTCCCATGTCCTCTGGAATGGATAGTGAAAACAACCGGCCCTTAGGTAGTTTGGCACCTTGAAGTAAATTGATGGCACAGTCGTATGGCTGATGTGGAGGAAGGACATCCGCCAGCTGTTTGAAAAAACCATTGGCATAATCATGGTACTTAACTGGGATGGCGGGAGGAGTTTCGGTAACCGCAGGTTGAAGTGCCCGAATAGGAACTACAAGACAGCGAGTTTGACAGACATGTCTCCACTTCACTATTTCCCCGGAGGACCAATGACAGGATTATGATCCCTGAGCCAAGGGAGACCGAGAACGATTGGTGCTAAAGGGCACTGGAGAAGATAAAAAGAAATTGTCTCTGAATGCAGGACTCTGGCTGACATACAAGGAGGATGTGTTTTTTAATGTGACCACTGGAAACCAATCCTCCATCCAGAACGCAGATAGGGATTTCCTGATCCAATGAAATGGATCAGGCGACTTGAAGAAAAAAAAATCCATAAAATTGCCAGCTGCCCTACTATCCAGCAATGCTGAAGTGGTTAGAGAGGAGTTGACAAGTTGGATGGCTGCAGGGACTAGTACCGAGTTCTTGGTGGAACTAGGAGCCAGGCCTAAATGCAATTTCTCCTGAACATTTAGGCCTTGCCTTTTACTGGCCTGAGTGGACAGTTGCTCACACTATGCCCCTTGTCACCGCAATACATGCAGAGGCCTAGGGATAGTCTCCTGCGTCTCTCTTCAGATGATAACCGATATGCACCAATTTGCATTGGCTCCTCCGGATCAGAAGGTGCAACCCAAATATTAGAGCGAGGCGACTTGGTGGGGAGATTCTGTTCCCGACTACGTTCCCGGAGACGTTGGTCAATCCTGATGGCCTTATGCATGAAGTCATCCAAGGACTCTGGAGGAGGATGTTGGATGAGGATATCATTGATGGCTTCAGAGAGACCAAGACAAAATTGGCTGCGCAAGGCCGGGTCATTCCAACCAGAATCGGTTGCCCACCTGTGGAATTCTGAAGAGTAATCCTCCATTGCCTTCTGACCCTGTCTGAGGGAATGCAATTTAGACTCGGCCAGGGCAGTTCTGTATGGGTCATCATACAATAACCCCATGGCTGTAAAGAAGGTATTGATGGATTGCAGCGAGGCATGAGTTGAGGGCAACCCAAAGGCCCAGGTCTGAGGATCCCCCTGGAGAAGGGAAATAACCAGTCCCACTCGTTGCGATTCTGTCCCCAAAGAAACAGGGTGTAACCTGAAGTACAGCTTACAACTTTCCCGGAAGTTAATGAACTGTCGGCGATCCCCAGAAAATTGATCCGGCAGGTTCAGTTTAGGCTCTTTGAGAGGAACTAGAGCAACAGGAGACCAGACCTCTTCAACACGCAAGGAGAGCTCTTGGACAAACTGAGTGAGCATTTGGATTTGTGCAGCAAGCAAATGGGCAGGATTCTGCGCCTGTTCCATGTTATCAACTTTTTTATTTTTGGGCCGACTATAATGTTATGATTCCCAAAGGCTGCTCCGTGCAAACCTCCTAGAACCCAGGCTAGTGAGTTCTTCCATCACTAACAGCCACCCGTTGTTCCCTTAGAACTAGGCATGTTCACCGGTACTTAGATGGCCGCCTGGTCTTAATACTTGGGGTAGTAGCAGTTTGCACGAATAACCAACGGAATCCAGTGGTGATGTGAGGAACGGGAAACAAAAAGTCAATCACACGGCAAAGGAGCCGATGGTGCGGCTTGAGAGCTAGCATTGTGGCTTAGGAGCCGATGGTGTGGCTTGAGAGCCGGTACACAAGTTGGTGAACTGGCTATGCAGCCTTGAGTGGCGATAATGCGGCTTAGAGCCGGTGGCAGAAGCTGATGAGTTGCTGAAGCGGCTTTGAGAGCCAATGGTGCGGCTTAAGAACTGATGGTGCGGCTTGAGAGACGGTACACAAGTAGGTGTTCTGAAGATGAAGCTATGAGAGCCGATGGTCCGGCTTAGAGCCAGTAGCAGAAGTTTATGAAGTGTTGTAGCGGCTTTGAGAGCCAATGGCAGCACAGAAGCTGCTGGAGCGGCTGGGAAGCCGATGGAGTGGCTTGGGAGTTGGTGGCAGCTCGGAAGCTGCTGGTGCAGCTGAGAAGCCGATGGTGTGGCTTGAGAGCCGGTACACAAGTTGATGAACTGGCTATGCGGCCTTGAGAGCTGATGATGCGGCTTAGAGCCGGTGGCAGAAGTTGATGAACTGCTGAAGCGGCTTTGAGAGCCAATGGTGTGGCTTGAAAGCCGGTGCACAAGTTGGTGTACTGAAGATGCGGCTTTGAGAGCCGATGGTGTGGCTTAGAGCCGGTAGCAGAAGTTGGTGAGCTGCTGAAGCGGCTTTGAGAGCTGATGGTGCGGCTTAAGAACCGATGGTGCGGCTTGAGGACGGTACACAAGTTGGTGTACTAAAGATGAAGCTTTGACAGCCGATGGTCCGGCTTAGAACCGGTAGCAGCAGTTGATTAAGTGTTGCAGCGGCTTTGAGAGCCAATGGCAGTACGGAAGCCGATGGAGTGGCTTGGGAGCCAGTGGCAGCACGGAAGCTGCTGGTGCGGCTGAGAAGCCGATGGAGTGGTTATTGGAGTCGGTGGCAGCACGGAAGCTGATGGAGTGGCTTGAGAACCGATGGCAGCTCGGAAGCTGCTGGTGCAGCTGAGAAGCCAAATGAATGGCTTGGGAGCCAGTGGCAGCACGGAAGCTGCTGGTGCGGCTGAGAAGCCAATGGAGTGGTTATTGGAGTCGGTGGCAGCACGGAAGCTGCTGGTGCGGCTGGGAAGCCGATAACCGGTGGCTAGGTAATACAGCTGGAGAACCATGATATGGTATAGTGAGAAGGCACATAAAGCTGACCATGCAGCAGAGCCGAGAGACCAAAAGGAACACGAGGCGGCAAAAGGCTTGTACAAATAGGAGAAGTAAATCACGCCATGCTGTGGATAACACGTGACCTCCTGTGGCATGCAGATTGGCTAGAAACTGAGGAAACCGGAACAATAGCATCAGGAGAAGGTAAACTGCTAGAGGGAGACAAGTCATGACCACAACTTGTAACACAGTCATTGGTGGAGAATCAGCACATACATAACTTAGAACCTTTTCATACTCCCAGCTGTCCCTTGTTTTGCAGGACAATAAATATTTGATTTCAGTGGGCTTGCATACATATTTATGGGTGTAGTACCAGTAAGTAGGGCTATGCCCAATGCAAATTGGGGGCGTGGTCAGTTTTGCCCCAGTGTTTGACACTGGACTATAGAGTGGGGAGTTTTTATCCACAATGCATGGGGCTACTGGTCTTTCACTACACTGTCACCAAAATTCTCCTCCTCATGTAGAAGTTTTCCTCAAAGTAACTAGAGCAGGAGGCAATTATGTGGCATAGGACTATTACATAGCAGCAACTCTTCACCTTTATTTTTCAGCATTCAAATGTGTCCACACAATCCTATCCTTTTTACACCATTCAGCGTGAGAAGCCTGGCGTGATTCCCGTGCTGTGCAATTTTTCCTCAATTTTGCATCTTAGTTCGCGTAAGGCAAACTAGGTACTTTGGATAATGAAGGAATTAGTACAAAGTCGCAGATATAATATAATGATGCATGGTGCAGTCACTCGTATCGGACCTGTCTTCTGTGTTTTTATTTTATACAGATTGCGTACTTTGTCCTTCTACTTTGCCATTATTTAAAAATGTATGTTGTAACCCACAGATTGGAGGTTAGTGAAATTTTCAAAAAAATATATTTGTCTCATTCTGTATTTGGCCATGCAATGGAATTTGACCTCGACTGCTCCCAGTCCTACCCCAAACTCGCCACACAGCAGAATTAACTGACCATCTTTGTCCCAGCAATATTTATAGGGTATAGATATAATGAAATGTCAGTCTACCAAAAGAAAATGAGATGATCAGAACTTTAGACCTTCGGGGAAACATTAATGAGTGTGAATTCTCTTGGCCTGGACAGGCTTCCCTCTACTCCTGAGGAATACTTTATGACACCATGAAACTGCAGGAAGTGTGACAATCAGAATAGTGACGCAGGCTATTCACCTACATTAGTTGCATTTTGGCTAGAAATAGTTGCTGGTTTTCTAAAACTGAATGACAGATATATTTTAAGCTCTTCAGACCCCTACACTCAAGTATTTGCTCACGTTTTATATATTTTCACATATATGGTTATCCATATTCTTGCACTAAATACACATTGGAGTTGATGTAGAGTTGGGATTACGCCAGTTTGCATAATGTAAAATATGCAAAATGACTGCGCATACTCAGAAACAATGTACCCGCTTATGACTGGAGAGGCGGGATGTGAGAGGGAAGGGTAACTGTAATGTAGGCCAAATACAGTAAGTGCATGTTTCACATAATTGCAAACAGATGCACAGACAGGAATGTCAAAGCCTTAACAGTTGCCAGTGCCTGAGGATTGATGCAAAATACACACTTATGATTAGGACGATAATCAACACTAGCTAACTGCTCATGATTGGCTGAAAATGATTCAGAATGATGCAGGTTTTTTTGCATTGCTCATTCATACTGGCTGGTAGTGGAGCTGGGGATGTGGAAGACTGAGAGCAGCTGAGGCAAATAATCATCAGCAGGGACCCTGCAGAAAGAGAACGCACTAGGGGTCAGCACTCCCACAGGTACCCAACCTGTGTCTAGGAAAACTTTTTTTTCTAGCTATAGAGATGGAGAATTGTGGTTACCAGCAACCTTTACTTGTCTCACCCTATATTTCAGATTCAGAGTTTAAAAACACTCAACAGAAAATGAAAGGATTAAAGCTAGGTACATCCTGACCCGTTCATGAGATATCTTGTGTGACACGCCTCGGGTTTTAGTGCACCAACAGCAAAGTTCAGTTTAAAATGCAATCTAGCATTAAGCTGTACCCTCAGCAGATGACTTGGAGAATAGGAACCTTAGTTTATTATGTTACAATAAAGACAGGACACTCCAGATGACAAGTAGCCTGGGCAGGCAGCATCATTACTGTACCTCATCAAGTAAAAACATTCTGGAGCTGTGACAATAGGATTCTGCTTTGGGGAGATAGAAATTCTAGGAACATGATAATATGAACCTATTTCTGTATCTAGCCCAAGGTTACTGCAATGTGTTTCTCATCTTAAAAATTAAACTAGGGTGGGTATGTTTCAGTTGTCCATGGCCTTGTTTATGACTTTTACTGCAATATATAACAAACTAAACAGCATTATAATAAGTTGCTGCAAAGTTTTGTCCTTTGCTTATAACCCATCTGTATTCAATAACCATTTTAACTATATAACAATCAGTAACCTTTCTGAACAAATACCCTCCACATTGCCTCAAACTTTTGGGGGAATAGTTTATTGTAATGTTATGTGTAGTCAGTTTATACAGAATTATTTATTTATATAGATGAAGGAAAATTTGCTTAGGAATATCAGCGCATGACTCCCAAGTAGAAGCCATTATGTCCCATCCTGCTAATCTATTAAATCAAACCTGACACAGTTTGTTTGTCACGAATGATGCAGACCACTATTAAACGATTTATTTTATTTTATTTCTACTTTCATTCTTATTTTTAGTAAAACAGCCATCATTTATGCCAGAGTAGACCATGATCATGATACAGATAATTTTAAGCACTGTTAGTACCATATTTATTCCTGGGCTTCTCCTGTTTTTGTAGGTTGCTAACTAAATGATGTCCAAAGCTACACAGGCCATCTGCTCCAAAAGGAGTAGCGTACCATCTTTTTCTTTAAATTTTGCTTCTTATTCTCAACACCTACGCAGCAAATATAATAGAGACGCTGGACTTACTAGAATTAGTTTTACAGGAAAATGTTTTCCGTACAAAGTCGCAGATGAAGCACAATGGGACTTGGAGAGAGAAAAGCCGTAGCTGCTGCATCGTAGCACTTTGTATACAAATTCAGACTCAGTCGCGCACAGATGTACAAATGTTGCACATCAAACTGATCAGTGCAAGCTAGCAATGCAGTCTCGTCGCTCCCAGTTGTTTTATTTATGCAAATATTTTGATCAAAAAATATGCATGGTGAGGCTGAGTCGCCTGGGATCTGGTGCGCCGAGAGGGGCTATTTGCCACAACTAGAACACAGTATATGAGGACACATCTACATTAGTAATTTTTTAAAGCAAGATACCGAAATGCATCATTCACCTCACAATGGAGCAAATGTATGAAGCTCTGGAAAGTGATAAAGTGCAGAGTGATAAACGACCAACCAATCAGCTCACAACTGTCATGTTACAGACTGTGTTTGAAAAATGAGAGGTGGGAGCGGATTGGTTGGTCATTTATCACTCTGCACTTTATCACTTTCCACAGCTTCATACATCTGCCCCAGTGGCTGGAGGCATTCTGCAATCAGTTAGCATAACGGACTACAATCATAAATTAAACGCTACCACCTACATTTTACTTACAGTACTTAGTGATTACTCTCGCAGCAATACAGAATTGGCAAATCAATTTTGTCTGTCATTGTAAATATGGTATAAGGCAGTGGGGTGAGGGGAGAGGACCAGTTATAGCCAGGGCTATGAAAATATAAAGAAGCACCGGCGGCTGCTGCATGTAGGCGATTTCCTGGGGCACTGCCTAAAGGAAGGAGCAGGTTAGTTACATGTTCCAAATAGATGGTATTGCTTCCTGAGTCTGGTACATGCCTCTCCATATAATTTCTGTTTTGTTTGGGGTTACTCACATATACAAATTGGGAGTCTGGGTCTTAAAACATGTAATTCCTTTTTTTTTAGTTTTATATTCTCATATATTTTGTTTTTACTAAGCAATAATATCTAATGCCTGAATAAAACCATGCAAATAGATTTATGGCAATATATGTATATACATTAAATAGAAAAATCCAGATTTTGATGTGCTTTAGAGGAAGAACATGTGTTTAAGAAAGATTCACTTTGTGGTTAACCTCAAGAATATAAATTTCCTACCATTTAACTATTTGCTGTCAGAGCAGAGACAAGAGAAGAAATGAGTCACTCTCTGACCATGGTGCCAAAGGGGCTGATATTTTAGTAACTGATGTCATGGATTCATCATCATCTAATCAAACAGGAAGCCAAAAGCTTTTTTCTTGTTGCTGTAGTTGTCAAAACTTACAGACAGATGTCCACCAGCTGATCCAGCTCAGAGCAGCTGCATTCGTACATGTCTCTGCAGCTCACATGGCTCTGGTTCATGAGGTCTCCCAGCAGCTGGACGGCATTGGCAGGTGCCTCATCACAAACCTTCTTAAAGGCTAGAACTCTTGCAGCCTCGCTGTATACATGCTTAGCTCGCGGGTACAGCTTGAAGGTGGAAACTAGGGGGGAAGAAAATGGATGACAAATATAAAAGCACAGTAGTAGGTAGTGTCGATTAGAAACTGCGGTAATATCAGAGAAGACAATATTTCATAAAGGCAACATTTAAACCAGGGGTCTTCAACCTTGGCACTCCAGCTGCTGTGGAACTACACATCCCAGCATGCACTGACACCTTTTTGATATAACAGCATGCTAAAACTATGACAGTGCATGCTGGGATGTGTAGTTCCACAGCAGCTGGAGGGCCAAGATCGAAGACTCCTGATTTAACCACTTAACAGAGACTTTGTATGTGATTCGAATGCAGCCTGAAGTGCTTCAGCTGGCAATGTCATAAGGTTGCATCACATGAGACCGGCGCCGCCTTGCTGTGTTGTGCAGAACGGATCTCCTATGACTCCCCTGACCACCAACATCAGTGCTGGAATTATGCCATGTGTCATGCGAACGGCATTCTGAAGCACATGCACAGGGGATCAAAGTGTGAGGAGGGAAACTTGCAAGTGCAGAGATCATCTGCAGCAGGGGGGCCTGATCATCAATCCTCCCTGACCCATGGGGGGGGGGATAAATGGCATTGGTCACATGGTAGAAGGGGGGGGTTGCAAGAAATAGGGGCTTTTAATGGGGGTGGTTTATACAACAGGTATTTTATTACAGGTTGAGTCTCCCATATCCAAAATGCTTGGGACCAGGGGTATTTTGGATAACGGAATATTCCGTATTTTGGAATATTTGCATACCATAATGAAATATCCTGGGAATGGGACCAAAATATACACACAGAATGCATTTGTGTTATATACAACTTATACACACAGGCTGAAAGTAATTTTATACAATATTTTCAATAATTTTATGGCTCAAGCAAAGTTTGTGTACAGAAATGAAATAAATTTATGTTTCATATACACCTTATACACAAAGCCTGAAGGTAATTTTATACAATATTTTTAATAATTTGTGCCTTAGACAAAGTTTGTGTACATTGAACCATCAAAAATCAAAAGGTTTCATTATCTCAGTCCTGCCAAAATAATTCCGTATTTCGGAATATTTGGATATGGGAGACTCAACCTGTACTACTAAGGGCTGTCGAAGCTGGATTAGTGGCTGAGACAGAATCAGCGTAAAAATTAGCATGCGCGACGCCATCTTGCGAATAGCAGCTAGACTCCATCTTAAAAATAAGAATCTGCAAGACACCATTTTGCGACCAGCGCCATTTTAAGTTACAACTCACGAGCTAAGTACAGATGGCAATGTTTTTGATAATCTACCAAAAACAACTAGAAAAACAGCCTCCTGAGAAAAGTAAATAGAATAGACAATACACCAGAATACTGTGAGTATTTTACATACAAATTGGGAATCCCTGTATATAGACAAGTATAGTTGTGGCAATTGTAATATAACCCAGACATTGATCTACACAATTGAATTTGTCTGAATCCTAAACAGGTTTTAGTCTTACTCCCAGGCAGAATGGCCGGTAACACATTTGCATTGCAGTTTGAAACTGTAAGTAAGGAATGAGATATGTGTGTGTATGTGTGTGTGTGTGTGTGTGTGTGTGTGTGTGTATATATATATATATATATACACATGTATATGTTAAGTCCATCGTAGATAGAATCTCATGCATAAACACCGCACATTACGCAGTTGAGCTGCTAACATGACGCTCAGTAGCGAATGCACAATATCCTGCATGCGAACGCTGCTTATTAGCTGCATGCGTGCACATCTGCCCCAAATCAGATAAACCTAACTAGCGTCTTTTCCCACATCCCTAATACTTACATCATGCACACTTACACAAAAGGTTCCATAGCTATAAAGTAAAAGATCCAAGTTTTATTCATTTATTACAAATTCTTTGAAATAAAGACTATTTTGGTATCTAAGGTTTAATTCATGATAAGTAAGCCGTGTTTGATATTTTACTGATCCGCACTTTATCCACAGCTTTCCGGTATCAACGGTGTGAAGATCGGAACATGCGTTCGCAACTTATGGACCGTAAAGACAAAGAACCAAAATGTATTTTTGTGAAACCAACAGCCTAGATTTGCATGCAGGGGAAATAGAGGAGGCAACAAGCTGTTTGAGGCTGTTCTGTGTCCATTTGAATCAACCTGTTAAATGCCCTGTAACAAATGCGCCCCCACTGGGAACCAATGGGATCAGCAACAAACTCCTCTATTGTGTTGTCTATTTCTGGGGGGGTATAAATATGTGTGCTCTGACCCTGGGTTTCTAGTCTTCTTACTGAATGCTGATTGACGGAGGTTTCTTGCTGATGCCGGGATCTGGTCCAGAGCGCATGCGTATGTATAACTGTACTTGGGTCTGTATAATTTCTTTGCGCTAAATTGTACTTAGATTATAGCGTGTAACTGACTGTACTTTTACTTGAATAATACTTTGTGCTTTGGAACCACAGGTTCAAGGTCTGGAGTCTTTATTTACTGTATGACTGCGTACGCAAAATAGTGTCATCCTTAGAGGTTTATAGGAAGGATATTAGAAGGTATACGCAGGAGTGTATAGAGGTTCAAATCCAGAATCCTTAGGGTGCGTGGGAGATACTACTATTAGGATTTATGACCACTGGGGGTTATTTTATAATGGGGCCCTATGGACATGAGTGATGGGGGGGTGCAAAATACCCCTTAGATATATTTTTTTTATAAAAATATTTAAAAAGATCCAAAAAATTCTTTAACTTTATTAAATAATAAAAAAAGACAAGTTCTGAGCTGTTTTGTGAGAGAGAAAATCATTAGTTAAGTGGTTAAAAGGCTGAGAAGCTTGGCAATTGCCTGACAGAATAAACAGAAGATAACATAAAAAATCAAGGCTAATTATGTACAAGACGTACATGTGCGCTACGCTCCATTATTAACTTTTATTTATAAGATACCACAAAATGTACAATTCATAGTAAAAGGGCATTAGAACTTAGATAATGATTTTGCCGCCTAACTCGTATCTTCAATTCTCTCTATCACACAAGAATAAGACTGTCAGAAGCTCTCTGGAAGGAGATGAAGAAACTGTGGAGAAAAGACCCACAATAACACAATAATGGCATTCTAGTGAAGAGTGACCTCTGCAATCAGACTTGGTACCGCCTTCTAAAAAGCAATTTCCTATAGTAAAAAAATTAGTATGCTGGTATGTTAGTATATTTCCAATAGACAAAAACAAATGAAATTAATAAAAAATATATATACAAATTTAGATTGCTCCTACTAAACTGTGCAAGTATTCTTCCTGATAGTCATTTAATAATCAAAGTAGGAATATGCCATTTAATTATATAAATTTGTGCTGGACTCCCAAGCAACCAATATAACCATCAGTGATCCTATCTCGTATGTTCTTCGAAGTAAACAACAATAACTATCCACGCCACCTGTGCTCCTTGTCTGTTGTCTCCAAGTCCGATACGGTGTTCTTGCCCTTACCGTGTGCTCATCCAATGCCAAACTCAGTCCAAGTAACTTACCACTGCTGAAGCTATAGTATAGGGAGATATCTTACTTTCGCGCTCGGTCCAGGCTGAAGTTAATGGGGATTTTTTTAGGGGCCTAATCAGACACGAAAAAAAATCCCCAATAAATAGCTTGTTAATGGGTGCCACGACTATGTTAACACACAGGTCCGGGAACTTAACCTGGATTCTATGTGTTAATGGCCGTTACCAGGGTAATTGAACGGGCGAGAAAAAGGGGCTCTAATTGAATAGCCCTAGGCGTTAAAGTCCAAGGCTTTTTCATACCCGGTACATTAACAGAGCTAATTAAATTCCTCCCTTAGTCTGTCATTTTATTGCTGTATGTGTCTACAACACAGTGTAAATTAAAATGTCAAGTTACATTGTTACTATGTATATTGTTTGTGCAACACTTTGTGGTTACTTAAAAATAAAATAATAATTATAAGGATGACACTCAACTGTACTTGTCCATTGCTGTACAAAGAACCCAATACCAATCTTAAATAGCTGTCTAGCTGAGCTCCAGGAATGGATTGTGTTAAAACAGAGGTACTTATCATAGGACTTCATTATAAAAGAACAAGACTACAGCTGGAACAATGGACTTCACTTAAGCTTGGTGGTTCAGAGTTGCAAAGCTCTGATCATGCGTAGAATATTGGTGGTGTCCAAAATTGTAGCTTAGACATTATGCATGACCAAATCCTCATTCTTTCATCATAGGAATATAGCTATAATCAAGTAATTGCTTCCCTCATAAGATCTTTGTACACTCATATATGCATTTGTACAGTAATCTCCAGCTTGGGCTATTGCAATGCATTCTACCTATGTCTCTCAGCAAAAGAATTGCACTACTTGCAGCTGGGACATATTGCACTGCCTAGGCTGTTATCTAACTAGCCCAAGTCCTGCCACATAACATCCAAATTCTACTTCCTTCACTGGCTGCAAGACAGCAAAATCTATTTTGAGATTATTTTACAGACTTTCAAAGCCAGCTTATGAGTCCTTATACTCCCTCTCACTTACTTTGATCAGTAGATAAGGACTATTAGAAGTACTGTACTTAGAATCTCCCATACTTCATTTAGGGGTTGGGTTTTTAGCTTTGTAGCTCAGACTCTCTGTAACTTACAGCCTCATACAGTTGGTAAGGTCTCCACTCTAGAAACTTCAAAAATAGAACAAAGACTTACCTCTTTACTCAAGCTGGTCATTAGTGCCCTTTATTTTCCAAATATAAAGTAAAATGTGTATCTCTCTTCTGTAGTCTGCTAATAGATTTATTATATATCATGTGTTTTTAAATCTGCAAATGTAAAGCACTTTGTATCCTATTGTAAGAAATGCCCTATATAAATAGAATTAATATTGAGAGGTCAAACCCAAAAAGAACCTCCTGCCACAATTCTACAAAAGCTTCCTTCCGCAATATAAACACACAAAACAGTTATTTTAAAAAAAATATATACTGTAGCACCAAAATACTCAAGCTTATAATTTGTAGTAAAATATCAGTTTTTAGGTTAGGTTAATTAGCACAGATAGTATATCGTTCCAGATAGATTACAATAGGAAAAGTGGTTAGTGGGTCTAAGTCACACAGCAATGCTGGTTTAGCAATCAGAGGGGTGTTTGTGCATATAAGGAGAAGTAATGGTATTTTTGAGTGAGTGGGTGGTAGTTATATAGAATAGGCTAGGGAGGTTAAGGAGGTGGTTGGTTAGTTTGATACGCTAAGTAAAAGGTGAATTTTCAGAGAACATACAGGGGTTATATTGAAATATAGGACTCAAACAAACCCAAAATGTTACAAATTTCACTAATTAGATCATTTAAGTTTTTTACTGTCATAATGTCTGACATTGTTGAGAATGTTCCAGATTTTGAAAGAAGAACATGGAAGTTTGGGAAGACTGTTCAGGGTGCCAGAATGGGTGGTTGGCAACCAAAATCCTCTGTACCAGTGGCATAGTGGTTTATTCTAATACTGCAGCTACCACCATATTTATTCAGTTACATATTTTTTAGTTTTATGCTGTGCCGCATTGATATTTTTTATCTGTCGTCATCTTTGTTTATTAAGCTCCATCTCATTTATAGATTTTCATGAGGTTTCTTTCCAGATTGTCCACCTGACAAAAAAAATCATCTTGTCTGTCAACGTTACATCTTTCTCGAATTCCCTCATTCAATTAAAAAAAATACTTGTCCAATAAGTAGACCCGGTGGAGGAATGAGAAGATATGGTCTGTCATTGTGATAATATGTGGCGTGGAGGACGCAGGGACACGGGCATCTGCAGCTAGCTCCACGGATCTCTGAGGACCAGCAGGGACTATACTGTGCACGTCTCTTCCCAAAAGAAAAGGGGAAGCTATAAAAGTAGAATGCAAAAGAGAGGGAAAGGAACAGATATATCAGACCTGCTGAATGTTCAAAATGGGATACAGTCAAAATCCTGGCAAAGGGGATGTTGGCACTTAGAATACCGGCACCAGAATCCCGACGGTAAGTAGTGGGGTTAGGGGGAGGGGTAGCGTTAGGCACTACGGAGGTTAGGATTAGGCACTAGACGGGGGAGGGTTAGGTTAAGGGTGCGAGGAGGGGGAGGTTAGGCTAGGCACTGGGGAAGGAGGGTTAGGGGTAGAGAGGGGGGATGGTTAGGATACCCACCGAAAGGTGTCGGTATCCTAACCCTGTCTCGATGCCGGCATCAGGATTTAGACCGCTGGTATCCCCAGCGCCGGCATCCCATACTCAACCCGTTGGAAACACCCATATCAGGCTAATGGGAGGTATATTCATATAGGACAATAACCTGCCACCATAATGTAGAGCAAGTGTACTTCACTACCAACCACTCAAATGAAAGCTCATACCAACAGAAAATCTAATTGTTATTCTGGCAGTCATGATGCCTAATAAAAACATGTTATATCATTGTGCCTGTGCATACACGGAAACCTAAAGACGCTACATGTGCAAAATCAATAAAAGTCCTTTCAAGAAACATTTCACCACTGTACTACTCAGAATAATGCTTTAGTGAAAAGGGATCACACTGTCAGCAAGAAATAATGCAAGATTATTATCAGGTTTCGAGATGTTATAATAAAAAAGACATTTTTGAATGCTCTTCTCATTTATACTACAATATTGAGATGAAGATTTTTTTTTCATAATAATCCAACTCACATAATTATTTATAACAATCAATAAGTTATACAATGCCAAAACATGCATGACAATCACATTGGAGGGAATAGAATTCATAGTTACTCTTTGACACCTATCAACTATGTTTTTCATTCTGACTCTGAACGCCTGGTAAGGGAACAGAGGAGTCAACTCCATTTCAGGAAACACTATTTTGTCAGAGAAAAAAAAGTGGCATTAATATTACTGAAGCTTGTTATAGATTGATGATAGAGAAGTTGGTGTAAGAGTGATAACTTTACATGAGGATCTTGTAGATTATGTGATTATCAATTTAAATTATCTTGTTTCATACTATAAGCAACAGATGTTTGATCAATTGACCTTTTAATAGGTAATATTATATGAGGGTGGTTCAATAAGTAAGGTAACAAGACCTCTCACGTTTGTAATGTTCTCTATTTCATTCAAATTTCCCGCAGACCAGAGCAGGTAGACCACTGCTTCTTTTCACGGCCATTAGACTGCGCCTTATATCGGTCAAACTGTCTCAATATCAGTTTTAAGATGACGGGGCTGGAAGAAACATGGTCAAACATTGAGGATGCGTAGTGTGATCAGATTTCTGTATCTAAAGGGCACATAAGCACCTGAAATTCATCGCCAACTTGTTGAGGTGTACGGTGATAAGGTCATGTCACAGAAACAGGTTTGAGTTTGGTGCACTGCCTTTGATAACGGCAGGACAGACGTTCAAGATGAGCAGCAATCTTGCCGGCCAAGCACATCCACCACAGATGGCAATTTGTGCCGCATTGAAGGTCTGATTCAGGAGGACAGATGCATTCGAGTCAGTGATATTGCTGACGTACTGAACATCTCAGTGGGTGGGTACTGTGCACAACATTGTTCATGAGAAACTGGGGTACAGGAAAAAGTATTCATGCTGGGTACCAAAGCAACTCACAGAACTTTACAAAACCAATAGGATGGGATTGTCTCTTGTGCACTTGAAACGGTACCATGAGGAGAAAGTGCAGTTCCTGCAGTGTATTGTTACAGGGAATGAACGTGGGTGTATCATGTGACACCGGAGATGAAGCAATTATCCATGACAATCATCCAAGGCATCATCGCCACCTTCAAAGAAATTCAATACAACTCCATCAGCAAAGAAGGTAATGACAACCGTGTTTTGGGACCACAAGGGTGTGCGCGTCTTGCCGATTTCCTCAGCAAGGGAGATACTGTGAATGCTGTTCGCTATTGTAAACACATTGAGCCGGTTGCGGAGGACAATTCGTCGAAAATAACCTGGGTTGCTGCGAACAGTCATATTGCTGCATGATAACACCAGGCCACTCTTAAAACCACGTGTGAGTTGTTACGGTGCTACGATTAGGAGTTACTGGGCTATCCTCCCTACAGCCCTGACCTGGCACTGAGTGATTTCCATCTCTTTGGACCATTGAAGAAGCACCTGGGTGGAAGGCGACTCGCAGCAGACTGTAAAGTTCCGCAGGCCGTCATATCCTGGCTTCAGTCGCTGGACACTGATTTTGTCTATGCCAGGATAGATTCCTTGGTGTACAAATGCTTAAACAAGTACGGGGACTATGTGGAAATATAATCTGCACCAAGGCCATACTATTGATTATACGTATATGTACGAGTTGAATAAATTTACGCAATGAGAGGTTTTATTACCTTATTTATTGAACCACCCACGTATGTGCCAATAAAACAAGTGTTAGAGTAAAGTACCGTACAATAAATATTTAACTAGTTTCCTCCTTGTGAACAATTCTGATGATCACAGTGTATTCTCAATCAAGTTTGCATTATGCAACATACACCTACTAAATCTGTATGAGGGAATTAAACTAGATTATGGAAAATACTTTGATAATGCTGCTAATCCAACAAAATCGTAAACCAAAAACAAATCATTAGGTCTCCACATTTAGTACTCCTGGGAACACTGATGAACTCTACACAATTCACAACACCATCAGCAAAATACACGACAAAAGTGATGTAATAAATCATTATACCATTGCTTGATAAATAAGATATAGATAAGTTAGAGGCATTTCAAGTCTCTATTAGTGCAGTGCTAGCTTAACTTGAATCTATTATAAGACACATCACCAATTAAGAATATAGGAGTAGTGTCTTCATGAATATATAAAGCTACAAACCTTAGGTACAGATGTGTCCATATACATCTTACTGCAGTCACGGTAAAAAAATCCTTGCGGTATGCCAGGTCCCGTGAGACTCTGCTAGTGCCGCGACTAGGGGATGCGGTCAAAATGCCGATGGCCGGGAAGCAGTCTGACTAAATCCTGGCATCTAAATCCAGACGCAGGACTAAAGACAGAAGTCGAAATCCCGATGCTTGTCAAGATCCCGACGCCAGAATCTAGACAGACTGCTTACCGAACAAAGGTAAGCCGGACACTGTTAGCACTTACCCGCTGGGGTGTAGGGGAAGGGTTAGGCACCACCCCGGAAGGGTTAGGTTTAGGGTGCGGGGAGGGGAAGTTAGGGTTAGGCACCACCGGGGGAGGGTAGGGCTAGGCACCCCCATGTGAGGCTTAGGTTTAGGGTGCGGGCTTAGGTTTAGGCATCCCGGGGGGGGGGGGAGGTTAGGGGTAGGCATCCCCCCGGGGGTTGGTTAGGCACCACTAAGGGAGGGTTATGGGGCGGACGAGAGGGTTAGGGTTCTTACCAGCCCCAGTCAGGATCTTCAGCGTTCGGGCTTGCGACGTCGGTATTTAGTCAGACAGCTTCCTGGCCGTCAGAATTTCATACCCAACCCACGACTAGTACGTACCAGCAGACTGTAATGATTAATTTTATATACAACGCTTGTATATCTGAGTGCGACTTATGGAGGGTACACACGGTCATACTGCTTGACGGTCAGATAACGATAATGATCATTATCTGATCGTCCTGCATGTGCTGGATCAAATATCCAGCACATGCAGCAACCCAATAACTACTGTAACGACCCGTGATCAACGATCCCTATAGTTAACAGGCTAACCTGGTCAATATCGACCAAGTTGGCCTGCATGCACGGGCGATGGTCGATATAGCTATCGATCATTCATGCCCGCGCATCTACTATCGTTTGGTCGTTTGAGGGGGCCATAAACTTGACGATTTGAACAATAATAATATGATCGTTATCGTTTAAATCGTCAAGTTTATCTGACCGTGTGTATGCACCATTAGTCTCTGAATCAGTTGTAGTGCTACATTATTTCTAAACTAGTTAAGAAACCCAGCATATGCCTGGTCACCTCAGTATGCCCACTGCTCCACCCTGGCCAGCATCCCACTCTGTTCCACCACCCTCTGTCAGCTGCTCTGCTCCATCTTGCTTTCTCTGCTCTGTTCCACTCCACCCCCTATTCTGTCCCTGATTATTTTGTATTATGAGGACTGAAGGTATATCTTTGCTATGAACTTTAATTGGTTTGTACCATTGACTGACTCAGGCAACCCAGCAAAACAACAATCTATGACAGTTTTCATGACGGTCATCTTTTTCAATGAGCTATATTGTATTATTTCTCTAAGATTTACAGATGTGTCCTCATACATCTAGCCTGAATACGCTACGCAGTGTGACTTGCCTGGCGCCAAGTACCGTGAGTCTCTGTTGCGTCTTTTCCAAAGAAAAAGTGTGTAAGTCGCAATGTGCTGCCATCAGCAGACGGTGCTGATTAAATTGAAAGGCAACACTTGTATAACTGTGTGCACCCGAGTCTGTATATGAACCACAACGGAACTTGGAACGAAAAAATTGCAGCCATTACAATGTCAAGAGGAGTTACTGGACAGACTTAGGCACTGCATTCTACACACATATATATCCTGTGGACCTGTTGCATTATGCATATAGCTAGCCTCTATTTGCTACTGCTGTATCATCTGTCCCGCTAACATGGTACCATGCATTTGTACCTTCAGCTCAGCCTGTCATTTAAACTAGTATTCAGTACTGCCAACAACTACCTGGTAAATGATTACTAAGTGAGATTAAAACCGCGAGGAACCGGTGAACATATCTACTGTAGTTCTATGAGAATAATGGTTGCTATCGATTAAGTTCTTGTCAAGGGAACTTAACAAGTGAAGAGGTTTGTGACATGTCCACAGTAATATGGGCAAATAGAAAGAATTGATCAGACTCTTCCACAAGATTTACATTGTTTCATCAGTTACCTTCAGGATGACTGGATGGAACTTTTACCCATTACTGAATTCATTTACAATAATTCTGAACACAGCTCCATTCTCTAAGTCGTTTTGTGGCAACCATGCTTTCTATCTATCGTAAAATCCAAATTTCCCATTTCCACACCAATTCCAGCTGTAAATGCTTGAATCAATTCTTTAAAGGAAACACAAGAGAGACTAATTGAGACTTTGAGAGAAGTTCAAGAACAATATAAACAAGCCGCAGACAGACACCATAAAGCTACAAATTCAGGTTTGAGACAATGTCTGGCTCTCCACTAAAAACCTAAAGTAACCAATACCTTCTCTCATACTGGGTCAAAAGTTTATTTGGTCCATGTAAAATATCATCTCAAGTTAACAGAGATGCTTTCCGCCTAAAGCTACCAGTCTTGTGACTTTTCACATTTTGCTTTTGCAACAATTTCATGAGAACCCCTTTCCAGGTTGGATTTTGCCACCACCAGTCATTACTGAAAGGTAAGACTTTACTGTAGAGAAGCCCCTGGACCCTGGAATTCACAGAAATGTACTACAATATTTAATGACACAATACGAAAAATTTCTTAGGAGCTAGCAGAAACAGATTGTAGATTAACTAAGGTATCACTTGAAATATCACAATAAGATAGCTCTTGAATCCATGGGGGAGAGCAAGCGGGCGGCTCGCCCCACCCCTGCCAAACATGTGAAAGAAGCGGGGGCCACGGACGTCAGGGGTTGTGCTTTATAGCAATAGGCTGCACGACACTTGCAGCGCATGCAGGAGGAGGTGTAATGTGCGGTGTTAAAACATTGCACATTACACTTTCTCCTCTGTGCAGTGCAGGGGCTGGGCAGCCTATGCAATAAAGCACAGAACAGACCGACCGTGGCCGCCGCTCAGATAAGAGCGAGAGAGGGAGGAGTTGTGCCGGAACAATTTTATGTTGCCCCCCCAACATAAAATCGTTCTGATGCCCCTGCTTGAATCATCCAGAGGACATTTTGAAAGGAGAGAAGTATGCAAAATTTTGTGGCTCAGGGCTCCTGCCTCTGGAGGCTACCACTCTGCTGACTAAGGGGTCTATGTACTAAGCCTTGGAGAAGATAAAGTGGACGGATATAAAGTACCAACCAATCAGCTCCTAACTCACTTTACAGGCGGTGTTTGAAAAATGACAGGAGCTGATTGACTGGTACTTTATCTCCATCCACAGCTTAGTACATAAACACCTAAGATATAGAGATGTCCTTTCTTACTGTTGCTTCAGTCGCGCAAAATAGTCCCTCTTAGCTCGCCAGGTCCCTTGCGGCTCAGCCACGCAGAGCATCTCTTTCGCTCAAAATATGCATAAGTAAAACATACAGCGACAAAACTACATTGCTAAAGTACACTGATCATTGGGTGTTTGACATTAGTACATTTGTACATCTGTGTGCGACTGAGTCTGAACCAGTGTATGGGCTCTGATGCGAGCAGCAGCAGTTTCCTCTCAAGCCTGGTTCTGGTGTGCTTCATCTGCGACTTTGTACATGTGTAAAAATAATTAATGTGCAGTTAAATTTGCAGATTAGCGTCTCTAGTACACTGAGTGGCCTATCTCATCTGCACCTCCAATGTAAATATGATGCAAAATTTAAAGAAAAATAGGGTACGCTACTCCTCTCGGAGAATCTTAGCAGTGCCAGATGGATCGCACTGTAAGGCATACGAATGCGACAGTGAGGACATACCTTTATTGTAGATGATGGACAACTTCTTATCTTATATCCAAATATCAGTCTTATGGTTACTCTGATGTGGGAACATCTCTGCCTTCTGACTTCCTATATCAACCAGATTCTGTCATTATGTCCCTTGCCAGATTATGCTCCTGCACGTTTTTATCTATATGCTGTTGTTAAAGCTACATTCTGACTTCAGTCATTCACTTCAAAGATCCCACTGGCAGCTTGTTCTTGACTGCCTCTATCTCACCCTTATTCACCCATACAGGATATTACGCCTTGTTCTAGTGAACCTACCACAGTCTGCCGTCCTTTTCAACTACAGTACTAGACTCTGATCCTCAATCCAGACTGCTTCATTTTTTTTTTTATATTCCTTAATTCAAATGTGATTATAATGATGATAGTCATTATATATCTCAAATATATACTTTTTTTCAACTCAAATGAAAATATATAATTTAAAAAATTAGGTTTAAAAAATAAAGCAGTATGCTACTATAATATTGTGTCTCCTGTGGAATTACAGTGGTTAAATCACAATCTGAATCTGATGTCTTCCTTCAATTCCAATAAAATAAAATAAAGCATAACCATAAGCCGGATTACAAACCATCTAGATAAGCAGCGCTGGTGACAAAAGGACTATAATGTGCAAGGCAGGTGATGCAGTGGCCCAGATGGTTTGCAGGGATATCTCGGGGGCCATAGCCAGGCAAGCCTTCTGCGCACAAAGGGAAAAAAGGGTAAAAGGAAATAGCTGCAGCAATCAATTATGCTGAAATGTCTTTAACAAAAATTACAGGCAGAAAGTTAAAAAAAAAAAAAAAAAACATACACACACAAAAGTCAGAATTACACATGTTTCTGGTTATTCCAGCTGCTGAGCCTCCTATCACATGTGCAGTATCGGTGGAAAAAAAAAAAAGCAAGTAACATTTTTCTCCCCGAATAGACTGTTATTTAAATTGCACTGATGTATGTTAGCAAAGACTGACATTTATACTATACTTAATTATGGAGTAACAAACAGAGGGCCTGATTCAGAGCCGGACGCTATTTGCGCTTGCTCGTTCAGAAAAAGGGGCCGGATATTTAAACTGAGCGCTCGCTCTTTGCGGTCTGTTGACGCCTCTATGTCTGAGCGAGCGAACGAAACATGCGCTCGCTATTTTGTAAAGACGCCCCATGGCCGCTCGCATCCTACGTCATCTCCGCTATTTATTTGATTAATCGAGTACATCGAAAGGCATCTGAACTGCTCGCAGTGCTTGTGGTTGGATTTTCCTACCGCAATCATGCGAACAGTTCAGGCTAAGAAACAGCCAAGTGACGTGGTCGATGACGCTGCTTTGTTAATTATGCACACCCTTAAAACATCCGTTTTGACCATTTGGCATGCCTGCGTTCGGATCACCACTCCCCGTTTTCAAGCACCTTCCCCTGTTACCACCCACAAACGCCTCAGCCTGTCACTCAAATTAGCAGGCACTCGCTATTTTGCGAGCGCTCGATTTCCGATCGCAATGACTGGTTGGCGCATGCGCATTACGACCCATACGCATGCGCAGATGTGCGAAGATCGCTCGAAGCGAACGAGCAGCCGCTTACGAGCGCCTCTGAATCAGGCCCAGAATGCATCACAGGCGCAAATAAATGACATTTATTAATATTTGATCTTGTAACTGGTATATTTGTTCCTTGGGATTGCTTTACTTGTAACATAATGCATATATTTTTCACCAGCATCAGCAATGCGTCACTGTGTCTGCTGAAAGCGGTCTCATTCGCTCTATGGGCCTGATTCATTATGGATCGATATTGCGATCGCAGCTGCGTTTACGCATGCAGGTCAGTAGCCCAAAGCCAGCATAGAGACGCCCACTACCGCATTCGCACATTCGTAATACTTTGCAATCCTGCATATACATCGGGAACATTAAGTAACATTGGCCCCTCACGCACAATTACAACAGGTCTGACCTTACTCATGAATTGCTAACCTCATTGCACGCAGTGAGTACACAAGCTGCGTATGCCGTCGCAGTGGCTAATTTATGCACACCCCTGTAACGGCGTTCAAATGGACTGATATGCCTGCGTTTGCCGACCCCCCCCCCCCACTGGCACCACTCCCAAATGCTCACTTCCTCTGAATCACTCTGCATTGTTTCTCGCACTGCGATCGCAGTGGTGCCTGTGTGCATACGCAGTACGCAACAATCGTCCGTCTACGTGAGTAATCGCAATATCGATCCGTTATGAATCAGGCCCAAAATACTGTAACTATACTCAGTAGGAACACATGGGAGTACAAAATGCTGAAGGGGTCTTAAAGAAGCAGAGCAGACGCTCCCTTTGACATGTCAATAGCTCTTTCTTCAAGTAATCTCCTATTAATGTACCACTGACAAATAACTTTGCTTGGAACATGCTGGCACTGGATTGTTGACAGCACTCTCTCATGTATTTTTATTTCATTAGAATATACAACCACCAATATCAAGTTTGCTTAAAAAATGCACAAGTATATAATACCGCTCATCAAGAATATAAGAGGCTGCTATGACCTGCTTCAGGGGCTGGCTGGCAACTTTTAGCCTGGGGGGCAAATGCATGCAGGTGGCCCTGGCAGAGGAGTAGCGTGTAGCTAGGGTGCCCGGAGCACGTGCGTGATTAGGCGCCCCCCTCCCTCAAGTGTTCCAGGGAGGAGGCGGCTCCATATGGAATTAATGTAAAGTTAAAATAAAGATATGGGGCAGACCCCTGTAGTGGTGCCCATATGCAGTGCCCCCTGTGCCCCAGGAGAGGACCCCCTTATGCAGGCCACCAGTAGTGCCCCTAGTAGTGATCCTCCTATGCAGTACCCCTTATACAGTGCCCCCAGTAGTGGTCCCCCCTGTGCAGTGCCCCTGCATTGATTGATGTCATATTGCAGGCGTGGCAGGTCTGGACAGAAGAGGTTGCAGTCGCAACATTTTTGCAGCTATGACAGCAAGTTTCAGCAGCATGCAGGCACAGGGAATAGCCTTCGTGCCACACAGCAGTGGGGTCATGAATGTAATTCAAATGTGATTCAAATCAAGGTCCTATCTGTATGGAGTTTGTATGTTCTCAATGAGAGTCTGATTCAAATGTGGACACAATACAGTTATTTACGCAATTGATCGATTATTGCACTGTGCACGCACCAATATACCTTATTATTATTATCATTTATTTATATGGCGCCACAAGTGTTCCGCAGTGCCTTACAAAGTACATAAACAAATAAGTAACCAGCGACTTACAATACAATATAAAGCAGGACATGGACATGTATAATAAACATTGCTATATTAGCGACCTTTACGCCCACATAAGCAGCCGAGTGTTAGTTGCCCTAGTGGGGAGGAAGAGATAAATTAAAGTACAGTAGGGAGAAGCACAAGTGGGTAGAGGGCCCCGCTCGAAAGAGCTTACATTCTTTAAGGGAGGGGCAGACAAACAGGAGTGACACAGATGGGGTTAGCGATGCCGCTCACAGTGAGGATTTCTTTGCAAAGTGATGGACATTCAGGGACCGCTTGGGGGTGGATACAGAGAATGGTGGAAGAAATGCAGGCATGTCAGGCCCGTTTTGGGGGAGTCTTAAGCTGGCCACACATCTAAAGTTTATCTGTCCAACCAGCCAACTAGTAGATTGGTTGGAATGAAAATCTGGTAAGGAATACAATCAGCAACTTGCTCCCAGACGCTGAAAAATGGACCAAAACTGTTGTATAAACAAATAGTTTAAATCACACATTTAACAAACTTGTCTGACGACCATTTTCATCTGTTTTCTGGCATTTAGGAGTAAATTTCTGATCATCATTTACTCCCATTCCTTACCAGATTTTCATTCCAACCAATCAACAAGTTGGCTGGTTGGATGTAAGTTGATCTAGTGTGTGGCCAGCTTTAGTATACTACTGCGATCCCGTACGCAGCAAACATGGCGCCAGTGTCTCAGTTCCTGCGGACATTCTGCGCAACCAGAGGATTACTCAGATGGTCGATTATTGAATGATCTGCGACAACCTCTGTGTGTGTTGTACACATTTGCTTGTATCTGCGAAGCCGCCGGGGGGGTGTGTCAATACATTTCCAGGTGGCTGCATGCACTGGCATATTTTCACACAGCAGCTGTGTATGGGATCGCAACTGTGAAAGCCCAGTCTGTGTGTGTATGTTTGTGTGATAAGGAATATAGGCCCTCATTCAGAGCCGTTCGCTATTTGCGGTCGTTCGTTTAAAAACAAGGGGTGGCTATTCAAATGATCCGTACGCACATTGCAGTCTGTTCACACCTCTAAGTCTGAACGAACGAGCAAAACATACGCTCGTTTATTTGTTAAAAACGCCCCCTGGCCGCTCGCACCATACGTCATGTCCGCTATTTATTAGATTAATCGAGTACATCGACCAGCGTATGAACTGCTCGCTATTCTTGTGGTTGGTGTTTGCTACCACAAATTTGCGAGCAGTTCTGGCTCTAAAATAACCCAGTGACGTGGTCATTGACGCTGCTGTTTTAAATATACACACCCATAAAACGCCCGTTTTGACCTTTAAGCACGCCTGCGTTCGGATCTCCACTCCCCATTTTCAAGCACCTTCCCCTGTTACCACCCACATACGCCTCATTCTGTCACTCAAAATAGCAGGCACTCGCTATATAGCGTACAAACGATTTTCGGCCGCACTGACTGGTTCGCGCATGCGTACTAAAAAGCGTACGCATGCGCAGATGTGCAAACATCGCTCGGAACGAGCGTACTGCCGCTAACGAGCGGCTCTGAATGAGGGCCATAGATTTAAGGCTCCACTGGGGCAGGCACTGATGTGAATGATGAGATATTCTATGTAAAGCTGTACAAAATATGTAAAAGGTAATAAATAGCCTGCACAGAAAGATATAAATCTAAGGCTATCATATACATTTCATCTACTACACACAAATAAACCATTTTCTTTTAAAACTAAGTCTAAGGCCCGTAATACATTTTATTAAAAATATAAATAAAAATGCTTAATTTATTTTGTTACTAGTCTAGTAACAACTTACAGAAGAATAGACTTAATATACTGTATATACTTAAGCTGGGTACACACACGATGTGCGCCCAAGCGATGGTGTGATGTAATGTAAAGATACTTCGTGTGCACATTACACACCGCACTATCCGGTGTATGGTGGCGCGGTGGGTCGTTACATGCTGCATGCAACAGCACCGTGCCGTTCATTGCATCATCCCATCAGCCGTGCAGAACAGCAGATAAGACAAAGCGATGAACGACAGATCGGACGTACACACTGTACGATGTGTATGATATATCGTATTGTGGATGCAGTCAGGAAGCAGGCGGTCGAAATGCCAACCACCGGCTTCCCGACTGTCTAATCCCGGCATGTTTCAAATGACAGGCATCGAGATCCGGACGCCTGTCATTTTACCTACGCCGGGAGCCCGACGCTCGGCAAACCGATTGAAGGTAAGCAAGGCAGGGGGGGAGGTTAGGTTAGGGGCTCCCGGGGGGGACTTAGGGTAAGGCACTCCCTCGGGAGGGATAGGGTTAGGCTAGGGGAAGGGGGGATTAGGTTTAGGCACCCCCCCGCGAGGGTTAGGTTTAGGCAGCGGGGAAGGGGGGGGGGTTAGGTTTAGGCACTAGGGAGAGAGGTTAGGGTTAGGCACCCCTAAAGGAGGGTTAGGAGGGGAGGGTTAGGTTAGTTAGTACTTACCTTTAGTGCAGTCAGGATTTTCACTGGTGTCGGGATTTGATCCCATCATATTGTGTGTACCCAACTTTTAAGAGTAATTTTTGAAAAGCTGCAAAAATAAGGGCGTTGATCATAAAAGCCTTTCTTTTATATCATGTGTTTCTAGAAATATCTTAATAAGTGGATAAAGTGGAACAAGTTTGTTATTAATTAGAAATTAGTTTGCCATACTATGCCTTAATCAGCAATTCTGCCCCTCTCTTTTTGCTGAAAAAGCAAATCACTATTTTCTATCACCATTAGACTGCTGCAGGTTGCCTAAGCCTTTACTGCACCATCTGTTGCTATATGGTACGACCATATATCTCCCAACATGCCCTGCCAGCAATAATTTCCTGACAGGACATGCTAGACATTCAGCAGCTCCGACACCACAGGTTACCTATCTGTGGTATAATACATCCTATGGTTTGCCATATTAGAGGCTCCAGAGACTAACATGATATTGTGACTTTAGTTTAAAGGCTCAGTTCTTTATAACTATTCTTTCAATTAAAACGTGATACAAGGACAAAAAAAAAAAAAAGTCGATTTGAAAATGTGCATCCATTTAAGATGTATGTAGACTTGCGTGAGAGATTTCCATAGCTCACACACTCTTGTAAATCACCATTGAACAGTAGTAACCCAAAGAATGAAGCACAAACACGTCTGTTTTCAATTTCATTGTGAAAGCTCTGCCAATAACTGTGACTGATTCCTAGACCACCCTTTGGTAAAACAATTCTGTGCTGGCCAGATTACCTTAAAAAACTTTATGGTTCTCTCAGCTCGGCACGTTATATATTGGCAAAGGGAATGGTTCTTTAACAGCAACCAGAAGATCAGAAAATCTTTTGTAATCTTTACAAAACAGCATGCTCAAGATATCCAAAATTAAGTGGCTGGCCTTGATTAAAAGAAAGAAAATATCTATGTTAAAGTACAAGAAGGTTTAAAGTCAGTGATTCCTAATCTTGCAGAAATATTTGAAAGGGTAAGCTAGAGCTGAGGGTGGTGATAATCCTAGGGTACCTAAGTAAATTAGGACAGAGTGTAGCATGTTCTAATTCATTCTTAGCATTTGTGTACTGAACATTAGTAAATGTATACATCCTGGGCAGATTATTGTGCACATTGCATTATTTATTACAGATGATAATACTTACCATATTTCTAAGAGAACACATACATACACGTATGGGCCTGTGGAACGCTTGATGCCCTGTGCATGCCTTACATGGAGGTCACTGCCATCACTAAGTTTACAGCAATTTACACGGAAACTGCACTAAAATTATGAGACAATTCCCTGGGGAAAGCATTTGTATATCTTTGGAACATTTTCATGAAAAATACGCATCATTTGCGGCAAAATTTTAAGACTTTACACTCAAGGAGAAATAAATCTTTAATGAAGAAATGAACCCTGGCCTCACCAGGCTCTAAAGCCAATCCTTCAGGTGTGCTGGCATTTTCCAGAACAAAGGTTATATAAAGTTCAGCGTTCCCATGATGCAACACATTCAAATGAATCACTGCCAATGGTTATTCTGTATTACTTACCTATACAGTGGTCTAGTCAGTATTTGGTGCTTGAAACTTTGTTGGAAACATGGAGGCAAAAGGTAAAACACTGGGCTTGCAGAGCATAGAAAGGAAAGAGCAATGGTAACTAATAGGAGAATAAGAAGAGGGATATGTGGAAGGGAAAATAAGGAACAAAAATAAAATAAAATAAACGAACAAGTAGAAAAATAAAGAAACTATGTGAAAGAAAAGACGTACAGGCATAAAACAGGGTTTCTAAAATCGGTCCTCAAGTCAAGGTTATCGTAAAAGTCCAGGTTTTAGGAATATACATGCTTAATCAGAGATGGTCAAATCAAACTGATTGAGGTCATTATTACGTCACCTGTACTTATGCATGGTTAACCTTAAAAACCTGGACTGCTAGGGTGTCTTGAGGACAGAGTATGGGAAACACTGGGAGTAATAGGCATTTATACGTCAGAATTACATTTTCCCCGATAAATTAAAGGGGTTAAAGGGAGGTAACCTCAGGCTATATCGCCCAAGGCTATTCAATTACTCTCCCTTATTCACCCAATAGCTCTGTTAGTGGGCGTTAACTGAACATGTTAATGGGCATTAACACGGGTTAATGGCCGTTCGCACCCAGTATCTGTAATAAGTTCACGGACCTGTGCGTTAACTGGCAGATATCACCAGGAGACCCCCAAAATATCCCTGATCAGCGGGGCTAGTTGAATACTGGGAGACAATCAATAAGCACCTGTTCAGTTATCGGGTCTAAATAAATATCTCCCTAAATGCAAGATGTATATATCTGCCAGAGCTAGCAGTGAACAGAGTTGTGATGTACATGCGCGCGAGAGGAGAAACAATGTATTTTCCTAATTGTATAGCAATACTGAACAAAAGATCATTTTACTATATTAATACATTTTTATTTAAAACTAATGCCACAGATAATGTTAGTATTTTTTTAAATTAAGTGTTATTTTGCTATGACAGGTCACAGCAATTACATAAATCACGTACAATTGTTTTAACATTTTTAGCCAACGCCAGTAAAGAACACTCTAGCCAGTATCAGTATTTACTCTGTTTTAATTTTGTTTAAAGTCAAGTCTCAATCTCTGACTTACCATCCTGTGTGTTTTGGCTCAAGATTGAGGCACGAAGCTCCTCTAAGCTTATTCCCAAAGTCTCACAAATTTCTTCTCGTGTGTATGGTTCAGGATGCAGGACCTCATCAACTACCTCTAGGATATCTTCTAAGCTAACACCTAACCCGCTCTGGAGATCTCCTAGCTTCATCAGGTTCCTCCAGTCCAGCCCTTTGGACTTTGCTAGAACCTAAAATACAAGAGTGACCTTTATCAAAAGGGATCATAAGTATGCAATTACATATAATAAATAAAATACATTTTCAGCAAGATCTTATTGCCATTTATTGAAAAAAAAAAAAGATATTTTTGTGAAAATGTCTTTAATTTATAATTCATACTAAATGAAAATGTTAAAGCAACAGTAAAATTAATCCATCAACTTGTTTATTTGTCCCATTTTATATATAGTACATGATAGTGAATTGTACAGTTTTACTTTATTTTATTGCTCATCTGTACCAGTTTAATCAGAAACATAATTTTCCTTCCTGCTCATTGCTCACTGACTCACTTGTATATATGTGTGTGTGACGGAGTCTCTGAATCAGCATATATGAAGTGCTACGATGCAGAGGCTGCAGCTTTTTTCCACACAAAGTTCTGTTTACAGACATAGTCACACACAGATATACAAGTGTCACATATCACATTAATCAGCACAGATGCTGGTGCGTCCTAGTCTCATTGCATTGCAACCTAGATGCATTTTCGGCATGGCGTATTGAGGATAGATGAGAACGGACACATCTGTATAAATGAAAATCCTGTTTTTCAGTGCAAATTTACACACATATTTACACAATCAGCCCTGCACCCACTGGCCAGGGGTGCCGGGGATAGCCAATGAATGTGGCTGAGACTGCCACACTGGGGCTGGGGAATGTGGCTGAGACTGCCACACTGGGGCTGGGGAATGTGTCTGAGACTGCCACACTGGGGCTGGGGAATGTGGCTGAGACTTCCACACTGGGGCTGGGGGAATGGGTCTGAGAGCCACACACTGGGTCTGGGGGAATGAGGCTGAGACACAGCGGAGCTGGGGAAGTGAGGTTGAGACACACTGGGGGTGGGGGTGGACCTGGGGATGGAGACACACAGGGGGTTCTGGGGATGGAGAGAGGCAGGGGTTCCTGGGGATGGAGAGACGCAGGGGGTCCTGGAGATGGAGAGACGCAGGGGGTCTTCATGATGGAGAGACATAGGAGGTCCTGGAGAGAGACATAAGGGGGCCTAGAGAGAGGCAGGAGGTCCTGGAGATGAGGAGACACCGGTAGCCTGGAGAGCCACAGTAGGCCTGGAGAATCACAGTGGGGATGGAGATGTAGGGGGGTCTGGAGTAAAACAGGGGGGCCTGGAGAGAGACAGAAATTATTTGATCAGGGAGACTCAAATTTTGCCCTGCACAAAAACTTCTGTTACTATACATTATCTGGTTACAGGCATCTTCCAGATAATGTGATCTCCTACATGTGTAGTAAATACCGACTGAAGACGCTGTCCAGTGAGGCTCAAATTCTTCAGAGGTTCCACCATATACAGTGCCTTGCAAAAGTATTCACCCCCTTGGCTTTTTACCTTTTTAGTTATATTACAACCTGTAATTTCTTAATTTTTTTTATCTGATTTTTGTTTGATGAATCTGCACACAATAGTCTAATTTGGTGAAGTGAAATGAGAAAAATATATATAAAAAAATCTTTATAAATAAAATTCTGATAATTGGCATGTGCATATGTAATCATCCCCTTTGCTATGAAGCCCCTCAAAAGTTCTGGTACAAACAATTACCTTCAGAAATCACATAATTAGATTTCACACAGGTGGACTTCATTTCACTAAGTGTCAGTATATAAACACACCTTTTCTGAAAGGCCCCAAAGGCTGCAACACCACTAAGCAAGAGGCATCACACCATGAAGACCAAGGAGCTCTCCAAACAGGTCAAGGACAAAGTTGTTGAGAAGTACAATTCTGGGTTGGGTTATAAAAAAATATCCAAATCTTTGATGATCCCCCGGAGCACCATCAAATCCATCATCATCAAATGGAAAGAACATGGTACCACAACAAACCTGCCAAGAGAGGGCCGCCCACCAAAACTCACAGACCAGCAAGGAGGGCATTAATCAGAGAGGCAGCACAGAGACCAAACGTAACCCCTGAAGGAGCTGCAGAGTTCCACTGCAGAGACTGGTGTATCTGCGCATGTGACCCCAATAAGCCGTACACTCCATTGAGCTGGGCTTTATGGTAGAATGGCCAGAAAAAAGCCATTAGTTAGTGATAAAAATAAGAAGACACGATTTGGGCGACTCCCCAAATGTATGGAGGAAGGTGCTCTGGTCAGATGAGACTAAGGCCCTGATTCAGAGCCGGACGCTCTGACCAGAGCGCTCGCTCTGAATCAGGGCCCACCTCCATTAATATGGAGCGTCCTCCTGGACGCTCGTATAGCTGTGGGTCACCACCCACAGCATATATGAGCGTGCAAAATGATGGTCGCGATGGTCTTGACCATCGCGACCATCGGAACTGCGAGTGAAAGCCTGCGGTTGAGTTTCTCAACCGCAAGGCCAGGAGTGATTTTGGCTCTATCAGACTAGTGATGTCAGTGGGGCCGGCTTCAGACGGTAGGCGTTCCCTTGGGAACACCTCCATCTGGCAGGCACGCCCCCGGCACGCCCACCAAAGGGGGTGTGCTGTCAATCAACATCGACAGCACGCCCCCTTTGATGAGACACTCCGAGCGAAGGAAAGTCCTTCGCTCGTCGGGTCTCGCGCATGCGCACGACGGAGCTCCCTCCGTCGTGCGCATGAGCAGTGGGGAACATCGACCCACTTGCGAGCGTACTGCCACTCGCGAGTGGGTCTGAATGACCCCCTAAAATTGAACTTTTCGGCCACCAAGGAAAACGCTATGTCTGGCGCAAACCCAACACATCCCATCACCCCAAGAACAACATCCCCACAGTGAAACATGGTGGTGGCAGCATCATACTATGGGGATGTTTTTCAGCAGCAGGGACTGGGAAACTGATTCGAGTTGAGGGAAAGATGGATGGTGCTAAATACATGGATATTCTTGAGCAAAACCTGTTTCAGTCTGCCTGTGAGGTGAGACTGGGACAGAGGTTCACCTTCCAGCAGGACAATGACCCGAAGCATACTGCTAAAGCAACACTCAAGTGGTTTAAGGGGAAACATTTAAATGTGTTGGAATGGCCTAGTCAAAGCCCAGATCTCAATCCAATTGAGAATCTGTAGTCAGACTTGAAGATTGCTGTTCACAAGCGGAAACCATCCAACATGAAGGAGCTGGAGCAGTTTTGCCTTCAGGAATGGGCAAAAATCCCAGGGGCAAGATGTGGCAAGCTCATAGAGACTTATCCAAAAGCGACTTGCAGCTGTAATTGCTGCAAAAGGTGGCTCGACAAAGTACTGACTTTAGGGGGGTGAATAGTTATGCACGTTGAAGTTTTCTGTTATGTTGTCCTAAATGTTGTTTGATTCAGAATATAAAAAAAAAAACACAACTTAACAGTTGTAGGCATGTTCTGTGAATGAAATGATGCACACCTTCAAACAATCCATTTTAATTCCAGGTTGTGAGGCAACAAAACATGAAAAATGGAAAGGGGGGTGAGTACTTTTGCAAGGCATTGTAGGTAAGGAAACACTTTCAAACTGACTGGCCTGTACCCAGAGCTGGCCTGAACATTAAGCATGTTACACGGACGTGTAGGGCACCAGGCACCCTGAATGGCGCAGACTCGAGTATAAAATCCCACCCATCCGACTTAGCTCTGGCAAGGGAGGGGAGAGTTAAGGCAGAGGGAGGCGCACGAAAAATGTGCAGCTTCCCAGCTGTAATCAGGTCTGTCCGTCCCTGCCTCTACCTAGTGCAGAGGAATGGAGGGCCCCAATAAGAGTGTATCATTGCCACCAAGATTTATGGTGCCGGCCCTGCTCCCCTCAGTGGCCTGCAAAAGCCCCTCCAGGCCCTAAGAGGAGGGAGTATACTGCACAGACCCCGTCCCCTAAACAGACCCACCCCCATTAGGGCTGTTTCCAGAAATTTCCCGGGCTGCTTTTCCATCCCAATCCGCCCGATTGTTCCTACAATATACTATGTGGACATTGGACTTACTTAGGTTTTAATACGTTTGACTATATTTAAATGCTTCTCTCATAGTCACACGTTTTCTGTATTTTGAGATTAACGCCACTTTTTTTTCCTATATGCTTTTATTCAGGGGAGTTTTATTGGAGGAGCCCCTGGTGCATCCTCCGTGTGCCACCCCTCCGTCCCTCACGCCACAGCATGCATAGTGAAGATTCCAGCACTGTGCCAGAATCTACTGTGCACCATTTTCCTGGGTCAAACAGTAGTTAGACCCAGCACTGATTAAGTAAAGCCTTTCTGGCTTTGGAGGTCCCCATTGCTGTATATAGGGTGACTACATCTCAATTAGACTGAAAAAGCAGGAGATATAGATGTGTCCCCACACACCTAACCTTTTTGCTTCATATGGCGCGATACCTGTGCTGTGCACTTTTTCCTCAAAGTTTGTCTTACTGTAGTTTGCATATAGTGTACTAGGATTAGTTTTTTTGTCACAAAGGAATTGGTATAAAGTCGCTGATAAAGTATAATGATGCATGGCGCAGCTCACTCGTATCGGCCTTGTCTTTTACCTCTTTACAGACTTTTTCCTCATTTTGCGTCTCACTTTGCTTATAGTGTACTAGGTACTCAGTATAAGGTCGCAGATTACAGAGAATGATGCGGTTCACTTTTGTCAGACCTGTCTTGCCTTTTTACCCTAGATTGTATACTTTTGCCTCAATTTTGTGTGATACGGTCAAATTCAATTAGCACGCATATTGCCAGGTCATTTAATTAAATGCGTATATGCACGCTCCAGCTTAACACGCAAATTCATTGAAAAAAGCTTATTCTGGTGTTCAGGTGGTAATTCTTGCTGGTAATACCCACGTTAAGTATGGGTGAAAATGGGGAAATCAGCCTGTACCCCCAAACACTGCAAACTAATATTGGATAACAGTATAGAAGTCTGTTAGTGGCCAAAAGCAAAGTACGAGGGTGGGTCAATAACTAAGGTGGCAGGATATCTCACGTGTGTAATGTTCTCTAATTCTCTAGTTCATTCTAATTTCCAGCCAGGCCAGACCAGGAAGACCACTGCTTCCCCTCACGGCCAGCGGCGTATCTATAATGAGTGCAGGGTGTGGGGTGCCCTGCACCCATATTATCTAAAACTTACCTCTCCGAGGTTCTCTCAGCGCTGCTCAAAACAGAAGAAAATGGCTGCCGCAGCCATTTTCCTGTATTTTGCGCATGCGCTGTGAGAAAATTGCATGCGCATTTTCCAGGCGATCTGCGCATGCGCAATAGACTCTGGGCACTAGTTTACTTTTACTGTGGTGGCCGTCCAGTAGAATCAGTCGGCTGCAGGCCGCAGGTGTGAGAGGAGGGGCCCCCTCCTCTCTAAAGATGCCCGTCACAGCCAGGGTTTCTCGGCATGATAGTCACCGGGTATTACCTTTGAGGTCGTTATGGCGGGGGGTCTCTGGCAGTGGTGCTGGTGTTTGGCGAGGGGCATTGGCTGCGCGTGGTTTTGTGTGGGCACATTGTCACTAGCCCTGGTGAGGTCTGGCGGTATTTCCATTCCATTGGCATGGGAGCCGCCATCTTGCCTGCGGCCATGTGATTCCGGCTGTCCAATCCTTGGAGGTCATGTGCTCATTCCAGCCAGTCACAGCGCAGCACTGAGTATTTAGGAAGGTCCAGAGCCTTCCTTCCTTGCCAGTGCAACGTGTTTCTCAGCTGCGGCTGAGAGAGAGTACCTGTGCCTTACCTGCCTGCTTGTTACGCTACTAGCCTGAACCTTGCCTGCTCCAACCTGCTGGATTTACCCTGCACCCTCCACATACCTTTCACCTGCCTGAGTACCTGAACCTGCTGTTCACTGCACTTTGCCTCCCTTCACTCCCAGCTGGACTTCATTACCTCAGCCTGCATTTGTTACAGCTTACCATACCTGCACTTGTTACAGCTCATCATTCCTGCATTCAGTTACAGCTCATCATATCAGCATTCTGTTACAGCTCACCATATTTGTTTACTGGACTATTCCTACCTGTCACTACCTGGACATTTCCCATTAACCCCCACTACAGTTATCAAGTGCACTTTAGTGCTATACATGGACTTTTTATTTGCCACTCCCATGTCTTCTAAGTCACTTATTAAAAACTCCACTTTCTCATTTAAGTCTGCTTCTGTGTCTGCTCCTATCACCACCCGGGTCCACAACAAATTCAGAACCTCACAGCCCCTGCTCATAGCCAATAAACTGTGGCTCATATCAGTCATACTGTCCCAACATCAGTTGTTAGATGGTAGGGCTGGCGAAAACTTGGTCAAGCACTGAGGAGCGTAGTGTGATCTGATTTCTGCAGCTGAAATTCATCGCCAACTTCTTGAAGTGTATGGTCAGGGGTCGAGCGAGGGTGGTTCCAGTGGAGCATGAGCTCCAGGCGCCAAAATGGACAGAGGGCACCATCCAGAGTTCCGGAATTCATGGGGCACTGCACAGTATGACAGCCGTCTGTAAATTTTATTTCGGTTTGTTTGCTCTATATCCTAAATAAGTTACGGATCTGAGATCCGTTTCTACATTTCATGCTCCCTCAAGCTGCCCAGATGGTCTCCCCTCCGGCCCTCCCTCCTCTGTGATCATCTTGTCACCTCCCCTTTCTTGTCAGATTGATTACATTCACTTCTAGCCTCTTTAAATTCCCTCCCCTCTCTACCCTGTGATCGGCTCTTTACCCCTGTCCACTCCTTTCTTATTGGCTTTTGTCACCACCCCTCTCTGATCGACTTTGTCCCTCCCCTCTCCTTTCTTATTGGCTTCTGTCACCACCCCTCTCTGATCGACTCTTTATCCCACACCTCTCCGTTCTTATTGGCTTCTGTCACCACCCTTCTCCTATCCTTACTGGCTTCTGTGACCACCCCTCTCCTCTCCTTTTCTTATTGGCTTCTGTGACCACCCTTCTCCTCTCCTTTTCTTACTGGCTTCTGTGACCACCCCTCTTCTCTCCTTTTTTTATTGGATTTGGTCACTGGCCCTCTCTCAAGGCTTTGCCCCTATCCTCTCCTTTTCTTAATGGCTTCTGTCACTGGCCCTCTCTGATTGGCTTTGCCCTTCCCCTCTCCATTCGTATTGGCCTCTGACACCTCCCCTCTCTATCAGCACTTTCCTCTCCCCTCTCCTTTTTGATACCCTCCCTCCTTCTCTCCTCATTCATTGTGCTTCAATTGACTTAATAGTTACACATCTGAGGTAATATCTTAAACTTCAATTATAAGGTATGAGTTTAAAAATAGTCACTGCTTTGCTATTTAAAATAATGAGATATTCCTAGGCATGACCACACAGTGTTATTTGAACGGTCTTTAAAAAATATTAGGAGACCTGAAATAATAATAATGGTGGTAGACAGAACATGATTAGCACTACTCACATTAATATAGGTGAAATGTAAATTTGCAAAGTGGGAGCATAGCTGAGAAGGGAGCTTCCTATAGGTGTTCCCACTCCAGTGATAGCTGCTCGGGGCCGTAATTGCAGTAATAAGCTGTGCACCCTGTGGAATTTCACTCTAGCACATGTATTTTGTCAGTTTAAGTTAAATAATCAGAAAATATAATACAATCTCCTCTACTGACTAATAACAATGATTCAAAGGAGATAAAAGTCAGATCCTAGGTGCTATACATAAATAAAGCAGTGCAAAAGGAGCTACCCCTTAATGTCAGATCACCGAAGCATTCTATTGCCCCAGTGGGGCTTCCATACCCCATCGTGATACTTGTCACTGTTTGCTGTTTTTCTGTTCACTTCAGTAATCCCCTACAGGCTGCTATACCCTACTGGCACAGTTCAGTACAGGGTAGGGGGCGCTATGACATGCACTTGCTCCGGGCATCATGGTTCCACGCTACTCCTCTGTGTACAGTGATAATGTCATGTCACAGAGCCAGGTTTGGCATCGTATAGCTGCACGATATCACCAGGCCACACTCAGCCAACTGCACATTCGCCCATTGAGAGGTACTGGACCATCCTCCCTACAGCCCTAACCTGGCACCGAGTGATTTCCATCTCTTTGGACCAGAGAAGAAGCACATGGGTGGAAGGTGATTTGCAACAGACGGTGAAGTCCAGCAAGCCATCATGTACTGGCTTCAGGTGCTTGACAATGATTTCTTCTCTGCCGGGATAGATACCTTGGTTTACCTTTGGAACAAATGCTTAGACAAGTATGGGAAATATGTGCAAAAATAATCTGTACCAAGGCCATTCTATTGATTTTACATATATGTACGAGTTAAATATATTTTCGCAATGAGAGGTCTTGCTACCTTATTTATTGAATGACCCTCATATTTGGGGTTCTTAATGTGTCAAAATGCTGTTATATGCATTTTTCAATAACAGTGAAAAATGATAGAAATCAAGTGTTTTTCTGCAGAGTAATTGCTCTAGATACAATTGAGTGCATAAAAATGCCTGTAAGTAGATATATATGTAAATTTACGCCACTTTTAAAAATGTATTAAAAACACCTGTAACTCCCAACTGTAAGTTTAAAAACATTTGTCCCATTCATACAGCACCCCGTTATACCTGTCCTACATCTTGTAACCCATTATTCTGCAGTTAGTAGAATTTCACCCCTAAAATGACAAGTCATTATTGGCCAAATTAAGCTAATTAAAAACATCTAAGTGCCTAATTTATCATTAGGGAGTGTGTCCCAGTGGCTCTGAACCACGTAATCACATTTGGTCCTTAAAATAGTGTTTTATCCAACTTTTCACCTGCTCGGGGAGGGGGGGGGGGGGTCAGAAAAAAAAAAAAAGAAGTCTCATTAAATCCTAATGAATAGCTTAAAATTTGTGGCGCCTATAAAAAAAAGTCACATTTACATGCCTAAATAGGTTACCGCAGGTAAATTAAATTCGGCCATTAGTTCACTTATAGTGTACTAGATAGTTAATATTAGTTTTCTGCTGTGGCTAAGTTGCAAAGACTGTGGCGCACTACATGGGGTAATTTGGTGCGATTTGAGGATAGGTGCATGTGCACACAACTGTAGTTCCTGTATTCGAGCACTGGCAAGAGACAAATAAGCTACAAAAAGATTTGCTTTTCACAGCTTGCCCATAGTATTGCTATTTCCTATGGGGAAAGTAGTGGGGCAAAACTCTTTTGAATGTCCATCACAACTATTTTTACACTGCACATTCGTAAAGTGGATTAGACAGGCTGGGTTTCAAATTTGGAAGTAAAGGGAAAGCGTAAGCTACTATTTAACTTTTTACACTTCGCCAGGATGAGAGAATATTGGAAAATGACCACAATAAAGCATTTATTATGACTGTGATGAGAAATTAAACTTATCAGAGCAAAATTGCAATTATTATTAAAACAGTCCCTAAAAGCAACTAAACTATTTTATTGTAGGAAAAGGAGCAAACAATATATTAAGCACAGTCTAAGATGCCTATTCAAGAATACAGGATTATTTTGATTGCATAATGATCAAATCTGTGGACAATTTGGCTAAATAAGTCCCAGCCCAAATTGCACATAACCAGAACACTATCTGTTTCCTGGTCAGCTGATGACACACCATCCAATTGCTCCATTATTCCATCATACTTCCTGTTCTGCATGAGCAAATGTCATCCAAAAGTATCAGATATTTATCATTTAGAAACGTTTTTTGGTTGCCAATACACAGTGTTAATGGAATTATGCCGATGTCTCTGTAACAGAGGTCCATTTTCTTCTTTCTCTAATTCATTATGCCTTTTTCTATTTGCACTTGACATGGATACATTTTTCTGCAGCCCTCCTAGTCACTTTTCCAGCTCCTGTCCACAACAACCAGAAAAACCCCTAACTACGACTCTGCATCAGCATAAAAACCCCTAACTACGACTCTGCATCAGCATAAAAACCCATCTACAGGACATCAAAACACTGCACACTGTGCTGCCAGGCCAGTAACAGATGCGTTTCATAACTATAGCAAATATCAGCACAAGGAATAGACAGATCGCTAAATAATAGTTCTAAAATAACAGGTGTGTGTCCTTGTCTAAATATGTCCAGCAGTTTAACTAATTCTTATTATCTATTAATGAGATTATCTACAATTAAGTCCAATTGCAGTTTTTATTCTATTTCCCCATTAACTTAAAAAGTATAATACACTGTTGATTCTTTAGTTATCTGATTTAATGTATTTATAAGCAAATGGTGAACTTTTCTCACTTAAAATTTTCAACCATGAAGACATTGGCTGTAAGACCTGGGGTATTAGCTAGAGCAGAGTGCGGAGGTACACTAGCTGAAGGTGTAGAGAAACCATTAAGACACATAAAAATGTCTAACAGAAAATCCTTAAAAATAATCCATTTGCTCAATGTGATAATACGGTTGTAATTAAGATCATGCAAAGACAAAACTAGTCATTCTCTACAGAAATTTCAGATGTGACGAGATGGTTAGCATTTGGGAAGAGGAGAGAGATAGGACTTGTGGTAAAAGAAAGAACCAGGGGAAACATTGAGCTGTAAAACTTCCACAATGTATATATATGCCTAGGGGGTGTCTCACCCCCACCACAATGTCCATAGAACCCATTGTAAAATTAATTCCTGCTTCCCCAGCAGCAACAGATCCCTGATCCCCTAGTGGACTGGAGATAGGTCCCCAGTGGCACAAACACTTCCACCATGGTATTAGACAGGGCCGGATTAAGGGTCACATAGGCCTGGAGCTGAAAATGTTCAAGGGCTTATTATAAGAAGCAGGTTAGCTGTGACCAATGCTCTGTGGGTGTGTACAGCCCCACTGTCTTCCTAAGTACTGAAAAAAAAATCATAATTTTGTGAGTAAACCAGAAGTAATTGTTTAATACTTATGATTTATGGCAACTGTGTGGCCAGCTAGGCAGCTGGTCATCATCATCCTGCCATGATGATGGGCCTATTTTGATGTGGAGGCCTGGAGCTGTAGCTCCATCCGCCCCATTGTTAATCTGGCCCTGGTATAAGTACCCCCCATGTGTCACTATATAACTGTAAAACTGCCCCCTCCTCAAACAGCAATATCACTGCCTGGGGGCTACAGAAGGAGGAGGAGACCCGTTCTGTGTGTGTGCAGAATGGATCTTTCTGATATGACCTGGGGACGCAGCAACAGACACAGTTGCATGGGATACGACCGTGTCAGCAAAAGCTCAGCTGTCCACTCTCGCATCCTATGTGACCATGACAGGTAAGTGGTCACAGGACCTAGGAAAAGTTATTCGGGCAGCATGTTACAGATGCCTGGGAAGAACTTTCATTTTAATTTAACATAAATAACATTTTATGTAGGAAGGTCAGAAGATAGTGGGATTTTATATAAAGTTGAGAGGAAGTAGTTTATAAAGGTTCTTCTTCATTTTCACCTGAGCATAAGAGATGATTTTAAAGTTCATTTACTGCAAAAAGGCTTAAAAAAAACATTAAACATTTTAAGACGCTAGGAAGTAATACGTTACAAGATACAAAGAGACCACGTGCAGATATCCTGTAGAGGACTTGTAGATGAGAGTGTTTGCAATGGCAAGTGATGGAGACATTTGTACTACTGCCAGGTGCTTCTTCACAAAAACTGTTACACAGACTGGATGGGGCCTGATATGGATTATATAGTCTTAATGAGGACAGGCTCAGACAAGATACTGATCACTTCAATCCTAACAGCTGGACTGTGACCTTTTGGATAAGAACAGGACATGGTTCATTTTGTTCAATGTAAGGCAGAGGAATAACCAATAAACCACAGCAAAAGATTTTTTTAACATTACTGACAAAGGTTAACTGGGCATAGCCAATCAAATAAATAATTTTTGGAAAGTTGGACTGGACGTCATGATAGAATATGAACCCCACCTGTTGGTGGTTTAAAAACTCATCTATTTCAAGTGAGTACATTTTCTGTATTTGATATAAACTCATACTAATATATGTGACACACAGGAAACCACACATTTTCTATTGCAACATTATAGGGATTAACATGAACTAAGCCATGAGTACAATATATTACTAAGCCATGAGTACAATATGTTGGTATTAGCCCAGCAATCTCACATTTCTACATTAGTATCTGTCAAAAAAAAAATGGTTTCTCCAAAGTCCGCAATAAATTAAGAGATGTTGTTTTGTTCAGCCTTAAAATGTGTAATGCTCAATGCATCTCTCATACAATTAATTTAATCTCCTTTGCATGTTGACAGGTCAGTTTGTTTACAATGGGCCACATCCCTCGCCCTCTTAAACTGGATACACACTTATCCAATCCCCTGCAGATCTGACTCCCAATCGATTGGTTTGTCCGACATTGGACAAGTGTGTCCTAACGTGCACACCCGTCCCGGCAGCCCAGCACAACATCAGTGTGGCGACTGTGCTGGTTCTGGGGGATCCTGGCACCATCCACTGCTGTGGGTCCCATGTTGACGTGACGATGTGGACATATTAACATACCATGAACCCATTTTCCAAGTTTCCGAGTTTGGGGCTGGTTAATGTGACGGCAGGGGACCCCACACTGTGTGTACCCCTGCTACGGCATTATCCCCCTAGCTGGTTCAGCCTGGTCTGGTTATAGGAAAATAGGGGAACTCCACAGTTTTTCCCCCCTATTTTCCAATACTGATCAGGCGCAGAGGTCGAGGGCTTGTACTGATTCTTTAGCCTGCACAGTTCATACTGATCATGTACATTTCTGTGAGAGTGACAGCCACATTTAGCAGACTGTTTCAGCAGATGCAGATTGGAGGTCTGCTGAAGAATTGGACAAGTGTGTATGCATAGATTGGATGTATAATCTGCAAGGAAGTCTGCAGTATGATTGTATAAACAGTCTGATCTGCTGAGGATTGGACAAGTGTGCCAGTCATTGAGGGAGCGACAGGGAAGGCTGCCTCCTAAATCTCTCTTAACACCACCACAACACTTGGACAGCTCAAAAGACAGCTCTATCGAAAATACATAAATGGTCTCAAACTTAGTCTTTATACTAAAGACATTTCCAGTATTCTTCATCTATAAAGCATACTGGACAAATTCTCCTGAAGCTGTATATTATTATTATCCTCTATTTATATGGCGCCACAAGGGTATCGCCGCACCTTACAAGGTACATAAACAAATGAGCACACAAGAAATAGTTATTAACAGTACAAACAATACAGGACAAATACATTATTTATACACATTGCAGCGTAACACTTAAATAAGCAGCATGTTGTCAGCAGCCAAGTGTTAGGCGCTGCTGTTAATTATAGTATAAGTAAAGGAAGGAGAAGCACATGAGGTAAGAGGGCCCTGCTCGTTAGAGCTTACATTCTAAAGGGGAGGGGGCAGACAAACAGGGGTGACACAGATGGGCTGGATTGTAAGGAAGTAACAAGGAGTAGTGGGTTAGGATGAGAGTTGGAAAGCTTTATATCACTAGCATGTCTTATATGTATAGCCGCCATCAAACTAGTGAGCAGAAATCATTGTGTTCCATACTGAACATTTATTTATTGTCACTGTGGGCTGCAGAGGATGTTTATAATAAACCAATGTAGTTACAGTAGTCCCTGTAATATCAGTGCTGGCCATAATGAGGACCTCCCATGTGGTTCTATGTCTTTCAAGCAGGCCACACATCTACACATGCCATGAAGCATGACTGCCATCTACAGTCTTACAACTGTGTGCATAGCTTCAATATTATCACATGATTAATAAAAAAGCTGATAGATTCATTGCGAAAAAATTACTATAGGGAAGATGTATCAAACCTTTGAGAGAGATAAAGTTTAGAAGTTGTTCATATCAACCAATCAGCGTCTAGCTATCGTTTATCTAGCACAGCCTATACAATGACAGTTAGAAGCTGATTGGTTCTCCACTTTATCTCTCTCTAAGGTTTGATACACCTCACCATATGTGAGAAAAATGCATAAAATAAATATCTTGATACATAATGTGAATTTCCAATCAGGATTTGTATGGAATCCACTAATTATTGTCTTATGCAGTCCATCAAGGAACAGATTTTCAAACTAATTAACGGGAATGGAGTCTATAAAAAAGATTCTCGTTCCAACAATTTCAAGCAATGAACACTGTAGTTATTAGGTCTTGAACAAAGAAATACAGAAAGAAATTAAACTCATTATAATGGGCTTACTACATATTAAAACATTTTCTTAATTACAAAAGAACACAGAATACTTTGTGCATTAATAGAACCTTAGTTTATAACCAGTAAGATATATACAACCATCTTAAACCCATGTTAGCAAACACGTTGCGGCATCATTATTACAGTGTTTAGTACAAACATCTTGAAGACAGAACATCAGACAACATTATAACACTCCTCAAAAGACACATGTGCTTGACAAGTGACTGGACTTAGTTTTTCAAACTGGTTTTGTTTCTTAAGGATCATATGTTTACGTTGATTAAATGCCATGGCTTTTATTAGCTCTATTAAATGTTAATGATTGATGTTTTAATAACAACTTTAGAGGCCTTTTTTTTTTACTCTAGTGTTTTCTTCAGCTTTCAAGCAATGATAATTGTGCTACAAATTAATTGTGATAAAAGCTGGGCACGCCTGTGATTCGTCATTGTGAGAACGTCATACATGAAAACTGAGGGAAATCATGAGACATCAGACCTCTCCAGTTTGCAAAATATAATAAAGCAATTTGTTTACTTTGAGCAGAAAAAAAAAAAATGTTGAGGGAAAAGGAAACATTTGTACAGCGTGATGAAATGTGATAGTCACCCCAATCTCCACACTCACCCCTTTCAAAAGAGCTCCTAAAATACTGCCGGTTTAACTTTTTAATACATTATTTCTAGTGCACCTAGAAATGCATATCTCCAACAGCTAGGCAGGAGCGGGTGCCTCCATTGGGGGAAGGGGGGGCACTAACATAAGTGTGTTTCCCTCCCAGTGCCTACCATCCCCAAAATGAAAGGCTCTGAAGCGCTATCCAACCTCTCTTTGCCGTGAGACCCTGGAGTATCAACTTTGTCACTCCAGTAGTCCTAGTTTAATTTATATGTATTCCTTACAAATGTGTCACCTATAATTGTTGTGTTATTTACAGTACACTGTATTTGAAAATTGTGGATGTGAATATTTATTTTTTGACACTTCTTTTGGTATAATAGGACAGAGGGGTAGTAATAATTACATTTTTCCTTTATTGATATAGCATTTCTGTATGTCTCTTTCTAGCATGTCTAAAGAATGTACAGTCTAAACTTCATGTGTCTTCTTATTTACAATATGTGTTGCTATATTCAATGGTGATTGTTTTTATGGATTTATTGTCTTATAATTTGTGTAGTTGATTATTTATCTGTAGAAAACATCAGCCATTTTGGAACCAGTGTGTTAATTACTTTTTACAAAATGTAGCTCTTGTGCAACATATCTACTAGTGATCATCTGAACCTTGCCCCTGTAAGCTCAGTAATGCACAATGTGTGTGTGTGTGTATATTGCCTACTGGCTGTTCTAGGAACACTGGTTGTTCACAAAGGTATAAGATGAAACCTACAGCTGACTATGGTCTAGTTCATTATAAAGGAAGTTCTATATTCATTCATGGTGAGCCTCACCTGTGGTCTGAAGTGCAGTGCCAGAATTGATATGAAAGACTGACAGGACCTATTTAAAGATAACAGGGCCCCTTGACATTGGAACCTTGTCCTGGACTTTTATTACAGTACTACCAGATGGCCATCATTTCCAGTATTAGGGTGCAATGGATTGATGGTTTTGTGTTAATCTACTTTAAATCTGAAGTTAAGTACATGTTTAATTAATGTATTGAATTATTTTTAATAGTGCTAAACTTTATTACCTTTAATTTTAGCATACTGTGTGATTATTGTTAATTTTACACCTTTGAATCAAAATGTATGTCCATCCTGTGACAATATATTGCTTGTTGGCAATTTTGCGATTTCTGGCATCTCAAACGTATACATTAACCAAAACCTCGCAGCCCAGGAAGGGCAGTAAGTGACCGTCTAGGCAGCCATCTTCTTGGCAAAAGACAAAACACCTTAATTGAAAGCAAGAAACCAAAGTTGTTATATGATCTTTACAAATTACCTCCACTGTGTGCTGTGGTGACGTGCACTAATTTTTTTTCTGTTTATATACATAAAAAAATAAGATGTACACAGGGCTAAATTTAGCAAAAAAACCCCAAGAGGTGAGTATTAAAAACATAAATATGTAATCAACACTATTGAACATTCTCCACCTGAAATAAATTAAATTATTCACTAATACTGCTATAAATGTTTCACAGACATCAAAACACATATGTGGTGGCAGTGTTGTGATAAATAGCTATATTATAGCAAGCAAGAGTCAGAAATCTACAGTTGTGTCTGAATAATGTGCACTCCTCATTTGTAGTAGGAATAAATTTCATGCAGAAAGGATAGCCGGTATGGATAATTTTCTTTAGAACACAAGAAAAAACTGTTCAATCCCATCTGCATATTTTAACGTTTGATTAATTTTAAATTGCTTTATAACTGACCCATGAACTTTCTTTTGATTTGTAACTGTAAAGGTCAAAAGAACCAATGATTTTTTTTGCGGAAACTAAAATGCAACAACCATAATATATATTTACAATTCATAGATTGCTAATTCCCATTTTATTTACAGTTGATGAAAAGAAAAATATTTTTTTTTCCTCGTATTACATCAAGTGTTGAAAAAATAAGGTTGGCGCCATGGATCAATCCCACATAGGTTTATTTCAATAACATATATTGCACTTAGCTAACGAACATAAACATCTAAAAACTATACCATAATAGTTAAGATTATATACATGTTTTACATAATATATTATTTCATGGCAAAAAAACAGGTCCATTTAGTGTCTAGATTAAATACTATTTTTAGATTTTATTTGAATTCTGTCCAATGTTTTTTGTTTAGAATTTAGTGTTTAGTCCTCACAATAGCCCTATAGACATACACACATTTTCACACCTATATATACATTCATACACACATCTGCATATATATATGTAGGCATATATCAAAATACCCTTGTGTTTAAATATGCCCCCTTCCTGAACGCTTGAAACCCTTATTGCATGTGAATGTTTCATATTCCCTATGGCCCTTTTCTGCTACTGATTATTTTTATTTGTTGCATGTGAACCATTTGTGGCAATATCAAGCTAGTTGGCGATAGTAATCCATGAGTTCTGTTTGGGACCAGAGAGATCTGCCCACACAGGGAAGAAAAAGGAAGTGTCACTACACCTAAGGGCTGCCGAGTGGAGTCAATCCAGGGAGGACTGAGGCAGAGAAAGAGCCCAGTCAAGCAGGGAGGACCGCAAATCTCTAACTGTGTTTATGTGAAGTTGTGGCAGGCAAGCCAGGCCAGTGGGCCTTGAAGCTGCAGGCCATGAGGCCAGTGTCCAGACTTGCAAAGAGGCAGGGAGGATCACAAGAGAGACTTTGTGGAAGTCGAGCCAGACCAGGAGGAGACAGAACTAAAGACTGAGAATGTGTTACATTTGCAGACTAGGTGGACCCTTATTATGCACATAGACAATGCACAACTGACCCCTCTAATGAGCTAACTTACCAAGGTCATCACATATTTTATTGTTCTTGTAGGACAATTTAGTTGGTTGCATTTTACTGGGATAGCCATGGCTTGCAATGACCGTTCAAAACATCTACTGGATCTCATTGTTACCCCTGTAAGATGCAACCAACTACTGTAAACTGAGGGAGATCCTTCAGGAACAGCTGATCTTTATTTGCTTTTGAACATGATTTTCAAAGTGATTGGTTAACTCTGATTTTTTTTGTTTTTTATTTCCTCTTCTTTACCTTAACAAATATCTCTATATTTTCCACTTGCATTTTATTGGCTGCAAAGTTAATATTTAAAGTCACATTAAATATGGAAAAAGATCTCACTTCATTTATTTTGATTTCATGTTTTAAATAACAAAAAACTTGAAATGGTGCAAAGACTTTTTATATCCACTGTATATGGTCATAGCAAGATGATATGAAATCAAGAGTATCGTTTTGAATAATCATTTGAATAAATGCTCTGGTTATACATATTTGACACTCAAATCTCAATTACTTGCTACTTGTTGGGATTATCCAATCCTAATTACGGTACATTGCAAACTTTTACTTATGTTTGACAGTTCTTTATTGGTGGTTAAAGCGTGTATCCACTATTACCACTATACAGTTTCATTCTTGCGCGTGTGTCTGTGTTTTTAACTATATATCTGTAAAGTGTTACCAGACAGGGCCATAACTAGGGGTGTGCAACCAGTGACGCCACACAGAGAAGCATCCGATGAAGGTATAGGAAGCACTGAAATGCGTCAAGCAGTCTGTTCTACAGAATTCTATTTTTATTTGTTCAGATTTAATTATGACCAACTAGAGTAAACAGATTTCTTATACCTATTAAACTGGGACTACTTCTGCCAAAGAGACCGGTTGACAAAAAACTGATCAGTCTAAAAAACCTGCAAGCACGGTTGACAGCAGCAGATAACCGGTAACAGATGAGAGCACTTTGACCAAGCAGCTGCGGACCCTTACTACACACTACATTAATGCTGCCTACGGAGAAAGAGAACCCCTGTCCAGAAGCAGTCTTTTTCAACCTATGGGATCTGCTGATCTAGGCAGAGGGTGACAGATGGAGGCAGAGGGTGACAGATGGAGGCAGAGGAAATAAGGAGCAAGAGTAATTACAGTACAGATTGACATGCACTGGTGCACTGTAAGTAGGGCCATAGGGCAGTAAGTACATGCCAGTAACACTGACACCATTTGCACATACATAGGTACAGTGTAAGGAGGGCAACAGTGGTGTGGGCAAGAGTCTGGGTAGCTGTCTCTGTGCAGCTGATGAATGTGCTGTTTTCTGCGTGTGTTGGTGGGCAGGGGATGATACAGCAGTGCACACAGGAAGTGTATTCTGCACAGAAATCTCCAGGTAGCAGATGCAGCGGTAACAGTGCAGGTAACACCTGCAGTCTGGGCCTTTGGCAGGGAGACTGGCCACTGAGAAAACTGAGAAATGGGTATGACCTAGTCGCACAGGAGTTATAGGATATTGTATATATACTTCAAATTCAACACAATATCTGTTATTATAATCCAAGAGAGGGGGGTGCTACCACGGACATATTAATAGAAGTATCCAAAAACAGAGAAAAAAAAAGTGAAATGTCCAGAGGGTGGTGCACTCAAAATACATTATATTAAAACATAACTTTTATTATAATTCAAATAATATCAAAAATAGCGAAAATTGAGTTAAAAATGTAAATAAAGTGAAAAAGTGTGAAATATGTGTTTTAAAACTGATACAGCATCCTTGCCGTACTCCCAAATATTACTTGCGAAATTCACAGCTAGACAGAAATGGAATCATTAATATTGATAATATTAATAATAAATGTTCATTTATCCTGTATGGTTCCTAGTAGCTAATGATAGAAATCTGTTAATTCAATATACAGAAACTTGCCACTGATTATATCATAAACTTGTCAGTTGATTATTTATAAATGATCCTCCCAAAAGGATTAATATCCTGATAGTGGGTATTTATTAACTCAACGTGTCAATCCTCACTCCTACACAGGAAGATGTATAATATATGGTTTTACTGAAAAGTACAGCTTAGAAAGTAGGTATGAAAGATCTAGTGGGAGGACACATATAGGATCTCATTCACTGGTGTATGATGATCTCCTGTCTGTATATATAGTGGAGAGACAATATTATACTGAATTATTTATTATACTCAGTTTCTCATTATACTTAGTTGGACAGGTAGACAAGACAGTGAATCAAACCCCAATCATATCAGGAGTATATCTACTTTTTACACAGTGTTGTCTGTGGTTTATTATTAGGTAGTTCTCCCAAAATGCTATTGCTCTAATGGTGAATATACATTCTTAATATATCTGGTGTGGTAGTAGCCCCCACATATCCATCCTCATAAATTGGGGATATAGAATGATGTATAATATCCACCTAGATTTGCACTCTTATTTCTAAAGGTATATATTGTATGGTCTCAACAGAGATGCATTCTGGGAAATGAGCATGCAAATTGGTACCAGATGTGTCATTCACTTAGAATTAATAAATACCCACTATCAGGATATTAATCCTTTTGGGAGGATCATTTATAAATAATCAACTGACAAGTTTATGATATAATCAGTGGCAAGTTCCTGTATATCAAATTAACAGATTCATAAAATAAGTTGACCAGTGACTTACAGTATAATATGATACAGGACAAGGACATGGATAATATACATTGCTACATTAGCGACCATAACACCCAGAAAAGCAACAGAGCAAAGCAGCCAAGTGTTAGGTGCCCTAGTGGGGAGTAAGAAGTAGATGAAAGTAGAGAAGGAGAAGCACAAGAGGGTAGAGGGCCCTGCTCGTAAGAGCTTACATTCTAAAGGGGAGGGGCAGACAAACAGATGTGACAGATGGGGTAGGCAGGGAGGAAGAAGTATGTAGCAGCACGTTAAGATGAGAGCTGGAAGGCTCTGATGAAGTAGTGGGTCTTGAGAGCTCGTTGGAAGGATTGTAGAGAGGTGGAGAGTCTGATGGGAAGAGGGAGAGAGTTCCAAAGGTGGGGAGCAGATCGTCCAAAATCTTGGAGGTAGGAGTGAGAGGAAGTAATCAATTGGCATGAGAGGCGGCGTGCATTTAGAGGGCGGACAGGAGAGTGAAGGGAGATGAGGTCCGAGGTGTAAATGGGAGAGGAATGGGTGAGGGTTTTGTAAGCAAGTGTGAGAACCTTGAATTGGGTTCTGAAAGGGAAGGGGAGCCAGCTTGTAGGACGGGAGGTGGATGCAGAGCGTTTGGAGAGGAAAATGAGCAGAGCAGCAGCATTGAGGAAAGACTGGGTTGATTATGTAAAGTGTGGAGCAAGTAAAGAGTTAAAAATATCTTCTTTTGCTGTGGAACTACAGTTCCCATATATGTAAAGAAGCAGTCGCAGAGGCTGAGGGTAATAATTTATCTACTCAAATCAATCGTCAAAGTAAAAAATACATAAATGTTTATTTCAATAAAAAATAAAAATAATGTCAACAGTTGACATCCCAACATATAAAATTTCAACCTTCACTAGTGTGGTTAATAATTAAACAGTTAAACATGCAGCAGTACAATCCCTGGATAAGCTCAATTATAAATGTTCTCTCGTCTCTGCAGGGACCAGGAGTATGACCTTAATAATAGCGTCACTGTTATTTGTAAGGCTAAATAGCCTATATTGAAATATAAATGTTCTTTTAAAGGTAATATTACCTGCAAGCTCCTGTGCCTTATAGATAAATGTATGGACTGAGAGCCGCACGCTCTGACAGAATGCTCGCTCTGAATCAGGGCCGTCCCTGCTCCTTTTTGGAGCGGCCTCCTGGCTGCTCGCATAGCTGTGGGTGACCACCCACAGCTATAGCGAGCGGCCAAAATGATGGTCGCGATGGTCAAGACCATCGCGACCATCGGGCTTGCGATGAGACCCTTGTGGTAGGGTCTCGCTGCCGCAAGCCCAGGAGTGCTTTTGGCTCTATCAGAGCCAAAAGCACTCCCACTGACATCACTAGTGATGTCAGTGGGCCGAACCGAGATGGTAGGCGTTCCCATGGGAACGCCTCCGTCTGGGCAGCCACTCCACAGGCACGCCCACCAAAGGGGGCGTGCTGTCAATCACCATCGCCAGCACGCCCCCTTTGGTGCGAGACCCTTAACGACGGATTGGCCGTCGTTATTTGGGTCTCGCGCAAGCGCACGACGGAGGCGCCTCCGTCGTGCGCATGCGCACTTGGGCACCAGCGATGCGCTTCCAAGCGGGTCGGAATCAGGCCCTGAGGGCATAAATTGCAACACCCTTGGATTTAAACAGTAATACGTTCAACCTGACCAGCGGGGAGCGTATAGTTGAAACGAAGAATCTTTTATAATCCTGGGGTGACAATGACCGTAGGCAAACCCTGTATGTTCTTTCTCACAGCACCAGCTGTGTAGGTGTCGGATACAATATTAGTAAGCTGGATCCTTAATGGGGGGTCCCGTTAGTGTTCCGTAGTGTTAGTGTGCCGTATGCCTTCAGGCAATGCAATAGCCGGGATGAGACTGCTTCCCCAGATGGCTGCTAGCTGAGCTTACCTCATTGGTAAGAGGCGAAAGTGCAGAGTGCCCGAAGAGGGGTTTCTTACCGGGTCAAGTGAGCGGTGTCCTAAACAAAACAGTGAAGGGTTAAAATGTGTTATAAAAGAAAACTGTTATAATGCGGTGCCCTGAAACAGATCAACAAAGGCAATCCAGGGGGACCCACGCCCCAAAAATGAACCAAAGTTGCACTACAGTAAATAAAACTTGTAGGACTTACCTAGAATTGTGCCTATTACTAGTGTGCATATTCATTACAAGACTCCATGCTTTTAAACCAATAAGGTAGGGATGCTAATCCAGACTGAGGGCGTTTATTATATATGTACCTCACTTTTTATTTTCATTCTTTATATGCAGCAGTAGCTGCTCCTAACTATCTCTTTCACACTGCACTTTTCTTACTATGGCGGTGCCCTGGGGCGGCTTAGCTGGGCTAGTTTGGGGGTGTCCTGTGCTCTGGATTTGAATCGTAGTATGTTAGGGACCTACCCTACAGAGGTTACCTGGATATGGTGGGTAGGCCCATAACCTTGGCCAAGATTATGCTAAAAACCTGTATTGATTGCAAAATTGTATTGCATTTATATATTATTAATAATTTGGAGTTGTGCACCTGAGATTTGTCTGTTTTTGTGCCTGCAATTTGTCTCATCAGGTAGCACCTCCCATTATATATATATTCAGGGTGTGCAGTAAAGAAATCTTTCCCATATACTAATATTGTATCCGACACCTACTCAGCTGGTGCTGTGAGTAAGAACATATGGGGTTTGCCTACGGTCATTGTCACCCCAGGATTATAAAAGATTCTTCATTTCAACTATACACTCCCCGCTGGTTAGGTTGAACGTATTACTGTTTAAATCCAAGGGTGTTGCAATTTATGCCCTCAGTCCATACATTTATCTATAAGGCACAGGAGCTTGCAGGTAATATTACCTTTAAAACAATATTTATATTTCAATATAGGCTATTTAGTCCTACAAATAACAGTGACGCTATTATTAAGGTCATATTCCTGGTCCCTGCAGAGACAAGAGAACATTTATAATTGAGCTTATCCAGGGATTGTACTGCCGCATGTTTAACTGTTTAATTATTAACAACACTAGTGAAGGTTTACATTTTTTATGTTGGGATGTCCAACTGTTGACATTATTATTTTTTTATTGAAATAAACATTTATGTATTTTTTACTTTGCCGATTGATTTGAGTAGATAAATTATTACCCTCAGCCTCTGCGACTGCTTCTTTACATATACTTATACCCATATATATGAGGCTGACTACCTCATACAGTCGCAACTGAGACTGAAGTGATATTTTAACTCTCCCAAGCGCCTGGGTTTTTACTTTTGAACTACAATTCCCAGCAAGCCTCCCCCGCATGCTGGTACTTGGAGAACCACAAGTACCAGCATGCGGGCATTAAGGGACCGCTAGTACCTGTAGTTCCACAGCAAAAGCAACATTAAAAAAACACAAAACACACACACCGTAGAAAGTGACATTTTATTAACACAAACATGCACGCACACACATGCACACTCACTATCTCACATACACACCTATGTATCCCTGAAGTCAATCACGTCCACTTGTCCAAGTAGATAATCCATAGGGTGCCTGTAATAAAACAATCCATACTCACCTCCTCCTATGCGTGGATCACGTCCTCTTCGCTCCATAGTAGGCATCCCTGGTCTTGGCAAAACAAAAAACACAATTTCCCGGACCACCGAACACAGTATTGTTCTCTATGGACAGTACTACCCGAATGACAGCTCCCCTGCGTGATTTCAGTATAAAAATAGTGGTGCAGAGCGCTCATTGGCTGAGAGAGGCGAGCCTTCCGCCTCTAAGCCAATGAGCGGTTCTCACCATTGCCTCAGCACCATTTTTGAAATTCAAAGATGGCTGCCGCAAGCCAATCACGGCTTGCGACATCATCGCCACACCCTCGCGGTTGGCTTATATAAGCCAGTGAAGGCAGCGGCATGGCAGTCCGTCGGTGGAGGGGCAGCAGTGAAGACCTGCCGGGGAATTATGGATGGGCGGCGGCCATGCAAAAGAGCTTAAAGGCCACCGCTCCCCAGGTGAAGCCGCCGTGGAAGTCCTGGGGGAGGCGGCAGCCATGTAAAAGAGCTTAAAGGCTGCCACCCCCCCAGGTAAAGGTGCAGAACAATAAAATATTAAAACAAACTGTGTGTTTTTTTTGTTTTGTTTTTTATATTTCTTTTACAGGGGTACTATAGATACCAGCAGGCCCTTAATGCCCCGCTTGCTGGTACTTGTGGTTCTCCAAGTACCAGCATGCAGGGGAGGCTTGCTGGGACCTGTAGTTCTACTGCAAGAGACAATATTTTAACTCTTTAATTTGCACTACACTTTTACACAAATCAACCCGGTACCCACCGGCCAGGGGTGCCGGGGATAGCCCAGGGCTATCAGCCTGGGGTGCCCTGTAGAGGGAGACCCCTTTATTGGAGGGGTCCCCACCCCCTCAGGGATCCACCTTTGGAACTCTCTCCCTCTTCCCATCAGACTCTCCACCTCTCTACAATCCTTCAAACGAGCTCTCAAGACCCACTACTTCATCAAAGCCTTCCAGCTCTCATCTTAACGTGCTGCTACATACTTCTTCCTCCCTGCCTATCCCATCTGTCACACCTGTTTGTCTGCCCCTCCCCTTTAGAATGTAAGCTCTTACGAGCAGGGCCCTCTACCCTCTTGTGCTTCTTCTTCTCTACTTCATACTCCCCACTAGGGCACCTAACACTTTGCTTTGCTCTGTTGCTTTTCTGGGTGTTATGGTCGCTAATGTAGCAATGTATATTATCCATGTCCTTGTCCTGTATCGTATTATACTGTAAGTCACTGGTCAACTTATTTGTTTTTGCACTTTGTAAGGATCTGTGGAACACTTGTGGCGCCATATAAATAAATGATGATGATAATAATAACCCAGCACCCACCAGCAAGGGGTGTCAGGGATAGCACTGGGCTACCAGCCTGGGCCTGGGGTGCATTGGAGAAGGGGATCCCTTTATTGAGGGTCTCCACAGCTCCCCAGGGATCCCCGGCCTCGGCTGACTAGCGGTCAGGGGTGATGCTTCAGCTGGGGGGCCCGTGAAAGGGCTCTCTTTGCTGTGGCATTACCACCCCACTAGAAAGGGTCCGGTGCTGGTTCTTGATAATACAGGGGAACCCTACGCTTTTTTTTCCCCTGAATTTCCAGAACCGGCTGAGAGCCCAGTGCTGATTGCGCTGAATCCAGGGGACCCCTACGTCATTTGTCCCCCGTATTTTGGCAACCAAGACTAGTTCCTAATAGCCCAGTGCTGGTTGTGCTTAATACGGGGGACCCCTACGTCGTTTGTCCTCTGTATTTAGCACAACCAGTACTGGGGCTGCAAAGCCCGGTGTTGGTTGTTCTTGGATGGGCACGCAGTTTTTTTTTATTTTAACACTTTCATTATTTTAAACACAGCAGCACAGACGGATCTCACTGATCCATCCACTCATCTGTGTTTATTTTTATCACACACAGATGCAGGCATCACAGATATCCCTGATCCGAGCCTGCATCTTTCTGCCGCCGCCCGCTTACACCCCCTGCTTAATTTTCCCCCGCTCTCCACGCCTATCTGTACCCATCCACACCGCTCTGTCTCTTCCCCCATCCACTTCACTCTTATCCCATATGTGCAGCTCTATCTTCTGCTCAGACCTCAGTTGCATAGACTGCATTGTGTGTATTCCAATGGGCACACAATTCTGTGAATTAGCATCTCCACCATTCTGTGAGGGACAGCAATCTCACTCTGTGAGAGTGCTGACTCTGCAGTTAATCACAGGGTGTGATGGCATACCATATCTGTATTGCGCAAGAAACACATCCATTAAGGCGTCAGCCTTAATGATCAGAATTTCATTGCTTTTTTAAGTTTGAGCGGCACAAATTCAGAAGGTTTGGTGAAATTTCAGATCATGTCTAAGAAGCCTTAATGGGACATGTGAAACCGTAACGTTTTTTGTCTATGGAATATATATATATATATATATATATCCACAAGTGTCCTGCACTCGCATCTCAAAAAGGCAACTTCAGGGTGCTAACCAAGATAAGCGATCCTTAATATTATCATCGTTATATCCAAAGTTATGGAAGGAAGCAATTGCCACTTAGGTTTAATAACCAACACTTACTTAGAATAATGCATATTCATAATTTGCCACAGATGGTGTCATTTATAATCCGCCACTTAAAGCGGCGAGAACCTTTCTCAAGACAGGCATGATAAGCAATATAAATGCTTGAAAAAGATAAAATAATGTATCTGGTTAGCGCATAACAGAGCGCTTGATGCGGACTCCGTGCTGGCCACGTCGGGCAGAAGGTGCTGGACGTGTCTGGATAAAAGAACTTTTGCTATTTCATTCATTTGGATGTGCTGGCTCTTTCATGAAAAAGTGGTGTGCTAATAAGAAATAGGTTTACTGCAGAGGCACTGAAGTCACGATAATTTGTTTCTTATTCAAGCAGTTCTGAGGCAAAGGAACATGCGTCTCCTTCTCTGGCAGAGAACAGAGCAAACAAATGCATAACGACGAGTCTAAATGCAATATAAATATTTGTAACATCTTTGTTATCCAATGCATAAGTATGATGCATATGAAAAGAAACATTTTTTTATCTCAAATTATCTCCAAAATATAACATTATGTTTATGCAGACCAATTACCCATCTGCGGCATATCTTGGAAACATTGTTTGTTGTATATAATTTTGTTTCCTGTCTCACAATTGTTTTAAACAATAGTATAAATTGTATTTACTGTCTCAAAACTGTATTGAGATCAAAGTAATTGCAATTAGTATAAAGGAGGGAAAAAAACATAGAAATTGTCCTATCTAGCTTATGTTGTAGTGTTTTACAATTGCAATATATAGGAAGTATCCACCATTTCTTTCTCTTCAATTAGATTTAAAAGACCCAAATTACGCCAATAAAAGTCTACATACAGTAGAACATTTTGTTACTCAAGGTAGATGCACACTCTTGAATGCTACATACAATCTGTCTTCTGAGGAAGGGGTGGGAAAAAAACCCCCATAAAGCCTAGACTGCCATCTCACCAACTGATAACACAGGTTGCTAGAGCCGGGTATCTTGTACTGTAGGTGATACACAAATATTTAGAGGACTGTATGCAATCCCTTATTTTAAAGAAAGAAGATTCATCACCTACAGTTTCCATTAGATACATTCTAGTAGAGTGTGTATCTAACCAATAAACAATCCGGTCAGATTTTCATATTACTCCAAAAAATGTGATTTAGAAACAAAAAGGGTATAAACATGCTAGTTGTCTGTATACGCCATCAGCCTCTCCATAGTTTTTATAGATTATGTGGTTTCAGGATCATTTAGTAAAGTGAAATATGTCTCATCATTACACACTTCCCTGGTGTCCAAGGAAGACTGCATGAGCTGTATGTATCACATATAGGGGGGTAAGCAAATCAGTCCGATAATTTTTCGTGGCCGAAAAACTTGACTTTTCCCCGTTTTTAAGCTTTGGGTAATTCAATTAGAGCTCGTTTTTCCCCCTGAAAAATGTTGCTTTCGAAGCGAAAACTCATAAAATCTGTGATAAGTTCAATGATCTGTGTGTTTTTGTGGGCGGCATCCTGAGAACATGCTAATTATCTGGGATTTTTATCAGAGCCTGCAGAGGTCCCAAAAAAAAAAAATTCAAGATGGCTAATTGGATAGCTCAGGGGGATCAATTAGCGTGTAGTAATTTGCCGCAGCTAATTGACTTCCCCCCTAATTTCTCCTTCATTACAGTATTTTTCTGGAGCTCTGCACCTCATACTTTGCCGCTTCACTTTATGTTTTCCCAATACAATTTACGTATGTCTATCTTAAAGAGAGGCATTTGAGAAAACTGAATCCATATCTTAACAGTAAGCCCTGCCCCACATTTTAATAACCACTGATTTCCAGCACTGCTGTGTTTATGAACCCACAGGCTTTCTAACATGTAGCTACTGTACCTTGGT